>CM060432.1:144719288-145359157 GCA_030545235.1 Helianthus tuberosus
TCTCTATCTCTCATAGATGGGCAACTGTCGCTGGAGGTAGTGGTGCTAGTAGTATCTGGCGGTGGTTTGGAGGTGTGTGACTGGTGTAATCATTTGGTGATATACCATGTTTGCTTCTTTGTCGGGTGCTGAAAAATCGTAGATATTGTGACCGACGATGGTGGAAAAAAAATGAAATTGAAAGAGCATTAAAAACTAAAAAAAAAAAAATTGATGTAATGGAGAACCTTTGATGTTTGCTTCCCGCCATCAGTTAAGTTGGGACAAATGGAGAACCTTTGATGTTTCTGAATTGATGTAATCTTGTTTGTTTGCTCGGTCGCCTGTTTTGTTTTTGTTTTCCTTGTTTTCTGTTTGTGTTCCCAGTTTCTTGCTGACTCTTTATATTTATATATAAAGTGTGTTTGCCGTTAAAAAAAAAACTAAAAAAAAATACTAAAACTTGGATCAATAGCTCATTGACGCGTGTTGTGTATAACCTCTAACTCAAATTCAAAGGTCATTAAAAAAATGCATGGTTTCCGACCATGCGTATTAAGATATATAGTAATATAATATAGTATGTTGGGAATTTTTTATATGCATCTCAGACCATACATTTTAAGATATATAGTAATAGGGAAGGATCCACTAAAAATGGATTTTGCATAAGTAGCCTAAAAAGGATTGTGATAATGACATGTGTCACTCCTAATAAGTAAGAATGAAGGGTATTTTGATCCTTATAAATAGAAGTGAAAATAACATATGTCACCCCTTTTGTTTTTTAAAAATACAACAAAAAAATCTAGTACAAAAATCTAGCACAAAAAAATCTAGTACAAAAAATATAGCACAAAAAATGTAGCACAAAAAAATCTAGTACAAAAAAATATAGCACAAAAAATCTAGTATAAAAAAATGTTGCACGAAAAAATTCAGCACAAAAATATAGTACAAAAAAATCCAGCACAAAAAATTGAGAAAAAATTTAAGACAAAAATATCCAGCACAAAAAATTTAGCACAAAAATATAATACAAAAATCCAGCATAAAAAATGTTATATAACATAGAAATACAACACATTTTAGTGGGTTTTTTAGTCTTCATATTTTATATAGCAATATGGTACTCAAATTAAAGATAAAAAGACGCTCGATTTTACGGTGAAATTTTTATGAAAAAATAATGTCGTATAAAAAAGTTATGAACGTTTAAAAAATGGGGGTGAAATATGCATCTGACTTGCATGTGTAGAGAGAAAGTGCATAAATAGGATTTTCCCAAGATACCCTTGCACTCTTTCTTTCTCCTACACTTTCATCTTAACCATTGATTTGAAAAATGAATGGTTAAGATTACTTCTCATCCTACTTAAACAAAATAAATTTTTTATTTGATCTTACTAATGTAATATAGTATGTTTTCGGAATTTTTTGTTATATGTATTTTATAACGAACATACTACTGCCCCGATCTATATAAATTCATAGACTTTTTGATTTTTATTTTTCTCAAATTCTAATTGGACTTGTTAACTTAAACAAGCTTGAATCAACCTATCCATACTACCGATGATTAACATAGGGTTAACCGAGTTAGCCAAACCAACTTTTTTAATTACTGAGTGGACTAAAACTTGTGTAATCAAACTGATTGATTATTAAAATTTCATAATTATAACAACAATTTTAAATTTGATTTCACTAATAATAGAACCAAAAAATGCTTACCCGGGGCAGAGTGGCACGTCCAAAAAGAAAGGGTTCATGGATAGTTCCAGACATACTCTGCCTGTAGACTTATAGTGGGCCTGTTAAACCCAAATGTAAACAATTACTAAATTGCATAATCCTTTTTCCTATTTTAAAATGGGATATTGTGTAGCTATGCTAGCAAAGTATTTAATATGTTACATGATGGTTACTTAAATTTTATATCTGTTTTAACAAAATTAATCTGGTATTAATTATATAGTTTTTCTGACCATCCAACAAAGCTCGGCCATTCGGGTACACTCATACGCAAAAGGCCACTCACACCCGTAATCGCAAGACAACACAGGTGACCGGTCCGTGACCATTTCCAGGGGAAACTCACCACCCAGAGATTCACCGTGGTAAAAATTCTGGCTATCATACGACATTTTATCACGAATGAGACTCCAACCGAAGACCTTCTGTAAAGAAAGTCATCCAGATAACGCTAGAGCACTACCCTCTGGGTAAATAACCCACTAAAAATTCTAACAGGACACTAATTGATAATTTAACTAGAAATATGACCCGCGTGTTGCGCCGGGTTAAACTGAAGAACAACTCTTGTCGTGTTAGGATTCACGTGTAGGTGGCGTATTTTCGGGTTCATGTAAAAAGTTTGGTTCGTTTCGGGTTCGACCCAATAATCCATTTAACCCCTACATAGTGTATATCTCTTAAGTATTTATTGTTAAATCATTATACATGTTAAGATCTGATAACTTTATAGACATCAACTTCATTTATGAACTAGAACCAATTTTATTTTATTTTGAAAACAATAATAAAATGAACTTTAAACTTGAACCAACTATTGTTTTTTTTTTAGAAAGAAAAAGAGCTTTATGTTTAAAATGTGAAAACTGTATCTCATAACTTTTCAAGAATACCCCAAGACAAAACACTGTGATTTTATTTATTTTCAAACCATAACATCCATAAAACCACATCATCACAAAGACAATTACCTCCACAATAGGCACCAGAGGACCACCAACTACATTCACTTTTCCTTTCTCCATTGTTTCTTTCAGCGATCACCATTGCCACCTTTATCTTGTCTTCAAACCAACCTTACCCGATATCACCAAATCTATTGGATTGGGTTCGTTGCCGCAGATTCAAGTTGAAACCACCACCGTCGTCATCTCATCTTTAAACCTCCATCGACGACGGTTGGCATCTCTTCTTCTAACCACGATCACGATCGTAGTTGGTTTTATTTAGATTCTTGAATCGGTAAACACAAAACTCAAAAAAAACCGCCGACGAAAACATAAAAACATGTCATGTAATATTTTCTGCTTTGAGGATTGTATACCAGGCGAAGGGCAGTTACGTAATTTCGTAGAAGTGCAAGTTAGGTAATTTGGTTGGCACTATAGCTAAGTCCTACGGTAGATGTTATATATAGTAATATTCTTAAATATAATTTATCGTTTCAAATAAAATAGGGAGTCCAGGTGTCAGCCAGGTGGACATCGGTTGGTTAATATCCCCCCCCCCCCCCCCCCCCCCCCCCCCATTTAACTGAATCAACAATCTCATCAACCAGATTTTCACAAATCTTCATTTCCAGATCTTCCTCTTCCCCCTCCCCTCCCTTCCTTTCCAATCAAATCAAACATCCAAATGCCCAAAAACACATAGAATTTTTCATATTCTAATTCCTGTTTGGGGGAAAGATCCGCGTACATGCAGAGATCCCCCAAATGGGTATTTTCAGCTCCAAACACAAAACTTCATCCAAAAACAAAGAAATCCCCGTTGCTGCGGCTAAACCCAACAACGATAACGCAATAGAAAAAACAGGCAAGAAGAAGAATCATAATGCTGGAGAGAAGAAGTCTACATTTTTCGCGTTTTACCCGGGTAAGTATGTGTTCTCTAAGAAAGGGACAAATGCAACGCCTAAGCGGTTTTTTAGGCGCGCGTTTGCGCCTTTGTCCCCCGCGCAGCACATGAAAGGTGTGCTTGCGCGGAGGACGGGGAAAGGTGGCGGGAGGAAAAGTTGAATAAGAGTTTTGGGTTTTCGAAGCATATTGGGCATAAGTATGATATTGGGGAGGAGGTTGGCAAAGGGCATTTTGGGCATACTCGTCGGGCGAAATGCAAGAAGGGGGAATTTAAAGGTCAACAAGTTGCTGTTAAGATTATTCCTAAGAAAAAGGTATGTTTGTTTGTTGATTGTTTTTTATGTTAATACTAGGATAGAAAGTTAGAAACCCGTGTAATACCCGTATAAGTGGACATGCAACGAGTCTTCCTCGAGCAGTGAATCATTGGCTACGTTTAAAACCGAATTAGCAGCCGATAACGAGGCTGAGATTTTTGCTCATATACGAATCCCGGGGAGTATGAGGTTCTTGTTCGGGAAGAATTGAAACGATTTAGGAATTATAAAACGATATTTTGGGATTAGATATGATTGCAATTGCGTATAGGTAGGTGCTTTAGGTAAGAAAACAATAATATTTTAATCAACTATTTTAAATTAAGAAATAGAATACGAATTATGAAATAAGAGAAACATGAAAAATAATCTTGGGCTCATAGGATTATTGTAACCCATGGCGCAAACTGTTACTTATTTATTAGGTATAAATTTTATTAAAGTTAGTAACGGGAATCGGTTTGTTCAGATGACTACAGCCATTGCCATTGAGGATGTTCATCGGGAGGTAAAGATACTAAGGACTTTGACAGGACATAGCAATCTAATAAACTTTTATGATGCATACGAGGACCATGATTTTGTCTTCCTTGTAATGGAGTAAGTCTTGCATTTTAAAATTCTCTTTTTATTTTTACTATTACTTATGTATTACAAATATACATCTTAATTGAATATTCATACTTGTTTTTCTCAGGTTATGTGACGGAGGAGTGCTTTTAGATAGAATACTTTCAAGGTTAGCATTTCGTGTTGTTTGTATTTGAAGTTGCATTTTTTTTCTTCAAAAGCGAGTATTTTAAAAGAATTGCGTATGTTGCAGGGGAGGAAAATACACGGAATATGATGCTAAGGGGGTGTTAATACAAATGTTGACAGTTGTTGCGTTTTGTCATCTTCAAGGTGTGGTTCACCGGGACTTAAAGCCCGAGGTGAGATGTTCGCTAATTCAAAACATGTATTTTTGTACTGTATTATGTAGATTTCATTTAACGGTGTCTAACCTATGAAACAGAACTTCTTATTTGCAACGAAAGACAATGACGCAAAATTGAAGGCCATAGATTTTGGTTTGTCAGACTTTGTCTGTCCAGGTAAACTAAAATTTAAATATTACATAGTATCTGATGCTTGTTTTTATATGATATATGTGCCCAACACGCTACGCAAATTGACCAAACTTTTTTAGTAGTGAAACATTATCTGGTTTGTAGAGAAAAAGCTGGATGACATTGTTGGTAGCGCATACTATGTTGCTCCCGAGGTTCTACAAAGGTCATATAGTACAGAAGCTGATGTATGGAGCACTGGCGTTATAGCTTATGTTCTTTTGTGTGGCAACCGTCCCTTTTGGGGTAGAACCGAGTCTGGGATATTTCGATCGGTGCTAAAAAATGAACCACATTTTGATGAAGCCATGTGGTCAAACTTATCGTTTGAGGCCAAAGATTTTGTCAAAACTTTATTGAATAAGGATCCTAGGAAACGATTAACCGCTGCCCAAGCTTTATGTAAGCATCTATGACTATGATGTTTTTATGTCGTAAATTAACCGTTATTTTTTAAACATTAAATTGATTAAACATGTTGTAGGTCATCCGTGGATTCGAAATGATAATGAAGTGAAAACGCCATTTGATATTTCCATACTGAAGTTCCTGAAACGTTATATTTGTGCATCGAATCTGCGTAAATCTGCTTTACGGGTGCATTTTTGTTTTTTTTTTTTGTATAATGAATCGACCATAGGTTTATGATTATAGGCAATACGTATAACAGTAGTTTTCTTTCCTTCCAATCTGCAGGCTCTATCAAAGACCTTAATTTTTGATGAATTAGTCTACTTGAAGGAGCAGTTTTCATTGTTAGAACCAAGCGTAAACGGATTCATAAGTGTCGAAAATTTAAAAATGGTTGCTAACTAACACAACTTATTCTTGTTCTAGAGACATTATTTATGTCATATGTTAATGTTGTTTATTTTTTTATATATGGGTCAGCCCTTGATGAAATACACGACAGAAGCAATGAAGGAGTCTGGTGTCCATGAGTTCCTAGAGTCGGTATGCATTTATCCGTCATTCTAATACGTATAATCGCATTCGGGTATTTAGATGATTTGACCATTCTACCTTGCACTTCTTGCAGCTTTGCAGCCTTCAATATAGGAGGATGGACTTTGAGGAGTTCTGTGCAGCTGCCCTTCGTGTCCATCAACTCGAGGGTCTTGATCGATGGGAAAGGCAGAGCCGCGACGCCTATGAAATATTTGAGAAAGACGGTAACAGACCTATTGTACATGAAGAACTAGCTTCTGTAAGTTACTGCTATTTGTTCCTACTAAAACAGAGTTAACAACCATGAATTTCTTATATTTTCTTTTTTGATAAAAAAATTTGGGCTTTTTTTCTCAGGAATTGGGCCTCGGCCCAGCAATTCCGGTTCGTGACGTTATGGTTGACTGGATTAGGCAGAGCGACGGACACCTGACTTATATCGGATTCGTTAAAGTGTTGCATGGTATGACAAGTAGGAACTTAGCCAAATCTCAATAACAGTCGTAAGAGTTTGAACCCTGTATAGACCGGGTTTTGGTGTCTAGAGCCGGTTAACACTCATCGAATTGTAAATCCGCCTACTTGAACATTTTTTATTTTATACCTGAGTGTATGTAAATAGTTTACAAACTAATCAATGTACATTTGCACTTGATCAATCGGTATGGTAAATGGTTTACAACAAATGTCAAACCCTAGAGAAACTCAAGCCTGCATTATATATAAATTGAGGTTTTGATGGCTCTATTTAAGGGTGTAAACGACAAGAGTTGTACGTGAGCTAATCGAGATCAGCCTGCTGAAAGCTCGAATCAATCCGAGCTATATATACTGAGATGCACTAGGCTCGCAAGCCTAAACAGGTGTATTATTATATAAGTTTAATAGTTTTTTTTATTATGTTAACTGTATAATAAAAATAAGTAAGAAAAATTGAATACAATATAAGAAATTTTTTTCACACATTTGAATTTACATGTATTCTTAAATAAAGAAAAGAGTAAACTGTCATTTTGGTCCTTGTGGTTTGCATTTTGTTGCCATTTAGTCCAAAATTCAAAAACCCCATTTTTTGACTGTTGCAACCTTCTATTTTGTCTTTTAGTTCAGGGACATTTTGGTCATTTTGCTTTTCATTTAACATTTTCTTAATTAACATTTTCTTAATTAAAAAAGTAAATTAAATACAACTGACTCTCTCTCTTCTCTCTCTATAAAGAACAACAGGTCCAAATAATCATCTTCATCTTCCCCAAATCTGCAACTCTCAAAACTCTCACCCACAAACTCTCAAAATCCAACAAAAACATTCGTCTTCGAGTCTCCGAAATCTGCAACTAAAACGACGGTGGATACGTTCACGGTGCCTTCGCAAATGAAGGGGTGGGTGTACGATGACCACCGAATCCAGCCACCACAGCCCCACCACCACCTGATGCAAGTAAGTTCTTCATCACCACCGTCTCCAGGTGCAACCCTCAGCCCCACTTACCACTGCCCCCACCTTCCACCCCACCCACCACTATTAACACCATCACACCCTCCACCACTGTCTTCCACAACGACCACTGCATCCACTACCACCCTTGTCTGTTCATCTTCAAGTTCCAGCCACCGCAACTATTAGGCCCAACCATCACTCTCTATAAACCCTCTCCCACTCTCTAAGAATAACCTCAAATCCACACATCTTTCTTCCCCAAATTCTTTAAGTTCCAGTCGCTGCAACTATTAGCTCCGATCATCACTCTCTCTAAACTATCTCACACTCTCTAAGAACAATCTCAGATCCACACATCTTTCTTCCCCAAATCTCAGATCCGTCATCAGAGTTCCTTTCTCTCTCCTCTCTCTCTCTCTGATCTCCTGAACATACGTGTGTGTAGGCCTGAAATCGGAGTGTCGGCTGTCACCGGAAAACAGCGTTTGTCGCCGGTAAACGTGGAAGGAGGTGTGGGTGTGACTGTCTAAAGCGGCGGAGTGTCCAACACTGTCGTCATCGTCATAGCGGCGGAGCCGCCGTCATCATAAATTGGTGCTATAGAGAGAGAGAAGAGAGTGAGAGAGGGAGGAGGTGGTGGTGGTGCTATAGAGAGAGAGAAGAGAGAGAGAGCTGATTATTTTAGGGATGATGATGATTTATTTGGGTTTTATTGCTAAAAAAACTAAACATTTAAATGAATTTACAACAAATGAAATTTAATAACTGACCAAAATGCCCCTGCACTAAAGGACAAAATAATCATTTTTTAACAGTCAAAATAGAGGGTTTTTGGATTTTGGACTAAAATGGCAACAAAATGCAAACCACATGGACCCAGATGTAAAAAGTTTGAGATTTGGACTAAAATGACAAAAGTGCCCAAACCACAGAGACTAAAATGGCAGTTTACTCTAAAGAAAATTTACATATATGTAAATTTGTTGTATGTACCCGTGTAAAAATTTATTGAAAGTGATTTTGAGACGAGAGAAAATTATTTAAGAAGTAAACTCTTTTTTAATATTTGATTCTAATTATAAGGAGGCAGGTATTAAAACAAATGATTTTGGTGTGATATTCATTTGTTCTTACGATTTTTGTAATATTCAGCGTCCTCAAAATAACTCTCATCTGTCTATATAAATAATATAACTAAACATTTATTAAACAAAGTTGCTCGACCCAAAAAGTTATTAGCGAGCTCAAGCTTTAAATATTAAGGTTAAGACAAAACAAGTCGATTTTATACTATTTGAAATCGACTCGTTTAGCAACTTGCATATGAAAATAATGTTTTTGAGAATTAAGAGGATGGATAAGTGGAAAGTGATTTGTAAGTGGATTCTATAATGGTACCTCATGTCAATCAGATAAAAACAAAAAAAAAAAATTATAATCATATATGATTGACAAAAGGAAATTTGTTTTCAACTGGACATTTTAAATTAGTTGCAGGACTAATTAAATTAAATTATTGTTCAATTAGGAAATTTTAAATCAGCTGCACAATTGATTAATTTGAAGGCTAAAATCACAGATTTACGCGTAATTAGATAAGATTTTGAAATTATCCCAAACCCAAATTGTACCAGTTAATCATCTCATTTCGGCCTTTCAGAAAAAAAAAACCCATCTCATTTTGATTCAGACAATTCTACACACGATATGACTGATTGATGTGTTGCATCTGCTATTAACAAATAAGTGGTAAATAATAAAAACAGTTGCATAGAAATAAATAATATTAAAAAAAGGATGAATGTAACAAGAAGCTCCTGGAGCAGTGATAATAATAAAATGAATCTAACAGAGGCCACAGAACAAATAATCTAAGACGGTCTCGGTGCACTCGTAGATGCAGGAACAACTGAAGGATGCAGAAATTATGTAAAAAAATTAGATGAAATGAATAAGCAATGAAATAAATAGAAAATTGAAGATAAGAGTTACCAACCAGGTATCGATGATGCTATCTTGTTCATCGGCTTGAGGAGGGTTGTTGTTTCTGGTCTCAGTACTCATGGCTTCTATTTGAGGTGCCTCCATCTGCTGTGAAGAAGAAGAAGAAGAAGAAGAAGAAGCAAAGTGTAGGAGTTGGTTTTTCACGAGTGGTTGAAAATTGAAAAGATATGTCAAGTCAATCCCTCCTTTCTAGTTGAATATGGAAGTTAGGTCGCATTCCGGAAATAATAATGCTATTAGACTATCTTCAACGCAACCGGTGCCCTTAAGCATCCTTAGCTGCCACATCATCTGTCACATCATATCTTTACAAATCCTTAAAACTTTCATTTTATCTCTAACCCTACAAATAACTCTTGTAAATTTCCACCTCATCACCTACTCACTACACAAATTTCTTAAATAAAAGGTTTTTTTGTTTTAGTATGGGTCCACCTTATCACCAAAAACAATACAAACATGCATCTATAATTAAGGGATTCAAAGGGCACCATTGCTCTAAGGACAAGGGTGTTAAGGATGCATTGGAGATAGTCTTATTTTATGTTATGTTATAATGTTATTTTATAATTTTATTTAGGAGGTGTTTGTTTTTCTTCAAAAATATTCAAAGGAGCTGATATCTGTAGCCATGCAAACGTTACTCTTGAAGACTTTTGTTTTTTTAACAGATCTGAACTCAGCTTTTTTCATCTTAAAAAATAAGTTATGGACCCCCTTCTTAAAACATCTTCACAAAAACCCTAATAGACTCCTCGCTAATATACGCTTAAAACATCAGCTCCTCCTACATCGTCCCTCCCAAACCCCGCCGCTCCTCCTCTTCTCCTCCTCCTCGCTGTCCTGCGAGGCTGCGACCTCCCTCTTCTCCTCCGACCAGGTACTTTTTTGCTTCTTGATTTAGCTTCTTTTATGTAACTTGAATGTTATATGACTATCTAGTGAGATAAGTTTGACAGTTACATATTTTCAGTTTATGCAGACAGTATCAACTTATAAAAACAAACAGTCTTATACTTTCAGCTTACAGAGTTTCAGACCACATCTTCAGTTGCAGACATAAAAATAGATGAAATCAACTTTCAGATAATTTATGTCTGCAAAAACAAACAACACCTTAGATTTATATAACATTAGAGAGAGAGACCAAAGCAGGAAGTAGCAACGTAATCAAAAATAAAATCACTAATGTGTAGGGAAGAGGGGGCTGAGCCTGAGCGGCTTCCGGCCCAACGGGCTTAATAGCAAAAATAAATTACATTTTTTAGTGGGCCTTCAAATAAACCCCCCACCTACCGCCCTACCTGGCTGGCTCTCATTGTTCTGATCAATATCATAACCCCCAATATATTTGCTGTGGTAAGTGGTAATAGTTTTATAAAGTTCATCTCAAAATAAAGAGTCAAAAGATTATGAAAATGTGGGATAAGATCAAATAAAAAGTTTATTTTGCTTAAGTAGGATGAGAAATACCATTCATTTTTCAAATCAATGGTTAAGATAAAGTGTAGGAGAAGGGAGGAGTGCAAGGGTATCTTGAGAAAATCATATTTATGGAGTTTCTCTCTCCACATGCAAGCACATGCATATTCCACTCCCATTTTTTAAACGTTCATAACTTTTTTATACGACATTATTTTTTCATAAAAAATTCACCCTAAAATCGAGCGTCTTTTTATCTTTAATTTGAGTACCATATTGCTATATAAAATATGAAAACTAAAAAACCCACTAAAATGTGTTTTATTTCTATGTTGTATAACATTTTTTGTGCTAGATTTTTGTACTATATTTTTATGCTAAATTTTTTGTGTTGAATTTTTGTCTTAAATTTTTTTTCTCAATTTTTTGTGCTGGATTTTTTTGTACTACATTTTTTTGCTGAATTTTTTATGCTAGATTTTTTTGTGTTATATTTTTTTTAGTAGATTTTTTGTGCTAGATTTTTGTGTACTAGATTTTTTTGTTGTATTTTTAAAAAACAAAAGGGTGTCACATGTCATTTTCACTCCTATTTATAAGGACCAAAATACCCTTCATTCCTACTTATTAGGAGTACCACATATTATCATCACAATCATTCTTAGGCTACTTAGGCAAAATCCACTTTTTAGTGGATCCTTCCCTATGAAAATGTAGTAAATAAGCCAAAACACAACATATTCAAGATATTAGTACATTATAATATGCTTATTAGAAGTTAATCTAATTTATTTTATATATAAGTTAAAGTATATTACGGATCTAATTATATTAAACATTTAAAAGTGAACATTTATATAGTTAACTAAAAATAGTGAGTTACACTCATGCTCTACAATAGGGGCAGGCCAATTTTTAACAAAGTTTAATTGAAAATGTAGACGGAAAGATAAAAGTAACACTAATTAAAAGGAAACCTAACACTAAAGTTTTAGAAGGGAGAAAAGTTAAAATAATGTTAATAAAAGAAGAAACCAAACCCATATAAGAAAAGCACATAGCGATGATATATATTTATAAATCACGAACCTAAGGCCATGTGTAGTGATAACCCCCCTTTGGGGGCGTTATACGACACGTGGCGTGCCACGTGTGCGGGTGAGCGTTATGCATTTAAGCTCGTAGTCATAAAGCCCCCGCCTAATCATTACTCAATTATTAATTTCTAATTTTTTATAATTATTTTCTAACTTTATAAAATTAAAATTCATTCATTAAATTAAAAAAACATTACACTAAAATAAAAATAAAAACATTACACTTAAAAAAAACAATACAGTAACATAAAAAAAAAAAAAAACGGTTCCACTAAAAAAATAAAAAAACAACACTTCAAAGATTATATTTTTTTTCGATCCTTTCCTTTTGGTCCAACGCCATCTTCAAAGCTTTTCCGGTAAGGTGGTCGTGCGGTTTCGAGTAGAACTCAAAGTCGTGAGCCCATTGTATATCCCGCATAATCTCCGTAACTTCGCGGTTCTCCTCCATACGTTTAGTACCGAGTTCGTGTATGTCATGAAGTCGGTTGTTTATCTCCGAAAATGCATGACTCATATCCGATCCCATAGATATCGATGACGACTCGGGCTTTTTCGCCCGCCTACTTCTTCCGGGTGGTCTTGGTAGCTCCTCCACCGGCTCGTCATCCGGAATATCCTCGTTCAAGTCGGTGTTTCGAGCGTCGGAGGTTGGCGTTTCGGGTTCACCCGACTCGTTTGTTTTGGACCTCTTTGACGGCCGTTTATTTCCCAAACGACCACTCGGAGTAGATACGGTGGCCCATTTGGGGCTATGGCGAAGGATTTGCCAACACCTCATGTACGGGAAATGGCCATTAGCATTCGTATACTCGACCAATGCCGCTTGCATAATGTCTTCGTCCTTACTTCCACTTTTCCATCCGGCAAACATGCGTTGGTACACGGTTTGAAAGTTCGTGCATTTCTTGTTTATGTCGGTCCACTTGCCCGATATAAAGTCCCGTGGGCGGTATTCGTCTCCTTTACCCATGAGATCGTAAAAAAGATCTTGTATTCGTTGCCAAAAAACGGTTTTACTTTGATTGTTTGCTACAAAAAAAATATATAATGTTAGTCTAAAATTTAAAAAATAAATAAAACAGAAAATAAATAAAAAAACAAAAAATAAATAAAAAAACAAAAAAAACAAAAAAAAACACAAAAAATAAAGAAACTTTAAAAAACAAAAAAAAAACACAAAAAATAAAGAAACTTAAAAAAATATACCTATAACCGGGTCCTCCGACACATCGATGAAAGCGCGGGTTAACGCATACTCCTCATCGGGCTCCCACGATATCACATTTTTTTTCGCTCGGGTGTCGGTTTCCCCTTTCTTTTTATGTTGCCGTCTTCCTTTTCCTTTTCCTATTTGCATCTCTGCTACTTCGGGTTGTGTTTCCGGAACAACATCGGTATCGTGTTGTGGGGAGCCGAAAGCTTGAGCCGACCCAAAAGCTTGAGACGACCCCATTCCATCGGTGTTTAGATTCGGGTTCCACCCGTAGAGATTCGGGTCCCATGATAGCGGTTGGTTCAAAAGATTCATGAACCCGGGATTTTGTTGATTGTAGTCGTGAAAACCGGAGCCGAAAGGGTTGGGTCGAGTGGGAACCGGCGACACGGGGCGAGTAGGATTACCACTTTGGTTTGGGTCCGCACTTGATCGGGGAGGAATGAAGCCACGGTTGAATGGATGCATTGTATAAAATATAAGGATTTCTAAAAAAAAGTGGAAGAGATAAAGAGTGTTTGAGTGTGTATGGTAAAAAAATAGGAAATGAGGTATTTATAAAAGAAAGTTTGAAAAAAAATTGATTTTTTTTTTAAGGAAATGACCGTTTACCAACGGTCAAAAATAACAAATTTCCATTTCATCGCGCCGTTATCAACATCGCGCCGTTCGAAAATTTCCAAACATGGCGCCCTCAGTTTTGGTGTTTCCGGCGCCATACCGGCGCTATGATTGGGGATACCGCCCCACTACACATACCCTAATACTAAAACACTAAAAAATTTAGAAAAGATTAAATACAATTTCGTTATTTTAAACAAATCAGAGGCATATTGAAAAGCATGTGACGACGATTTATATGCACATAATGAAAAAGTTACGTCGTTTTAAAAATAAATCTTAACTTTAATTTTTTTTTAACCGAAAATAAAACTTTTGAAATATTATAATAAAATAAATTAAATTAAAGGGAATAAAAAATAAAAGCTCAAACAAAAAAGGAAATAAGAAGAAAAAAAAAAAGCGAAAGGGAATTGAAAAGGGGAGTAAAAACTAATGGGAAAAACCAGAAAATAAAAAACAAAAGAATAGGTTGGCTAAGGGAAGCAGCGAACCGGGGGAAGGAATAGATATCGAACTCGCGTCTTGTTTGTGGAATGATTGCATTGAACCATCAGTTCAACTATTTTATGTTTCAACAACTTAACAAATGTGTACAACTAGTTGATGCCCCGTCAGCGGGGCGATTGCTAAATAATTCTCAATCAATTAAAAAAGGGCAAAACTATCCACACACCAATTTTGCCTATCTACACACCTAAAAGGTGATTTTTGTCTTTACATGCATACCCTGCGGTGTCGAACTGTGGCCAAAACGGGGCGTTTTGGTCCGATTAACCAGACAAAGACTGACGGGTGTCTGACGGGTCTGTTGTCCGGATCAAAACGCCGAGCTTTGGCCGCGTTTTGGTCCTGTCAACCAGACCGGGTATCAGTCTTTTGTCTGGTTGACAGGACCAAATCGTGGCCAAAGCTCAGCGTTTTGGTCCGGTCAACAGACCCGTCAGACACCCGTCAGTCTTTGTCTGGTTAATCGGACCAAAACGCCTCGTTTTGGCCACAGTTCGACACTGCAGGGTGTGCATGTAAAGACAAAAATCACCTTTTTGAGTGTGTAGATAGTGAGATGAGTGTGTGGATAGGCACACTCTTAAAAAAACACTACTATAATTTTGCTAGAAAAAAAATCTAAAATGATGATAAGACCGTCTTTTTCGGATCAAGGCAAAATTGTAATTTTTCAGGACTAATGAGCAAGTATTAGGCAGCTCCTTGACACGGGAAAAAATTAAATCGAGTCAACCAATTAAAAAAAACTTGTATACTTTTGCAAAAAGAAACTAAAATGATGGGAAAAAACGTAATTTTGAACTGACAGCGAAATCATAATATTTTTTCAGGGATAAACTTATAAATTAAATGGACCAATGTGGGAGTGCCAGGCATCTGCCGGCATGACTGTAATTTTACACTCGGGGCAAATTTGTAATTTAATCAGGGAAACAAAAAAAAAACGATTGTGAAAATGTAAATTTAATTTAAGTGCAAAATCATAACTTGGTTGTGAGAAAAAAAAACTATTGGCAAAAGTGTAAATTTAAACTGGACAAAATCGTAATTTTGAACCGAGGGCAAAATTTAAATTTTTAGCTGGGAGCAAAGGCATAAATTTAATTTTAAGTCGGGGAAGAAACATAACTTCGAACTGATGGCAAAATCCTAATTATAAAGACGTAATTTTGAGCCTAGGGCAAAAATGAAATGTAAACGGGGCAAAGACGTAATTTAAACTAATGGCAAAACTGTAAATTTAAACGGGGCAAAAACGTAATTTTGAGCCTAGGGCAAAAATGAAATTTTTAGCTAGGAGCAAAAGCGTAAATTTGTTTTTAAGTGGGGGTAAAAACATAATTTTGAACTGATGGCAAAATCGTAGTTTTAAAACGGGATAAAAACGTAAATTTGTTGGGCAATAGGGGAGTGCCAGGCATCTGCCTGTCACTATTCCTTTGCCGCCCATGTGACCCAATAAAGGGCCAGAACTATTCCCGCCGACACTGTTGTTTGTAGTTGTTGAAAATCACTCGTTGAACACATGACCTAGACCGGCTTTGTGTATGTATGTGTGTGTATGTGTAATTTAAATAATACATATTATTATTACACGTAAAAATTATAGATAACTAAAGAAACTAGTATATAAATAATTATAATTATAATTATAGATGTCGATCTAATATGAACGAGTGTATATGTTAATCATGTAATAGTATTTACAAATTACAAGCCAAACTAGAAATGTACGTATAAAGTTTGAAACGTTCACATCATACTCATATAATTCTTCTGCACATGCATCTTGCTAGATTTGAACACTTCATCTCTAAAATAGAGAGATTAAATCTTACCACCACACTATATTTGATGAGATATACGGATCACATATCAGGCTGAATCCTTTTAAAACTAGTGTTGATGTGTTGCTTCTTCATTAGGCTGAATCCTTTTATTATTTATTATTAAAATATTAATCAATATTCAGTTTCCAATTTATAATCAACAAGTCTTTCGAGGAAAACCTATAAGATCAAGCGTAATGGGAAGTTTTTTGCCCTCAATCTCGCCCAATACCGCCCTAAAACGCCGGCCTTGCCGCCCCCATGGGCGTGTTTTGTTGATTTTGGTTCCTGGCGTTTTTTAAAGCACGCCCAAGCCCTATTTGATGGGCCAATCACATCTAACCATTTTCTTGTTTAGTCAATCAATTTTTTCATGGGGGTTTTTATTTTTTTAATTCTTTACACCCCTTTTAACAAAATACTCATATTTCCACTACAACCATTTTAGAAAAACGCCTCATTGCTGACTGGACTGTCACATGGCGCAAAACGCCCAAGGGTGGGGCATTATTCACCCCAACGACTACGCATGGTCTAAGGATTCGTGCAATTTTAAAATGGTTAAGACGGAATATCATCCATCGCAAACAATTAAAATAAAATAAAAAAATTATTCAAATTATTTCACTAGAAAAATATTATCCATCTCAAATCCATCTTGACAAAAACTTATCTTGACCTAAACTCATCCTAACTCATTTCTTAATAAACCCTCCCTAACCCAAACTCATACTAACTCATTACCCAAACCTGCCAAACCCACCCATTTTGCCACCCCTATTGTATATGTATTAGGCCAAAATAAAAGCAAAACTAAATCAGTTTTTTTTTTTTACTATAGGAGCCCAAATAAAAATTGTTTTGAAAAAAAAAAACCTACATTCAAGGCCCAGTTTCGAAATTAAACCACAGACATAACTGCAACAGTCATCGACCAATCGACCCATCCCAAAGCTAAAAAAATAGCTTTTATTTAAATATATATTATATCTATACAAAACATATAACTTTAAAAAAAATTTACTTCGCCAACTATAA
This sequence comes from Helianthus tuberosus, assembly GCA_030545235.1. Lineage (NCBI taxonomy): Eukaryota > Viridiplantae > Streptophyta > Magnoliopsida > Asterales > Asteraceae > Helianthus > Helianthus tuberosus. The sequence goes on from CM060432.1 coordinate 144,736,434, forward strand.
ACTTTTTTGTTTATAATATGGTCCCAACTCCAGGCAAAGGATGAGGATTTTGTTACTAAATATGTTAAAAACGATAATTTTACAAAAAGTCTTTAACTTCATAATTCGTTTAGGGTCTCAAAAATATAGGAACGGCCCTGTCCAACACGTTAAAATGCCTATCTTCTTTAAAACATGCGTGGATTGCCCCTGGAGAAATTGGGGACCTCCAAATTCAAACACAATTGTTCTTATTTTCTTTTACAAAGGCAAATAATATTTTATAATTACTTTCAAAAACACGAGAACATTAAAAAAACGATAACTAAAATTACACCACCCTTTCAATCTAATAAACGAATCCTCGTATTATTTTCCATCGACAAGAATGAAGACTCCTTTATATTTCAAAGATCCTTTTTTAAGAACTTTGAATGTCATTGAAAATTCTTATCTCTTGGTTTCAAATACCCCACAATGTTGACAAGGATATTAAATATTTAATTGCATCATGTTCTTAAAGTTCTTGTTCCCTACCAAATTCAATATTAGAGTTTTTCTTTGACCGAATTGCTCTCACGAACCTCATTGATGGACACTTGTCCCATGACATCACCTTTAGTTTTCACATAAAAACTGAGTGTCATGTGTCTTATTTTCAAGGTTTGATGCAAAATTACTATCGAGCTGGGTGTCTTACTGGAAACAGCATCTTTATGCTTACGAGACAGAGGTAAGATTGCCTATATCTTACCCTCCTCAGATTATACCTTAGCCTAGTTATTGATGAATTCATGAGAATGATGATGATGATAACAATTGGACAATTTCTTTATAGAAAAGATTTAGTCAAATGCCATTTATTCAAAAGGTTTTATCACACATGCATTTTGGTGATTTTCACGTTTTATTTTATCATTTAATATTTTACATTTTTTACTATTCAATCCACCTCGTCTTTTTCAAATCTATACACTTCAAACAAAATATGCTCTTTTTCTACTCAGATTAACACACAACGTTAATTTTGATGATATTTTGAAATTCAGTTAATTTTGATCAGCTAAATATGAAAATTAATAACATTTGTATTGTCGATATGGTGCATTGGTAGTCTCATGACATTCTAAAGTAGAGGTCATGGGTTCGAGTCTCATTTGAAGCAAAATTGCTTCGGTTTGAGCTACGGGTTTTACCACAATGAGCTTTTAGGCGATGGGTTTCCTCTGAAATGGTGGTTGGCTGGGTTACCGGCGTCGTCTGTGTTTGCAGGCATGGGTGGCCTTTTGCCTTTGGATTTATCTGGGTGATCGTTTTTTTGTTGATCTTTGAAAGAATAAATATATATTCTCATTTTTTTTTACCTAAAATCCCTCTTCGTTTTTTATAAAATCCTTCAAATGTTGAATAACAAATAAAAAATAACCTATATGATATATGTATTCGGAATGTAAACCTCAGTTATTTTTCCTATGTATTTTCTTACTTAACTAACATGTAGATATGTATTTCAAGTTAACTTTTAAACCATTTAATCATTAAACAAAACTCGTGGTTATTGTTATATTGACCCTAAATAACTTTTTTGTATGCTTGACACTATGCATAATACATATGCAAAATCAAGAACTAAAATGCACGTTAAAATCTTCTTATGCCTAAAATTTGTCCTTACGTCTAAAACAGAAAATTAAAGAAAGCAATTCCTTATTTGTGAGTTTATTTAATTAAAGAATAGTTCATGGACATCTTAAAGATTACATTAGGAAAAACAAAAGGAGAAATATCAAAACCTTAATAAATATGAACAATCTACTAGATAAGCGTGTGAAAGAATAGTATAATACTATTACTATGCGAGCTTGTAAGGGTATCCGGGGCACTCTCGGTGAGTGGGTTCGGTGACCACATGCCCCGATCGGGAACACCGCCGCCATCACCGCGGGGACCCGATTCGGGGGGTGGATTCGGGGTGAAGTCACCGAAGAGGGAGAGATGATATGGTGGGGCCAGCCGCATTTTCAACCAATGAAAACTTTTATTTTTTTTATTTTTATTTTTTTTTTGAATAAAAAAACAATTCCCCTAAGAGGGGAGTGCCGCCATCAAATTGGGGTGCGAGGGGAGTTTAAGAGGGGAGTTGACGTGGCATAACCTGATTGGGTGTGCGTAAGAGAGGGGACTCCCCTCTTAGGGGAGTGCCCCGGATACCCTAAGGTATTGCCATTTGTTGTCACAAAAATGACGTTTTTCATGATTTTAAGTGACTAAATAAATGTGACTATTAGTTGTATATCACATGTACTTACGCCGGACTGATAGAAATAAATTAGGATATGGTAGTAAAGAAAATACACAACCATTAAGTTACGCCATCTAGTAATTTTTGGTGGTAATGTATAGATTAGTTAGGAATTTAGGATTTGCTTAAAAACCAAAGATAAACCCCAACAAGGGTTAAAGGGGGATTTAGTCTCAAGAGGGGTGTGGGGGTAAAGACGAAGCTTAGTTTGGGCCAAGGGGTCCTCTCACCAGTGTTTTTTCCTTTGTAAGTTTAAATTTTATAAGTATTGAATCCAGCACTCCTAATTTTATCGAAAACTAAGTTAAATATCTGTCAATGTGCGAGGGAGCGCCCTTCGTGGGGTTTGGGTTACGCCAAACCACCTACCAAACTCAATCGACGCATTAGCCTGCGTTAACTAAATTATCACCCAAACTGACGCACTGCTTAATGAACATTGTTTCATTTTAACCGAACCTAATAGGAAGACACGCCCCTAATTCTTGATTATCTGATTGAGATTCGCGTAACCGTTCAAAATACTTTAATTTAATTACATGCACGATCAGTATTCTCTTAGGTGGGTAGGGGTGGTCCGTTATAACCATCCTGCCACGCATGATGTTTAACAAAACACCGTCGCCACATCAATTTAAAACGCGTTAAGTTAATAGCGCGTGATATATACACACAATATATCGAGCGAATCTTGGCGAGCCGGCACGCTTTAGGTTGCAAGACGAACCCGACCAAATCCCACATTTTCAAACCCAACAATTTTCACCCTTTCAGACCCAACAATTTCCACCCTTTCAATCACAACCGTATCAAAACCAATCATTCGTTCCACCATTTCAACCTCACCAATTTCAACCCCAACCGTTTCCACACTTTCAAACCCAATCCCACCATGTCGACCCACTAGAAGATGACACCCTCATCCATCATTTTGCCCCAAATGAATTTGAACAACGACCCCGTTGACGAACCCAATCAACCCGTTGACGAACCCATTCAAGACGATACACCGACAAGGCCGCGCCGCAAGAAAAGTGATGATTCATCACGTAAAGGAAAGGAATCGGTGGCGGAGTCGATCTCCAAAATCAAAGAGGCTAAATTGGTGGAAATAACTAAAGCCACTGATATAAGAGAAAAACTTGTGGCGGCAAAACTTAAACGTGAGGAGGCGTATATTCGACACTTGAACGAAAAAGAAAAACATAATGATTTAAAAATCTTGTTAGAGCCGCACACCAATCTTGACGAACCATTTAAGTCGGTCGTAATTCAACAAAAACGCGAGATATGTGAAAAGTGGGGGTGGCAGATGCCTTAGATTTTTTAGGTTTTTCTTATTTGCATTGTTTAGTTTTTTTTATATCTTAGTATGTAATTTAGGTTTTATTTAAATGAAATTTATAATTTTAGTGTTTTATTATTAATTTATAATTAAAAAAAAGGTTGTAAGTGATGGACATTTCCACTAAAATCCATCACTAGTGATGGAATAATTCTTGATGACATGACGGAACTTGATTGGAAGTTGTGAGTGAGTGATGAGTGATGACCACCCCTACCCACTTAGGGGGGAGGGGGTGGTCATCACTTGCAAAAATTCCATCACTCACAACATTCAATCAAGTTCCGCCATGTAATCAACCATTATTCCATCACTCACAACTTTTTTTAGTGGCAATGGTAATCACTCACAACACCCAACAATAAACTCTCACACCCCCTCACATCCAATTATCACATAATAGCCCATAACGCGTGAATTTTATCACGGGTTAAAAAACATCACGCGTTATGATTTTGGTGGCGGTGGTCTTGTACATTCTCCATGCGTTGAACATTGGTTTATCACGGAACAAAAGTGTTCCACCCCACTGCACTTATATGTCAAATGTCAATCTATGAAAAATTATCATGCTCTTATTAAAATCAGCAATCTTAATTGAAGTGGATTGGCAAAATGATTAGTCTCGTTTTTTTTAAATAACCTTCACTAAAACACACATTCGATCCAAAAAGTAAAAGACATAAATGAATAGTCTCGTAGTTTTTTTTTTTCCAATTAATGTTTTGATCTAACCACATTCTTAAACAGACAAAAAAAAGTTTGATTTGTCAAATCTGCAGCCATGTAATTGTTACTTTTTACGTTTGATTCATTTATTTTAGAGACATTATGTCAGAGTCAACGACCCATTAAATGCAATAACATTTTGCAAATCAATGAGATGTATAATAATTTGTTCACGGAAAGGTATGATATATTTATATCTTTTTTCTTTTGAATTATTCAACAATGTATTAGAACACAACTAATTTGCTCTATATTTATAGTCCTTATTGTATAATAAACAAATATATCAAATTAAAATCTATGTTCCACTTCCAAAAAAAAGTTACATATTAGTAAATTTAATTTTGTTTTATAACATGTATTGGTACTTCATCTTGAGATCTGCCTCCACCGCCCAATGCTTTTGTTCCTGCATTGATGTTCCTCGTATTAATTTCTTACACCAAAGCCTTGTGATTTGGCATTAACTGTCTCCACTCTTGTTCCTTCTAGGGGTGATAATGGGTCAAACCGAACAAGTGGAAAAACAAGGACCGAGGACCAGACCATTTAGGGTGAGTATGTTTCGGTTTCACCAGATAAATCAAGTTGGGATGGCATGTGATACGGACTATCCTCCGGGTTCCAGTGACCCGTGACCCAATGAACCAAGTCCATTATTTTAGTTTTTTTTTTCTTTTTTCGAACGGCGACTTTCAATGAAAAAACGGCCCGCTAACAAGCCGCTAGCAAGGCGAAACAACTACAACAAACAAAACATACAAATTACACATTGAAACGCTTCCATTTGGTCCACTCTAAAGACAAGTTTCTGGATCTGTTGTTAATCCACAAGAAACTATAATATTTGATCTCCCCCAAGATACTTTGAATTTTTATCGGCTCGTTAGAGAACAAGCATTGGTTCCTAGCCCTCCACATACTCCAACACGCGACCATCAACACCGCTTGAATGAGTCGTCTCTTATGACATTGTTCCGGAACAAACTTATGATAGTCAAAAATGTCTTTAACGGAGAAGAAGTAAAGGGGTGGGAGTTTACACCATGAACTGCCATGCTGCCAAACTACCGTGGCAGTAAAACATGATGTAAAAATATGGTTAATGGATTCGTTTTCATTCCTGCAAAAACAATACAAGGATGTACTCTGGATGATGTTTCTTCTCACTAATTCATCTGTAGTCGGGAGCCTTTCCAGCAGCATTCTCCACCCAAAAACATTTAACTTTAGCGGGATCCAGCTATTCCAATCTAATCTTGGGCTGTTTTGATTATCTTCACCTGATAGAATAAGTTTCTTAACTGTCGCAGTAGAAAAAGAATCCAACATCTGATCACTCCAAACCCATTTATCCACCCCTTCGCCAAAGCGCATCTGGGACAACATGGCTTTAAGACTATTCAGCTCATTTATGGCTTCCTCTTGGGACAATTGTTGTTTCCAGGCCCATGAAAACTCAACAACTTCATTGCTCGTGTAACATCGGTCCGCGATAGAGCATCCTTTAACAGATTCAAGGCGAAATAAACATGGGAACATAGCCTTCAATGGTTTATTTTCCAACCACACGTCCACCCAATATCTTATGGTTTTGCCATCACCTACCTTACCTTTTATAGCATTCCCTAAAGGAAACGTAGTGGAGAGAAGAAAATTTTCCAGTTTTGCAATAGAATTCCATGTCCCTGCTAGATGTTTGTTATGAGGAAGCGTCGGCCAAGTCCTCGGAGTTGAGTGTAAATCTAGAATGAAACGTCTCCATAATTTATTTTCCTCCACTTTAAACCTCCACCACCACTTCGAAAGAAGCGAGATGTTCATGACTTTTAGAGGATATAAACCCAGCCCCCCATCTTTTTTAGGTCTAGTGACCCGATTCCAAGCCACCCAGCTTGTCTTTTTGTTATTTTCATCACCCCCCCCCCCACAAGAAACCCCTTCTTTTTGCCTCCAATAAATCAATGATTTTTGATGGTGCTTTGTACAACGAAAAATTGTATGTGGGTAAAGTCTCAAGAACCGATTTGAGCAAGGTTAAACGACCACCCATGGATAAAGAGTTAGCCTTCCAACCCGCTAATCTAGCATCGACAATATCCAAAACGGGCTGCCAATTATTAATCTGGCTCATGTTGGCTCCCACTTTGAGCCCGAGATGAATAAAAGGAATCCTCCCAACTTTGCAATGCAAAACCGATGCCATCCTGTTGACTTCATTATCTTCTACTCCCACGCCAATTAAACTAGATTTACATAGATTAATCTTTAGGCCAGATAACAAATGGAAGCACCGAAGTAACCGAGCCAAGTTTTTTGCATTTTTTTCTGACCATTCACCTATAACCAATACATCATCCGCAAACAAAAGGTGAGAGATATATGGGCCATCATTAGGAGTAGAAAACCCACAGAAGATACCCCTCGAACAAGCTTTGTTAAACATGACTGAAAGAGCTTCCATTCCGATAATGAAAAGTAAAGGCGAAATGGGATCTCCTTGACGAATTCCCCTAAAACATTGAAATTCGAAAGTTGGTGAACCGTTTACTAAGACCGAAGACCTTGCCGAGGATATGATACCAGAAATCCACCTTCTCCACTTAACTGGAAAGTCCATTTTTTCCATGACCGAGTCCAAAAAACTCCAATTTAGATGATCATAAGCCTTTTCAAAATCAATTTTGAATAGTAAACCTTTCTTTTTCTTTTTCTTGAGCCATGATAAGATTTCATTAATAATGAGAGGGCCATCCATGATCGATCTATCTTTCAAGAAAGCCGTTTGAGAATCCGAGATAACCGAGTTAAGCACCACCTTCAATCTATTCGCCAACACCTTCGAAATCACCATAGAAATGGAGCCGATTAGGTTTATAGGACGGAAGTCTTGGAGTATAGAGGGGTCTCTATTTTTTGGTACTAGAGCGATAAAAGAGGAGCACACTGTTTGGTTCAACGAATCATGGGTATAGAAATAATTGAGAAGGTTATGAAAATCCTTCTCCAATAAAAACCAAAACTTTTTGATGAAGTTAAAGTTAAACCCATCCGGGCCCGGCGCCTTGTTGTCTCCACAGTCCCAAACCGCAGCTTTAATTTCTTGCAAAGAAAATGGGGCCACGAGAAAATTTGCATTGTTACTAGATAACATTTTGAAACCATCACAATCCAACTTTGGTCTGCTCCTCAAGGGCTTTTTAAATCTTTGCTTAAAAAACAGGTAAACCTTCTTTTTTATCAGGCTTGGAATGTTGCACCATCTTCCATTTACCTCCAGCCCATGGATTTTATTTGAAATGGCCTTATGCTTTATTATTCGATGAAAATATGCTGAATTATCATCCCCGCATGAAGCCCATTTAATCCTAGCTTTTAGGTGTAAATCGTTTGTTTTTTTGAGCTCCAAATCTGCCAGGTCTTTTAGACACTCAACTCTAGTCCATTCTTCATCTTCTTCCAACATTCTACTTTCCAATATTTCATTTAACAAAAGTAGTTCGGACTTGGCATTTTCCATCCTCTCGTCATTTCATTTAACAAAAGTCCATTATTTTAGTTAATTAGCATATGTTTGTGAATTCCAATTACGTACTCATGTTTACATGCTTTGAGTAGTTGATTAGTTAGCTTGCATATGAACCTTTTAGACATTCCACGTTCCCATGTTCGGCAATCTTCAAGTTTGCATCTTGTATTTAAGTATCATTTTGAGTTTAATGAAAATACGAAAACAAAAATTGTTGCTAGTCTTGTCTTGTTTCTCTCATATTATTCTTTGGAGCCAAATCCACTCAACGGATCTATTAGGATACTAACTCTCTTAAATCAGTTCCTATCATTTGGTGCTTTCATTAATTTGCCCATGCCTCCTTAGTCACGTAAAGACATGGTCTAGACTTCGTTCGACCAACTCGACTGGTAGCTAGACCACCATGGTCCACAACAAGTTGCCCAATCCAAAACCTTTGAAGCCCTACACACCTCGCTCACTTCTCCCACATCCACCGTGAACCAACAATTGGAGTTGATGGCCACCCTTGTCAATGCGATAACTAATAGCAAGGACACAACGTACCCCTCATCTTCATCGTCACAAACAACCCTAACGCTGCCATTTCCAACACTCGCAATAAAACCACAACCTTAGCTACCCACTCAACCAACACTGAAAATTCCAACGCCTTCAACATCGTTTCCACCAGCACACATCCTCTTACCTCGATCACCAGCCTTACATCAACCACCACCACTTGCTAAGCGAACTCTCCACCAAACCCAAACTAAACCAACATATCCTAATCTCACAACCTCTCCACTGATATTCCCATTCGACATATTTGTTGCCCAAGCCTCACTAGCAAACTAATGCTCAAAATCTAACATCGAAGACCCAAATACTATCAAAAGACAGGAATGGCGACCACCATGGTGGTCGATTGTGACTACATCAAACGCATTTAGGAGAGTTGAATGGAAACCCCCATGGATATCCTACCATCCTTGAGGATAAGGATGTTTTTAGGCAAGGCAGGGGTATTGATATGGACAATCAGTCGGGTTCCAGTGACTCATGACCCAACGAACCAAGTCCATCATGTTTTATCAATTCCAGTTTACATACCTCGTCTTGTATTTCCATCGACATCAGATACTAAAAACAAAAACATGACATTAAGTAACATATTACAAAGAATTAAAAAAATAAGAATATCAATCAAATGAAGAATATAAAAGTATGTCAATAAACCATAAGGCTATGTGAAATTGGTTCATCCATTTTTATTGTCATATTATAAAGTGAGTGTCCGTCACATAGACACAGACACGAGCACCCATTCACTTTTTTCATCTTAACAAGTTTTCACTACTCAATGCCTATTAAAATAATGTTTAAATGATATATTAAAGGGTTATTAGATTTTATCACCCCCAACTATTGGCTATTGGCCGCTGCCACCCCCAAATATCACTTTGATGCCCGTCACCCCCAACTTAACACTTAGTGTGTTCTGTCACCAAGTCGTTAACTGATCACTAACTTTTGATCCTGTTACTATACTTTTGGGGTGTCATAGGGATCTTAGGACACCCCAAAAGTATAGTAACATGATCAAAAGTTAGTGAACAATTAACGACTTGGTGACAGAACACACTAAGTGTTAAGTTGGGAGTGACGGGCGTCAAAGTGATAGTTGAGGGTGGCAGCGGCCAATAGCTAATAGTTAGGGGTGATAAAATCCAATAACCCTATATTAAATAAATAAAAAGAATGAATCTGATTGGTTGGTTCCATGGGGCCCACCACCTCCCTTCTTCTTCACCAACGTGAACTGCCTCGCGCCCCCTCTCCTTTTACTTCCTCCAACGCCCTAAGGTACAATGCAATGTTTAACCACACTTCAACGGCAAGTCATCGGGGGCCTTACTTCGTTACACATATCCTAAATATCAACTTTATTATTATTTATCTATTCTATATAATAAAAGAAAATCATGAGTGACACATGTCATCCATTGGATACTTATTTTTTTAATTAAAGATAGTTATTGTATATTTAAAAAAATGAATTTAATATGAAATTAATTATTACTTTTTTAATATAAATTTATATTTTTTTTACCTAAAAGATTCATCAAGCTCAAAATTATGTTGGTTAAAATATTAGAAAACGAAGAATAATGATGATAATTGTTTTTATAAATGATTTTAATTTTTTTCAAGTATTTAATGTAGTTAGATGGTAAAATTGGTAAAAGTAAATTATGTTAAGTAATAAAAAATAGGTAGTATTAAAAACATAAAATTAGTGCCAGTTGAAAAAATAATGTTTTACAAAATAAGTTAACAAATTTTATAACGGTTACGTCAACGTTTATTTTCTTAAATACATATCTTAAAGATTGTATATTCTATTAGTATAATAAAGGGTTATTAGATTTTATCACCCAAAACTATTGGCTATTGGCCACCGCCGCCCCCAACTATCACTTTGACGACCGTCACCCAAAACTTAACACTTAGTGTGTTCTCTCACCACGTCGTTAACCGATCACTAACTTTTGATCATATTACTATACTTTTTAGGGTGTCATAGGGATCTTAGGAAGGTTCTAGGGATCTTAAGACACCCCCAAATGTAGAGTAACAAGATCACAAGTTAGTGATCTGGTAACATAACATCTGTCCCACGGCTCCTGGACCGGGTCTCACCAGGACGGGGGTCGTGACAAAAAAAGGTGGTATCAGAGCCACTGATTTAAGCCAATTAAGTATCTAGAAATACTTAATTTTTCTGATCGCCATTCTGTGATTCTATTAAAATTTAATTTACAAAATTTTAACTTAGAAGTTTGTGTGTTTCTTCATGTATGCTAACAGCATGAATGAACGATCAGAAACACTTCAAAACTTTACTTTCCATGCTACAGATATGGATACCACCAGTACTTTTACTGGCTACCAGGCTGATACTGAAGAGCCAATGGTATTTCAAGCCCAACCTCAGGAAAAACCAAAGCCGAAAAAGAGAAGAAGACTCGTAGGCTGGAGGCGTGTGCGTAGGAAGAAACCAGCAGTACAAAAAGTTATAAAGACTGAGGATCCGAAGGATAAAGGAAAAGGAAAGGAAATCGGGGAAAGTTTCGGGCAAGCCCAGGAAATGCCATCATGGGAGGAGCTGGATCGTAAACTGGCACTTAGTGACCTCATCGGACCTGCCGATGAAAACCTCTTCAATTACCCAGTTGAAGCACAACTTCCAGTTAATCTGGAACCTGCGATCCCAGATCCTATTATCCACCCCCGACCTCTACCTGGAGAGCTAGAAGAATGGTGGACAACTGACTGGAAATTTCAGAATCTCCTAAATAACCCTAACACCTTTTTCCCCCAATTTGATCCTGAGCCTCCACTAAACCCACCTATGAGTACAGAAAACTTGGCTGAACTCCGCCACTATGGCGAGGAGTTAGTGGACGCAGGAAATAGAATCCGGGAAGTGGGGGAGAGAATATCATGGAAATACGACGAGAGGGAACGTCGTTTCTGAAATGCCAGTTGATGAGGATAGTATGTGGTTGTGGGAATGTGTGTTTAATAATAATATAATAATAAAAATATAATCATGTAAAATAACTAAAAATAAAACTTTTGTAACATATCTGGTAATGTACGGATGCATATTAAAATATATAAAATATGGAAGTCGCAAAATCGACAATTTTGGCTATACGTGTTAACGTGATTATGTGTGATTGTTTTATTGTGTTTGGTTGTTACTTATTTTATGTTAATAAGTTATATATATTATTAATTACCAGATGGAACATGCTGGTAATGAACCAGTTAACGAGGTTAATCAATCCGAGCAAAACAATGAAGATCACTTTCTTAACCGACAAGATATAGAAAACATCGTTGCTCAGGGAATAGCCAATGCTATTCCAGCAATCCTTGCTGCTGCCCGAAATCCAGTTGAACCTCAACCAATTATTCCCAGCAAACGTACTCACGGCGATAATTTCAGTAATAGTGTAAATGGAGGCGGCAACAATAATAATAACGATAATGATGGGATGCAAGCCCCATTCCTTAAGAAAATGAAAGCTGCAACGCCTGGTTGCACTTACAAGGAATTTCTTGCCTGTAAACCAATCGAATTTGCTGGCAATGAAGGGGCAACTGCAGCACTGCGTTGGTTAGAGAAAACCGAAGCAGTAATTAAAATAAGTAAATGTGCCGAGGAAGACAAGGTCATGTACGCGTCGCATCTTTTCAAAGAATGAGCCCTAGAATGGTGGAATACGATACTACAAGCCAAGGGAAGCGATGTGGCTTATGCCATGAATTGGGAAGAATTTAAAAGTCTGGTGGAAAGAAAATTCTGCCCTGAATATGAAAAAGAGCAAATGGCGAATAAGTTCCTAAACCACCGGATGGTGGATGTTGATTGTAGAGGGTATACTTCGACCTTCTTCGAGTATGCAAGAGTTGTACTAACCCTGGCTTCGCCAGAACCGATACTCATTTCTCGCTATATTTAGGGTTTGATTAGCGAGATCCGGGATATTGTTAAAGCTGCGAGACCCCGCACAATCGATGATGCGGTGGAATTAGCCAATACTTTAACTGACGGGCTGGTACGCATAAGAGAAGAAAACCGGAAGAAGGAAGTGGCCCAAAAGATTACCCAAGGATTTCGTATGGGTAATAGTAGTAATTTCAAGAAAAAGAGACCTGGGCAATCTTCCACTCCGCCGTTCTGCAGGAACTGTAAAAAGAAACATTTTGGAAAATGTAATGAAACCTGCAACTTCTGCAAAGCTCTAGGACATCGTGAAGAAGAGTGCAGAAAGAAAACAAGGATCTGCTACAACTGTGGTGAAGCTGGCCATTTTAGACCAGACTGTCCAAAGTTAGGTAAACCAGCTGACAACAAGGCCAAACCTGCCGAAGGGACTACGAAGAAAAACGCAAGAGCCTTCCAACTGACCACACAGGAAGCTGAAATGATTCCTGATGTAATAGCTGGTACGTTTCTGGTACACAACGTTTATGCGAAACTATTATTCGACTCTGGTGCAAACCAAAGTTTTGTAAATACTTCCTTCTGCCAAGCTCTTAAGCTACCCTTAACCAAACTTAGGCAAATTTATACAGTAGAAACGGCAGACGGGAACTCTGTTAACATAGATACGGTTTTGCAAAAAAGATAATATAGAACTTTCAGATCATAAATTTTCTGCAAACCTATTACCCCATGAATTTAGCTGGATTCGATGTCGTATTAGGAATGGATTGGTTAGTAGCCAACCATGCTCGAATCCTCTGTGATAAAAATTCCATAGAAATCCATGCACCTACCGGAGAAGTAATTATGATTACAGGGGATAAGCATCGTAAACCAATGAAGTTCATTTCAGTAATGAAAGTTGCTAGTTATGAACGAAAGCAAGGAATAGTGTATATGATTTCGGTAATCATTAGCACTAAGGGTAAGGAACTTAAGGAAATTCCAGTAGTATCAGAATACTCGGATGTATTTCCAGAAGAACTACCTGGATTACCACCCGATAGGGAAGTAGAATTTAGAATTCATCTAATTCCAGGAATTTCACCAATAGCTAAGGCACCTTATCGATTAGCACCCACTGAAATGTTAGAACTGAAAAAGCAATTAGATGAATTACTCAGTAAAGGATTCATACAACCTAGTTCATCCCCTTGGGGAGCACCAGTATTGTTTGTGAAAAAGAAAGATGGTTTGATGCGAATGTGTATCGATTATAGGGAATTGAATAAGGTTACAATTAAGAATCGATACCAATTGCCTAGGATTGATGATCTTTTTTATCAACTTCAGGGAGCTAGATACTTTTCTAAGATATATTTACGCTCCGGATACCATCAGTTGAAGGTACAAGAAGAAGACATACCTAAAACTGCTTTCAGAACTAGGTATGGTCATTACGAGTTTACAGTCATGCCCTTTGGATTAACAAATGCTCCTGCAGCATTTATGGACATGATGAATAGGATCTGTAAACCGTATTTGGATAAATTTGTAATTATCTTTATCGACGATATACTTATTTATTCCAAAAGTCAGGACGAGCATTGTGAACACTTGCATGCACTCTTAACTTTGTTAAGAAAAGAGAAGCTTTACGCCAAATTCTCGAAGTGTGAATTTTGGCTACAGGAGGTACAATTTTTAGGACACATGGTGAATCATGAAGGTATTCACGTAGATCCCTCCAAAATAGAAGCGATTACCAAATGGAAGGTCCCGCAATCAGCTATGGAAGTTAGAAGTTTTCTAGGGTTAGCCGGATACTATAGACGGTTTATTAAGGATTTTTCCAAAATAGTTGTACCCTTAACTAAGCTAACCTGCAAAACAGTTAAGTTTGAATGGGGACCTAGGCAAGAAGAGACTCTTAAGATTTTAAAGCAAAGGTTAACCAATGCCCCAATTCTTGCCTTACCAGAAGGAATAGAAGACTTTGAAGTTTATTGTGATGCTTCTAAGTTAGGATTAGGATGTGTGCTAATGCAACACAAAAAGGTGATTGTGTACGCTTCAAGACAATTGAAAAAGCATGAAGAAAACTATACGACTCATGACTTAGAGTTAGGAGCTATAATTTTTGCCCTTAAGATCTGGAGACACTATCTGTATGGAAGCAAGTTTACTGTCTATACAGATCATAAGAGTTTAAGATACATATTTGGGCAAAAAGAATTAAACATGAGGCAAAGAAGATGGATGGAGATTCTAAGTGACTACGATTGTGATATTCAATATCACAAAGGAAAGGCAAATGTAGTAGCGGATGCCTTAAGTCGTAAGTATCATGAAAAGCAAAAGCGAGTTCATGCTCTTAGAATAAATCTACAGTTAGATTTAATGGAGCAACTGAAAAACATTCAAGAAACAGCAATCAAGGATGATGCTGAAGGAATGAAAGGACGAATAAAGGAATTAGAGCAAGGAAGTGATGGAATTTGGAGATTCCACAAGAAAAGAATTTGGGTACCTAAGCAAGGAAATTTAAGAAATAAGATTTTAGAAGAAGCCCATAAATCTAGGTATACCATGCATCCTGGTAATAATAAAATGTACCAAGATTTAAGGAATAATTTCTGGTGGATAGGAATGAAAAAGGACATAGCTAGATATGTATCTAAGTGTCTAACTTGTTCACAAGTTAAGGTAGAACACCAGAAACCTTCAGGATTACTCCAACAATTAGAAATGCCTGTATGGAAATGGGAGCTCATAACAATGGATTTTGTTACTAAGTTGCCCAAAACCAGAAAAGGTAATGATGCGATTTGGGTAATTGTGGATCGATTAACCAAATCAGCTCATTTTCTACCCATGAAGGAAACCTTTAGCATGGAAAGATTAGCAAAGTTGTACGTAGACGAGGTGGTATCCCTACATGGAGTCCCACTCTCCGTTGTATCGGATAGAGATAGTCGTTTCACTTCACATTTCTGGTCTAGTTTCCAAGAAGCAATGGGGACCCGACTAAACTTAAGTACAGCTTACCATCCCCAAACAGACGGGCAAAGTGAAAGGACGATCCAAACCTTGGAAGACATGCTAAGGGCATGTGTAATAGATTTTGGAGGCAACTGGGACGATCCAAACCAAAACGACCCGTAAGTGAAAACCCGGACCCCTGAAACCCTAATGTGCATAAAAAACCAAGAAAACAAGAAATTTGAGTTTCAGGCGGGCCGCGTAAATGTAAGTATAGGCTTACGCGGGCCGCGCCAAAGTTCAGTTGACCGGATAAGCGTTCCAGGCAACGTGTCGCACATGTGGCGCACCTAGGTGTGACACGCTAGCCCTAGTTATAGACTAGGTGGCTCTCGCGGGCCGCGTAAGAGTCTTGTGTGGGTTTACGCGGGCCGTGTAAAACCCAAAATGATGCTATAAGTAGCCTGTGCATGGGGCTTTCATCTGTGTTCGAAAATCATTTCAAAAGACGAGGTATTCTGCTCAAAATCGTGATTTTAATTAGGCAAACGCTGCTACGATACATGGTATTAACTCGATCGCTGCTACGATTCAATGTCCGATCGATTGAAACCAATCTGATGGATGTTTAAGTGCTGCCTGAATCAGGGCTATACTTTGTCATTCGTCGTGAGGGTTTTAATCTCGTGAGTTATCGTAAATGTTGTATTAAGTTACTGACCTAGTTTCGTGTGCATTGTTATTTAAACTAGGTTACAAGGCTAAATCAGTAGGCTAAACTCTGCCCGTTTAAACTTGCAATGTGAGTCATTCTCTTTTTATCAAATTGCTTTTCCAAAACCCTATTTATTTTCAAAGTTATAATTACAGGGATTAAGTCTTTGTAATCTTCAATTACTGCCGGTATGTGGGGTTTTGTATACATTACTTGATACCCGTCACCATTGGACAACAGGTTAGCCAATGGGTGATCTGACCATAGTCACAGATACGGTCAAGTGACAACTACCGATTTGGGGTAATTGGTTGATAGAAACAATATAATCACCCTTAATACTGTAATTTATAACAATGTGTCGTTTTGTGCAACTTGGATGACTCGCCAGTATTTCCCTGCTGATAAAACCTTTTTAAAACATGTTTCAGGTGATATGCTGTGATCCTGGAAAAAGTGCCATGTAGCACTACAAGCTTGAGGAGGTGGCTCAATAAAATAAAAGAAACATGTTTTTGTAAAAACAGGGATTTCCCAGTGAAATCACCTTTATTGTAAATTATGGGTGTTATCCCCAATTTGTGAAATAAAATAAATTGGGCATTTTCAAGTTTTAAAAGATCCTGTTAAATTTCCGCTGTCAACTCAATTAATAAATACCACGGGGTTTCTGTCCCGCGGCTCCTGGACCGGGTCACACCGGGACGGTGGCCGTGGCACTACCCCCTGTTCCGTGGTCCTTAAAAGGATTAGTGGTGCCTAAGTTAGCGCCTATTCGTACATGATCCAAGAATTATTCCATAGCTTAATCATACCCTTGTTAACATGTATTTCCCCCCGAGAGTTGTAAAAACGAAAACGTTAAAAGAAAAGGGGGACATGAACTCACCGTATTGCGTCCAGCAATAAGTTCTAGCAACCGTGTTTCGTAAGCGTGAGTCAACTTACAAGGGTTCTAACTCATTATATACGTTGGTCTTTCCTAGACCTTGTACTCGTTCATCTTGAACGTTTATTATTTGTGTTTTGTTTTCTTGGAACACTTGTGTATTTTTAGTAATATGTTGGCGTTTGTTGTATGTGTATGCTTTAGTTCAAGGCCTTATATTTGTTTCTCAAATATAATTGTATATCTTTTATAGATATAGGTTTTAAAAATATTTATTTTTAACGTCGTCATACGTGTACGACATCCTTGTGAGAGTACACTTCAACAAGTGTATGAGAGTACATCACCAGGTACTTGAGCCTTTTATTCGTATACATATATCATATTTATACTTGTGGTATACCGTATTTATACGTGCAGGTATGTCGTATTTATACGTACGGTATACCGTATTTATACGTGTAGGTATACCGTATTTATACGTGAGGTATACCGTATTTATACGTGTAGGTATACCGTATTTATACGTGTAGGTATACCGTATTTATACGTCACCTATACCGTATTTATAATGTATGTTTACAATATATATTTATAAAAAATATACATGTATTTCTCATTGGGCTTAGCCCACCATTTGTGTTATTGGGCTTAGTTCATCCCTTTTGTCATTGGGCCTTAGCCCATGACTTTAAGTTATTGGGCTTAGCCCATTTTATTATTGTATTTGGGCCTAGCCCATGTTATTTATTAAAGTGGGCTTATTTAGTGTTTATGGAATGGGTCTTTGCCCATGTATTTAAGATATTGGGCATAGCCCAATATGTTTGTTATTTTAGTGCCCCAACCTTAATTATTTTAGCCCAATATTTATGTTCTTGAATTTTGTAATATTTTACTAAGTATTAAGTAACATACAAGTAAACTTTTATAATTATACTTAGTGTTATTTTCATCGTTAAACTTTTCGGTTTCCGTTGTCGTCAATATATATGAAGTGTCTAAAATATTTCATTTTTAGACTTGTGGTAATGACCAGTTAATATATATAGTTTTTGTGTCGAAGTTGTCGAGCGTCGTAGTAACCTTTCGAGGTGTCGACACGTCCGTTTCGTCGATAAGGCATAAGGTGCCGTCCGATGTCCGTCGTTCGAGATTCGTCGTCCGATGTTCGCGCCTTGAGTTTTGGTATCACACAAGTGTATATTTTTAGTAAGCGCGAAGGTTCGCGATTGTTGTTATATTCACGAATATTCGTGAGGTTTTCGTCGTGGTGTAAGTGTATATTTTGCTAGTATTGTATGTATTATTTTTGGCATGTATTCCTCCTACTACTAATACATACACACATTATACAAGTAATATACACCAATAGAGTATGTACATATTTCCAAAAATTTTATTTATTGTTTTATTTATAAACTTTACCCACTTTTATATTATAAAAATATCTTTTTGAGTTTATATAAACTCTTGGATGATTAAGACTTAACCATCGTAATTAGGGTTTATATAATCATGATTAGGATCGTTAATCACAATTAAGTTTACTAATCGTGATTAACCATGTTAACACCCCGTTAATCTCTTTTTAATCGCGATTAATATTTTAGAAAAATTTCACCATAGTTTCCACTAAACTATGGCGTTTTCCCATGTTTTAAAATGCGTTTAAAAATCATTTTCAATTTTCCAACAACATCATCCTACTAATCTTAACAATTTACAACATCAAGTAAACAATTACTACCATTTATTTCCTTAAATCATGAGCACTTATATATATTAAATTTCTTAAAAATTACAAGACTTTTATGTCTTGAAATTTAAGACTTTTTAAGTGGGGTTTTCATAACCATTTGTTAAATCACTTGTTTTATTTGGTTTAAAACGCAGGCAAACCTAGGGTTCCATCTAAAGAAGACCAATTCGATTGACGATCGGACGTCAACACAACCCACGGATGACCAACATCAGCTTCCAATTTCTTACCACCCCTAATCTAATCGTTGCAGGTACTTGGCGAACATCTGAAAACCCTATTTCCTCTTAGAATGTCGGGAGACGATCGGCGGCGATCGAATGAAGAGTGGCAGGAGGTTACATCAAGGAAAGGAAGACGATCATCTCAACAGGACTCGGCTACCACAAAGGTAATAACTAAGTTTTTCGTTTCGAACTTACCACCGAAGTGTTCTTCTTCCGATCTCAAGGATGTCTTTCGAGTTTCTGGTACGTACGAAGGGTCGTATATTGCTAGGAAGTTTGATAAGTGGGGTAAACGTTTTGGGTTTGTGTCTTTTAGCGACATTGGGGATGCAAAAAGATTGGTAGGGAAGATGACAAACTTATGGTTGGGCTCTTATAAGTTGTTTGTAGCTTTGGCTCGTTTCGTGGATGGAGTTGCAGTAGGTAATCCGGTGGTTGAAACAAGGGGGAAGGTGAATGATAACGTTTCCCATGCGACCGATAGGCATGGTGTTCATTACGCGAATGCCGAAGTCGGTGGTGGAAGATTGTTTTTAGATTCGGTTTTAAACAGAAACAAGGTTGATGTGATCAGGATAGATGACAATATTGAAGGATTTTCTCAATGGTATGGTTGTTCTATGGTGGGTAAAGTGATCGACTTTAAGGCTTTGACTAACTTGAAGGTGGTGCTAAGGAATAGAGGATGGTCTTCTGTTGAGATCAAGTATTTGACAGGTTTCTATGTTATGTTGGTATTCAAGAGTGTGGAAGAAAGTGAAATATTTTGGCAGAACAAGGAGTCATGGACGGACGTATTTGCGTCGATAAAAAGATGGGATGGCAAACAGAAGTTGTTGGATGAGAGGATAACGTGGTTGCAAGTTCATGGAGTGCCATTACAGTTAGCGATCGATCAAGTGTTTGATTTAGTGGGGGCTCGGTATGGTGAGGTTGTGCAGCCGGCTCGTATGTCCACTGATGATAGTAATTTCTCTTATGCGTATATTAGTATTCTATGCAATTCTCGCGGTAAGATTGTGGATCGAGTGGATATTTCATGGAGAGGGGTCACTTTTAATGTTTGGATTGATGAGGATGTAGGTGAATGGGTTCCAGATTGTGTCGGGGAGTTCAATTACGTGTCCAAGGTAATGGCACAGGATAATGATGATGAACAAGTTGTTGAGCCTAATCCCGATGTTGCAAGAGAAGATGAATTGGAGATGGGTGAGATCCGGGGGGGACGATGGCAGAGAGTTGAAGATACTTTTAACATTGGCGGACTAGGGTCTTGACGGGAATGCCGATGCTGGTGGGAAGGTTGGCACATCGTTGGGCCAGAAAAAAGTTAAGAAGAAAGGCTTTGTTTAAGAACAGAGGGGAGACGAGCGGTTCTCATGAACATCCTAAAAAGCGTCAAAGGGAAGATAATGATATGTTTGGGCTGGATAAGTTGATTGGCATTGTTGCTTCTTCTTCGAACAATAGTTATTGTGGTCTGAGGGATTCGGATGAAGGCTTTTGTACGCCAGATTTAAATAACTGATATGATATGGGAATGGAGAATGTAGAAGACGAGGTGGACCAGGAGGGTAGTGGACCAAATGCTGTTACAAATGTCACCGTTGGTAGGGATAATGTCACTGAGGACAGAGATCCACTGATGAAGGAAGTTGAGGCTACTGTTTCATTGGGAAGGGCCTTACAGGTAAGTGATTTGAATGAATTTGCTCCTCAGGTTCAAGAGATATTAAGAAGTGAAGGTTTTCAAGAAGGTGGCCAATGAATGTGATATCTTTGAACATACGTGGTTTAGGGAATTCCAGTAAAGCGGATTGGGTTCGAGGTATGCGAGTTCATCATGAGGTGTCCTTCATTATGATCCAGGAAACACAGTTCTCTGATTTGGACACTGTGGATGTTGGAAGGTTTTGGGGGAGAGGGGATTTTAGTTTTGAGTGGGTGTAACACCCCGAAAACGGGTTTGGTAATCGAAGTAATATGATGGTCAAATATTAGTGAAAGCCCTTCGTCGCAAAATGAAGGACTAAAATTGACCAAAACGCCCTTGAGGGGTAAATAGGGCAAACAACCTTTAAGAGTTGATTAGAGATAAGCGTTTTGTTAAATCGAGTCCTTGTAATACGTATAAAAATTGGAGATAGGATGTAAACTAAAAAGAAGCGTGATTTGAGCTTGAAAATGTAAATACCCTTAACGGGTCAAAATGAATAGATATGCAAAACGGGTTAAGATTTGCATAAGAACCTGCAAATTTAAACCTTGGATATTAGTAAACTGATATAATGTGATTTACATGACATTTTAAAGGTAACTAACAAGTTTGTTTGATCAAATCACAAACGGGTCAAAAGTGTCATAATTGAATTTCAAGCCGAGAGCTTGAAATCTAAAATTTTGTGAGTTTAGATGTCGGGTTTTTACTCCGTAAGATGGATAATTAAATTACGAATGCGTGGGAAAAAGAATCACGCAAATCGGTCAAACAGATAAAAAGTTATGAAGGTTTCCGTATTAAAAACGGAAAAAAAAAACAAAATCTGCTGATCAGACCATAAGCTACGGTCCTGGACCATAGCCTACGGTCCAGAAGTTCTGGTTTAAGTAATATGGTGAACCGTAAGCTACGATCTGTGAACCGTAGCCTACGGTCGAATTCTAAACAAAATTTTGATTTTGGTTAATTGATGGTTTGGAGCTTTCGGGTCCATTTAGACGGGTTCTAAGGTCTCATATACTAACGTTTGTGATAAATTTACAATGTTGGTGTGTTTGAACTTAGGATGGGTGAAGATCAAGCGACGAACATGAACCGAACACACGTTACATGAAGCTTCCGCGTTAAATCTTGTTTTGTTTTGATAAAAGTGAATTATGTAAACACTTAGCACTATATTTTGAATATTTTAAACATGTATAAATGTTAACTTGACAAAGATTTTGTAAAGTCGCATTTTAGTATAAAATGCGTATTTTATTGTTAAAATCGTGCCATTTAAAGATGGGTGTTGCAAGTTGGTAATCAGAGCTCAAGGTTAAAGAGTAAAGTGTGTTCAGTTCGAGGCTTGATCGCAAACCCGGTAAGTTATATGTATATAAATGATTTAGCATATTAAAGTGTTATAAACAACACATAGGATTATTATGTAATACACGTTACACCAATCAAATCGATCAAGGGTAGATATAGTCAACGAAATTACGTGTGTTGACACGTATAGTGGAAAGGCCTTGTATTATAATACGGGCGATGGTTGATGTCGATATTACTAACTTTTGTGAATGTTTTAATTGAAGGACACTCGCATCTGAAGATGACTAGAGTTGAACGAATTGCGGATATGACGGTGGAACGGTTCGAGGTATGACAAGCAGAGCATACGCATCAAGGACCTAAATCGCGTAGTGATCACGAACCAGGTTAACGGCAAGAGAAGCCCGTTAGGGAAAGCATTACCAAGTGCACATTATAAATTTAATCTCACAAATAGCAATATGCAACAAACATGTAGAGAATAATTGTTGTATATGTAAATTAAAAGCTTGGAAAACCTGAATAGAACACCTATCCAGGATATTATTTCCAAGAAAACTAAATAGAGGCGCTACTTACATGGGTTGTAATGTGAAAATTATAAAAGGTCATGTATATCAGGTGTTGATCGCTTACTCTGGCCAAGTAAGTAGTGAACACGTGGTACCATGAACTTTTATGATGGACATACTTACATCCGATGTAGTATGGACGAGGTGAATGGGACAAACTAATAAAGGTACCAAAATGGATCAAATGGATCAAATAAGCAAGATGTTTGATAATAAACAGACGCAAGTCGGATGACAGAAGCGTATTACGTTAGAATAAAGAGCCCGAGAGAAGGGACAAGGATCAAAGTAAATGAAAATACAGACCGACTAATAGGAATGCTAAAGTATAGGGATAAAAGTTTGACTGTCACAAGTGATGAAATTCACACGGACAAGTCAAACGAATTAAATAAAGAATAAAAGACTTAACTGAATAAAAGCGATGGATTTCGCTAAGACGACCAAATTAAATTAAAACGAAGTTTTAATACATACCGGGACGGTTGCTTTGAAAGTGACTTCGGCAAAATACCCGATAGATGGGTATGATTTTGAAAGTATGCGTAAACCAAGAGACGGGAACGCGAAATAGAAAGTCAAAAGACTCGGATTATGAGTCATGACTAAAAGACGATGATAATTTGCAAACAGAAATTTTTATAACTACGTTCAACTATTTTAAAGTTGAACGGGTCGAATAAAGAATGAAGTTTGACGTTCATAAGTGATGAAATTTCACACGAACGAGTCGAACGAGTTAAATTAAGAATAACGCCTAGTAATGTAGACAGGAAGAACGCAAATTAGCGAAACAAGAATGTTAAAAACATTAAGATAAAGAACCTGGGTAACTGGTCATAAAGAAGTATAGGTAAGAACCTACGGGTTATGTGGGTTAAGCGTGGGAACTAGTTATAATTCCCCGCATCAAATAATAATGAAAGGGAATAAATCCTTGGGCGTAAAATTCCTTGATACAAGTAGATGATATAAAACAAGGAGAAAAGGAAACGTTAAACTAAAATTCAGTTTTAGTGAGAAACAACGTTTTAGCAAACATAGATATTATGAGAGAAATTAGGAAAGGGTTAATATAAAAGGATTTAGGTCTTAACACCAATAGGTGTAAAAGCGATACATTCGAAAAGAAGATTCTCGTTGACGAAAGGTTAATATAAACCTAAACATGACGTGACGCGATCACGGTCAAGAAAAGTAATGTGAAGTTTAATCACATTGTAGCCTGAGCAATGGTTATAAATTAACTAGACTAATAAGTCCAGTCAGTGAGACTAATTAAGGTCAAAATTCTAATGTAAGAATTGGTGTAATATGCTATTCATTGCGAGATTAGCATGGAATAAACATACCTGATAAATTCATATGACCAAACGGCCAAGGAGCGACCCGGTCAAGTGTCACAACCCCCGCCCCTTATTTGTCCCGGGAACGGGTGGCCGCGAACATCAGTTTTGGTGGTATCATTTGTTTATCATTTTGGCAGCGGAAATTACATCAGGACCGTAGTTAGAAAATGTTTATCAGAGTAAAACAACCATATTTTATATTAATAACCACATGGGTAAAACCCAAGTTTCTTATTACAACATATTTATAGGGATAAACCCTATTTTATTGAATTTAAAACATCGTCTTTTAGGTAACTTTTATAGCCACATTTTTTCCAAGCCGTCAGTGCTCTCCAGCTGGCTTTTTCCTAATTGGCTTTCGCATTTTGTTACCTGAAACGCGTTTTAAAAACATTTGTCAGTGGGAAACACTGGTGAGTGAATCCCAGTTTAATCAAGAAGAATTTTATCAATTAACACAGTATTGAGAGCTATCACATTGTTTATTTCTACACAATTACTCATTCAGTACTGTCAATCCTGACTGGTGGGTCATATTACACATTGGCTAACTCGTTGTCCAATTGTAACGTGTTTCACATTTTGTATACAAAACCCCAACATACCGGCAGTAATTGAAGAACTACAAAGACTCAATCACTGCTTAATCACATTATAAAACATTTAAGGTTTTGTAAAACAGTTCATAAAAAAGATTTACGAAAAGAGGATAAACTCACATTGCTGTCTTAGATTTCTTCTAAGGTTTCCTGGTGATTTATCTATTAATTACACAAATGTACATATGTTAGTATAATAACCCTTTATTTATATTAACTATACCCTCCCTGAGACGGCATTCCAATGACTACGTCGGGCAGAACCACGACAGCCGTTACGGAACCCTGGATCAATCGGGCAGCGTATCTAATACGTAACTGGGTTTATAATACTTACAACGGAGCAGAACTTCGTTAATTAGGGGGTATTATACTTGGAGATTATGCCTACTATGTGAGAAATTCGTGATAGAGAAAGAAAATGAACGAACTGACTGAAGGCCCGATGCCCTCCTTATATAGGGCTGAAATTCGAGTCTCTCGCGGCCCGCGTAAGGTGAGTCCTCGGGTTACGCGGCCCGCGTAGTAGGGGGTCTAGGTCGTAGGTGATCCGGGTCACGAGTAGGTCCAACACGTGTTGCCACGTGTCACCACCGGGTGAGGCCTCGTTGTTGATCGCTCGCGGCCCGTGTAGGCAGTAGCCAAAGGCTAGGCGCCCCGCGACAGCCTTAATTTTCTTGTTTTTATTTTATTTTTATAAAAATAAAGGTATTCGGGGTCCGTTTTCGCGTATGGAGTGTATTTTAGGACATATTAGGGTATTTTAAAATATATTAGGGTGTCAGAAAAATTCAGGAGGGTTGTTATATCCTCCTCACCTTGTTTTAGAACTCGTCCTCGAGGTCTACTGGAACAAGTGTGGACATTTCTTTTGCATTTCTGATTCAAGCTCCCATGTGTATTCTGGTCCTCTTTTGGAGTCCCACTTCACTTTGACCAGAACTAATCTCTTGTGCTTGAGGTTCTTGACTTTCCTAACTTCAATTTGTAGAGGCCTTTCTACAAATTTTAACTGTTCATTTACCTCTATATCCTTAAGAGGTATTATCAGTGATTTGTCAGCTAAGCATTTCTTGAGATTAGATACATGAAATACATCATGTATTCCTGCCATTTCCTCTGGCAGTTGTAGCTGATAGGCTACAGGTCCCATTCTTTTAATAATCTCAAAAGGTCCAATATACATGGGGCTTAGCTTTCCCCTTTTGATGAATCTTACCACTACTTTCCAAGGAGAGACTTTTAATAATACTTTATCTCCTACTTGAAATTCCAACGGCTTTCGTCTGTTATCAGCATAACTCTTTTGTCGATCACGTACTGCTTTCAGTCGTTCCTTAACTTGAATGATTTTTTCTGTTGTTTCTTGTACTATCTCAGGTCCAGATAGTTGCTTTTCTCCAATTTATGCCCAACAGACTGGCGCTCGCCACTTTCATCCATAAAGTGCTTCGAATGGTGCAGCATTGATACTTGTGTGATAACTGTTATTATAAGAAAATTCTATCAATGGTAAGTGATCGTCCCAATTACCTCCGAAATCAATTACACAGGCTCTAAGCATGTCTTCCATTGTCTGAATTGTCCTTTTGCTTTGTCCGTCGATTTAAGGATGATAGGCTGTGCTTAGATTTAACTTGGTTCCCATTGCTTTTTGGAAACTTGCCCAAAAATGAGAGGTAAAACGACTATCTCTGTCAGAAACAATTGATAAAGGAATTCCATGTAATGAAACTACATTTACATATAATTTAGCTAATTGTTCCATACTGAAAGTTTCCTTCATTGATAGGAAATGAGCTGACTTGGTTAGTCTATCTACAATCACCCAAATTGTATCATTACCTTTCCTGGTCTTGGGTAATTTAGTAACCAAATCCATTGTTATTAATTCTCATTTCCAAACTGGCATTTCTAACTGTTGCAGTAAACCTGAAGGTTTCTGATGTTCAGCTTTGATTTATGAACAGGTTAAACACTTTGCAACATATGCTGCTATACCCTTTTTCATTCCTATCCACCAGAAATTCTTTCTTAAGTCCTGATACATCTTATCACTTCCAGGATGCATCGTATACTTAGACTTATGGGCTTCTTCTAATATACGGTAACGTATGTTTCCTAATTTAGGTATCCACATCCTTTTATTATGGAATCTCCAAATTCCATCTATTCCTTGTTCTAATTCCTTAATCATTCCTTTCAACTTCTCAGTATCATCCTTGATTACTGATTCTTGTGCCTTTCTAATCTGTTCATTTAAATCCACTTGTAGATTTAATTTAAGAGAACGTACTATTTTTGGCTTTTCATGATACTTTCGGCTTAAAGCATCAGCAACTACATTTGCCTTTCCTGCATGATACTGGATATTACAATCATAATCACTAAGTATTTCCATCCAGCGTCTTTGTGTCATATTCAATTCCTTTTGCTCGAAGACATACCTTAAACTCTTATGATCGGTGAAAAATAGTAAACTTACTACCATATAGGTAATATCTCCAAATCTTAAGGGTGAAAATTATAGCTCCTAATTCCAAATCAGGAGTTGAATAATTCTCTTCATGATTCTTAAGTTGCCTGGATGCATAAGCTATAACCTTTTGACGTTGCATCAATACACATCCATAACCTAATTTAGAAGCGTCACAATAGATTACAAAATCTTCAGTTCCTTCAGGTAATGCTAGTATGGGTGCATGGGTTAATCTTTGCTTAAGGGTTCTAAAGGCTTCTTCTTGTTTTGGTTCCCGTTTAAACTTAACGGATTTACAGGTTAGCTTAGTTAAGGGAATGGGTATTCTAGAAAAATATCGAATAAATCTTCTATAATAACCGGCCAGTCCTAAGAAACTTCTAACCTCGGTTGGTGATTAAGGGTTTTCCACTTGGTTATCGCTTCGATCTTGGTGGGATCCACATGAATTCCTTCATGATTAACTAGGTGTCCAAGAAATTGTACCTGTTTCAACCAAAACTCACACTTTGAAAATTTAGCATAAAGCTTTTCTTTTCTCAATAAACTTAGAAGTGCGTGCAAATGCTTTTCATGTTCCTCTTTACTCTTAGAGTAAATGAGAATACCATCTATAAAGACAATTATAAATTTATCCAAATATGGCTTACATATTCGGTTCATCATGTCCATGAATGCAGCTGGGGCATTGGTTAAACCAAATGGCATGATAGTAAATTCATAATGGCCATACCTTGTTCTGAAGGCGGTCTTAGGAATGTCCTCTTCCTGTACCTTTAATTGATGATATCCTGACCTTAAATCGATTTTTGAGAACCACCATGGGTAAAACCACCATATTTTATATTAATAACCACATGGGTAAAACCCAAGTTTCTTATTACAACATGTTTATAGGGATAAACCCTATTTTATTGAATTTAAAACATCATCTTTTAGGTAACTTTTATAGCCACAATTTTTCCAAGCCGTTAGTGCTCTCCACCTGGCTTTTTCCTAATTGGCTTTCACATTTTGTTACCTGAAACGCGTTTTAAAAACATTTGTCAGCGGGACATACTGGTGAGTGAATCCCAGTTTAATCAAGAAGAATTTTATCAATTAACACAGTATTGAGAGCTATCACATTGTTTATTTCTACACAATTACTCATTCAGTACTGTCAATCCTGACTGGTGGGTCATATTACACATTGGCTAACTCGTTGTCCAATTGTAACGTGTTCCACATTTTGTATACAAAACCCCAACATACCGACAGTAATTGAAGAAATACAAATACTCAATCACTGCTTAATCACATTGTAAAACATTTAAGGTTTTGTAAAACAGTTCATAAAAAGGTTTACGAAAAGAGGATAAACTCACATTGTTGTCTTAGATTTCTTCTAAGGTTTCCTGGTGATTTATCTATTAATTACACAAATATACATATGTTAGTATAATAACCCTTTATTTATATTAACGATACCCTCCCCAAGACGGCATTCCAATGACTACGTCGGGCAGAACCACGACAGCTGTTACGGAACCCTAGATCAATCGGGCAGCGTATCTAATACGTAACTGGGGTTATAATACTTGCAACGGAGCAGAACTTCGTTAATTAGGGGGTATTATACTCGGAGATTATGCCTACTATGTGAGAAATTCGTGATAGAGAAAGAAAATGAACGAACTGACTGAAGGCCCGATGCCCTCCTTATATAGGGCTGAAATTCGAGTCTCTCGCGGCCCGCGTAAGCTGAGTCTTCGGGTTACGCGGCCTGCGTAGTAGGGGGTCTAGGTCGTAGGTGATCCGGGTCACGAGTAGGTCCAACATGTGTTGCCACGTGTCACCACCGGGTGAGGCCTCTTTATTGATCGCTCGCAGCCCGCGTAGGCAGTAGCCAAAGGCTACGCGCCCCGCGACAGCCTTAATTTTCTTGTTTTTATTTTATTTTTATAAAAATAAAGGTATTCGGGGTCCGTTTTCGCGTATGGAGTGTATTTTAGGATATATTAGGGTATTTTAAAATATATTAGGGTGCCAGAAAAATTCAGGAGGGTTGTTATATCAAGTATATATAAAACAAAGGTAAACATGTACAAACGGAAATGATGGCCTATGGGGCTTTATTAACGAAGAGTATTGATCGCCTATACTAAGCGATCATAAGACAACACAAACGAAGTGTCGGAAAGCCAAATCGAGCAAAAGCACGATTGAAAGATAAAGCTATAAGGTATGTGATTATATGCTTATGAGAATTATGATAATAACATTTATTAAACTATCTTAAATAATTAAGATGAAATTCAAGAAATTCGGTTTGCTCATACGCGATGAATTCCGTATAACTGAACCGAATGAATAAATTTGAAAACGAAAGAATTGTTGTTAAAAGTGAAAGATTTCGCTAAAATATCCAAACGGATTAAATTAACGGATTCATGAAGAATTCGATAGTCTAACAGCGATGGATTTCGCTAAGTTAACCAAACTGGTTGAAAATAACGAAATTTCTTTATTTTGAGTTTCATTATTTCTCGTAAAATACGCAGATGTTATTAATAAAAAAAAGGTATTACCATACTTTTCTAGTAACACTAACAAAGGGTTAAAGTATGAGTAATGCTTAAAAAGGTTACTCAGTTTAAGTGTATTGGTTATAAAACTCAATAAACTGTGTAAGAAAGGTTTCGGGGACGAAACCTCTTTAAGGGGGTAGGTTTGTAACACCCCGATAACGGGTTTGGTAATCAAACCCTGTAAATACTAAAAGACGGGTAAAGTACCGTTAGGGGTAAAAGTAACCCTGTAAATATTATGAATTAAATAAATAATCCTAATATTAATTAAAAGCGGATAAGAACTTTCAAGAAATAAAATGGATAAAAGGTCCGAGTTAACGGAACTTAAAATATAACGGGATATAACTTCCCGAACCCATTAAGTTAATTAGGAATGATCAACCTAGTTAGTCAAGTGAGACTAAAACAATAACAGAAACGTGAATTAGTTAAACTTTTTATAAAACTTGAAACCTTGAGGGACTAAAAGGGGAAGACATGAAAGATAATTATAATTAAATTAAATTAAAAACCAAAACACACATAAGAGGGTGTGTTTGGTCGACTTTTCCAAGGAGCCAAAAAGGGGTTCTACCAAGTGAACCCTAAATCCACAAAATTGATCAAAATCAAGGAGAAATCAAGCCAAGAATTTGGGGCTTTGATTAAATTCGTGATCACCTAAGTTAGGGAATTCCAAGGTATGTCGAAATTTGTAATTTAGTGATGTTTTGAATGTATGATAAACACTCATAATCGAAAATTCTGTGATGAATGTTGTATACATGAGTGATATTGGGTTGAATCTAGGTCTAGGAACAAACCCTAGATGCAAACTTGTAGGATTGTGCCATAAATTAGTGATTAGTCAATGAATTAAGTATGAGCTAAGTGGGTTTTTGACTAAATAGTAAAAATGATGATATGCGTGTGCTTAGAATCATCATATTTGATTGTTGGAGCAAAATGCTTGAACAATTTGTGAGTTTGAGTGAATGCTCATATATGACTTGAAGTGGGTCTTGAATGTTGTGATGAAATTAGTAAGTTTGTTCATGTAAATAGATGAATAAAATCGGGTTATGTACTAGATCATATGAAGAACTTGATTTTATTAAGAGTTCGGATGGATGCGAATTAGTGATGAAAAGGGTCTCACTTATAAAGGAGAACCCTTAGTTCTTGCAAAAATAAATGAATAAACTAGTCATGATAATCGCCTAAACTAGTTAAAGTGTTGGAATATAATAAATTTGGTTAGAACTTTGGTTAAAACGGTGGCCAAGAGATAACGCCTACCGGATAGTTGAGAAATGCCTAAAATAGTTGACAAAATCGAATGTGCATTTTATATATTAATAGGCGTTTGACTTTTTAAAAGTCAAACCAACCATTAATGTAATCGAATGATAATTTTGATAGAAAATACGTAAGATGGAATAGTCATGATCTGCAATGACAAAACTAACCATCTTATGAACTATGATGATAGTTTGACGCTTGACAAGCTAGGTGGGAGCTTGTGGATGAAGCGGGTCAAACGGAGCAAGAACGGAAAGAAAAGCGTGGCGTGGATGCAAGGTAAGTGAATCTTACACTTCTTTTGTAGAATACCTATACATTCTACAAGTTATGAATATGATATAGATATTGTTCGATATATGGTTTCCGACGCGTAATGATACGGGTCGGAACAAACATAAATGATAAAGACCATGGTTTATGGTAAAAAGGGCGAAACGGTAAATTAGTCATGTAATGACTAAGAATTTATGAGTTTTCGTTGAGATTACCTTATAGTGTAATCTAATAATAATGATAGGGATATAATGGTAATTAGTCGTGTGTCGACAAACGTAAGTTAAAGATTAAAAGATACCCTACGACGTAAGCCGAAATGGGTTAAATAACGTAAATGTTAAATATATATGTATACCATTCAAATACAAATGCAAAATGTTTGGTCGTTTAGGCCAAACGGGTTAAATGGTGATTTTTAGTGTAACGCCCTGCGTTTTCATACTTACTATATTTAGAAACCATTGCTTGAAACTCTATTTTTGGAAATCTTGCATTCTTGGAATCGTTCTTTCTTTGTAATCATCGTAAAATCCAAGACTCGGATTCATAAATAAAACTCGTACTTTGTTAATTACATGTTATACATACTCTATACATAATCATACGTTTCATTGTGAAACAATTAGTTTCATATCCGTAACACTTGCAAACATGTAATAAACCTACTAATACGTAACATACGTGCTTCGTACAATACTTATATACGAGTCTTATACTTAATATTATTCTTTTGATACTTGAGTTACCCTTGATACATGTTAAATATGCTAAAATACCCTAAAATGGCCATAAAACACGTAAATTATATCATTGGGACATGTTACAAGACATTAAAACAAGAATTAAAATTTTGTGTCTCCAGTCCTATGGCTTACGGACCGCAAAGGACCCCTTACGGTCCGTAAGGGTGTCTGGTGGGACAGCAGCTTGAATTCTCCGTGATTTTGCACGAAATCCCAACACTTCTTCTCCTCCAATCACCTCTAAACCTCCATTAAACAGCTCCAATCAACCCTAACTCCTTCCCCTATAAGTACCATGCCTTCTCCAAGCCTTTTTCCACTTTCACAACTCTCTAATCTCTCCTAAATCACTCTCAAAACTCTTGCAAATCAGAAATTCGGGCAGATTCATACACCTTTACAAAAGTGAGCATAACTTGCTCAAAACTCAACCAAATCACTTGATTCTTCTTCCTACTTGCTTGGATAATCATTGGGTTTGATTCCTTGATCTCTCCTTGGAGAAATCAGACCTGGAATTGCCCTAAAAATGTCCATAAACTTTCTGTTGTGTTTTAAGTTCTTTCAAAACTTGTTTAAACTTATTAAACTTGAGTCTAACTCATCTCAAACCTATGTCCTAATGCTTACAACATATCTTATGGTTGGTTAAGCTTAAAAACAAGGTTGAGACATACAAAATCAGAGGTTAAGCCTCAAATAAATTCTGTTTTAGTTAGGGTTCTTAACCCACAAGTCATGTTCAAGCTTCAAGCTTGATGAAGGTGAGATTATGGGTCAACTTGGGTTGCCAAACATAGAATCCCCACATGCCTTGATGATTTCTCATAGTATAGTTGATTCTTATTCTTGTATTGTTACTAGTTCATGACCCTCCTTGGTTGTTTTTACATCAAGTGTAGTGGTGAACACTTAAGAGGTACCTAAATGGAAGCTTGTTCTTCCTACCTCCTACATGATTTCTATGACATTAGAGGTACCTAAATGAAGATGATAATCTTCTACCTCATGCTTGAACTATTAATCTTTTGGACTTATTAATATATCTATATAACCTATACGATACATAACCACATAATCCAAATAATCGAATCTTAGATGATGAACTAGTGTTCATATGTCAAGTACTAGATTACATCATCCTATAATATGATAACTTGTTACGATTCTAATGGAACCTTGTTCCATGAAACCATATAAACTCCTTGGAGTTACATAGTGTCAAGAACAAGTATCATATGTATTAGGTGATCATTTTCACATGTTATTCTCATATGTTATTTTCATATTGTTTTATTCCGAATCTCGACTCTAAACATACTTGAACTTTAACCCTTACACATTCAACCTTCTAACCTCACCAACTTCGTCACATTGGATAATCGGAAAGCATATGCAATATTGCGAGTATACTCGCAACCCCCTTTTTATGTTTACCACTTTTGGGGTGTAACATGTTAATTTATAAAACCACACTTAAACTTATTCTTTATGCAATGCACAAAACAATCCTTATACATGAATGCTATGTTATGATACTTGATGCTTACGTGGACCATACTTATGTGATATGTTTTAGTCATTAGCTTTCACGAGCCTCCATTTGACATGTATAGCGCTATAGGAGTAACGCACCGCCCCCTTAAACTTGGGTCATGTTGAATTAATTAAACTTTCTTGCGTAAACTGAGGTTGGCTAGAAATATTGCATGCCACGCTAGGTTGATCTCGTATAGACTAAGTTGCCATGTGGATTCGTTTTAAACTTTTATACTTATGATTAAACTTGTATACTCGCCTTTGCTTTTGCGTTGAATTGTATCTTAAACATGTTACAGGTGGATGATGACGATGCTATGAAAAGAAGTAGCGTTGATGCCTAGATACACATATAGACATTTAGGTTTAATATGTTGTATCAATTTTTGCTTATGTTGTTATGTACTTCTTTGAACTTGTTGTACTTGAACTTCTTGTAATTTTGACAATTTTACTTTATGAAATGAAATCGGTTTATAAAATATTGTCACAAATAGCGTTATGATGTCTCTAGCAATCTTCACACTTCGTCTCATCCCGATGTTTCCGCCATTGGTTGGGGTGTGACAGATTGGTATCAGAGCCATAACTATAGGGAATTAGGAAAAGTAGGAATGCTTTTACCTAGTCTATAGTTTTAGAGCCTTATTCGTATGTTTTGCTTGAACTACTACATGATACTTTATTTGTTTCTTATTTATGCTCTTTTAAACATGTATATCACTCGAGGGTAATATTCGACATGTTATTCTTATGCATTAATGCTTGTCTTATTATGTGTTAATACTTGTTTCGTTGTTCGATCCTTTACATATTATTCTTGACCTATTTCTCTAGGTGTTAATACTTGATTTATCATTTCATTATTTATGTACCATTCTTGATATGCCCTCTTACGTATTTATACTTGTTTGCGTATTCCTTTGACATACACTTCCCTCATGCGTTTTACTCGATATTTCTAAATCTGAAAACACTCATAACACACAAACGAGACGACTTTGCCAAAATAGGCGTGAAACCCACAATTTGGTGAATGACTCTCAATCCTTCTACTTTTCTTTTCTTACACGAAATTCACCACCAAGTTAGGAGTGAAATCCTCACCTTGATGGAGGAATTCAAATTTTGAATTCTAGTGGACCCTCGTCAAAGTGTTGAAATCAAATTTTGACCCGACGAGTACCAACCACACTTAGGATACTAAATCGCCAAGTTAGGGGTGAAACTCGCACCTGGTCGACTAGTTCCACTCCTCGATCTTTTGTTTTCATAAATCCCGCCAAGTCTCGAGATTTCGATCGATTTGTGACATGTAGTAACCGGAAGGGTAAATACCATTAACCGACTTGTCGGCGAGAGTATTTCACCTATTAGGCCAAAGCATGCTCCTCAAACTCGAAAGACTTTTCGATCACTTTGGTTAGTAAAAGTTCCGTTTTGGAACCATCCTAAATTTTAATTAAGCATGTGCTCTACTATTTATTTTATACGACGCAATCTTTCAAATTCGAATTTACTTTCGACATTTATTTTCTCACACACACATCATATTGAACCTTTCCATACATTTATACATATGCATGATTTCATATAGTTTAAATTCGTATTCCTTGTAACGACGAGTGTGGGGACATATCATCGAGATAGGAGTGATTTCCTTACCTTGACGATTAACTCCACTCCCCTTTTCTTAAAAACGACCTCACCAACGAGTTAGGAGTGATTCCCTTACCTAGGTGATTGTTACCAAAACGTCTCTTCCAAATATCTTATTATGCATACTCGATCATGTTTTATACCTAAATTATTTATCATTATTCAAAATACATACGTATACGTATACAAAATACATTGTTTCATCAAGCGTACTTTCTATCCTACAATCTATTTTCACTCAACTCATATACACGAGATTCTTAATCATGACTTAAAACGTTTTATAACTCAAACTTCAAAACCTTACGAAATGCTACCTACCAATTTAATCGGTCCAATGAAACTCTTGCCCATGAACTTTATATTCAACTTAATCACTAAAACACGCACACGTTATGTCATCATACTAGAGACTTCCATTCTTAATCGAAATCAAACCAACATTTCTCAATTACTTATAGGATCTCGTAGATGTTATATGATCGTTTTACCATATACTCCTTTCAACATCAACAAATCATTTGCTAAAACTTTTAACAACCACTAAGTCCTTTGTTAAATTTCTTTTCTAAGGAGCCTCGTTTTCACAAGAACCTCCTGAATTCATAATTTCTTGTTTGATGAAACGAATTTACTTTTTATCAAAAACCTTTTCCTACACCCATTTACAAACCACGTGGGCAAGAAGGCTTCATGGGGATCGATCATCTTCGGTTTACGTAAACTCTTTTGGAACAAAAGTAGCATTTCCATTCATTACAAAATACATTATGCTTGACCAATGAGTACTTTATATCCTCTTACATATGCAAACTATGTTCCACCTTTCAAACCAAGCTCAATCTGATTTTTTTTTATTCGATAAAATTTAACGTTGCTCAAACAACTATACATGCACATCATTTCAAGTGTTCTAGTTTATACCTCATGACTACTTCATATGTACTACTCAGTTTTGTTTCTTTTATACTCAAACCTCTTGATCTTATACGTATTTAAATTCATACTATATATAAAATCATTAACTCATACACTAATAGTCGCGAATAATACATTTTACGTTGTACTAATATGTTACACTTATATTCAAATTTATATTCATATTCATATTCTTAGAATTATACTTACACTCACGTTTACACTAATATTCATATTCATGCTTACAATCATACATCCTACTTATACTCATGTTTGTACTCACACATATACCCATTTTCATACCCGTTATGCTCATACTCTTACTCATAACCTTGACAATACATTTATGCTTATACTCATGTTTATATCATACTCATACGTCATATGTTTATACATACATCCGCATGCGAATTCACAACTTACACTTATACTCATACTTATCTTTCATACATATTCATGATTCATACATTCGTGCCCGTACGCGAGCGGAATCCGAGGGATTCGCTTACGTGGGTCCTATACACACTTAAGCATGGACTTGCTTACATACTTTATTCTTGTACGCACACATTCTTATTTCTTTTTTTTTTAGTGTACCTACCCAAATTCATACACAACTAGTACGAGCTATGCGGATCATGCGACGATCAATATAATCACGGGTGCACACGGGATTATAGTGATAGGCGTATGAGAACCATAGAGTGTACTACTGTGTATGGTAAAACACAGAATGTAACATGACACTGAATACGAAACGGACATAATGTGGTCCAAACATGGTGGATACGCCGCTGGTACTTCCTATATATAAGTGTTTTCACCACGTTACCAAACTTTCGTAAAATGTGTCATGAAAAATTCAGTGTTTTACAGACCTATTTAGACCTAATACAACTTTAGACAACTCACAAACGCATTGTACCTGATTATCCACGACGAGACTTCATCCTTAACACACTGCGTTCATCCATCCAACACTTATGCTATTCTTATACTTGCACTCTTTAAGAGTCATTCGTTCATTCTATACTCGTATTATTCTCCTTTATCCTTTTCTTTCATACAAACCTCGTTCGCAATCAAGCTTGCTCAATCAATCGCATCCTAACTTATCTCATTACCTTTAAAACCATCTTCCTATTCTTATTCCTGGTAAACATATTAGTAGGCCGTTAATACTTTATTTAAAGTACCAAACTTTCTCGTTCCACTCAAAAGCAATTTTTGCATGTGGTTGTTACACTACCCTTAAAACCTCCTATGCAACCTACCTCACTCGTATTGATTATTTTATTAAGACCTCCTTCGTAAAAACAACACATTTGTAAAACAACTCCAAATTCGGCTATTCAAAAATCGTTTTACCTAGACACGTTCACCCGTGCTTATGCCCCAAAACCATTTTAGCCAGACAAATCATTTTACAAACTTATTTTTATTCTCCCAAAATTTCGTACTTTTCAAAACGTTTCAAAATTTCAAGCCTCAAACTTTTACCAAAACTCTTTAAAATCTACCTCTTAAATAAATTTCGGGACGAAATTTCCTAAAGGAGGGGAGACTGTAACGCCCTGCATTTTCATACTTACTATATTTAGAAACCATTGCCTGAAACTCTATTTTTGGAAATCTTGCATTCTTGGAATCGTTCTTTCTTTGTAATCATCGTAAAATCCAAGACTCGGATTCATAAATAAAACTCGTACTTTGTTAATTACATGTTATACATACTCTATACATAATCATACGTTTCATTGTGAAACAATTAGTTTCATATCCGTAACACTTGCAAACATGTAATAAACCTACTAATACGTAACACACGTGCTTCGTACAATACTTATATATGAGTCTTATACTTAATATTATTCTTTTGATACTTGAGTTACCCTTGATACATGTTAAATATGCTAAAATACCCTAAAATGGCCATAAAACACGTAAATTATATCATTGGGACATGTTACAAGACATTAAAACAAGAATTAAAATTTTGTGTCTCCAGCCCTATGGCTTACGGACCGCAAAGGACCCCTTACGGTCCGTAAGGGTGTCTGGCGGGACAGCAGCTTGAATTCTCCTTGATTTTGCACGAAATCCCAACACTTCTTCTCCTCCAATCACCTCTAAACCTCCATTAAACACCTCTAATCAACCCTAACTCCTTCCCCTATAAGTACCATGCCTTCTCCAAGCCTTTTTCCACTTTCACAACTCTCTAATCTCTCCTAAATCACTCTCAAAACTCTTGCAAATCAGAAATTCGAGCAGATTCATACACCTTTACAAAAGTGAGCATAACTTGCTCAAAACTCAACCAAATCACTTGATTCTTCTTCCTACTTGCTTGGATAATCATTGGGTTTGATTCCTTGATCTCTCATTGGAGAAATCAGACCTGGAATTGCCCTAAAAATGTCCATAAACTTTCTGTTGTGTTTTAAGTTCTTTCAAAACTTGTTTAAACTTATCAAACTTGAGTCTAACTCATCTCAAACCTATGTCCTAATGCTTACAACATATCTTATGGTTGGTTAAGCTTAAAAACAAGGTTGAGACATACAAAATCAGAGGTTAAGCCTCAAATAAATTCTGTTTTAGTTAGGGTTCTTAACCCACAAGTCATGTTCAAGCTTCAAGCTTGATGAAGGTGAGATTATGGGTCAACTTGGGTTGCCCAACATAGAATCCCCACATGCCTTGATGATTTCTCATAGTATAGTTGATTCTTATTCTTGTATTGTTACTAGTTCATGACCCTCCTTGGTTGTTTTTACATCAAGTGTAGTGGTGAACACTTAAGAGGTACCTAAATGGAAGCTTGTTCTTCCTACCTCCTACATGATTTCTATGACATTAGAGGTACCTAAATGAAGATGATAATCTTCTACCTCATGCTTGAACTATTAATCTTTTGGACTTATTAATATATCTATATAACCTATACGATACATAACCACATAATCCAAATAATCGAATCTTAGATGATGAACTAGTGTTCATATGTCAAGTACTAGATTACATCATCCTATAATATGATAACTTGTTACGATTCTAATGGAACCTTGTTCCATGAAACCATATAAACTCCTTGGAGTTACATAGTGTCAAGAACAAGTATCATATGTATTAGGTGATCATTTTCACATGTTATTCTCATATGTTATTTTCATATTGTTTTATTCCGAATCTCGACTCTAAACATACTTGAACTTTAACCCTTACACATTCAACCTTCTAACCTCACCAACTTCGTCACATTGGATAATTGGAAAGCATATGCAATATTGTGAGTATACTCGCAACCCCCTTTTTATGTTTACCACTTTTGGGGTGTAACATGTTAATTTATAAAACCACACTTAAACTTATTCTTTATGCAATGCACAAAACAATCCTTATACATGAATGCTATGTTATGATACTTGATGCTTACGTGGACCATACTTATGTGATATGTTTTAGTCATTAGCTTTGACGAGCCTCCATTTAACATGTATAGCGCTATAGGAGTAACGCACCGCCCCCTTAAACTTGGGTCATGTTGAATTAATTAAACTTTCTTGCGTAAACTGAGGTTGGCTAGAAATATTGCATGCCACGCTAGGTTGATCTCGTATAGACTAAGTTGCCATGTGGATTCGTTTTAAACTTTTATACTTATGATTAAACTTGTATACTCGCCTTTGCTTTTGCTTTGAATTGTATCTTAAACATGTTACAGGTTGATGATGACGATGCCATGAAAAGAAGTAGCGTTGATGCCTAGATACACATATAGACGTTTATGTTTAATATGTTGTATCAATTTTTGCTTATGTTGTTATGTACTTCTTTGAACTTGTTGTACTTGAACTTCTTGTAATTTTGACAATTTTACTTTATGAAATGAAATCGGTTTATAAAATATTGTCACAAATAGCGTTATGATGTCTCTAGCAATCTTCACACTTCGTCTCATCCCGATGTTTCCGCCATTGGTTGGGGTGTGACAGATTGGTATCAGAGCCATAACTATAGGGAATTAGGAAAAGTAGGAATGCTTTTACCTAGTCTATCGTTTTAGAGCCTTATTCGTATGTTTTGCTTGAACTACTACATGATACTTTATTTGTTTCTTATTTATGCTCTTTTAAACATGTATATCACTCGTGGGTAATATTCGACATGTTATTCTTATGCATTAATGCTTGTCTTATTATATGTTAATACTTGTTTTGTTGTTCGATCCTTTACATATTATTCTTGACCTATTTCTCTAGGTGTTAATACTTGATTTTTCTTTAAGGATTTCTTGATGATTATCTATAATTTACACAAATGCACACGCGTTGGTATAATAACCCAATATTTATAGTAATGATACCCTCCCCAAGACGGCATTCCAACGACTACGTCGGGCAGAACCACGACAGCCGTTACGGAACCCTGGATCAATCAGGCAGCGTATCTAATACGTAACTGCGGTTATGATACTTACAGCGGGGCAGAACTTTGTTATTTAGGGGGGTATTATACCCGAGAATAGCTTTAATTGTTCAGAATTTCGAGAGAGAAAAAGTGTGGTGCGAGTTGGGACTGAAGGCCAAAGGTCTATATTTATAGGGCCTGATTTGCAGTTCCTCGCGCCCCGCGAAGACTCAAAGGTCTTCTTACGTGGCCCGCGACATAGGGGTAGTAGGGCCTAGCTTGTCCGGGTCATCGCACTAGGTCCAACACGTTGCTGCCACGTTGCACCTCAGGGTGTCGCCCTGGTGATTGGTTGCCGCGCCCCGCGTAAGAGGTAGCCAAGGGCTACGCGGCCCGCCAGAGACATAAAAATCTGGTTTTTAATTAATTTTAATAAAAATAAAGGTATTCGGGGCCCGTTTTAGTATACGGGGTGTATTTTAGGACGTATTGGGATATTTTAAATATTTTTAGGGTGTCGAAAATTTTTGGAGGGTTGTTATATCCTCCCTTGCTTGTTTTAGAACTCGTCCTCGAGGTCTACTGGAATAGGTGTGGATATTTCCTTTGCATTTCTGATTCAAGCTCCCATGTGTATTCTGGTCCTCTTGGAGTCCCATTTTACTTTAACCAGAACTTATCTCTTGTGCTTGAGGTTCTTAACTTTTATGTCTTCGATCTGTAGAGGCTTTTCTACAAACTTAAGCTTTTAATTTACCTCTATATCCTTAAGAGGTACTACTAGTGATTCATCAGCTAAGCATTTCTTGAGATTAGATACATGAAATACATCATGTATTCCTGCCATTTCCTCTGGCAGTTGTAGCTGATAGGCTATAGGTCCTATTCTTCTAATAATTTCAAAAGGTCCAACATACCTTGGGCTTAGCTTTCCCCTTTTGATGAATCTGACTACTCCTTTCCAAGGAGAGACTTTTAATAATACCTTGTCTCCTACCTGAAATTCCAGTGGCTTTCGTCTGTTATCAGCATAACTCTTTTGTCAGTCACGTGCTGCTTTCAGTCGTTCCTTGACTTGAATGATCTTGTCGGTTGTTTCTTGCACTATTTCAGGTCCAGATAATTGCTTTTCTCCAATTTCTGCCCAACAAACTGGGGTTCAGCACTTTCGTCCATAAAGTGCTTCGAATGGTGCAGCATTGATACTTGAGTGATAACTGTTATTATACGAAAATTATATTAATGGTAAGTGATCGTCCCAATTACCTCTGAAATCAATTACACAAGCTCTAAGCATGTCCTCC
Organism: Helianthus tuberosus; assembly: GCA_030545235.1. Classification (NCBI taxonomy): domain Eukaryota; kingdom Viridiplantae; phylum Streptophyta; class Magnoliopsida; order Asterales; family Asteraceae; genus Helianthus; species Helianthus tuberosus. The sequence goes on from CM060432.1 coordinate 144,778,124, forward strand.
ATTGTCTGAATTTTCCTTTCGCTTTGTCCGTCCGTTTGAGGATGATAGGTTGTGCTTAGATTCAACTTGGTTCCCATTGCTTTTTGGAAACTTGTCCAAAAATGAGAGGTAAAACGGCTATCCCTATCAGACACAATTGATAAAGGAATTCCATGTAATGAAACTATTTCATTTACATATAATTTAGCTAACTGTTCCATACTGAAAGTCTCCTTCATTGGTAGAAAATGAGCTGACTTAGTTAGCCTGTCTACAATCACCCAAATTGTATCATTACCTTTTCTTGTTTTGGGTAACTTGGTAACAAAATCCATTGTTATTAATTCCCATTTCCACACTGGCATTTCTAACTGTTGTAGCAATCCTGAGGGTTTCTGGTGTTCAGCTTTAACTTGTGAGCAGGTTAAACACTTAGAAACATAAGCTGCTATATCATTTTTCATTCCTATCCACCAGAAATTCTTTCTTAAGTCCTGATACATCTTATCATTTCCAGGATGCATCGTATACTTAGACTTATGGGCTTCTTCTAATATACGGTGATGTAGGTTTCCTAGTTTAGGTATCCACATTCTTTTCTTATGGAATCTCCAAATTCCATCTGTTCCTTGATCTAGTTCTTTAATCATGCCTTTCAATTTCTCAGTGTCGTTCTTGATTACTGATTCTTGTGCTTTTCTAATATGTTCATTTAAATCTACTTACATATTTAATTCAAGAGAACTTACTCTTTTCGGCTTTTCATGATACTTCTGACTCAAAGCATCAGCTACTACATTAGCCTTTCCTGCATGATACTGGATATTACAATCATAATCACTAAGTATTTCCATCCAGCGTCTTTGTCTCATATTCAACTCCTTTTGCCTGAAAACATACCTTAAACTCTTATGGTCCGTATAAATGGTAAACTTACTACCGTAAAGGTAATGTCTCCAAATTTTAAGGGCAAAAATTATAGCTCCTAATTCTAAATCATGGGTTGAATAATTCTCTTCATGATTTTTAAGTTGTCTAGATGCATAAGCTATAACCTTTTGACGTTGCATCAACACACATCCATAGCCTAACTTAGAAGCGTCACAATAGACTACAAAGTCTTCAGTTCCTTCTGGTAACGCTAGTATGGGTGCATTGGTTAGTCTTTGTTTAAGAATTCTAAAGGCTTTTTCTTGTTTTGGTTCCCATTCAAACTTAACAAATTTACAGGTTAACTTAGTTAAAGGAATGGCTATTCTAGAAAAATCTCGAATAAATCTTCTATAATAACCGGCCAATCCTAAGAAACTTCTAACCTTGGTTGGTGACTCGGGGTTTTCCATTTGGTAATTGCCTCAATCTTTGTTGGATCCACATGAATTCCTTCATGATTAACTAAATGTCTAAGAAACTGTACCTGTTCTAACCAAAATTCACACTTTGAAAACTTTGCATAAAGCTTTTCTTTCCTTAATAAACTTAGAAGTGTGTGCAAATGCTCGGCATGTTCCTCTTTACTCTTAGAGTAAATGAGATTAGCATTTATAAAGACAATTATGAATTTATCCAAATATGGCTTACATATTCAGTTCATCATGTCCATAAATGCAGCTGGGGCATTGGTTAAACCAAATGGCATGACAGTAAATTCATAATGGCCATACCTTGTTCTGAAAGCGGTCTTAGGAATGTCCTCTTCCTGTACCTTTAATTGATGATATCCTGAGCGTAAATCGATCTTTGAGAAAAATCGAGCTCCTTGCAATTGATCAAACAGATCATCGATTTTTGGTAATGGATACCGATTCTTAATCGTGACTTTGTTCAATTCACGGTAATCAATGCACATACGCATTGATCCGTTTTTCTTCTTAACAAATAGGATTGGTGCTCCCCATGGTGATGAACTTGGCTGTATGAATCCTTTCAACAACAATTCGTCTAACTGTTTCTTCAGTTCCTGTATTTCTGCGGGTGCTAAACGGTATGGTGCTTTGGCAATCGATGTTGTCCTTGGTAGCAGGTGAATTCTAAATTCAACTTTCCTGTCTGGCGGTAGTCCTGGTAATTCTTCTGGAAATACATCTGAAAACTGAGATACTACTGGAATATCTTTTAGTTCTTTTCCTTTAGTGTTAGTGATTATGGAAATCAAATACAATAATGATCATTTTCTTATATAACATGTTGTTTTCATCACAGAGATGAATTTTGTGGATCTGGACGACTTATCTCCTTTAATTGTGATCTTTTCACCCCTGTGGGAATTTACTTGGATTGACTTTTGATCACATAGAATACTGGCTTTATTGGCTACTAGCCAATCCATTCCTAATACAACATCAAATCCTGCCAGATTCATTAGATAAAGGTTTGCAATAAACTTTTGATTTAAAAATTCTATTCTTGCTCCCTGCAAGATTTTAGAAATCTTAATGCTTTCCCCATTTGCTGTCTCTACTAGACATTCTTGTGGGAGTTTAGTTAATGCTTGATTGAGAATTTTTCAAAATGAAGTATTAATAAAACTTTGGTTCACACCAGAGTCAAATAATACTTTAGCAAAAACATCATTAACTAAAAACGTACCGCCTATCACATCCGGAATCATCTTGGCTTCATCTGCAGTTAGAACAAATGCTCTAGCATTTTTAGTATTCTTGTTGGTTGTGGCTGGAGCTATTTTTGGACAGTTTGGCTTCATATGGCCTTGTTCTCCGCAGTTGTAGCATATCCTGTTATTAGGTTTCTTCCTGCAGCCTTCTTCCTTGTGTCCAGATATTTTGCATAAGTTACAGTAGATGGAGCATCTTCCATAATGCTTTCTTTTGCAATACTTGCAGTAGGGTGCAAAAGTAGAACCTATGTTTTCCCACGGTTGGAATTTCCAGAACGAAATTCTTGGGTAAGCCTTTGAGCTAGGTTCCTTCTCTGGTCCTCCTCTCGTGTACGCACTAACTCATTTGTCAAGGTATTTGCTAGTTCTACAGCTTCTTCTATAGTTGGTGGTCTAGCTGCCTTGATTACATGCCTAATTTCGTTGATTAATCCCCAGATGTAACGGGAGATTAATACTGGTTCTGGTGATGCAAGGGTTGGCATTATTCTAGCATATTCAAAGAATAACGTAGTGTATCCCTTACTATCCACTCCAGTCATCCTAAGGTTTAGGAATTTATTTGCTATCTGTTCTTTTTCATTGGGAGGGCATAATTTCCTTTCCACCATGTTCTTAAATTCCTCCCATTCCATATTGTAAACACTGTTACTTCCCCTAGTTTGGAGGATAGTGTTCCACCATTCTAAGGCTGAGTTCTTAAACAGATTGGAAGCAAACATTATTTTATCCTCTTCCGCACACTTGCTTATTTTCAAGACTGCCTCAGTCTTTTCTATCCAGCGTAGAGCTGCAATGGCCCCTTCATTGCCCGAGAATTCCGTTGGTTTACAGGAGCAGAATTCTTAATAAGAACAACCATAAGATATGGTTCTTCTTCTTTTGGGAATAGGCACTTGAAGTATGGGTCCATTGTTTACGCTGTTTTCAGGTTCGGTTGGTCGTTTACTGCTATGGTTACTTTTATTATCCGCTTCCCTAACTCTTTTGATAATATATGGCATTGCATCTATTATCCCTTGTGCCACTATGTGTTGGATGGCACTGTTATCCACTAGGTTTCCATTGTTATCATTGTTCATATTATCGTTATTCTGGCTTTCTGGGTTATTATCCGGATTCTCTTGATTCACTTGGTCGGCCATCTGAATTTTAAACATTTACCACGTATTAATATCACAAGATAATATTTAATACAACCAATCACATGATACGCATATTGATCAAAAGCGTCGAACATTGCGACTTACTTTTTCTTATATATAATATGCATCTAATACAAACTGATACTGGAAATTTAAAATTACAATACTATTATGCATCCATAACTATAGTCTAGATTTTTTTTTCTTCCCAAACATACACACATATTATATATTATTATATTATTATTATTACTATCTCCACCATCACCTTCACTGAAATGGGTTCATCAAGAACTTCATATTACGCTCGTCATTCTTCCAAACGGGTCGTTCTCCAACCTGCCTCATTCTCTCACTACTTTCTAAAATTTCCTCTCCGAAGGTTCGGAGCTCTTGCACATTTTCTGCACTCATTGGGGGTGCAGGTGCGGGTACTGGGTTTGGGAACTAGGGTGTGGGTTCTTGGTATGGGTAAGGATTCTCTAAAATTTCCCTGATGTATTGATCACTATCATAGAAGGGATCTAGAGGGTCCAAACCTGGGTAGGCTGCTAGATTCGGCATGGGTTCATCTTCTGGTATTGGGTAGCGTTGCACATAGTCCCTATTGTCGTCTAACCATGGATCGTAATCTGGGTCTAAGGGATTGGGTGTTGGTACCCTAGGTATCTCTTCTGGGTTAAAATCATGCATTTGGATTTGATTTTCTGGGTTATTATCGATTTCCATTGACTGTGTGGGAAACAGTGGTAAAGGCTGGGGTGCTATGAGTTGCTCCAGATTAGGGTCGGCAGGTGTGGTTGCTAGGATATGGAAGTTTTCTAGACTCCTATTGAGCATATCCTGGGTGTGAGCATCTGTATCTCTCTTAATGGCTGCTAAGGCCCGCTGTTGTTGCAACTTTTTCATTCTCTTTCTACGTTCATGTGCACCTCTGCTGAACCATCCTCTCTTCTTAGGAGGGAATGGCTCTTCAAACTGAGCCTTGAACACGAATATCCCATCTTCATTGTCAGCAGAATACCCTGAGAGGGTAGGCTATGAAGAGGTACCTTCGTCCCTAGGTGAGCTGGACAACTGACGGTAGGCGTCGGAAGGTCCTTGGTCGCTCATACTGTAAACTAACAAATAGTCAAATAACACACAACAATAAAATACAGATATGCACGTAGTTTCGTAGATTATTTCCTAACACATTGAATAATATTTTAGTGTCAGCAGAACACTTTTGTGGCTGAATCAGTGGCTTAGCTCTGATACCACCTTCTGTCGCAACCCCCGCCCCCTATCTGTCCCGGGAATGGGTGGCCGCGAGACCAGTATTGGTGGTATCGGTGTTTGTCATTATTTGGCAGCGGAAATTACATCAGGACCGTAGTTAGGAAATATTTTTATCAGAGTAAATACCACACTTTTATAATATCAAACATATTGGGATAAAACCCAAGTTTTCATTACAACATTTTCATAGGGATAAACCCTATTTTATTGAATAAAACATCTTCTTTTATTTAGGTAACTTTTATAGCCACTTTTCCAAGCCTTCAGTGCTGTCCAGCTGGCTCCTAGTTGGCTCTCACATTTTGTTACCTGAAACGCGTTTAAAAACATTTTGTTAGTGGGAAATACTGGTGAGTGAATCCCAGTTTAATCAAGAAGAGTTTTATCAATTTACAGTATTGAGAGCGATTACAATGTTTATATCTACACAATTACTCATTCAGTACTGTCAATCCTGATTGGTGGGTCATATTACACATTGGCTATCTCGTTGTCCAATGGTAACGTGTTCCACATTTTGTATACAAAACCCCAACATACTGGCAGTAATTGAAGAATTACAAAGACTCAATCACTGCTAATCATAATGTAAAATATAAAAGGTTTTGTAAAAACAGTTTACAAAAAGGAGATTACTCACATTGCTGTCTTAGGTTTTCTTTAAGGATTTCTTGATGATTATATATAATTTTCACAAATGCACACGCGTTAGTATAATAACCCAATATTTATAGTAATGATACCCTCCCCGAGACGGCATTCCAACGACTGCGTCGGGCAGAACCACGACAGCCGTTACGGAACCCTGATCAATCGGGCAGCGTATCTAATACGTAACCGGGATTATGATACTTACAACAGGGCAAAACTTTGTTATTTAGGGGGGGTATTATACCCGAGAATAGCTTTAATTGTTCAAAATTTCGAGAGAGAAAAAGCGTGGTGCGAGTTGGGACTGAAGGCCAAAGGTCTCTATTTATAGGGCCTGATTTGCAGTTCCTCGAAGCCCGCGATGACTTAGAGGTCTTTTTACGCGGCTCGCGACATAGGGGTAGTAGGGCCTAGCTTGTCCGGGTCATTGCACTAGGTCCAACACGTTGCTGCCACGTGGCAGCTCAGGGTGTCGCCCTGGTGACTGGCTGTCGCTCCCCGCGTAGGAGGTAGCCAAGGGCTACGCGGCCCGCCAGAGACATAAAAATCTGGTTTTTAATTAATTTTAGTAAAAATAAAGGTATTCGGGGCCCGTTTTAGTATACGAGGTGTATTTTAGGACGTATTGGGATATTTTAAATATTTTTAGGGTGTCGAAAATTTTAGGAGGGTTGTTATATGGATGGTGGCGGGAGATTTTAATTCGGTCAGAACCAAAGAAGAAAGGCGTAATTCTATTTTTAACTTGGCTGATGCGTATGAGTTTAACAGTTTTATTGAAGAAGCGAACTTACATGAATATAGTTTGAAAGGTAGGCGGTTTATGTTTGTGGTAGGAGATAAGTTGAGTAGAATTGATAGAATTTTTGTGAATTGGAATTTCTTTTTGGAATGGCCGACTGCTGAGTACCTAGCGCTTGATAGGTACATATCCGATCACTGTCCTTTGGTCCTAAAGATAGTTTCAAGGAATTTCGGGCCAAAACCGTTCAGGTTTTTTAACTCTTGGTTTGGGCGTGAGGAGTTTCAGTTATTGGTCAGAGAATCGGTGGAGCGATGTAATTTTGATGGAGACCCAGACACGCGTCTTATGTTAAAACTTAAAAAGTTGATATATGTTATTTCGGAGTGGGTGACTAGATGTGCAGAAAAGGAGCGGGGGGAGAGACGGGTTTTAGAAGAGGAATTCAGTCATTTAGATGCGACATTGGAAGAGCGACAATTAACGGAGGAGGAGGTTTGGTGTTATGAGGAAATTAAAAGAAGATTACGTGAGCTTGATTTGTTTCATCAACGAGATCTTAAACAGAAAGCGCGTACCAATTGGGCGACTCACGGAGATGACAATAGAAGGTATTTTCATGTTGTATTAATAAAAGGAAGGCCGCTAATTATTTCCCGGGTTTGATGGTTAGAGGGGTTTGGGAAACGAAGCCGAGCATCGTTAAAAGGGAAGTCCTTGCTTTCTTCCGGTCGAAGTTCACTGAAACTATGGGTACTCGGCCGAATCTTTTATGTTATGGGGTGAAGAGTTTGGGTACCGAGGAAGCCAAAGGTTTGGTTCAGCAGTTTACAGTTCAGGAGATTAAAGACGTCGTGTTTGGTTGTGGGGCAGATAAAGCTCCAGGACCGGATGGTTTTAATTTCTGATTTATTAGGGAGTTTTGGGATATATTTGAGAATGATTTTAATAATTTGATCCAGCACTTCCACAGAGTTGGTCGTTTTAGTGTGGGGGTTGGGTCCTCTTTTATTATGATGATTCCGAAGGTTGGCAACCCGGTTGATTTACGTGATTTTAGACCGATTAATTTGATTGGGATCATCAGCAAGGTGGTGTCTAAAGTTTTGGCAAACAGATTGAAAACGGTGATGGGCACAGTTGTTTCGGAGACTTAATCGGCTTTCCTGTCTGGGAGATATATTTTAGACGGGCCTTTAATGGCGAATGAGGTGCTTATGTGGGCGAAAAAGCGAGGGAAGATAATGTTTCTGTTTAAAATCAACTTCGATAAAGCTTACGATAATGTCAATTGGGAGTTCTTGCTTTCGGTTTTTGAACAGATGAGTTTTCCTTTGAAATGGCGAGAGTGGATTCGGGGGATTTTGTTTTCGGCGAGGTCTGCGGTTTTGGTAAACGGGTCGCCTACCTTTGAGTTCGGTTGTCAAAAAGGAATTCGGCAAGGCGACCTTTTATTTATCATTTTAATGGAGGCTTTTTTCGGGTTTGATAAATAAAGCGTGTGACATAGTTGCCTTCGATGGTGTTCGTCTTCCTAATGAACGGCCGATGTTATCTCATTTATTATATGCGAATGATGCGATGCTGATGGGGGATTGGTCTAATTTTAATTTCGTCAACATGAAAAGGATTCTTAGGATATTCTTTTTGAGCTCCGGTTTGAAGATTAACTTGCACAAGTCGGTGTTGTATGGTATTGGGGTTGATGATATCGAGTTGAAGGCAAAGGCAGAAGCCTTAGGGTGCAAAGCTGGTGACATTCCGATTCTTTATTTGGGCATCAAGGTTGGCGCGAACATGAACAGGGTTGCAAATTGGGAAACGGTGGTGAATACGTTTAGGAGGAGGCTCTCGAAATGGAAAGCTAATACTTTATCGATTAGCAGCCGGGTAACTTTAATTAAATCCATTCTGGACAGTTTGCCTTCTTATTACTTCTCTCTTTTTAAGGCGCCTATGAAGGTTATTAACGTGTTGGAAGGTTTAATACGTCGGTTTTTGTGGGGCGGGTCGGATGAAGTTAGGAGATCGCATTGGGTGGCGTGGGAAGTTGTAACAAAACCTATTGTAGATGGAGGATTGGAAATTGCTAGTTTAGAGATGAATAATAACACTTTGATTGCCAAATGGTTATGGAGGTTTCTCAACGAACAAAATGCGATGTGGAGAAGGGTGGTTGTTTCAATACATGGTTTAAGTCATAGTTGGGGGATAGCGCCGGTTAATAGTGCCTTTACAGGTGTATGGAAGAACTGTGTTACGTTTTGGAACAAGCACAAGGTTGAAGGGCTTGGATTTAATAATATGATTCGTGGTAAGTTAGGAGACGGGAAGCAAATCCGGTTTTGGTTGGATACGTGGCTATGTGATGAACCGATTAAAAATAATTTCCCTAACTTGTTTGCCTTGGAAAAAAAATAAAAAGGTTGTGGTGGCTGATCGGATTAGGAAGGTGGGTGCAGCTCGGGTTCTGTTGTGAGAGTGGCATCGTTCTAATGCCACAACTGAAGAAATTCAAGAAAAGCAATCTTTGGAGTTTCTGTTGCAAGGGGTTTCGATAGAGGATAGGCATGATAGTTGGGAATGGAGTGATGGTAGGTCCAATGGTTTTTATGTCGCTGCGGTCAAAAAGTGGATGCGTGGTTTGTCGGCTATTAGTAGTTGGTTCGGTTTAAAGTGGTGTAAGTGGGTGCCACTTAAGTGTAACATTTTTGTGTGGCGCGCTTATTTTGGATAGGTTACCCACAAAGACGGCCTTGTTGAGGAGAAACATTCAGTTGGACAATCAATTTTGCGTCTGGTGCAAGTGCAGGGAGGAAACGGTTGAACATGTGCTTACAGGTTGTGGTATTTCGGCGGGAGTGTGGCATGGGATATCTAGATGGTGTCGAATCCGAGATATTTTTGCTTTTCATGTTAAAGATTTGGTGGATATGCACAAGTTAAGCGGTGTGTCGGGGAATAAGAAAATGGTGCTCCACGGGGTGATTATAATTGCGTGTTGGCATTTGTGGAGGGCTAGGAACGACAAGGTTTTCTCGCGTAAGGAGCCAAATGTGGTGGACATCATTGCCGATATCAAGATCTTGGGATTTCTTTGGTACAAGTATAGGTTCAAACAAGGAGTGGTGGATTGGGATAGATGGTGTAATTTTGATGTAATGTAACTGTGGACGGTTTGTTTCTTGTGGTTTTCGGCTTGCTATTTCCGCCTTGGTGATAGCTTGTCTTGGTTTTTGTGGTTTTTAATGAAAGTTATTCTTCAAAAAAAACTTGTTTTATTTAAAAATCACATTTATTAGTTTTTAATCACCATGTTTAGTCCATTAAATCCTTAATCTTTCAAGTTTAAAATCTTGTATATATATATATATATATATATATATAAGGTTAACGTACATTACGGCTTAACGTACATCACGTACGACAGGTAATTACGCACGTTCATTTTAAAATCACGCACGTTATAACTCAATAATCCAAAATCACGCATGTTGAAACACAATAATCACGCATATTGAAAACATTAATCACGCATGTTATAGAACAAATCACACACGTTGTTGTACGTGAAGTACGTTAAGCCGTAATGTACGATATACTTTATATATATATATATATATATAAATATATATAGCTCATGGATTTAAGGGTGGTGATCTTTCTTGATTTAAACCTCTAAGGGTTTAAATCGCATTTTTAAGACTAATATCCCAAGATCATCACTAATCTAGTTTACTACACTAACATACAACATGATTATCATAAATCCTAGGTTAAACAACCTATTTATAACAAAATCAACAAGATCATACAACCCTAAAAATCATAATAATCACATAATACATCAGGGTAGGGTTCCAGCGTGAACCTAATCCCATGCGTGAACTGATCTGGACCATTGATTTCCTTTTTAGTTGTTAAGGGTATGATTGTAATTATATAAAAAATTAGATTTAAATCATTATTTTAATAATTAAATTAAGTTACATCTTTCCTATTTTAAATTCATTATCCACATTATCTTTTATTTCATTTTTATTTTTTAGATTTCACCACCAGAATTCGGATTATGATTTTTAAGATTCACGTAACCTTCATATTTCAACGGTATACACATGTGTACTTTGATATGAATTGAACAGTACACATGTGTACTCAGCATGGTACATATGTGTAATTAGCTACATAATACATACATATAAAAAAAAACTTGTAAACCTATTTTATATTAAGCAAATAACAATTTCCATAATGTTTGACAAACAAAAAAAAACATACAATTACAAGTTCCAGTTTCGTGAAAACAATAAACGCAACATAATCGGAAAAATAAAAAAGACATAGTCTTTTACAACTATTCGCCGCGTTGTATGTTGAATCATCCTTATCGACCAAGCAAACAAACATACGTGAATCATCCTTATCGACCTCATACGTGAATCATCCTTATCGACCTTCCATCTCCACTTTCCTCGTTTACGACGTCTCCTATAATAACACAAAAAACTCAGCAATTAGTACTTTGCATAATTCACAAGTGTACATCAACAACTTTACGCATTCAATACACAAAAAATATGAGATATCGTAAAAACAGACGCTGTACACATGTGTACATCGCATTAAAAGCATAGCAAAACCAGAATACACATGTGTACAGCGCCTTAAAAACAGAGCAAAATCAGAATACACATGTGTACAGCGCCTTAAAACCAGAGCAAAAATCAGAATACACATGTGTATAGCGCCTTAAAAACAAGCAAAATCAGAATACACATGTGTACATCGCCTTAAAGCAGTGAAAAAACTAATGACACATCTAATAATGACGGTGTATAGTTATATTCCATTCAAATAACACATCAAAACTGTAGTTCTGGTTAGAAATAGACTAGTACCTAAATTTCATGCTCGATGTAGTATAGTTCCCAACAGGCATTGCAACCTTAATGTTTCGACTTGAAAAGAAACTGAAATCATTACAACCCTGCAACAAATGAAAGTTGATATTAGTGTCTGAGTAATTTTGAGGACGATAACTGTAGCGCATCAAGGGTGTGTCTGGAAACAGGGGTGTCAGCCGTGTGCAATTGACAGGTTAAGTCGTTAAACCCAAACATAACCCATACTTTTTTCATATGTAAAACATCAACTCTAATATGCACACACTTAAATTCATATATGCACAAGATCATGCTGAACAAAGTTCAGAACTTTAAGCTGGAATCAATATAACAAAAAAATAATAACTCATTTAAAGGCCTTATAGTTGCTATGACACCAGAACCACTATCAATCACATACATAATCATATCAGAAATGTAAGAAATTATTTTAAACTGTAACCACAGAAAGAATATTAAACATAACGATCAGAGAAATCAGGTTACAAATAACACATCTAAAGAACATAAATCAGGGTAAAATAAAACTTATCAACACAGCAGAAGACAAAATTGCTAACCTGCACAAAATTAAAACCGGTAGCAAATCAGAACCTAGCCGACATGAAATAGACCGATATCACCAGTCCGAATCGAACCGGCGATCTCATCAGCAACAGTTAACTTTATTAACTCAACAATATATTAAATTGAAATATCAACTAACTCAAAATTATGTTAAACCCTAATTCACTTAAATCTTCAAAATAAACACCCATTCAGATTGAGCCGGTATACCTGTAATCGACGACGATAGATCTGTTCAGCTTCGCCAGTATATCTGTTCAGATTCGCCACCGCTGACGTCACCGGCGGTAGATCTGTTCTGCTTGAATCTTGAATCTTCAAATGAATCTTCAAAATAAACACCCTAATCCACTTGAATCTTCAAAAATAAACACCCAGTAAGTGGTGTGTTTCCTATCTGTATCGTCGGCGGTAGATCTGTTCAGCTTCGCCGCCGCTGACGTCACCGGAAACGCTACGACGAGAGGTCTCCTCTGCTTTTAGGTGGTGGTGGCGGTGGGAGGCGGACGGCGAGGATGGATTTAGGGTTCGTTTATTGTTTAGGGATCGATGGTCTCTGCTTTTCTTTATGTCGATGATATGTGAGAGAGAGAGATTTTTTGTGGGATTTTGAAACATAAATGCAGAGAGATTTTTGTGGGATTTATGCAATCAAGATGATATGGAAATTACACATATACCCTTATTCTCTTAATTAAATAGTAACAAATAACCAAATAATTACCATCATGCCATTCACTTAAAATCTCAAGATCATAAAAATCAAGGGCCTAGATTAGTTCACGCTGGAGAAATTGTTCACGTTTGAACCTAATCCTAATACATCATATATTGTAAGTTATTAAGTTTGGTTTAGGGTTTTAAGTTAAATTTTTCTTGATTTTCAAGATGATAAACAAGTACTTTAGTAATCTACACATGATAACAAGCTTAAAAATGATAAGTAAGAGGCTTACAACTTTGCAAATGTCTTAAGATGATGATTTAGAAGCGATTAAGCTCCAAGAACTCCCCTAAAAGCTCCTCATGCTTAATCTATATGTAGGCTATCTTATTATGGCTAGAAAATGTGTGATTTTAAGTGTTTAAGTGGAAATTTTAGGGTGGTTTGTGGTGCTTGTTGGCTGCCGAAATGGAAGGAGAACAAGGGGAAGTTTTTGGTTTCAAGAACTTGAGTGTAAGAATGATAAAGATATTATGAATGATTGAGAGAGTATGGTGTTAAATAAAAAATCTCACATACCATGCTCCTTCAAATCTATCACCATATCTTCCAAATTTTGTAGGTGATTTGTGGTGGAGTCCACCCTTGACCGATGGGGGGGGGGGGATGTAGGTTTATTATATATATTTTAAAAAAAAACAAAGTATGTAATAAAAGTTGTAATATTATATAACTGTTTAGAGATTTAGAGAAGTTCTTGTGCCACAAATATTCCGACAATATTTTTGACACCAAAAAGTTGCTAACTAGTTCATTGGATGATTCGTTTTGGTGCTAGGATGGCGAAAATGCTCTTTACAAGTTCGTCAGACCAATACCGGACAAGTTGTCATATTACCGGAAGCGTATGTTTAGGATATCTCGTTGATATATATAAGCTCATTTAAGGTGTATACATTAGTTATAAGTCCTATGGACCTTAAAATTATGGATTCTGGTGTCGCAGACATTTTATTTTGGTTATATTTCAGTGCAGAACGGATAAAGTGCAATTGTAAGCTTTAACCAGAAAGTTAAGGTGTTTTAATGTTTTAGTATCCCTAATTAGGGATTTTTACTTGTATTCCATCTACCAAGTGCGTTTATGCCTTTCGTCGCTCGTTCAGACAGTTTTCGGAACTTGCTGGCATGAATAGTGTGTTCAGGGGAATAGGGCTTTCAGCATTTTGCCAACATATTAGGACATAGTTTGTAGTTTTCTCGCGACGTGGCGATTTTGTTAATATTGTTTAGCATATTTAACCATGTCCTATGATTGCTAGACTTTGTATGACCTAATCATGCAATAATTAAATCGTAATTAAACGTTAAATCAAGTGTTTAAGTTGTACGGAATTACCATTATTTTTGCCAGTTGTCATATTAACGAGCATTCAATTCTTTTTAGTTCGAGCAACCATTGCTATAGTGTTCTTAAATTTTTTTTACGGGAGTTTGAATACCCATTACGTGTTTCCGTGATTTTAAATACCCAGTAACCATTACGTGATTTTGAATACCCGGTACATGACTACGTGATTTTTGAATACCCATTACGTGATTACACATTCAACATAAAACATTACGCATTTAATGTAAATTCATTCCGTAATTACACATTAAATATGATTTGTTATAACTAATGTTAATACAATTATGCGTGTTATGTGATAACACATTTAATAATAAGAACTTTATTGTTTATGCTTTATTACATGGTTAAATCTCTAATATACAAAATTATGTTGCTATTATAGGTTGATTTGGCTAATGTTTTGTATATAATTTATCCTTAATACGTGATTATACCTGAAATATTAGGTATTCCATATGAAATAGTATGTATCACATGTTTTGTTTATATGTAATTACGTAATCACTCAGCAGGGTTTCACATAAATACTATAATGAAATCATGTAAACACGAAATGAGTATTTAAAATCATGTAGTCATGTAATAATACATAGTCAACTATTGTTACGTAATTACGTAATCACTTACTGGGATTTCACATAAAATACTATAATGAAATCAAATAATCACGCGTAATGGTATTCAAAATCACGTAGTCACTTACTGGGTATTCAAAATCACGTAATCACGTAATGAGTTTTTAAAATCCTTCACTTTTTTTAAGAAAATATAGCAATAGGTTGCTCGAATTAAAGAGAATGAAATGCTCGTTAATACGGTGTAATTTTTATAAAAAAAAATATTAACCTATAAAAAGGTTATAGCCGTTTGAAAATCAATGAGGAAGTGGGTTTATGAGTTAACAATATTGAATTTTCCTATCTTACCCTTTTCCCTACGTCTTCCTTTATTTTTAGTTATGTGAATTCTATATTTGAGGACAACTTAATCTCAACCATTGATCTTGCAAATCAAGAGCCAAACTTCTCTCCTACACTTCGTACACTTGTTTCCTCTTATACTATAACCTTTCTTTTAATAATATTTACAAAATATTACACTCAACTTTTTTAAGACCAATTTACCTCTTACCCTCCAAACTTACTATTAAATCTTCACCAAGTATATATATTCAATTAATATTCATGTGTGTCCTAGCAGTGGCGGATCCAGTCAGTTTTTTCACTGTGTTCCTTTTTCCAAATCATACAAGGTTTACACTATAAAAAAACGTTTTTTTTCAAATCATACAAGGTTTACACTACAAAAAAAACGCTTTTTTTCCAAATCGACTGGGTTCCTGGGAACCCGTAAATAGCCTCTAAATCCACCCCTGTGTCCTAGTGGTATGAGTCTTGAGTTTTCTAGTAGGGACTCAAGTTTAATTCTCACTTGTGTCATATTGAGATGGATATAGGCAATGAAAGATTTAGACTAGGCCTTGTGTGAGGTTGTCAGTTCGATTCCCGAGTCCAACCGGATTTTCGTCCCACCAGGTTTTACACCAGATAGTTCTGCTCTTGTAGTGACACAACAATATTCAAGTCAAGTGGCAGTTGGCGGTATGATTTTCCCGATAAACGCCAAAAGAGCCAAATTTTGAAGCCAGCGTGAGCTCGGTTAAAACAAAATAATCTAGCAAAAGTGGAGCAATAAAAAAAATTACAACACACGGCCCTTAACCGAAAGCTATACATCCACACATAAAAGATATATTTTGGGCGTTCATATTTTAGGGTTGATTTGTTTATTGTTATCTGTTTCTAGAATTGTGAAGACGGAAGTGAAGGGGTAATTACGGAAATACAATGAAAACAGTACAGGGACAAAGAGGAAACTCAGGGGGCATTTAAGTCATCGTTCAGAATCATATAGGTCATGTCCCTCTCTCTCTCTCTCTCTCTCTCTCTCTCCCCCTCCATGCTGTAACAAACCTCCCGAATTCTCATCCAACGGTCATAACTCTTCTCTCTCCAAATCTCTACGGCCTAGGATCCACCACACGCTCTCTCTCCCTCCCACTCTCTGATCAATACATATATCCCACACACACACACTGATATGGCGTCATTTACGTTGCTTCTCTTTATGATTCTTCAACCGCGTGTGTGTTTTGTGTGTGTGCGGTTTTGATTTCACCTGGTTTTATGAAGATAGCATCAAGCGGTTTTTGCTCTATAACTAACCCTAGATTCTATCTTTTTTAAGGTATACTGTTTACGTGCCATGTTATAATCATAAGCCGATGAAATTAACTAAAGCAACTCATATAATATGACATTTCTTTTCTGTTGGTTTTTATGTGTTTTTGCAGGTTATTAGGTTTTCCTGCTGGAAGGTTGAGGTTTTTAACTAGCAAAACATTAAGGTGAGATTCATTTTTTTTTTTTTGTGTGTATATTTTGTTAATTTGTTTCAGTTTTTTAATTTTTAGCAAATTTGTTTTTTTTTTGTTTTTGCTTTTTCCTGATCCATTTTCGAGATATTAGAAAACAAAAATTGTACACCACTTGGTTTTTCTGCAGTATTTTCACTATTTTGTATCCAAGTTGATGTATCCGATCTAGATTCAAGCTAGAGGCGATTTTTGTCTTAGTTTTAACCTATTTATTTTATTGTGTTTTTTTATTTTATTTGTGTGCTCTTCATCTTCTGTTGAAAAATATATATGCTGAATATGATCAAATTGACGTTTAAGTTGCATAATTAATTAATATTCGTCTCCCTGATTAATACTCACATGAACATGTCTCTAACTATAACCAACTGATCTCAATAATTAATTTTATTGTATATTCATTCAATAACATTTAACAGCTAAATCAAACACAAATGTGAAGGTAATTTAAATCTTCAAAATCTCTATGCAGTGGTTCTGAACTATGTATGCAGTAGTAAAGGTGAAAGATCAGAAAATGTCATCGAATTCTCCGTGTGCAGCGTGCAAGTTTTTACGTCGTAAATGCACACAAGAATGCGTCTTTGCGCCGTACTTCCCACCCGACCAACCTCAAAAATTCGCTAACGTGCACAAAGTCTATGGAGCAAGCAATGTTGCGAAACTCCTCAACGACCTCCCCGCCACACAAAGAGAAGACGCGGTTAATTCGTTGGCTTACGAGGCCGATGCACGCCTTCGTGATCCAGTTTACGGTTGTGTTGGGCTAATATCGGTTCTACAACACCGGTTAAAGCAGGTTCAGAAAGATCTAGAACATGCTAAACGAGAATTGGCTAACTACATTGGCCCATCTGCAATGCTACCGATTTTGAATCAAGGGTTCATCCAACAATCGGTTATACCATACAACATGCAGCAGGACCCGGTTTTGGGCTTAACCGGGACAAGGGGTTTCCGAGATGTTCAACAACACATGATTGGTGCTAATGGTGGGGAACGAGAACATTCGGAGTTGTTAAGGAACTATGATCATCAGCAGCAGCAGCGGTCTGCAGATCTTTTAGGGTTTAATGGCGGGTTTGATGCTGTTGCAGCCGCGGCTCATGTGACTGGTAGCGAGTTTAGCCACACGAGTACATCAACAGCGGCGGCTATGTCACCGTGTTTATCATTGGGTGGGTCTTATGATAATAATAATATTTATCAGATTCAACATCAGCCTCATCATCTTCAACATCTTCAGCTGTTTCTTCAGCAACAACCGCTGCCACCACAGAGAGCCGAGTAGTCCGGACGGTGGGAGTGTTGGAGCGTGTTGCTTTTTGTCTTACTGTGTTTTAGTTTTGAACTCTAGTTTAAATCAAATGTTAGTTTTAGATGAATTAACTACGTACGTCTCTACTAAATTGTTGAATTTGGTGGGTCATTTGATTAATTTATTTCTTTGATTTTATGTTTGACCACCACATTAGGATAATTGATCTATGACGATGAAAATCCACGCATTGAAATTTTTTTGCTTGGTTTTTCCGATTTTACCTATATTGTTACATAACTACTATGTAACCCCGCATTGTCGGTACGTATGTCATAAAACCATGTTAAGTAGTAAGCAAAGGATGACCAAAATCATAAAATAAAGACGCACATTTTTACCGTCACATGATGTAAATACAAATACAAACTTATACCGCAACCTGATATAAACGTAAACAAAAAACTCTAAATTTATTTTGAGAAACCTTTAACTTTGATCACAAAAAAGACAAAACTTGATGACCAAAAGTAAAATAAATAAACCCAGGAACTGAGAACGAATAAAATAAACTTTACCAGAAATAAAAAGAAGAAAAAAAAACAATTACTGTTTCTAACATACTAGTTAAGCCTGTAAACGAATCAAACGTTCATGAACTGTTCGTGAACTTGTTTGGCGGGAAGTTCGTTTATGTTCGTTTATTTAATAAACGAACGAACACAAACAAAAAATTTTGTTCGTTTAGTTAAATGAACGAACATGAACACACCTCGTGTTCGTTCATTAATGTTCGTGAACGTTCGTTTATGTTCGTGAACGATCATTTAAATTTTAGTAAATACATAAATAGTTATATATAAATATTAGCTTCTCTAACTACTTATATAAATATAACTAATTAGTAATTAAATCTTCTAGTAAATTTTTTTTTAAACTTTTTCTTAGATCGTAACAGATCACTTACTTAATATTTATATAAAAACCTACTTAATTTTATCATCTATGAACCCAAATTTAGATGTTAAACTGTAATATATTAGACTTGTTTGTTTTTGTTCACTAATGTTAAATTGCGTTTGTTTATATTTGTTCAATCACGTTCGTTTGTGTTCGTTTATTTTCGTGAACTGTTCGTTTAGGCTTTAAACGAACGAACGTAAACGAACACGAACATGCCCGATTTCTTAATGAACAAACACGAACAGAAAAATGTGTTCGATTACATGTTCGTGTTCGGTTAAAGTTAAATGAACGAACACATGTTCGTGTTCGTTTGGTTCGTTTACAGGCCTAATACTAGTTCAATTGTATATATAGTAATAGGGAAATGATCAAATAGTAAGTTTATTTTGGCTTGGAAGTATAGGAAGCAATAGGATTAGGACATGTGGCAAAAATTAAAATAAAGAGGAAGGGTATTTTAGTCAATCCTATCATTTTCTTCTTCCTTCTTCTTCCCAGTAACATCAAAACCCACCATTTTCAAAACCCACCATCTTCAATCATTTCTTCACTTTCTATCTCAATAATCACTACATTATAGTGCGATTTTCGTCACCAATCAATGATTCAAACACCCGATCAACGTGTTCTTCAACTTTTTTGAAGAAAACCCAGTTTAATTTTATACAAAATCTCGTTTTTTTTCCGGTGATTTTGAAGATAATCACTCGATTCGTTCGATTCGATCGCTGATAAGTGTTTCAATCATTCAAATTTCGTCAATCGTTGAAAAAACCGACTTCGATCCATGTAAGAAATTCTTTAATTTCATTTTTATTATCTGGGTTTTTGATTTAGTCATTGCGTTTTACGATCTTGGCGGGGGTCCGGGGGCAGCGCCCCTGGTAGCAGGGTCCCAGGGGCGGGGGGCGGGGTCCAAGGGGCAGAGCTTAGTTCACTTTTCGTTTAGGTTTATTCTGTAGAATGAAATTTCATCAATAAGAATTAATAATTGAATAGAAATAAGAAGAATGAGTCTTTATGTCGCGTTACCAAGGTCCTCGTTTCAAAAAAAATACGTCGCCTGGGGGCTTTACCAGGGCTAACTAATAAAAGGCCCAGAGCTGGAAGTGATCTTAGAAACCAATCGCGTTCCGGGAAAAAAAATCCCAATATCGTATTCGCCTAGAAGAAAAACAAAAATTGCGTTTTCATTATGGTCTTACAGAACGACAATTACTTAAATACGTTCGTATCGCCGGAAAGGCAAAGGGGTCAACAGGTCAGGTTTTACTACAATTACTTGAAATGCGCCTGGATAACATCCTTTTTCGGTTGGGTATGGCTCCGACTATTCTAGATTAAACAGAGTAGCGGTATCTGATTCAATGAAGCAACAACTGTTACCATAGAGAAGCGGCCATAAACTAGAGAGTATTGACCAATTTGAAAGATCATTTAATGTAGTTGAAATAACTGAATTTTGGGTTGTTCCATGAAATAAGGGAAACTCAATGGGATTCATAACTATCTCAATTTTTTTCGTTTTTTCTTTTTATTGTCTGAATATTCAGAAGCTAAGACCATTCCAATGCTCCCTTTCGCCATGCATAAACTAAACCAACAATTAAGATAAGCACAAAAATTAAAGCTTCTACAAATACATATACACATAATACATCGAAACTCATTGCCCATGGATAAAGAAAAACCGTTTCCA
The DNA here is from genome assembly GCA_030545235.1 of Helianthus tuberosus. NCBI lineage: Eukaryota > Viridiplantae > Streptophyta > Magnoliopsida > Asterales > Asteraceae > Helianthus > Helianthus tuberosus. The sequence goes on from CM060432.1 coordinate 144,798,451, forward strand.
CATCAAAAACAACAAAAACTAGAGCAAACATATAATAGCGGATTCTAAATTGTAACCAAGCGTCACTTATTGGTTCTATACCTGATTCATAACTAGAAAGTTTCTCCGGTCCTTTGCTACTCGGGGCTAAAAATCCCGAAATGAAAAATACCAAAATAGGAATAAGACTTGATATTATCAGAAATGCCCAAAAAATATCATATTCGTAAAGCAGAAACATAGATGCACTCCTATAAACGTGGAAAATATTCCGAATTAATCAATTCGACTTGAAATTTTTAAGTCGTTCATAACTGTTTAGTTAAAGTAAGAATTGCGAACCATCTAGTTTCCTTTTGCGGGGCGTGTTTCCTTTCAAGATTCATCGATTAGAATCTACATAGCTTTTGCTTTTTTTTAGTTATAGTTAAAACTAACTATTGCTCTTATCCAAATTCTCTTGTTTTCATCTCAATCTTACCGAGAATTCTCTCTAAAGAAAAGGGATTCTAAATAGAATTCTCATTTTTTTTTTCGAATTTTGAATTTTATTTATTAGTTATTTGAAATTGGTCGAAATTGAAATCGATTTGTATTATCCTTTCTATTTGATTATCTGTTGATGCAGATTTTGTGTCCGATGCTTGTCGAATAGATTAGTTATTATTGTACGCTGAATTTGTAATAGTTAGTGAAACGGTCAAACAAACGTGTATAGACTCGCTCGTTTGAAGTGGTCAAACGAGAGGGTTATTTGGTTGACCGTGTGGGTTTTGCTAGACAAATTATGGTTGTATAATGTTTGGTGTCGAAGGATAAGGCATCGAAGGATTGTGTATATCCTTCGATGAGCTCGAAAGATATCCATCGATAGATGAAGATGGACCTCGAAGGATATGTCATCCTTCGAGGTATATGTGTATCTTTCGATAGCTGGATGATCGACAGATGATCTATCGATCGGTCTGTTAGATCCTTCGACCTTACAACCTGTGTTGGGTATAAATACCAACACTTTGTCATTTGCAAAATCAAGAGAGTGAGAGGAGGTTTGAGACCTCACCCGGGGAGAGATCACCACTTGATCTCTCCCGGAATGTATACTCCTTTGGTATTAGTTCGGTTATCATGTAATCGGGCCGATTTGTAACGTTTTACTACCGGATTAATACAAAGTTGTTTGTTTATCATTGCTAATCTCTTCCGTCTTTGAACAAAAAGCACAAAAATCACAGATCTAGAGCACATGTGACTTAGTAAACGGTTAGATTTACTAAATCGGGCACCATGGCTCTGATACCAACTGTAGGTCCGGCTAGGGGAGGATCTAGTCGCCTTATCCTTGTGTACAAACACGTCCGGTTGTGCGGAATCCAACCGGAGATGCAAACCGAGATAGAATAAGCAAATGCACGACACACAATATTCACCGATTAACACCACTTGTATTAATACGAATGAAGGGTCCAGTTACAAGCTCAATGTTTACAGATGTATTCTATAAACTCTCAAAGTTCTCTCGTGTGTGTGTGTTTTCTGCTATAGTGTCTCTACTTGTGTCTAATGTGTCTCATGTGTCTCTAATGAAATGAACACAACACTTGGGTATTTACACCCGACACAGCAGGTCTGGTCGAAGGATCCGACAGACTGATCGAAAGATCATCTGTCGACCAGAAACCTATCGAAGGATCAACATGCACCTCGAAGGATAAGATCTTCCGAGGTCCATCCATCGAAGGTTATCTTTCGAGCACATCGAAGGATCTAAACTATCCTTCGATGTCTCATCCTTCGACACACACACATCATAAACACAATGTGCTAACTGTTTGGCCAAGTCAAACCGGAGGATGGTTGACTTGGTCAAACTTACATCGAACGCACATAACAAACCTAAGACATAACTCAGACTAACACAAGACATCGTTTTGCATCATGACAAATTACAGACAAAGTACAGACACAAGTAGCTTTGTCTTGATCTTCGTGTCTTCGAGTCGAAACCAAGTCGAACTGAGCTGAGTTGAACCGAGCCGAGTCGTGTCCACAAAATATGTATCAACAAACTCCCCCTTGGACGCTACTCGTGAGGTTCAACTTCGATGTCTTCCACGTCGGAGGATCTTCAAAGTCTTCACATGTCATAAGTAGAAAGTGTATCAACAGACTCCCCTTTTTGTTTAGGTAGTGTGTCAATAAACTCCCCCTTAGATTGAACTCTCCATTGAGTCATGCTCGTGAATCTTTTGACTTGTCAATTCTTCAGATCCTTGTGGTGTTGATGAAGGGTCAGCGGCAACTCGATCACTTTATCCTTTGAGTGCCTCCACTTCGTGTCTTCATTCCAAAGCGTGTCATCGAACATGTTCTCCTCGCCTTTAGCATCTGCACATGCAAGAAGGCTAAACGCATAATGAGAACAACCGCTTGGAATATAGTTAACATTTAAACAAATGACACATATGAGATCAAATCTCAATCAAACACCAACCGACAAAATTTTGAAAGTTTAGAAAATGATCAATTTTAGACTTTTAACTTTCAAAACTTGTTAACTTCGACTGTTTATGAAGATGCAATTGTTTTCCGGCTTACGATCAGGATTTTGGGTAGGATAGACTCGAGTTCCAACATCAGTCAATCAAAAATAAACTAGAAGCAAAATCTTTTTGGCTTTTATAAGGTTTATATTAAAACACACCTAAAATCTTTTTGGAATTTTTCATTTTTCAAATGTAAAGACGGAAAACAATAAATAAATATATACAAAGATTCATAAACTGAAAACAGTAAATAAATATCTACAGACATTCTTTTTGCGAGTTTCGAGGGTAAGAGAATCATATCAGTGTACGGTCATGCCAAAACGCTCTTGTTGTTCAATTAGTTAACATTAAGATAAGCATCCTATAACAATTATCGGTATTGTTGTCCACATAAACTCAACTTATCATTTGTAATCATGGCGAGGGGATACGTTAAGGTATGATTTATACTTACCGACCGGTGTTCATCCACGTCACGACACATTCCCGTATCAAGGTATGCACGAGGGTTCATCTTACCGGTGAGTATACCGATTATCATCTGTTTGACCGTATATGATGTGAGATTCTCACTTATTTTGATTTGAAAACAAGCCCTATGTGATATAATCACTTATTGATGAGGAACTTGATTTTCGATGCATGAGGGCACAGGAGCAAGTCCGTGAACAGGTCAGTACTTTCGTACAGCAGAGAGACGAACTTGACTCCCGGAAAGAATTTGTGATATATTATCACTTATTTGTTTGGACATGTGATTGTTTATCACTTATTGAGGTCGTATGCAATATGTACACGTATGTATAGTATCATGGAAGATCTAGACTTGCGCCCCCGTTATTTTTCGGTAAAAGATACAACCATGATACCCAGATGATATGCAGCATAAAGACCGAATATCTCAGAACCTCGGCAATCTCTCAAACGAAATTTCGGTACCAAGACCATATGCCAATGAATGGTTCCCACCCAGTCTTCAGTCGGTTTAAGTTTATATCACCCTGCACACTTTAAAATGATTGTGAGCCTACCGATACATCTTATATAGAGCTGCTTATCGCAAAGTGGTGAAAATCAAGAAAAACTCAGATCTGGACCCGAATATTCAGATCTGTGCTGAAACGAGTGTTGGGTTTTATGTTTTTCACCTAAACATTCAAGTTATCATCATCAAAAACTGTATACAAAGTGTTTTCGTCAAATCTGCAAATTTACACAGAGGCTGTGTTCTTGATGTTCTTGACAGCTTCATGTTTCGAAAGATGTAAGGGATGCTCGAGAGATCATCCTCAGATTTCGAAAGATCAACTTTATCCCCAACTGACTTCGAAGGGTCATCTCACAACTTCGAAAGATCAAACAGTTTTTCGAAGGGTCATCTTGATGTTTTCGAAGGATCATTTTTTTTCTCGAAGGATCATTTTCTTCATACTTCGAAAGATCTGTGACATGTGCCCGAAAGGTGCTCAAAAGATCTGTGACATGTGCTCGAAAGATTTACGAAAGATCTGCTAATCATCTTTCGTTTGTATCAACTTACGAAAGATCATCTTTCGAGGCCTGTTTTGGTGTTTGTCTTTCGTTTGATCCTTCGGTTGATCCTTCGATAAGTTGATCCTTCGTTAATCATCTTTCGTTTGTTGATGTCGGGTGATGTGTGGCTCTTATCAGCTGAGATTATTGTAGAAGAAGATAATGTTGGCAGATGATGAGAAGGTCTTATCCACTCATGTTGGCGGTTGTAAAATGAAGACGTCGACAGAATTCCTTTTTGGCATCTAGGTCTTCTATTTTGTTGGACTCACTGATGGGCTCCACTAGATTATTCAGGGTCACACGTTGTTTCATTTGGGCTTGCATCAAGTTTGTGAAGTGGGCTGGTGACATAATTAAAATATATGAGTGATATTTGGGCCTCATTATTTTTTTTATTATTGTTGCCAATATCAGTTGTGACAATTGGATTTCTATGATGGGCCAATAGAGTGATGGGCTAATCTAAAAGTCAAGTTGTTATGGGTATTGGATTTTCATTAGTTTATTTGTTTGAGTAAACAAATTACTAGTGGGAGTCGGGTCGGGTGTTCGCGAAGGATATTTGAATCGAGCTTCAATGTCGAAATTTGTACGGGTTCAAGAGCGCGCCAAACCAGCGGGGGATGATGTGGAATGATGAAAACATTTTGATTAAAAAAAAAAAAAAAAGAGATGATGAGAACTTGATTATATTTGAAAAATGTGGGGTAGTCACGGTTACCGATGCAAATGTCAAAAATGGTGACGCGACTATTATGGGCCAAAAACAACACGGTATGTTCACTTCCGCACGTCAAGATTTTTGATTGTTATCGGTTATTCGTAAATGTTCGAAAGCATTTTGTTAATTGTCATATTCTCGCATTTGAAAACGAACGTATGAACCTGGAATGTCAATACCGGTCCTAACGAGTTCACAAAGTCTTTGGAGGGATACAAGTCGGATCCTACGGGGTACTAGGCGAAATTTCTTTATCAACTAGAATATGCAACGAAGAAATCTTTTTGTTTATTGTCATATTCTCGCATTTGGCAACGAATGAATGAACCTAGAATGTCAATACCGGTCCTAACGAGTTCACAAATTCTTTGGGGGGATACAAGTCGGATCCTACGGGGTACCAGGGGACGTTCTTATTCAACTAGAATATGCAAAGAAGAAAGTCGTTTTCGTGAATTTTCGGAACCGAGAACATTCAATGAAGATTGATGACAGTTCCGCTCAGTGGAGGGAATTGGTGAACATTTGAAGATAAATTCTACTCAGTGGAGAGAATTTGTTATGTGAAATTGACGACAGTTTCTTTGAAGTGGAAAGAATCTGTTAAGGTTTAGAGATTTTACCAAAGAAATGGGGGGATAAAAATTTTCATATGTTGAATTTCTTCGGTAAATTTCTAAACGCAATCATAGGTGGTAGAGTTTGTGATTTTCTGGTGATACAAACGGTTCTGTGTGGAATGTTTTGCACAGACACATATTTGAGGATTTTAATTAATTCTCCAGCCAGCGTGAAGAGTTTTGCACGGAAACATACAGGTATCTTAAGTCGACAGTAGTGTCAAAGCGCTGTTTACTGAAGACCTGGGGAATCTTTATGGAAGTTGATAGTTCAAGGCTGAAGACCTGCAGGATTCGGTTTTGGGTTTGATGTTTCTTTGGGATTTTACAGGGATCTGGGGGTAACTCAATTCGTTGAGTTTGCAAACGATGTACTTGGTCAAGCTGACTTCCTGAGTACTGATGCTGAAGATCCGTAGTGCATTACGTGGTCAACTTCACAAAGGCGAGACAATGAGATCTGGATGTAGTTCAACTAAGCGTGCCGTTTGGTTGAGCTTGCAAGGGATACACTTGGTCTAGCTGACTTTCCTGAGTGTTGATGCTGAAGATTAAAGTGCATTACTTGGTCGATTCCACAAAGACGGTTTACAGAAGACAGTTCACCAGAAATCTCTATCAATGTAGTATGCTTGAAGATCAAGACTTGATTCAGTTGTTAAAGAATGGAACCCTTATCAAATGCCGGTTGGAGTATTGGAAGATCAGCGGAAGATCGGTCAATTGAGCCTTTTGAGGAAATTGCACAACACTCAACACGGATACGCGTACTTTGAGGGGGAAATATTATACAAGGAGCATCAAGATACTACTTACCTGGATCATCGGTCAAGGGGGAATTTGTTAACACAGAGAAGATGAATACGAATACTTGACTGAAGATCGATTGCAGTTGCATTTTCAGCATTCGACAGCAACGAACAAGGGGGAATTTGTTGATGCAGATTTTGTGTCCGATGCTTGTCGAATAGATTAGTTATTATTGTACGCTGAATTTGTAATAGTTAGTGAAACGGTCAAACAAACGTGTATAGACTCGCTCGTTTGAAGTGGTCAAACGAGAGGGTTATTTGGTTGACCGTGTGGGTTTTGCTAGACAAATTATGGTTGTATAATGTTTGGTGTCGAAGGATAAGGCATCGAAGGATTGTGTATATCCTTCGATGAGCTCGAAAGATATCCATCGATAGATGAAGATGGACCTCGAAGGATATGTCATCCTTCGAGGTATATGTGTATCTTTCGATAGCTGGATGATCGACAGATGATCTATCGATCGGTCTGTTAGATCCTTCGACCTTACAACCTGTGTTGGGTATAAATACCAACACTTTGTCATTTGCAAAATCAAGAGAGTGAGAGGAGGTTTGAGACCTCACCCGGGGAGAGATCACCACTTGATCTCTCCCGGAATGTATACTCCTTTGGTATTAGTTCGGTTATCATGTAATCGGGCCGATTTGTAACGTTTTACTACCGGATTAATACAAAGTTGTTTGTTTATCATTGCTAATCTCTTTCGTCTTTGAACATAATCACAAGAATCACGGTTTCGGTCCCGAAACTCGGTCCTACATTATCTTTATATAATATATTGAATTTCATTTTTTTCTGAATATGTACATTTGTCTCTTTTTTATTAGTGGTTTAGAATAGAACAAGTAGTCAAATGTAAGAGAATGTCTAGGAATTTTATTTAAAATAGATGGGTCTTAGTATTTTTCTTAGAATCCAATCCCAATGGAGGATTTTCTATCGAAATAGAAGACTAGGTCTAAGTAAGGTATACTAAGGAAAACCTATTTTACATTGTTGACAATGTTTACAATGAAACTTAACATTAGCAAAGATATTATTTATCTTGTTCACAAATACCGCACAATACCGACGTAAATTACTATTAGATTTGTAGACTTGATTGGGGTTAGGTTGGAGTTTTTAACCAGACCATGTTATGATACAAAATTCACTAGAATTGGGTATACCAAAGAAAGGTTGTATAATTAACTCGTTGATTTCGGACAGGGAAAGAGGAAATGAAAATAAAAAATGATACATAATGAAAACGCAAAGACGGGTTGTAATTGGATAACCGATGACCATCGCATTACAAATTCGATGCTCTAACCTCTGAGCTAAGCAGGCTCACATAAAATCAATTCCAACATGTATAGGAATTCACTAAACTCTTGCAATCTTTGCTATTAACTATTTGAATTCTTGGCTATTCATAATTAATATGAATATATTAATATTAAAGAATAGAATATAGAATTTCAAATAACTGTTAAATATTATAGAACATAACCATTAATCTAGCGATATAGACTTTTCATTTTTTTTATCACGAAATTACTCTCTCACAAATTCTGTTTTGACTGATTAACATAAACCCTAAAGCATAACCCTGTTTATATAACACAAGGTTTGCTACTTTAGGCTTGGGTTCCTACATGGGCTATGGCCCAATTCGTCCCCCCCTAGACCCAAAGTGGGTTTTGTTTAGCCCACACTCCCTGGAATTAATAAAAATGGGCAATCCTGAGCCAAATCACGTTTTCCGAAAACAAACAATGTTTAGAAAGCGAAAATAAAAAAGGATATGTGCAGAGACTCGATGGAAGCTGTTCTAACGAATGGAGTTGATTGTCTTACATTGGTAGAGGAATCCTTCTATCGAAACTTCAGAAAAAAGGAAGGATAAACCTGTATACATAGAAGAATTGGTATGAATCAATTCCATATTGAAGAAAGAATCAAATATTCATTGATCAAAGCATTCACGCATAATCTGATAGATCTTTTGAATAACTGATGAAATCGGACCAGAATAAAGATAGAGTCCCGTTCTACATGTCAATACCGGCAACAATGAAATTTATAGTAAGAGGAAAATCCGTCGATTTAAAAAATCATGAGGGTTCAAGTCCCTCTATCCCCAATTTGCCGCCCTAATTATTTCTCGTATCCTTTTTATTTATTTTATCCTTTTTTCGTTAGCGGTTTAAAAGTTCTTATCTTTCTCATTCACTACTCTTTATACAAATGGATCTGAGCGGAAATGTATCACATGTGACATATATGATACTTGTACAAATGAACATCTTTGAGCAAGGAATCCCCATTTGAATGATTCACGATCGATATTTTGATTCATATTGAAACTTACAAAGTTGTTCTTTTGGTAAATTCTAGGACCTGGCTGAGGCTTTGTAATACCTCGATTTACTATTTGTACATGTTATTATTATTTAGAATTTATAATAAAATATATATCTTATTATATATAAGGATATCTTACTTGTTATAATTTGATAATTCTAAATTGAAATTATTATTACTTAATATCTATAGATACAAGTATCTATCTAAGTGAGTATATAATGTACTTTCTACATGAAGGATTTGAAAGGATATGGATGATATCTTATTTTATTCATTTTTTGCTCTTGTCTTCGAATTTCATTTATTAAGCAAAAAGTTTCTTAAAAATGAATTAGATTCTACTTATTTAGATTCTATTTATATTGAATTGAGGGGTTTGTTAGAATCACATCCAGTAGGGATTCTTAGTCAAAATAGGATTATCGTAAGATATAGAAAGATAAAAAATTCTATATTTTCTAGAGTTTAATTATATATGACGAGAAGAAGATATTTTTTTTGCCTAATTATAAGAATTTCATCTTTTATCCTGTTAATAGAGGCTTCTTGATCAAATCAATAATAAGGAATATAGAAAAAGGAATATAGAAAAGGGGGCGGATTTTCGATTTTCTGTGACTTTTGATTCTTTATACAATTAGATCTTATGTCAACAAAGAAAACCCCATTCGTCTAATTTTGACTTGGATTCCGATAAACTAATTACTTGTTTGCTTAAAAAAATGAACTTAATGTTTTAATTTTGATTCAAAGGAAAGAAAGTGTGGAGTTGAAATAACTCGCTCAGAACGCTTTTTAAAGGATTACGTGGTACGATTAGATCGAATAAGCCCTTCTGGAATAAATACTCAGCCGCTTGTGAACCGTTGGGTAGTGTTTTATTCAGTGTTTGTTCAATTACTCTTTTACCCGCAAAAGCAATGTAGGCATTGGATTCAGCAATAATGATATCCCCCAACATACCAAAATAAAAAATTAGCTGTCACCCCACCAGTAGTAGGAGATGTAAGGATTGGTACATAGAATAACTTTTTATTTGATTAATAATCATATAAAGCAGAAGATATTTTCGCCATTTGCATCAAGCTCAAACTTCCTTCTTGCATGCGTGCCCCTCCGGAAGCACACACTATAATAAGTGGTAGAATTATTTAGTAGCGTATTCAATCAAACGGGTAATTTTCTCCCCGACGACGGATCCCATACTACCCCCCCCCCCATAAACTAAAAATCCATAACCGCAATTGCTACGTTAATACCGTCTAGTTGCCCTATGCCTGTTTGAACAGCCTCGATTAATCCTGTCTTTCTTTGATAAGAATCAATACGATTTTTATAAGGCTCCTCCTCCGAATGAAATTCAATGGGATCCAGAGAGACCATGTCTTCATCCATAGGCTCCCAAGTACCCGGATCGATCGAAAGTTCGATTCTATCTGAACTACTCATTTTCAAATGATATCCACATTGTTCACAAAGATTCATTTTTTATTTAAAAAATTTCTTATAATTTAATCCATAACAATTTTCGCATTGAACCCACAAATGCCTGTATTTTTGAGTTACATCCAGATCAGTAGAACTTTCTTGGATAATTGGATCACTCGTTCTAGCATCCGCGTTTTTACTACTATTTCCACTTTCACCACAAATGGAACTAGAAATGTAATTATTACTGGAATTGTCACTACCACTTACAATGTAACTATCAATACAGATTTGAGACTGAAGATAACTGTCAATGCAACTATTAATGTGATTATTCCAAGTATACTGAGTATCATTCATGTAAGGATCGTGTTCGGGATTCTTACTCTTAGATCCATTATTCAGATAACTAGAATTCCGATAAAAAGAACTTTCTAGTTCAGGATGATCATTGTCAATCTCAAAAATATGATTTTCAATATCAAAATATAAAGAATAAATGTCCCCATTACTATCTTTAACTAAAAAAGTATCATCAGAGATTAAATTCCGAAGGTCTTTGACGCCAAAAAAAAATCAACATTACTGTAATTGTCATGACCACCCCAACTCTGAATGTTTTTATCCGTATCATTTATATTCGGATCTTTACTTTCACTGGCATTTTCAAAGGACCAAGACTGCTCGTTGATTTACTTAGCCTACATCTGTGTTCGAACTCCTTCTTAAATAACATCGAATTTAACCACCATCTTTTCATATAGTTTTATTGCTCCATATTTGCATGAAAATACAATATACATGAATAGTCATTCGACGAAAAATCCTTTATTCAAATAAAGGATTTCCTATCAGGAATAAGCATATAAATCCAATCACTAGGATTATTAACTGAATTACCTGGGATGCCTGTGCCCATAAGAAATCGCTGAGCCACCCTAATCTAATAGTTTGAGATTCAGAAGTGAAAGAAATCATTTTATCTACTAATAGTGGACAAATTGGCGTATTACCAAATCACGCTCCTATTGCCACAGCAGTAGATATAGGTATTTTGAGAATACGCCTTAACGACCAATGGCTAACGATGGCTCTGATGGGCGGTTTTGCTAGAATAGGTAATAATGAAATCACTGTTTTAGTAAATGATGCAGAGAAAAGTAGTGACATTGATCCACAAGAAGCTCAACAAACTCTTGAAATAGCAGAAGCTGCTTTGAGAAAAGCTGAATGAAAGAGACAAACAATCAAGGCAAATCTAGCTCTCCGACGGGCTAGGACACGAGTAGAGGCTATCAATGCCATTTCATAACCAGTCGGTGCGTCCAAATAAGCATCGATTTATACTTTGGTTGTTTTGTTTGACTTGATTCTGTCGATTAAAAACAATCAAGCGCAATCATATTTTGATGCAACGAAAAAAGTAGAAAAGATACAAAATCAAAATTTATAAAATAAAATGGGTATAAAAACTTATTAGATACCATTGACCGCGGTATCTAATAAGTTCTACCTACTATTGGATTTGAACCAATGACTCCCGCCATATGAAAGCAATTCTCTAACCGCTGAGTTAAGTAGGTCATTTATCTTCACAAAGAAAACCAAAAGGGACTCCTCCCGTCGATGGATTATAAATATCATATTACTTAGAAGCAATACCGATCAATATGATCTTGGATCATGGAATAGTCATCTTGAGAATATTAATCTTGACAAGAAATTATCTACATAATAAAATATGTATTACAAGCACTAAGGGCTGTAGCTCAGTTGGTAGAGCACCTCGTTTACACGCGCGCCGATGTTTTTCAGGGGAGTGCATCATGCAATCAAAATCCCAATAATTTCAGCATCCAGAGGGGAGTCCGTTCGATGGAATAATTTCTTAGATGTATTACCACATCCCCAAGGTTAGGCCAACTTTTTACAGGTCAGTGGAATCTTTATGCTCAAAATCCCGATTCAGGTAGTCATTTATTTGGTACCTCCCAAGGAGCAGGAACTGCCATTTTAACCCTTCTCGGGGGATTCCATCCACAAATCCAAAGTTTATGGCTGACTGATATGGCTCATCATCATTTAGCTATTGTATTTATTTTTCTCATTGCTGAGCATATGTATAGAGCCCAAACGATGGATTCAATAAGTTCTTGCCAATAACCACGTCCACTGAATAAAAACATTAAACTAAAAGCTCATACAAAATGAGTTTTTAGGCTATTGCGTTTTAGAAACTACACTTTCTTTTGAGTTTTTAGGCTATTGCGTTTTAGAAATAACACATTTCTTTGTGTTTTCTGGCCATTGCGTTTTACAAATAAGACATTTCTTTGTGTTTTTGGTGCATTGCGTTTTAGAAAAATGTCATTTTTAGGGTTTTTTTTTTCCATTGCGTTTTACGCAACTGAGTTTTTTCCATTGCGTTTTACGCAACTGGGTTTTCAATTTTTTTTTCGAAAATATAGCAATAGTATACTCGTTTTAAAGAGAAAAAAAACGCTAGTTTTTTTGGTGCAATTTTTATAAAACAAATAATGTCGTATGAAAGAGTTATTAACGTTTAAAAAATGGGGGGGGGGGAATTGGAGGAGAGAGAAACTATTGCCTTGGATTAACTAGAATGCCACTAAAAAACTCACGCGCCTCTTTTATTCCTTTCAATTTTCATCATTAATCTTAGCCCTTGATTAACTAAATGGATGTCAAGATCACTTCCTAACCTTCTTAGCCAAATAAACTTGCTATTGTATATTCACCCTATAGTAATAATATAAAATATAAAAGATATTATAATAGATCATTTTTATAAGAAAAATATACTAAAATAAACAAACTTTTACAAAATACTTTTCAAAATACAAATTAGTTTAGTCTTTTCAATAATTTAAATGCTCTACATCTACACTAATTTTTTAATTTTTTTTAAATACACTAATTTTTAAATAACTGTGGAAATAATCTCTTGATTCCTATCATTGAGAAACCTTACGGTGTTCTAATTATATTTAAAGCAAACTCTTTACGTAACTCAAAAATAAAATTTCTAAGTAGTGCTGTTGTTAAAAAAAAAAAAGCAATCGGGCTTAATCTCTATCTTTGAGAGCATTCACATCTAACCCTTTAATTTATGTAAGGGGTTTTTACTTTATTAAAAGTAGTTGTAATTGGTGGTTAGCAGATGAGAGAAAATATTACTTTTCATTTGTAAATTTGAACGGACATCGTTTACTCTTTATAATTTTTAATATATTTTAAAAATGGTTGTGAGTAGGAGAGAGAAAAAATGTAATAATAAAATTATTAAAAAATATTAATAATTAAAAAGAAGAGATAAAATAGAAAAATGAGTGTGTGCGGGGGGGGGGGGGGGGGGGGGGGGGGGTTGGATGTGAATGCTCTGAGAAACCATATGTTCTAATTATCTTTTTGCAAAAACTCAAGTTTTTTTTTAGAGACGAGAATCTACTTAACCCCCAAATGTTGTAAATGAAAAATCTAAAAGCTTATAATACGCATTTTTGGATGACAACCCGGTTCTATAATCCTAACATTACGTTGAACAATTTTTTTTGAGTTATTTGGATGTGACTGTGAGTGAATGTAATGTTTATCACTCAATAATCCTACATCACCCCATGTTATTTACATACTTCTTTATAAAACTCAAGATAGAGAAGAAAGGACTAAATTCTTGAACATAACTTGTTTTACAATTACTAGAACTTTAAGATCCAGACATTGTTTCGTTGTCTTTTGATAGAGGGTTTCCCTCGCTTTATAAACCGGTTTATATTACTTTAAAATATATGAAATAAAATTTGATCGCTTGGTAGTAACTATAAATTTATAGGTTATAAAAGCCAATTTATTTATCAAGCATGTTTCCAATAAATTAGAATTCAATTGTATATATTGGCCCTTATCAATACTAGGTTAGAACCCCGTGTAATACACGGGTTGAATAAATATAATTTTATATACCAAATAATAAAAAATATATCTTTAAAAACTTCGTTTATTACACGGGTTGAAAAAAAGTAATTTTATATACTAAATAATAAAACAATATATCTTTAAAAATCTCGTTTATTACATGGGTTGAATAAATGTAATTTTATATATCAAATAATAAAAAAAGTTATATCTTTAAGTACCCCGTGTATTGTACGGGTTGAGTAAATTTAATTTTATATATTATAAATAATGAAAAAAAGTTACATTTTTAAGAATCTCTTGTATTGTATGGGTTGAGCACATGTAATTTTATATACCAATCAATAAAAAGTTATATCTTCATAAACCCCGTGTATTATAAAACCTTTGGACTAAATTGATAAAATGGCCCAAACCACAGGAACTAAAATGACATTTAAATCTTTACATTATATTAATTTATATTTAGTGTACGTCTTTTATTAATTTCAAGATAAATAATTTTGAAATCTAATAAATATTTCAAAAGATTATATTATCTCTTATAAGAATTGTTTAAATTTAGAGTGAATTGCAAGTTTTGTCCTTTATCTTTAGGCCATTTTGCAAGTTTTGTCCTTCATGTTTAAATTTGACGAGTTTTGTCCTTTATGTTTGAAAATCAAGCACGTTTTACCCTTTGGGGCAAAATGTGCTTGATTTTTAAGGACAAAACGTGCTTGATTTTTTAAACATAAAGGACAAAACGTGTTTGATTTTTAAACATAAAGGACAAAACGTGCTTGATTTTTAAGGCCCAAAGGGTAAAACGTGCTTGATTTTTAAACATAAAGGACAAAACTCGTCAAATTTAAACATAAAGGACAAAACTTGCAAAATGGCCTAAAGATAAAGGACAAAACTTGCAATTCACTCTTAAATTTATATTAAATTTAATTTTATAACTATCTTTTAATTAATATTAATTATCTGTAATTAAGTAGAAGATAGAGATGAGAAAACTAAAAAATAGATTGCTCCAATTAATGACATGTGTCCCTTCATTGGTTTCTTTTATTATATGCATAGAAGATAACCTAGCTATACTAGTTTGTTTGAAGAGTGTTTGGAGGAAAAAAAAAAGAAATTTATATTTACAACAAAGTTTGGAGATAAAGCTTATGTTTTGACTTTTGAGTTCGGACTTAGTATGAGAGAGGTGGAAAGATTTCAATATTAGAGACATCATAAAATGAAGTTTGTAGTTTTTATTTTGTATTAGTTCGGTAAGTGGCGGAGCCATAAATTTTTTCTTATGGTGTCTTTTTTATGGATACCCCGGTTTATAGTAACACAGAGGCGAACTTTTTGGATTGATTCGGATCTAGTTGGGTCAAATCATAGTAAAGTACAATGTCATTGAATAAAAACACATAATAAAATTACAAAGTCATTTGAAATATATAAAAAAATGTATTTAATAGTTGCTCTGTACGCATTATTCAAATGATCATCAAATATCCTGTTAGGTTAAACAATTGAAACAAAACCAATTAGGCATGGGGCTATAATGATTACTGGATTAGAAAAAATAAAAATTAAGCATTGACCTTTAATGATTTAAAGTATACTAATTAAATTCAAGTTGCTGGACTTAATTTTTTAAATATAAATTTGTTTTTTTTATAATACTTTTAGAAAAAAACAAAAGAATGGTGTCGTTTGTAAAAAGACAATGGTGTCGCTCGTAAAAAATAATGGTGTCGCTCGAATTTTTTTCTATTATACGTTATATTTGCTACACAAAATACTATGGTGTCGGACGACACCGTTGTTCAAAGTGTGGCTCCGCCACTGAGTTCGGTTTCATTTTGTTGTTTGTTTTCTTGTACTTTTGGGTTTTACAGTTTGCTGGCCCTTGTTCTATAATCATAGAGTTTTCGCGGTTCAAAAAAAAATATATCCTTTTACCAAGCCTTTAAAGTAAAATAACGACTCAAAAGAAACATATTTTGTCTACAATTATAAGATTAAATCTAATAAAATAAAATGTAGAAAACATATGAACTTTTTATGAGACTGTGACATATGATTAGCAATAAGTAAGAAAGACCGATGAATGCATAGAAAATGAGAGGGAAAATGCGTAGTTAATGCAAAAGAAAGGGTAGTTAATTGGAATTATTGTCTTTTTCACAGGCATGAATATGATGCGTCACAGTCAGTAATCATAACCATAACCTGTACGTATGCTTCTATTTCTGTTGATAAATTGGTAGTTGGAATGAAATTAAACTCACCCCTTTCCTTGCTTCTCTTTCGGGTTAAATTATTCTCTTATGTCATTCAATTACATTTATTAATCTCACTTCTTTATTTATATCTTTTTATCCCATAAATTTATTTTAAAACCGAGAATTTAAAGACGGAGATGACGACTCTAATGTTAGTGCTCTTGTACATCTTATAGTACGAAATCACATATTTATAAAATTTTAAAACCATAATTAATTTAGGTAGCGATAACGCATAACATACAAAAATAAAATTAAAACCTATAGAAGTACTTCTTTATTAGCCGATGACATGGGTGTAAAAATAACGACCCTGGATTTTTTGTTTCATATATGATTCAACTTGGATATGCTACTGTTTTATTGTCTGTCCTCTTTCATGGTTATATTTTATTGTTAAAGAGTAAGACAATACTACCTTCCGATTTTACCGTCCATATTATAAAAAAATATATATATTTTTCTTATTTTCAAATGACTTTTGCAAAGTCAAACAGAGACAGAAAATGAGAGGTTTGGATCTGACAATGCTAGAGGGGACTCACTGATACGTGCTGTCCTTTTGCAAAGTGACCAGATGTTTTGTAATGAAAATAGTTTTTGGCTAGGTATAAAACTTAGGACATGGGGTATGGGCTTGGGTTGGGGCGTGGGTTGGGGGAAAACGCCCAAGCCATCACCCTGGGTGGGCTTGGGTTGGGGCGTGGCCCTTGGGGCTTGGGTTTCAAGCCGGGTGTGGGGCGGGGGAGCAAGCTGACATGGCGAGTTGTGAATGGCCCATTCAAACCAGCCGTTGGGGGCTATTTAAAAAAAAATTGTTTTTTCCTTTATAAATACTTACCACATTTAACATTTTTCTCACACAATATCAAACACATAAAACACAATATTGCCATGAGTTCTTCAAGTTATAGTGAATCGTTATCATCATCTGACGATGGTGCGGAAATATTTCTACAAACAATCGCGGCGGTGGTGAAAGCTATCGTGGAAGACGAAGACGATGAGGAAGAGACTCAACAACCTAAACGGAGGAGAAAGTACATCGCTCGTGAACGGCACACCGCTAACGATTTGTTGGTAAGCGATTACTTCTCAGCGGAACCTAAGTATGATGAAAAAATGTTTAGGCGTCGTTTTCGTATGAGTAGAAACTTATTTTTAAGGATATCTAGAGATCTTGAGGAGAAATATGTTTATTTCCAACAAAAACCCGATGTAACCGGGCAATTAGGATTTAATACGTGGCAAAAGGTCAAGACCGCACTAAGGCAGTTAGCGTACGACAATAGTTCGGACATTATGGATGACTATTTAAAAATGTCTGCACGTGTAGCTAGAGAAACTCTTCACAACTTTTGTTCGTGTATTCTAGAACTTTATAGGAAAAGATATTTGAGAAAGCCCTCCTTCAGTGACATGCAACAAATATTGGAACGTCACGCATATTATCATGGGCTACCCGGGATGCTAGGTAGTTTAGATTGTATGAAATGGCCTTGGGAACTTTGTCCTACCCAATGGCAAGGCGCTCACACTAGTGGATTTCACGGGGTGCCAGCCATCATGCTTGAAGCGGTTGCGTCCCAAGATCTTTGGATATGGCATGCATTCTTCGGTATGCCAGGTTCACATAATGATATTACCATCATAAACCACTCGCCTCTTTTCAATGATCAGGTAAATGGTATAGGACCCAAAGGAACTTTCTTTGTAAACGGGGTTGAGTACGGGTACTACCTAGTTGATGGGATTTACCCAGAGTGGGGGGTTTTCGTAAAATCATTCACAAGACACGGTACCGCAGATCCAAAGAGATTAAAGTTTAACATGGTCCAGATGGCTGCACGGAAAGACGTCGAGCGAGCATTCGGTGTTTTGAAGAAAAGGTGGCGAATATTGGCAATGCCTTGTCGACTATGGGACAAGGATCAGATTGGAAACGTGATGTACACATGTATCATTCTTCACAACATGATTTTGGAGGATGAAGGTAGAGCGGTCGTAACCTACTATGATGATGATGATGACCCCCAACTAGGTAACGTAACAGACGAAGATAAAGCGGCAAATGAATTTTTTAGAAAGTCAAGGGATATACATCACAACCTTCGATCTGATTTGGTGGAACATGTTTCAACGATTCCTGGGTTCGAAACCGACGAAGACGACGAAGAATGATAGGTTTTTATTTTGATAATTATTTTGTATGTTTATTTTAATAATTATGTTGTATGTTTATGTAGTTTTTGGTTATAAATATATATATATATATATATATATATATATATATATATATATTAAAAAAAAAAAGCTGATGTGGCTTGGCCACGCCAGGCAAGCCAAGCCACGCCCACCATACCCCCTTCAAAAGTGGGTTGAAGACTTGAGTTTTGAAATTCCACGTGTCAACCAATGCCCAACCCAAGCCCCACGGTCTTAGATACTCCTCTCACAATAAATTCTTTATTTATTATAACCTTTCACCTACATAGTTTATTTAACTTTCATTTAACACATATTTAAACTTTAAAGCCACATAATATGCGGCAATAATTTTCAAACATCAGTTTTATGCTTAGGTATCATTTTTTTTAGTTTGCATTAAGTCTTGTATTTTTATAATTTTTTTTGTTTGCATTAGTCTTGTATTGCTTAGTAATTTTAATGGTACTTAATCGAATTAATATAGCCTTTGAATAGGATATGCTTAATAAAGCGGAAAAAAAGACTACACGACTCCAACGATAAAAAGAGTAAAAAGACTATACCACGACTCAAGCGATAAAAGGAGTAAAAGACTATACCACCTCAAGCGATAAAAGGAGTAAAAGACTATACCATGATATGCCATTTAAGTTTAAGAGTAAATTACAAGTTTTGTCCTTTATGTTTACATCAAATTGAAGGCGCTGTCCTTTTGGTCAAAAGTTTACAGGCGGTGTCCTTAACTTTTCAAAATCTTGCACGTTTTGTCCTTTAGGCCAAACCTGGTTAGAAATCTCAGTTAAAAACTGTCATGTGCAATGCACATGAGGGTAAAATGGTAATTTCCCTCTCAACCCTTTCAATTTCCCATTTATACCCCTCTTTCTTCAACATTGATGATATGCAAATTCTTAAATGGGACAACAATAAGAGCAGCAACAACATTATCATCAATCATCATCAATCTTAAACCCAAACATAAACATAAACATATATTCGATTCAACAGCTACACCGTCTCAAATTCTAGGCAATCAATTAACCGCAAGTCTTCAACACCAACACAAAAACAAACAAAACCTAAATTTCATATCCAGTGGTCCATGAACAATAAATTCACAAGTCATGTAAAACAATCAGTACATTTCTAGACTCGATTCAACAGCAACAACAACATCCTCTTAAATTCTACGCAATCAATTAACCACAACTGCCCTGTGAATAGTTTCTCATCCAGTCATCAAACTTATTAAAATCTAAAACAAACAGATCAGGAATCGAATAAACACAAACAAATCCAAAAAATCACAAAAATATCATGAAACAATTGCCAATACATATCCTCACACACGATCCATATAATATCATTACACTAAATGCCGAAATGAAGATCGAGGTGAATCTGAACTTGTCGGAGTCTTCCAACCGCGGACTGTGGGATGGTAATGAATGGTGTTGGTGGTGTAAGTGACGGTGGTGGGTTAAATCGAGGGTGGAGGATGGATGATGTTAATCAACGATGGTGATCGGAGGACTCGGACGGAGGTTACGGCGGCGGAGAGGTGGTTCTCAGTGGTCGTGATGGGTGACGGTAGAGGTGTACAAAAAAACTGGTTTTAGAACCGAAACCGAAAAAAAAAACCGAAACCGGGTTTTTTTTAACCGGTTTTTTTATAACCGGTTTTTTTTAACCGCCGGTTTTTATACCGGTTACTATTCTTGACTTCAAAAACCGGTTCTTAAAAAACCGCTTAAAACCAGTAAAAAACCGGTTTTTTTTTTTGGAAAAACCGGTCCCAACTGATTATACCGGTTATTGTTTTGGACCTCAAAAACCGGTTAGTAACCAAAACCAGTTATAAAAAAAAACCGGTTTTTATTTTGGGTGAAAAGACCGAAACCGGTTTTTGAAAAAAAAACCGATTTGTACACCTCTAGGTGACGGTAAAATGGATAATCGGAGAAGGTGATGGTGGTTGGTGGCCAACGGTGATGGTGGTGTTTGTGGTGGTGAACGGAGGGTGGTGGTGAGTGACGGTGATGGCTGAGGATGATGATGGAAGACGGAGTTAGGTGAAATCGGGGTGGTGGCTGAAGGTGGAAGACGGTGGTGATAGCGGTGGTGGGTGATTGCAGAGATGGGGGAGAATTTTGAGTAGCAGCCAACTGGATGACAGGGATTTTTAGGTTTAAATCATTGAAGAAGAAGGGAAAGTGTAGTGAGGGAAATTACCATTTTACCCTCATGTGCCTTGCACATAATAGTTTTTAACTGATATTTCTAACTAGGTTTGGCCTAAAGGACAAAACGTGCAAGATTTTGAAAGATTAAGGACACCACCTGTAAACTTTTGGCCAAAAGGACAACGTCTGCAATTTGATGTAAACATAAAGGACAAAACTTGTAATTTACTCTAAGTTCAAATATTTCATGGATTTTTCCTTACATAGGACTATAGACAAGGGCGGATCTTAGAAGGCTTGTGCCAGGGCCACGGCCCTGGCACGTTTTTCGGCCAGAAGTGCTAATTTTCGCGGTTCGATCGAAATTTTTTATACCTACTATGTTCGGCACGGGCATGTTTTTAGTGCCCGTGGCTTTCGGCCCTGGGACGTTTAACGGGCAAGATCCGCCACTGACTATAGATAGTTGGTTTCAACTTAATTTGGGTGACAAACGTATGATACAATTTTTTGCATTGTTCGTAGGTTTGATGCCTAAAAATGTATTTGTTATAAATAAATTTACTTCTCGCCATTAATAAAAGATATGACTATAACTAGGTTTGATGCTTAAAATGTATTGCTTTTTATTAGTCTCATATATGAAGAAGTGTGATATAATAGGTTTGATGCTTAAAAAATGTATTGTTTTTTTTGTTAGTCTCATATATGAAGAAAATAGGGGACGTGTGATATAATTTTGCTTGGAATTTGATTTTTTAAGATGAATGTCAATTCAACTTTAATAAGTCAACAGATAGTAATTTGATTTTTTTAGATTAATGTCAATTCAACTTTTTATTTCGTGTTCGTTCGCACAAAGGATGTGGGAGGAGGTCAACAACTGGGTCAGGATTAATTCTTTATACCTGCTGGAACGAAAAGACCTGGTGCAAGCACATCAACATATCCGGGGGTCGGCAAAATGGAAGAAAACTGTATATTTAGTTATGCAATCGGTGGTGTGGAGCATATGGCGCAGTCGAAACGTTATAATTTTTAATAGGAAACAACCTCGGTTGCGGTGTGTATTCGAGGAAGTTAAGGCGGCAAGTTACATGTGGGTCAAGAGTCGAGCAAAGCAGGCCTCGCTGACTTGGGAACAGTGGAGTGGCTGGAACGTTACAGATATGGGTTTTCTAAGATAGTTTCGGAATGGAGATTAACTCTTTGGTGTAGGTGTAGTTATCTGTTTTTAGTCTGTAAGTTTGGTGGCTGCAACTTTGTAAGTTGGCTGCAATTTTGTAACTTCTGATGGCTGTGATTAACTGCTGTTAATCCAGCTGTTCTGCTTTTTGTTGGTCGTTAAAAAAAATGTGAATTCAACTTTAATAAGTCAACAGATAAAATCAATGACCCGTCTAGTATGTCAAGAGTTCAAAAATAAAATTATGATAAATTTTCTATAGTAAGTTTGTATTTCATAAGAACTTGATCACCTGATGTTGTAAACCAAACTAAAAAAGGTCTTCTATATGTACGTTCGTTTCATTTTTAGCGGATAGATGGTTTACAAAATCGAAATTTTTTGTTTGTGTTGATTCATCCAGAAAAGTAATTTGTTTGTTTATTAATTTTATATAAGGGAGCAAACACAAAAACAAAGAACCGAGCATCCCTGGGCCAACAAGTCCGCTTCATGCGCAGGAAGACTCCTTATAAATTCTCGATTACTTCCACACAATATCGATGTGGGTTGCAAAAAAGAGTTGTTTGTGCTTAATTTATTTTTAAGCATGTAGTAAACGGTTCACCCAATATTAATGAAATTTGCGTGTAATAGAAAATTTTCGAGCGATACTATTGTTTTTCTTTTACGATTAACACCATTGGTTTTGTATGAAAAAAATTGACTTCATTGGCATGAAAAAAATATATTTTATAATAAATAAACAAATTATCTAAACGATATATATATATATATGCCGCTAAAATGAGAACCACCTCCAGTTGTAAGAACCTCGAGAACCACTTTCTAACCATTAGATCAAGTAGATGGATGGATGAGATTGAAAGTATTAAAAAATAATATTAAGTATTTTTTGTCTTATTATGTTTTTAATATTTTATTCTTAAAGGGTATATAAGTAAAATTGTTTTTTTTGTCTTTTTGTATATATTAATTTTAAATTACCTTTTTTGTCATATTCATTAATTACATTTTTACTTAATTGTTTTTTATTTATAAACTGATTTTTTTGTTAAACAAATTTTTTGAAATCAAATTTTTAGTATATTTTTTTAAAGATTTGTTTAAAAAAACGTTTTGAAGATCCGTTTTTTTTACGCCCCGGTTTTTTTCGTTAACGTTTTTTTTTACATTTTACGTGCCAATTTTTACGTTAACGTTATTTTACGTTTTACACGTCGGTTTTTTACGTTTTACGTCCCGGTTTATTACGTTTTACGCGTCGGTTTTTTACGTCTTACGCCCCGGTTTTTTACGTTAACGTTTTTTTTTACATTTTACGCGCCAATTTTTACGTTAACGTTATTTTACGTTTTACACGTCGGTTTTTTACGTTTTATGCCCCGGTTTTTTACGTTTTACGCCCCACTTTTTTACGTTTTACACGTCGGTTTTTTACGTTTTACGCGTCGGTTTTTTACGTTTTACGCCCCGGTATTTTTCGTTAACGTTTTTTTTACATTTTACGCGCCAATTTTTACGTTAACGTTATTTTACGTTTTACACGTTTTTTACGTTTTACGCCCCGGTTTTTTACGTTTTACGCGTCGGTTTTTTACGTTTTACACCCCGGTTTTTTTCGTTAACGTTTTTTTCCGTTTTGCGTTTTACGTAAAACATTTTACGTTTTACGTTAAACTTTTTATGTTTTTAAATTTTACGTTTTATGTAAAACTTTTTACGTTTTAAGTTTTACGTTAAACTTTTTACGTTTTACTTTTTTAAGTTTTACGTTAAACTTTTTACGTTTTACGTAAAAGTTTACGGTTGAACTTTTTTTCCACAAAAACTTTTTTACACGAAAACTTGTTTACGCAAGACGAACGCACCCATAAATCGCAAAGTCGGTAGGTGTCTCGGATAGATTTTTATCGTCATCGACGGGGGAAAAGAATATAAAAAAAAACAACAACAAAACAAAAGTGTATCTCGAAAAAAAACGAAGTTTTGGCTCAGATTTTCCGATAATCAGAGTCTGCAAAGTGGGGTTGCGGGTTCAAAAAACCCTACCCTCCGCCATCCTTGCCGCGCCATCGTCAGTTTTTTTTTCATCATCACAGCCGATTCAAATAAGGTACCATATTCAAACGATTTGAACATTCAAAACGAAACAAGAACATCATTCAAACATATTTCAAACCCAGATTCAACATGAAACCCAGATTCAACATCAAACCCATATTCAAACATCAAACCCATATTCAATAAGGCAACAGAATCAAAAAGGTCCCCAAAAACATCATTCAAACCCAGATTCAACATGTTCATCATTCAAACCCATATTCAACAGAAATCAAACCCAGAAGGAACATGAACATCATTCAAACAAAACATGAACATGAACATCATTCAACCAAAACCCAGCAAAAGGAACATGAACATCACTGTTTTTCACAAAACCAGTAGCCACCACCCCTAAAAAACACCCTCTTCCTTCACCCCCCAAAACCGGCACCACCTCTAGCCACCACCCAACCACCTGCACCACCGACATCGATCGCACCACCGGCACCACCCGATATCGCCGGCACCACCGACATCGACGGCATCACCGACATCGACGACACCACCGGGTTTAGAGACAAAAGGGTGTGGTGTTTGGGGGTAGCCGACAACCAAGGGGGCCTAATTTACAATTCAGAGACACAAGATTAAAACCCAAAAAAACATAGACACAAGATCCGAAAAAAACATACCGTTAATACCCATTTTT
Organism: Helianthus tuberosus; assembly: GCA_030545235.1. NCBI lineage: Eukaryota > Viridiplantae > Streptophyta > Magnoliopsida > Asterales > Asteraceae > Helianthus > Helianthus tuberosus. The sequence continues at coordinate 144,822,990 of CM060432.1, forward strand.
TCAGTTCAACCAGTAGCCAACACAAGAAGTTTGGCCGGTCATCAATGAAGGTGACCCGGCGATGGTGGAAGACGAAGCCGCCGCCGCACACGACGGAGATGATAGAGACGGCGGTGGTGGATGACAGCCGGTCATCACTGAAGGTGACCCGGATGGAGGGGTGGGTTGAGATCGGAGCAGGAGGATCGGAGCAGGAGGATGGAGGATGGGTTGAGATTGTAGGGTTGTTTGAAGATGAGAGAAGTCTGCAACTTTAATAAGAGAGGAGAGGTGAGAGAATAAAGCCTGCTTTAAAAGAGGAGAGAGGAGAGAGGAGAGATTAGACATTAAAGGGAAATGACCAAACTACCCTTTGAGTTGTCATATTCTGATTGGTTGAGAGTGGTTCTCGCGGTTCTTACAACTGGAGGTGGTTCTCATTTTAGCGGTCCCCTATATATATATATATATATATAGGTAGAGTATCCTGTAAAAAAGGCCTAAAGTGTGAGAAGGGTAAGAAAGAATCTCAGCCATTAGATCGTTTGATCTAATGGTTGAGATCAATAGAGACCAAATTATAAAATATTTTCATTAATTTGGACTGATTTGAAATATCTAGGGGCAATATAGTCTTTTAAACCCACTAGAAATTAGGTAATGCACATGTAACTTCCTCCCATCTTTTTTAAACGTCAATAACTTTTTATACGTAACTTTTTTTTTAAAAAAATTACACCATAATGACGAGCGTTTTTTTATCTTTAATATGAGTACCATATTGCTATACTTATATAGAGAAAAAAAAATATGTTTCGATCAGATTTTAGTCAATGAATGGTGTTATATACTTGCTGAATGGTTTATATACTTACTGAATGGTGTTATATACTTGCTGAATGGTGTTATATACTTGTTGAATGCTGAATGGTGTTATATACTTGCTGAATGGTGTTATATACTTCCTATAATTAAGGTGTCGGTTATGGGAAGTTTTTAATTAATTGAATTAATGATAAAATTACTTGTTTACCCTTTTCAATTAATTTAGATCTAATGGCTGAGATCCTTTCTTACCTTTCTCACACTTTTGGTCTTTTTACAATAATCTTACCCTATATATATATATATATATATGTGTGTGTGTGTGTGTGTGTGTGTGTATGGGATCAGGAGAAAACATCCTAAAGTGTGAGAACGGATCGTGGCCCAACACGTGGCAGGGGGAGCTAATTGATATGCAGGGGTACGATTGTCCTTTTATACGTCCCATCCTTATTCGCGTTATAAATCTGTTTCAAATTAAAACTCCAAAGATTTCGTGTTAGCTGTTACCTTCTTTCCAAGCTTTCTCAGATCTATGGCATCTAACGTGGATTCTGTTCGACAAAGTAAAATTCGATAACATTTCATATTTTTGTTCTAGCAAATCATGCAACAAATATGGCGTTTTGTTCTTTTATGCTTGTTTCGTTGGTTTTTTTTTTCAAATTAATATTTCATAATGTGTTGTATGCTTTCAATGGCGTTGTTCATGTATCCAATTATTCGCGTTTTAGTTGATAGTTAAACAATTAGTAAGAACTGATAATTGGAGTTTTCATTATTAATTATAATTTCCGTTTGGGATCCAGTATATTTCTTATGTTTTTACGATCATTAGCGTTTTACACCTGATTAATTTTGAATATTATTTAGTAGTATTTGTAAACATCAGTTACTACTATTTGTTAATTTTTGTGAACATGAGTTTTGTTAACTATGGCGTTTTCATTATCATGTTATTTTTGTTAATTATTCATGTTGTTAACTGTTTTTAATTATTAATCTCATGGCGTTTTCATTATCACGTTGCATTAGTATTGTTAATTCATTACATTTGTTAATCAATTAATTTATGGTGTGCGTATTTTGCCGTTTTCAAATTATGTGTTTATTATGTCTTGTTTTGAAGGGGTAAGGTCTCGAAAACCTCTTCACAAGTACTTGGGACCATACCACGACCTCACCTCTTAGCCCTCTTTCGACCTTGCGCGGCCGCGCAACTGGTCCTACATAGAGGACTCAAGAGGAAGATAACAGACAACACTTGCGCACTAAAAAGGAAACCATAAATCCTTGCGCCTTCCCCCATAAACAAAGGATGGAAATCCTAAGTTAAACACTTCCGCTTAAATAATACCCAGACTTGGAGATTATTTACCCAACTGGTGCCACACGGTAAGAGGCCACACAGGATTATGGCAATAACCTTCTAGGAGGCTCAATCGTGCACCACCAGACGGTTATAACCGTCTGGAACACGTGTCATCATCTCAGGCCTCCCTGAAATCACGATGATGGCATGAAATTGGAGGAAAGCCTCCACTTGCCCACTTTCCACGTGGCAATTCCCCAGCCATTGATCAAAACAGCAATCCGTGTGCTCACACACCGGATCGAGAAGATTAACGGGAGAAGAAAATAACCGCTTATGGGGTTAGCATCTTCCGTTAATATTTCATCAACGAGTTTTCCCGCCCAAACTCCCGGCTATAAATATGAGGATAATTCAGGTATGAAGACCAAGTTACACACACTTCATTAACTCTTCTTCTTCTTAAAAAACACATACTTATTCTCACGCCGGATTCGGGTCAAGGAGAGAACCCCCCTTCTCCCCTTGACGAGGCTAACGGTGTTCTGTTTTACAGAGTTTACCGAAGAAGGAGATCAGTCACGTCGAATCAAACGAGAGAAACAACCCCTTTATGCAGATCCAAACCCCCTAGATAACTTGATTCCGGTCATTTATCTAGTGTTTCTTCTTTGGCGCCCACCGTTTTCTCTGTTTTATCAATTTTGTCTCGTTTCGATTCAGTTTCCCTCATTCTCTGTTTTCACATGGCAGAGAATTCATCATCTCACCCATTAGGTCCTCGATCTGAGTTCAAGGGTTCTACAACCCAAAATACCCAGATCGACGGAATCATGGGAATCAACAAAAGTAACAGTCATTCAGACGGAAAGGATTCCTCATATCAACTCATAGAGAGAACTCCATAATACTGGTTTGACAGATTCCAGGTTGCTTTAAATGCAATTTTTACACAAATTAACAGATCTGAGTCCTTAAACATCAGATCTGGTACTCCGAAAGAAAACAGTGATAAAATCGACACTATAGTATTGGACTCACAGACGCCTAGTCAGTGCGACATCCAATCTGACAGTTATGCTAGGATACTTCAACAATCAGGAGACATCAACTATCAAGAAGCCGAACCAAAGCAAATAAGCATGGTGCAAGAAGGTCCTTCACGAAGGCCAAATAAACGAAACCATGATCAGCACTGGAGGAAACAACAAGTTGTGTTTCCTATTGTCCCTGGAGGTCCTCAGGAAGAACGACCAGTAATTATCACTGGCATCTTCGGCCATTACCGAACGGACTATATGTTTATAGATCCAGGGAGCTCGATGGATATCATATATGAGCAATGTTTCAAACAGCTTGACCCAGAAGACAAAGCACGTCTAGAACCGGTTGATTTCCCTCTCACCGGATTTTGTAATGAAGCTGTATTCCCGTTAGGGCAAATAGCATTCCCTGTGACTCTATCTGATGGCGTGCATTCATGCACAGTCACAGTAAATTTCATGGTCATGCCGGCAACATCACGCCATGATGTCTTGCTCGGAAGAAGGTCACAAAGAGAATTCAGCATGATCACTTCTATTCCACATGCTGCATGCGGGTTCCTAACAGAAACTGGAGTCGAGATCCTATACTCAAGCAAGGAGGTCATGTATGTAGACGACGAGCCACCAACGAAAGTGGCCAAACCCTCAGCGTCAAACGAGCTGGAAAAATGGGTCCTAAATGACGAATATCCAGAACAGACCATCCTGTTAGGACACGCCATTTCACCAACAACACGCGTACAATTAAAAGAGTTGCTGTCCAACAATAAAGACATATTCGCTTGGTGCCCAGCAGACATGACTGGGGTTCCGCGCGATATAGCACAACATTGCTTGAACATCCGACCCTCAGCAGAGCCCGTTGCTCAAGGGAGGCGTAGTCTCAGTGCTGAGAAAGCGGAAGCCATGAATGAGCAAGTAACAGAGCTACTTAACGCCGGAATCTTGCGCGAAGTTCAATACCATACTTGGGTCGCCAACCCAGTAATGGTTCAAAACACAGTGGCGGATGGAGAATGTGTGTAGACTTCAAGGACCTGAATAAAACATGCCCAAAAGATTGCTATGCGCTTCCTGAGATAGACAAAAAAGTCGACTCTCTAGCATCATTTCGATGGAAGTGCTTTCTTGACTGTTATAAGGGTTATCATCAGGTCCAGATGAAGGAAGAAGACAAAGACAAGACTGCATTCCACACAGACAAGGGCATCTTCTGCTATACAAAAATGCCCTTTGGCTTACGCAACGCAGGCGCAACGTACCAGTGCCTAATGGACACACTCTTCAGAGGAGACATTGGTAAAACAGTCGAGGTATACATGGATGACCTCGTCATCATGAGCCATGAGGAGGAAACAATGCTGGCAAATATTCAACGCACATTCGATTCTTTGCGCAGCGTAAACTTAAAACTCAACCCAACAAAATGTTCATTCGGGATGGAAGAAGGGAAATTTCTGGGTTTCATAGTAACAAGAGATGGGTTTAAAGTAAACCCAGAGAAAGTGCAGGCCATCCAACTAATGCCATCACCTGCAACAATAAAAGAAATGCAAAGACTCGCCGGACGTCTAACAGCCTTGAACAGATTCTTGGTGAATCATGCGGCAAAGTCTTATCCATTCATTAGTACACTACAAAACTGCGCCAAGAAAACCCACTTCCAGTGGATGGCTGAAGCGGAAACAGCCTTCAAGAAAATGAAGGAATGTTTAATTCAGTTGCCAACACTAACAACACCGCGAGAAAAAGAACCACTGATCTTATATTTATCTGCTGCGGAAGTAGCGGTAGGCGCAATATTAATGGTGGAGCGAGAGAACATTCAGACTCCAATTTACTATATAAGCAAGATGCTCACTAGCCCAGAAACACGCTATTCAATGATAGAGAAACTGGTCTTAGCACTGGTACATGCGTCACGTCGCTTACATCGATATTCTCTGGTCATGTCATCACAGTTCTCACCAATTACCACTTAGGGCAAATCCTATCCAAGCCCGACGTCGCGGGAAGATTGGCTAAGTGGGCTATTGAGCTGGGAGGATACAATATCCTGTACAGACCACGACCAGCAATCAAGGGGCAAGTTCTAGCAGATTTTGCCACAGAGGTTCCCATCGACAAAGTCCAAGAATGCGAGGCAATCCAGAACCCCGTTCCCGTCTTCGACGACCGAGTATAGACTCTGCACACAGATGGAGCATCTAATGATGATGGAGCCGGCGCGGGCCTCCGATTGGTCTGCCCCGATGATCACGAACTTACATATGCGATACGCCTAGATTTCCGAAGCACAAACAACGAAGCAGAATATGAAGCGTTTCTTTCAGGCCTTCGTTTAGCGCTCAAGATGGGAGCACGAAACCTCGAAGCTAACGTAGATTCAAAATTAGTGGCTGAACAAGTCAATGGGCATTACAATGCAAAGGGCGAAGCTATGGCGTTATATCTAGAACAAGCGCGGATGTTAATCAGCCAATTCCAAACGTTCAAAGTCAATCATATAAACAGAAGCGAAAACAAGCACGCAGATGCGCTAAGCAAATTGGCTGCCACCAGCTTCAGACACCTGGCAAAAGAGGTACGCATCGAAGTACTGTCCAACCCTTCTGTCCCTCTCAAACAAGTAAACATTATAGAGATCGGCAATCCATCCTGGATGTCTCCGATCATCTTATATTTACAACACGGGAAACTTCCGGAAGGAAAAGCAGAAGCTCGAAAGATCCAAAACAAAGCAATTAACTATGAAATGGCAGAGGGGATTCTGTATCGAAAGTCATTCATGGGACCGTTACTGCGCTGTGTTGACAAAACAGACGCACAATATTTAGTTAGAGAAATCCATGAGGGTTTATGCGGGATACACGCTGGACCACGCATGGTAGTGGCAAAAATAATGAATGCAGGCTACTATTGGCCGGGAATGCACGTAGACGTGGTAGAATTACTACAAAAATGCCCAGCCTGTCAGCGCCATGCACCAAAAACACTCCGACCAAAAAATCCGCTCATACCGGTCACGTCCGCCTGGCCCTTCCAACAATGGGGCATCGATCTTGTTGGCCCATTCCCCGACGCGCCAGGCGTAGTAAAATTCATTATTGTAGCAGTCGACTATTTCACAAAATGGGTCGAAGCCAAGGCACTAACTTTGCCTCAGAAGATCTTCAGAAATGGTTCAAAGAAATGAAGATCGAGCACAACTTTGCCTCTGTGGCGCATCCACAAGCAAATGGCCAAGTTGAGAGTGTCAACAAACAGATCGTCAATGGCATAAAAGCGCGACTCGGGACAACGCGCAGAGGATGGGTTGATGAACTCCCCAGCATCCTATGGGCACACCGCACCATGCCAAAGACCAGCACTGGGGAAACCCCATTCAGTCTTGTCTATGGATCAGAGGCGGTAATCCCAGCCGAAATTGGTCTTCCATCGCCGCGCATGCTCGTCATGGAAAGACAAAACAACGAGCAAGAATGAAGAATGGATTTAGACCTTCTGGAGGAAAGGCGCGAAAACGCTGCCATCACAGAAGCAAGATACAAATCCAAACTTGAAAAATACTATAACGCGCGCGTACGCGTGTGCATATTCGTTCCGGGAGACTTCGTTTTACGCGACAATGAAGCTTCTAACGCGGAAAAACCAGGCAAATTAGCGCCAAAATGGGAAGGACCATACATCATCAATGAGGTTCTGGGCAAAGGCGCTTACACTCTAAAGAGAATTGATGGGACACTAGTTCCCCGCACCTGGAACATGCAACAGCTGCGCAGGTGTTATATATAAGCCAACACGTTCCAAGAAGATGAAACTATACAGGCAATGTATTTTTCTATTACACTTTGTATTATCGGCTTTGCGCCCTATTAATGCAAGCATCATCCTTAAACATGTTACTGTTTGTTACAAATTGCATATAATTCTTTTGGTTTACGCGAAAACAATATGGTAAGGATTAAACGCCTCATGAACAGTCTAAATAAGCCAGCTATGCGCACATTTTAGACCTACGTTCACTCATGAGTTCAATACCATTCTCATTCGCTTTACCTACACAAAGCAATTAAACATATGCAACATATTGTAATCCAAACATAAACTAAGCATTCATGCACAACAGTGCATCAAAATATATCGTTAAGTGTGACAACGACACTACAAACAACCATGTATAGAGAACACAACGGTGTTCTTCCAAAAATGTCAGTAGCAAGACATACTTACAAAACATCAAAAGCGGAATACACTATTCCGTAAACTTAACCTAATCAACAGCAAACCCATCATCAACAACTGGCACCTGATCAGCACGAAGATTTTTCCGACGACAATATACCAGCTGACATCCACCTTTTTGGATCATCGGAAAACGCCTAATCAAATCGTCAGCAGACAATACACCGACCTGTTCATCAACTACGACTTTTGAATCAGAATCTGCAACTATGGAAGGAACAGAGTTAAAAGGCTTTTCTTCTCCGGTGGTTACTAGAGGCGGCGAACCGGCAAGGAGCACGAGACCTTCAGCGGACTCGTAAACCCTCAGAACATCCAACAATCGCCGGGTACGAAAGGAACGCTTCGCCTTCATGTCTCCAAACAAGCAAAAGGATAAGAATCTTCAAAAGTATATATGGAAAATTAAAAAGAGAAGTTAATAATCATGATTAACTATCAAGAGTCTCTTCTAAACAGCGCTACAGGACCAAGTGTCATATCCCCATAAATGAAGCCTGACACACGACGGTACGTATTCCAAGACAAGAAGGAAGAAAAAATCGCGAATACTAATTTTTTACTACAAGTGACGTCACCAAACGTCAGGTCATAATTACAATGGGACAGATCAGCAGAGGAAATATCACAACTTCCCCCAAAGGTTCTAATAAAGAAAATCTTCTCTTAAAAGATTCTTCACGCCTAGAAAACCCACAAGCATCCCTCTCATAGTCCAGTATTCCACTTATTTGCATAAGAGAAACACTAGACTGGGGGGATTTGAAGGGGTAAGGTCCCGAAAACCTCTTCACAAGTACTTGGGACCATACCACGACCTCACCTCTTAGCCCTCTTTCGACCTTGCGCGATCGCGCAACTGGTCCTACATAGAGGACTCAAGAGGAAGATAACAGACAACACTTTGTTAGTGCAATACGTCTATTGACTTCGTCTTGTATCATGTAATAGGATAGAATAGGATTATCTCTGCCCGTGGTTTGAGAAACAGATTTTCAGGTTTAAGGAGGTGATTCTGCTCGAAACTGCACAAGGTCATTTCGAGCTAAATCAGAACTTTCTGATTCCGCTCCAAAGTGCACCATGTCATTTCGAGGGAAATCAGAACTTTCTGGTTCCGCTCGAAAGTGCACCATGCCATTTGGAGCGAAATCAGACATAGTATATATAGGGCACTTGTGTTTTCATTTGGTAAGCTTCTGAATTTGTGTCGAAGTGCCGCCAAAGTTTGTCCAAGTTGTAATCAGTGTTATTATCAATATTAGTGACAAATTAAAGAGTATCAAGCTGTTTCCACGTCCGTTTCACTGATTCCGCCTTTGACTCGGATATAAAGCTCTTCTGAACGACTCGTTTGGGTCCAACAACGATCCTACAAGTGGTATCAGAGCTCAGGAAGAAGAGTTTAGCTTGATATCATCAATTTTCTGACTTCTACACCTTCTTTTTCAATCTAAACAAGATTTCACAGTCAAAATTGGATCAATTTTTCACAGACTGTGTAAAAGTGCATATTATCAAATCCTTGAAAGTTTCAGGACAAAATTTGGACTAAAAATGGGTAAAAATGATGTTCGAAGTGATTCCGCTCGAACTGACTTTGTTTGAATTAGTATGATTCCGCTCGAAAATACACTGATTTAGATTGAAATTGTTGATTCCGCTCCAAAATATTTTCTGATTCCGCTCCAAAGTTACCAAATTGTTGATTCCACTCCAAACAGTCTTCAACTGATTCCGCTCGAAGTGATAAACATCTGATTCCACTCGAAGTGATAAACATCTGATTCCGCTCGAAGTGTTAATCAAGTGATTCCGCTTGAAGATTAAGTCTGATTCCGCTCCAAGTTGCAAAATTCTGATTCCGCTCCAAATTGCAAAATTCTGATTCCCCTCCAAAACACACTTAAGTGATTTCGCTCGAAATTCTTATTCAGCTTGAAAAGAGGATTTTTGTGTCGAGATCATTTCACGTCAATCGAGTGTCAGTTTGTTTCAGAATATTTGATATTGTATGTACTGATTGTGTTTTGTTTGATTATTTGTCCAGGTTATTCAAGAATTTCAAATCATGGCTGAAGAATTTTTCAACACATTCTACAATGCGTTTACATCGGATACGGTAGAATCATCAGAGGTTACACCCAAAGCTATAACTAAGACGATCAAGGATAACATCAAACATGACAACTTTTATGGAACCTACTCAAAACCTCCGAAGCTGGATAACATTGAAGATTATGTCTGGTGGAAGGAGAGGTTCATCAATTGGACGAAGGCATATAGAGTTGGTTCTGTTTGAAGTTTGGTTATGAGAGCCCAGTAAATGACAAAGGAGAAGAAATTCTGATCAAAGATTGTTCAGAAGATGACAGAAAGAAATTTTCTTATGAACAAAAGATGATTGCTTTTATTCAGCAATCAGTTCGAGATGATATTTTCTCATTATTAGTTCATGATGGGTCATCAAAGTCTGTGTGGAAAGCTTTGAAAGTAAAAGCTAAGGGGGTAAACAAATTCAGAAAAACAAAATAGCATTATTGAAAAAAGAATTTGATTTGTTTGACAGTTTAAAGGGAGAGACAGTGAGGAAAATGATTGAGAGGTTTTGCCATTTAAAAATTGAACTTGAAAGATTCAAAATTGTGAAAACAAGAGAAGAGATAATTGATAAAGTAATTGAAGCGTTACCACGAGCTGATCAGTGGCAAACATTTGTTTTTATCTTGAAAAATGATACTAAATTTGATACAATTTCTCTTGATGCATTGTTAGAAAAGATTGAGAGTCATGATCTAGAGCTACAAAAGCAAAACAAGATAAGTGGTTCATCTCATCAACAAAATGTTGGCTTGTACTTCAAAGGGAGTGTACCTTCGGAGAAAGGTGTTAGTTCACCAAAGACAACATTCAGTGGTGAGAAGATGAAAGAACCACAAACAACTCATCAAGTTACCATTCTGGATATCATTCATCTTCAAAATCAAGTTCTGATGAAGCTGAGGAGATTCTGTGCAACATTGCTCTTAAACTGAAGAATTCTCCTACAATGAGCATTAATGCAGCTAAGCAGCAAATGAGTTTTCTTGCATCTGTTCTGGAGTCGTATGAAGGTCTAGTGGCTGGTAAAATTGGAAACTCCGAATTAACCAAAGAAGACTACGATCAGATTGATCCGGAAGAAATGGAGCTCATTGACATTCGCTGGTGTTTGGCAAGTTGCATTCGCAGAGCTCAGAGATATATGGAGATTACAGGGAAACAATCTTTGGGTGGTCCGTCAACGAAACTTGGATTTGACAAATCCAAAGTGACCTGCTTCAGATGCAAGCAAAAGGGTCATTTCAAAAGAGAATGTAGAAATTCTGAAGTTGCTGAAGGAAATGAACGTCCTTCAACGATGATTATTATCGAAAAGCGATCTACCACCGAAGCAAAGAAGAGCCGAAATTGATTGAAGATAAAACCAAATCAAGAGCTTGTTTTGTAATTCACGATGATGAAGGCTTTGACTGGAGCTCAATTTGTCCAGAAGAAGATCGTTTGGAAAATGTTCGAAAAACAGCTCATGGCAGAGCTGTGACAGAGGAAAGAAAGTTTTTTTTTTTGTTGCTGAAATTAAAGAAGATGTTTAAGAAGAAAAAGACATTGTTGAAGTCAAAGAGAGAACTCGGGAAGAGATTTCAAAGGAGAAAACTGAGAGAGAAAGATTTATTGTGGGATGCAGAATGCAGAAAATGGAGGAAAAATATAAGAATGTTGTTGCGAACAAACGATGGGATAAAAAGCAAGAATGTTATGTCAACAAACAAGGTGAACCAGTTGTTCCCAGATGTGACATAGTTCATGATGATGTTCTCCTTGTTATTCCTCGATCCGGAGAATATTACTCAAATGTTGCAAAAGACAAAACATATGTAAAAAGGCTGGATAAAATCATCAGGAATGCTATGACAATCAAATTGAGAAAGAGAAATGAAGAAATAATGAAGAAGAATATTGAGAATATGGTTGATGAATTGAAGAAGGTTGCTGAGGAAGTCAAGATTGAAGAAGTGAAAGTTGAAATTCGGAAAGTTGAGGATGTGAAGACGTCTGAAGAACAGAAGGTAGTTGAGAAAGAGAATGTTGTTATTGAAGAACAGCAAGTTGAAGTAGTCAAGAATGAGAATTTGGAAGCTGGTGATGCTGTTGATGAAGTTAGTGTTGAAGAAAAGCAGAATGATGCTGATCAGAAACAGACAAAGACTGCAACAAACACCAAAGTGCCAATCATTGAGGTAAATTCTGATTCTAACACCTTAACTAAAATTGTTGAACAGTGTAAGAAATGCATGGAAACGTGCAGTGCTTGTACTGAAAAAGACGAAAAGATCAGAACAAGAGATATTGATTTCACAAAACTTGAAGAAGTTTTCAAAAACAAGTGCAAAGAAATGTTTGAAAATGAAAAGGTTTTAAAAGAAAATAATGAAACGCTTTCAGAAAAATATAAAAAATTAGAAAAAGAGAATGAAGTTTTGAAAGAAAATGTTTCTAAAATGACAGAAGAATGTTTTCAAAAAGAAAATATTTGCCAAGAAATGAAAAAGGAGTATGATTCAATAAAATTGGCTTATCACATTACAAAAGAATCATATGAAAAAGTAAAAAGTGAAATGAAACTTGTTCAATCAAGATTGAAATATTGTTCTGAAACATCAAAGGAACTAAAACGAATGTATGAAATAAAACAACAAGTTGTAAATTCTTATATTGAAGATGTTGCTAAACTTAAGCGTAAGATTGCTGATTTAGAACAGGATAACAACAAATTAAAAAGTTATCACGCTTCGTCATATGTACTTGAACGTATTTTCAACATAAAACTGGATGGGAAAGATTCTGAACAAAACACGAAAGGTATTGGTTCAGAGTTTCATCAAGTTCCACCACCGGAAAAGTTTGTGTTTTATGATGATGAAAAAGTCGAAAAAGCTTTCAACATGGTAGATCAATTGCCAGACAACATTGACATAACCTATTCCAAATCTGATGATTCTCATGATTCAGAAGTGGTAGGTAAAGTCGTTGAAAGTGAGTTGAAAGAAGAGTCAGTTGATACAGGTAAATCTGAATCACAGGATGAAGTTGAAGGAAATCTTCATGATAGTTATCTGAAAAACACAAAATCCGAGAAAAATTTGAATGATGATTCAAAAGGATTGGTTTATACCATGATTGGATCGGACAAATTGTTCTTAGATGTTGTATTCCCGATTCAGAATGTGATTTCAGAAAAGGTTGATAAAGTTTTCAAAATGGTTGAGAAAGAGAAATCTGAAATTTCAAAGTTTGCTGGTAAGAGTCATAGAGGTTCGTATAACAAACCTAGTTTCAAGAAGAAAAACATGAAGGCTGGGTTGGGTTATAAGAAGAAACAAAACTGGAAAAGAAATGAAACACCGAATTTTCAAGAAAAAATGAGTTTTGTTCAAGGAAAAAGTTTTGAAGAAGAAGAAAAACTTAAAATTGGACAACAGCCTATTGAAGAGTTCTTAGCTCAAAAGAAAAAGCAACAACCACAGGTTAAAGATGTGTCCATGAGAACATGTTTCAAATGTGATAAAAAAGGACATCTTGCATGCAAGTGTCCAAATCTGAAACCTGTGGATGTTGACACAAAGAAGATTGATGCTGAGAAACAAAAATATGAGAATGTGAGACAAAGGTCAACCAGATTTGATTCAAAACAAACTTGGAGGTACAACACAAACAAGTTTGCTTCGAATCAAAATTGGATGTCAAACCCATATAGGTTTGATTCTAGACAGACCTGGAATTCTCATACACCCAGAGTCAGAACAATTCAAAGTTGGAAAACTACTGTTGATATGACAAAACCACAAGAGTTTTGGAAACCAAAAGTTGTTGATCAAAAACAAAATGTTCAAAAGGAGTCACATTTTTATAAACGTGGTACTCCTAAAGGTCAAAAATTGAGTGCAAAGAAACATGTGATTCTTGAAAAAGATGAAAAAGTTGAAGTAAAAGTTGAAAAGATTTTTGTGAAAGATGACAAAGAGTTTCCAGCATTGAATGAAAATTATTGTGTTGAAATGCCTAAGGTCCAACAAACCTGGGCTAAATTGTTCAAGTAATTGAGTAGTTTGTTTGTGCAGGTGCTCATGGAATTTGAAGATTGTGATTTTGGAACTCAGAGCAGCCTGGCACAACAAGAGGAGAAGGCTGCTGCTGGACCCTGTGTTGGTTGAAACAGGGAGTTTATTTGTTTTTCTGTAAATAAATAAATAATAATTAAAAAAAAAACCTAAAAATTGAAAAACTTGAAAAACCAAAAATATGTTTGTTTTTAATTTTTGTTAAAAATAGAAAATTACAAAAATATGTGTTGATTGAATACGCCGAAACCCTCACGGCTGAACAAACATGATTATTTTCACAAGATTGAAAAACGGTTTTCAAATTGTCGAAAATCAATGGGTTGTAAATCATGGGGGTACTTTATATTAGTTTTTCTGCAAAACAGAGCACAATTAACAGAAAATGGATGGCGAGATAAAGCTATCAGTGTTGGTTGTCAAATTTTCTTTAAATGGTTTTGCATTTTAGGGGGAGTATTGTTGTTAGAAAATCCAAAAACATTTGAAAATTTGAAAATGACAAAAACATGATAAAATTCAAAAATGAGTTTTTGTGTAAAAAGAGGAAATGATAGTACATCAGTAGACAGTTACAGTACGCTAAAGAATTGGAAAGTCAAAATGTGTTAAACGATCTCACCGTGGATGTGTCGGTAGATTTTTATACATTTAGTAAACTTTTTCGGGATATAAACCTAAATTCAAACTTGCTTATTTAGTGGGGAACACTACTTGGATATATAGGTAACCCCTGAAATCTTGTTTGAAAGGTCCCTCTTTCTGAGATACTAGGTCTTTATACTCAGTGATATCTGGGGTATTATTCCGGGACTTCTGATTTTGCAGAAGCAATGGCCTAGTCCCCGCATAATACTTTCTGCATTGCTTGAAACATAGCACAACCCTCAGCAAATTGATGAAACAATAAAATTGATAGTCATTGCTGTTGAAACAAAAGATCCTCTAAAGGGGACACACCGAAAAGTCGAAGTCGTCATCTCTCTGCGTATACGGAAGTATCGACCTAAGCTCTCACGGCACTCGCATCTAACTCCTTACAGATATCATCTAGGTATACTCACCTGTAAGACTGAATATTGGGATCTGGATACGGGAGTATATTCAAGAGGTGTGACACATGAATGAGTTTAAGTTCTTAAAACACCTAATTCGTATCCTGAATCAGTTGAAGTTTGTATGAAAATTTAAGTGGATCATTATATCGATAATCTAAGTGAATTGTTTAATTCTTAATGTGTAACTAAGCTCAACGGTACTTGTGACTTGTCAAAAACTGATATGATCCTCTGATGCATACTCAAACAAAAATATTGTCTGTAAATATGTTTGTACATATTTCTTTACTGCTTTATATTTTCGGAAAAATACAAAAAGATTTTTGATCCTGCTTTATTTTCGACAACCGATGTCTGAGATGCTGAGTTTCAAAATCTAAGTAAGCTGATTGTGTTTCTGAAAATAAAACAAGTTCATTAATTTGAAACTTGAATTAAAAATAAAAAATTCAAAACCAGTTTGTGATATCTCCAAGGTCATTAGTTTAGACTTGGATGATTAACTGTGAGGGAGTTGGATTCTTTAATGTTGCTAAATCATTTAGTTTGTTGATAAGGGGAGTGAATTAGAGAATTTGATTGATAATATGAAAACATTGTATTTATAGATGTTTGAGTGATTGCAGATAGTCCAGATTACGATCCCGAGAGCAGAGTCTAAAGGGGAGTCTAAAGACAAGCTTGAAGCAAGAGGGAGCTTGTAAATGGATAGCTAGGTGTCGATCCCAAAGCATGGAAGCTTGACGAAAGGGGGAGCCTGAAGCTGATGGAAAAAGAAAATGATTGATGGATGCTTATAATGTTACAATTTGGATGAGAATGCAGAATGATCAAGACCGAAGATGTGTCATACTGGAGACTAGACACTGAAGACTTCGTCAATATTCGAGGGGGAGTCTGTTAGTGCAATACGTCTATTGACTTCGTCTTGTATCATGTAATAGGATAGAATAGGATTATATGTGCCCGTGGTTTGAGAAACAGATTTTCAGGTTTAAGGAGGTGATTCCGCTCGAAACCGCACAAGGTCATTTCGAGCTAAATCAGAACTTTCTAATTCCGCTCCAAAGTGCACCATGTCATTTCGAGGGAAATCAGAACTTTCTGATTCCGCTCGAAAGTGCACCATGCCATTTGGAGCGAAATCAGACATAGTATATATAGGGCACTTGTGTTTTCATTTGGTAAGCTTCTGAATTTGTGTCGAAGTGCTGCCAAAGTTTGTCCAGGTTGTAATCAGTGTTATTATCAATATTAGTGACAAATTAAAGAGTATCAAGCTGTTTCCACGTCCGTTTCACCGATTCCGCCTTTGACTCGGATATAAAGCTCTTCTGAACGACTCGTTTGGGTCCAACAACGATCCTACACACTTGCGTGCTAAAAAGGAAACCATAAATCCTTGCGCCTTCCTCCACAAACAAAGGATGGAAATCCTAAGTTAAACACTTCCGCTTAAATAATACCCAGACTTGGAGATTATTTACCCAACTGGTGCCACACGGTAAGAGGCCACACAGGATTATGGCAATAACCTTCTAGAAGGCTCAATCATGCACCACCAGACGGTTATAACCATCTGGAACACGTGTCATCATCTCAGGCCTCCCTGAAATCACGATGATGGCATGAAATTGGAGGAAAGCCTCCACTCGCCCACTTTCCACGTGGCAATTCCCTAGCCATTGATCAAAACAGCAATCCGTGTGCTCACACACTGGATCGAGAAGATTAACAGGAGAAGAAAATAACCGCTTACGGGGTTAGCATCTTCCATTAATATTTCATCAATGAGTTTTCCCGCCCAAACTCCCGGCTATAAATATGAGGATAATTCAGGTATGAAGACCAAGTTACACACACTTCGTTAACTCTTCTTCTTCTTCTTCTTCTTCTTCTTCAAAAACACATACTTATTCTCACGCCGGAGTCGGGTCAAGGAGAGAACCCCCCTTCTCCCCTTGGCGAGGCTAACGGTGTTCTGTTTTGCAGAGTTTACCGGAGAAGGAGATCAGTCACGTCGAATCAAACGAGAGAAACAACCCCTTTATGCAGATCCAAACCCCCTAGATAACTTGATTCCGGTCATTTATCTAGTGTTTCTTCATGTTTATTATTCAATTAATGGCGTTTTAATCTATAATGTTATTACGAGACATTTTCTATTTTTAATGGCGTTTTTCTGAATTTTTTGTTCATCACTGTGTTTTCTCAGACGAAGTTGCTTCCTCTAATGAAAGGTTTTGCCCAAAACTGGATTACCATTTATCATTCCTGACGTTAGTGAAGAAATAAAGCCCAGAATGGACATGATATTCACAAGACTCGATGATTGTTATTCAATGTATGTTACGTATGCCAAGACTTGCGGTTTTTCAGTCAGGAAAGGGACTGAAAAGACTTACGCCAAAGGTGTATTACATATTAAGTATTACATGTGTACGAGAGCTGGGGTTTATAAGGACAAGAAGGTTGATACGTTGGACCCCAATCAAAAGGAACGTTTAGTGCGATCCAACTTTTCAAAGATGACTGATTGTGGTGCACTGTTATGTGTAATTTTTGAGGCTGGATCATGGAAGGTCTATAAGTTTGTCGAGTAGCACAACCATGATCTTGTTGAACGCCCTTATAAGCATTTTCTTGCAACTGAACGACACCTCACTCAGCTCCATAAGCATGTTATACACAACATGTCTAAGTTGAATTTGGGTCCAGTTAAGGCGTTTAATGTTATGAAGACTTGTTTTAGCGGTTTTGAAGACGTCGGTGCAAATAAAGTTGAATTTAAGAACTACAAGAGGCAAATTAACTTGTTTATAGGGGAATACGAGGCTGAGATGGTTGTGAGACATTTGGATGAAAAAAAAAACAGTCCTAACCTAATTTCTCATATGAATACTTCACAGACGAAGACAATCGTTTGAAGGGATTTTTTGGTGTGACGATCAAGCCAAATGTAATTACCACGTGTTCGGTGATGTGATTTCGTTTAACGCCACGTATCGTTCCAACAAGTAATATTTTATAATTCAAATTCTTCTGTTCTTTTGGCGTTTTATGAGTTTACATGCAATGGCGTTTTATGAGATTACATGCAATGACGTTTTATTATTGTTTCAGTTCTCTTGGCGTTTTCATATGCAGATACGCTATGGTGTTTGTACCGTTCACTGGTATAGACAATCATCACTGCAATGTGTTGGTGCATACGTCTGTCGACTTCGTCTTGTATCGAGTCTTGTTTGTTTAGATAGAACAGGGCACGCAAAACGAGAAATATGGGGGTAAAGCTATTTCGCACGAAATAGCAAACAGCTATTTCGTACGAAATCAGTTGGGTATTTCTCACGAAATCACTATTTCGTGTGAAACTGTTTTTGCACCAAATGTTTCGTGCGAAATAGGCAAACCTATAAATACCGGTCATGCCTTGTCATTTGTAACTTTCCGGTTTCAGTACCGAACTGCTGCCGAAGTGTTTACTCGCTGTAAAACGTTGTCAAATCAATCAAAAGACAGTTTAAAGTGAATTGCAAGCTGAATCACCTTGATACGTTTGTTTCTGCCTCTCGTATTGAGTTAAAACTCTTCTGAACGACTCGTTTGGTCGTGAAAACGATCCTACACAATGTTACATTTGGTGCTACATTATTGGCGTCGGAAACTGCTGATACGTATATTTGGTTATTGAGAGTTTTTCTAAAAGCTGTTGGTTCTCAACCAAAATTTGTTGTCGCTGACTAAGATCCAGCAATGAAGAAGGCTATTTCTACTGTATTTGTTGACACGAGGCATCGGTTATGCATCTGGCATGTGATGCATAAACTTTCTCTGAATGTTGATATGCTTATTTTTACCTTTGGCGTTTTAGGATATACTGTGTTTTAAAATATATGGCGTTCTGTACCTTGTTACTGTTTTTAATTAAGTTTTGTCTTTGTGTAATAAATATGTTTTTTTTTTCATGGCGTTTTCGTGTTATACATAGGTTGGTGTTAAGCTATGCAATTCCACCAATTTCAAAGAACGTATTTGTTGTGTTGTGTGGATGGATATTCTTACACCTGAAGAGTTTAAATCAAAATGGGAAGTGTTTATCGGAGAGTTCAATTTAGCAGATAATGACTGGCTATCTGATATTTTTGCTATCAGGGAATCTTGGATCCCTGCATACTATAGAATGGAAGAGCTGTCGGGCCTTATGCGAACAACATCGAGGTCGGAGAGTGAGAATCATTTTTTTGGTCAAGTGTGCAATTCAAAAGCTACTCTTGTTGAGATCATGACTTATTACGAAACTGCAAAAGAAGCACAACGTCACACGCACCGGAAAAATGATCATGAATCTCGATACAAACAGCCCCAGTTGAAGAGTAATTACCATGTGTTGGAAGGCCAAGCTGCTGGCATATACACAAAAAATATTTTTTGTGACGTTCAATCTGAGCTAATCGGAATTGCAGATTGCATAAATCAATGTTACGAAGATCAGCCCGATAGGTTTGTTAAGTTTTAGATAAATGATTTTCAACAGCCTTGTACATCCTTATTTGAGGTAAACAATGGCGTTTTTTTATATGGCGTTTTCTGTAATGGCATTTTATCATATCCAGTTGTGTGTTTTTTTTGTTTTTTTAGACAAACATTCTCTGTATGGCGTTATAGAGATTTTTTTTGGCGTTTTTCAGGTAATGTACCGTAGGTCTGATTGCACATGCAGTTGCTCATGCAAGTGTTTTCAGCAGTTTGGTTTGCTATGTAGACATATATTCTATGTTTTGAGAAGTTTGGACATTAGTGAATTTCCAAAACAATACATTTTGAATAGATGGCGCAAAGAGGCTTCCCTAAACTGCTCTCTCGAATACTCAATTAGTCGTGAATATATGACCGAGCTTGATCCCGATGTGCAAAGTATAATGCGAGAGATTATTTTTTCAATGGAGTATACTTTGAACCGTTTATCTGGTAATAAAGAGGAGCTATCCTTATACAAGGATCATGTTCAATCTTATATGAAGAAGGTTCAAGATATGCAGATTGTTTCTCCCCCCGCTAGTACTAGGGATAGATTTGCGAAGATAACCGGTCAATATAAAAATGAAAAGAATCCAATAAGAGTTCCTGTTGGGTATAAATCCAAAGGTTCTGGATCTCGGAAGCGGCTGAAATCTAAACAGGAGATAGCAATCGAGAAAAAGAAATCAAAGTCGAAACATGTGGCCAAAGAAAGATAGTGTCAGAACTGCAAAGGCTATGGACACTACGCATCGACATGCAAACATGCCGTAATTAAAAGAAGACCGACAAGGTCTTCGAGAGCAATTGAAGAATAGTTTGGCGTTTTACATCTCTTATATATCATTGTTTCCATCTTTTTTTTTTCTACCTATTTGTTCATAACATGTTACTTCGAAGTTACATAACAAACAATATAAGATCGGACAAGCAAATCAAACACAAAAAAAGGCCACTAAATAAAACTACCTTAAACCTCTAATTTTGGTCATGCTAAACTCAATAATGTTTTCCTGAACGAGATGGACAATATTGTTAATCCTCAGTCAAGAAAGATGTCTAACAATGTTGTCCACCCCGTTCAGCTAAACTTTATTGAGAACAAAACTGAATCTCCAAGAAATGACGTTTTTGCAATTTTGTGGTTTTTGTATGTTTTGGCGTTTATATTGAGGATAGACTCAATAAGATTTTGCTCAATGAGATGGACAATATCCCCGCATAAGGATTTTGCCCATCACATTGAGTGAAAGTTTACTGAGAAAATAGTGTATCTCAAAGAAACGTCGATTGGAATCTTTGATATTTGGGTTTTTTGGCGTTTCTAAGATGAATGGTATATAGGAAAATATGGCGTTTTGGGTTTGGTGTGGTTATTAGAAGGTCTTATAGGTTGTTTATATAGGAAGTTTTTGGCGCGTATTTTAGGCGCGATCTTATTATAATAAATGCTAGTAATTAAGTTCCGTCGTTTTAGTTACTGTTTGTTCAGCTTTATCGGTTAAAAACAAAGTTTGGCGTTTTATATCTAATGGCGTTTAGATTAGGATGATGTGTGCTATGTAGGTTAAGGCGGGAATTTAATAGCGTTTTATTTAATGAGCTTGGCGTTTTGTGTAGAGAAATCAAAAGACCTTTTTACCCTTAATGAAGCACGTCCACTTAATAAAAGTGATGTTATTTACGAAAACGCCACCGTGCCATCTAATCCATAGATTGTTTTGGTCTGACGGTCCATAACCGTTCTCACACTTTTCACCGTTTTCTCTAAATCATGACCCTATATATATAGGAGAAGGATCCGTTAGAAACCACCCTTTATTGCGAGAACCGCGAGAAACAATGTGAACACAACCAAAAATACCTAAAAAGCACACAATTTTTTTTAAAATATTTTTTACCTCAAATTTGCTAATTTTCGTTACCAAAAAAAATTAAAAAAAAATTTTGGCTACTAAAAGTAGCGATTTTAAGGTAAAAAATATTAAAAAAATGTGTGTGTTTTTTAGATTTTTTGGGGATTTAGTTTTTATCAAATTAGCTTGGGGGGGGGGGGTTAGGATTTTGGGGGATTTAGTTTTTAGCATTTAGCTTGGAGGGTTAGGTTTTTTTTTTAGGGGGGGGATAGGTTTTTTTGGTGTGTTCACATTGGTTCTCACAATAAAGGTGATTCTCAAATGAACCTTACCCTATATATATATATATATATATATAGGTAGAGGATCCTGTACATTAATCTAATATTGTGAGAAGGGTAAGAAATAATGTGGTGATGACAAGTGTCTTATATCTAAATTAATTCAAAAGGGTGAATTAGTAATTTTCTATTTCTTTCAATTAATTGATTAAAAGATAACTGCCTAAAATAACCGTCACCCTTTACTATAGGAATTCGAATTTAAGAATTAATCTACGAATTTGAGTTATCTCATTCACCGGTTATTAATTCTGTACTGTTATATAATTTTGTAGTGCAACCACCATTCAGAACTGTATAGTGTTATATATTTTTATATAGTGTTATATAGTGTTACATGGTGTTATATATTGGTTTTTGGTGTTATATAATTCTGTAGTGCAACCACCAAAAAACACTGTATAACACCATCAATTATTAATTATGTAGTGCAAACATCATTCTGAACCGTATAGTGTTATATATTTTTATATAGTGTTATATAGTGTTATTTGGCTTATATAGTGTCATATGATGGATGCATAGTGTTATATAGTGTTATATTTTTCTGGTAGCATGTCTATGATAGATGTATAGTGTTATATATTGTTATATAGTGTTACATAGTGTTATATGATGTTACATAGTGTTATATGGTGTTATATAGTGTTATATGAAGGATGTATAGTGTTATACATTTCTTGTAGCAGTTACATATTTATGTATTTTTAGAATTTAGGATCGATGGAATTTAGTAGTTAAATTTAAATCGCTAGAATTTAGGAGTGAATAACTAGAATTTAGGAGAGGTTACCTAATTTGAAACATATACAAAGACACTATTACCCCTACAATTTTCAAATCAGTCCATATAACTAAAACACAATTTATACTTTGGTCCCTATTGATCTCAACTGTTAGATCAAAGATCTAATGGTTTAAAACACTTCTTACACTTCTCACACTTTAAACACTTTGTACACTATCCCTACCCTATGTATATATATATATATAGGGGATGGTTCAAATGAAAACCACTTTTATTTTGCAAACTCAAAAACTAACTAAAAGAAGCCTAAAAAACACTCCAAAATTTTTTTTTCTTCAATTTTTTATAAAAAATCGTAGGTTTTTGTATATAAAAAAAACTTTTTTTCAAAAAAAAAAAATTTGTATTACACATGTGTAATACTACACATGTGTATGTGTACTACAAAATTTTTTTTTTGAAAATTTTTTTATATACTAAAAGTAGCGAAAATTATTATGCAAAAAAAAATTGGTATGTTTTTTTGGCTTTTTAAATTAGTTTTCGATTTTTCACAATAACCTGTGGTTTTCATTTGAACCTTCCCCTATATATATATATATATATATATATTAAAAATTAAGTCCAATTACCAAAATTTAATATTTCAATCTGAGTTAAATGCCCGGATAGTCCTTGTGGTTTGCCCTTTTCACCTTTAGTCCCCAACTTACTAAAATTACAGCTATAGTCCCAACTTTTACACTTTCGTTCTCGAATAGTCCCTGGTATGGATTGGGGTTAGTTTTCTCATTTAAGTTGGTATGAAATGATTATAATGCCCTTACTATTAAATCGAATAACTTAAAGATAAATATAAATATATTTGAAGTTTATTTAATTTATGTGGGCCCACTTCATCATCCCAACCCACACCCTCATCTCTATCAAAACCCAAATCAACAACCCACCCAACCCCACCGATCAATCACCGCACACTTTGCTTTTTCGGCCACCACCACACCCCTACACCTTCATCTCTCCACCGCATCACCCCAAATCTGCCGAACTCAAATCAACGATCCGATGTATCATCGCCACCACCAATGTTACGTTTCTGAATCACTGGGAAAAAGAACCAAGCGGCGGGAAGGGAAGGGTGCGATGGGAAAAAAATGCGAGTGTGGGTTGTAGTCTGCTCAACTCCATCTTTCAATGGGCTTTCAATGGCAAAATACTATTGTAGCTATTGCACGTTATGTGATTAAACAATTAAACTATCAATTTCAACTCTTTGGTGGGCTTGAAGATTTTCACAGATTCTATATTACATTTTAATTAAAATTCCAGGATGTGTATCTTTGGTGGGCGAAGGGGTGGTTCGGTTGGTGGAAAGTGGTTGCAGGCGATAAAGGTGGGGGTGGTTAGGGTTTACTGTTGCCATAGAGGTTGGTGGTTGTTGGGTTGCAGGTGGTCGGTGGTTCATAGTGATGGCGGCGATGACGTTAAGGCTGGGGTGAGCCACGTCGACGGCCAGGTGGCTCACGAGCACCGCAATAGGGTACCGCGAGCGGTCATGCGAAGGGGTCAGGTGAGTGTGGTAGCCTGGGCGAGCGGGTGCTTTGGGGGTGTGGTAGCTTGGGCGAGCGTAGGTTAGCCATAACAGGCTCAAGTGAGGGGAGACGTGCGTGCGTGAGCAAGGTGGTGAGGAGGCGTCTAGTCAGCACCATATGTCGCAATATTAGAGGATGAATTCGGGTTGTGGCTTGAGCCACAACGGGTAGTCTAGGAGCTGATGACAGATGCTCCAAGAAGTTCATTTGGCATGTGACGTGTAACCAATCACGATGCACCAGCTCAATTCCATCACTGGAGACACTGCCTCTCATGTCAGAGGAGACCAAATGGTTATTATCTAAATGCGACGTCTGGTCCATGAGCCCACTAGCTCATTTCCTTCTCTAACCCTTCGGTTATAGATAACAACCTTTACCAAAGGTTTAAGGATTCCAACTTCTACTCTCTCACTCTAGACACACACACACTGTTTCTCTCTCTAAACAGTTACTTATTCTCACACCAAAACTTGGTTACGAGAAGAACCTTTCATTCTCTTAACGAGCTAACTTTGTTTTTGTTTTGCAGATCCTTTTGTAGCTATATCGATCAAGGAAGAGATTAAGAAGATAACCTGCCGGCCGAAATATATATCACTTTTAGGTGCTATCCCCTGTGGATTAGAATGGGTGTTTCTTCATTGGCAACAACCGTGGACACCGTGATGCTAGCCGTGGACACCACCACGCATGCATAACTCCTTCAAGGAGTAAAACTGATTTACCTAAATACACTAGTTTTCTATTTTTGCTTATTTCTAAGAAGGTTGTTGTCGCAGCCCCCGACCCCACCATGGGAGCGGGCGCCGCGAGAGCGAGCCTGTTGTATCCGTGTTTATTAAATTTGTAGCGGAATTAAAACATCAGGATCGTAGTTAGGAAATAATTTCAGAGTTTGCGAAACACCAAACTTTTATATTAAACAAATGGGCTAAAACCCATATTTCATTGATAATGTATTTGTAGGGATAAATCCCAACTTGCTGAAAATATAACTTCTTTTATTTAGGTAACTAATAGCCACTTTATTTAAGACTTCAGTGCTCCATAGCTGGCTTCTAATAGCTTTACATCAAGTTACCTGAAACGCGTTTTAAAAATATTTCATCAGCAAGAAATACTAGCGAGTACATTCCATTTTATAAAAATATAATGTTATACTTTACAGCATCAAGAGTTTTTACATTTGTTTATATCTACCAATTTCTCAAACAATATTGCTACTGGGGCATAATTTCCCCCGTGCTTGTAGTCATGCTACCATTGGCTAACTCTTTGTCCAAAGGTAACGAGTGTCAAGTAACGTATACAAAACCCCACATACCGATAGTAATTGTAGAATACAAAAACTTAATCGCTGTAATTATAACTGATAAACATTTAGGGTTTTGTAAAGCATTTTAAATAATGTCTCACAAACTGTGAGAAAAAGAGAATGACTCACATTGTAAACTTAGGTTTTTCTACAGGCTTCCTTGTGATATTTTATGATAATTTTCTTGAGTTCCTATTAAAAATATACAATGCACGCGTGTTAATATAATAACTCAATTCAACTTTATCAATACGTCACGAGACAGAACCCCAAATTAGTTTACAAAGCATAGCCTTTATCAGGCAGCGCTTTGGCATCGGTTGCTGGGTTCCAGATCAATCGGACAGAGTATCAAATCAGTGATCTAAAAACAAATGGTTCCTAAGTATCAACTAGGTATGTAGATGCTGGATTAGATGGTCCTTCATCCATTGGAGATTGGGACATGTGACGATAAGCGTCGGATGTATTCTGATCACTCATACTGTGAACTCAAATATTTTCAAAAATAACATAAAATCATAATATACATATTAAGATTTATTTACACAGAATAACACAGAAGTTATGTAAATTTCCTAACATAATGGTTAAAATTTAGGTATTAAAATAACACCTACATGGCTTAAACCAGTGGCTCTAAAACTACCTTCTGTCGCAGCCCCCGACCCCAGCCCGGAAGGGGGCGCCGCGAGAGCGAGCTGGTGGTATCAGTGTTTATTAAATTTGCAGCAGAATTAAAACATCAGGATCGTAGTTATGAATTAATTTCAGAGTTTGCAAAACACCAAAGTTTTATCTTAAACAAATGGGCTAAAACCCATATTTCATTGATAATGTATTTATAGGTGTAAATCCCAACTTGCTGAAAATATGTTGGTACACTTTATGTGGACGCGACTCGACTCGTTCGATTCGGGTCGACTCGGTTAGGTCCGGCTCCAGCCCAACGTCACGACATTCCTCCGTCGTGCGCCCCAGAGTTCGACACGCGAAGCACGGAACGCCGCAAATCCTTTCCCGTTTACACATCACCATGACATCATCATTGTGATGTCATGGTGATGTCACATATTTGTCTTGTGTTGAATTTATGAAAGTTGTCATCAGAAACTTCAACTGGGCCGATTCACTTCATATTTGGGCCGAAGACTTGTGATGAACTTTGACTTGAATTGGGCTTTGGATTTCATCTGGGCCACTACAATATCAAACGACGAAACAAGATTAGATTTAATATGTATGTCGACGAAACAAGGTGTGTTTCGTCGACTTTAGTGTTTCGTCGTGGCCTCTATGCGTTTCGTCGTAGTCTGGTCTGTGTCTAGTATAAATACCCCTCACAGTTTCTGTGTGAAACTGATGAGAGCTGTGAGACTTTGAGAGAGTCTGTGATCAGATTCTCCTAAGTTTGTTGCATTTTAGGGGAAGTAAATCCAAAATTTGAAAATTCAAAAACATCGAAAAATTTCAAAAGCACAAAAACAATAGAAAAACAAAAATGAGTTTCATGGGGTCTGTCGAAACCTCTTCGAACTGAAATGCAAAATGAAAAATGTTAAGCAGCTCTAAATAAGATGTATCGGTAGGCTCACAATCATTTTAAAGTGTGCAGGGCGATATAAATCTTAAATCGACTGAAGACCAGGTGGGAACCACACATTGGCATATGGTCTTAGTACCGAAATTTCGTTTGATTGATTGCCGTGGTTCTGAGATATTCGGTCTTTATGCTGTCTTATCATCTGGGTATCATGGTTGTATCAAACCGTAAAAATAACGGAGACGAAGTCTAGATCTTCCATGATACTATACATACGTGTACATATTGCATTCGACCTCAATAAGTGATCAACAATCACATGTCCAAACAAAATAAGTGATAAAATATCACAGATTCTTTGCGGGAGTCAAGTTCGTCTCTTTGCTGTACGAAAGTACTGACCTGTTCACGGACTTGCTCCTGTGCCCTCATGCATCTGAAAATCAAGTTCCTCATCAATAAGTGATTCTATCACATAGGGCTTGTTTTCAAATCAAAATAAGTGAGTTTCTCACATCTTTTATACGGTCAAACAGATGATAAACAGTATACTCACCGGTAAGATGAACTCTCGTGCATACCTTGATACGGGAATGTGTCATGTGTGGATGAACACCGGTCGGTAAGTATAATTCATACCTTAACGTATCCCCTCGCCATGATTACATCTGATAAGTTGAGCTTATGTGGACAACAATACCGATAATCGTTATAGGATGCTTATCTAAATGTTAACTAATTGAACAAAAAGAGCGTTTTGGCATGACCGTACACTGATATGATTCTCTTACCCTCGAAACTCGCAAAAAGAATGTCTGTAAATATTTATTTACTGCTTTCGTTTCTACATGTCTGTATATATTTATTTATTGCTTTCCGTCTTTACATTTGAAAAATGAAAAATTCCAAAAAGATTTTAGGTGTGTTTTAATTTAAACTTTATAAAAGCCAAAAACATTTTGCTTCAAGTTTATTTTTGATTGACCGATGTTGGAACTCGAGTCTATCCTACTCAAAATCCCGATTGTAAGCCGGAAAACAATTGCACCTTCATAAACTGTCGAAGTTAACAAGTTTTAAAAGTTAAAGGTTTCAAATTGAACATTTTTTTAAACTTTCAAACTGTTGTCGGTCGGTGGTTGATTGAGATTTGATTTCACATGTGTCGCTTTGTTTAATTTGTCTATATTCCAAACGGTTGTTCTCATTACGTGTTTAGCATTCTTGTATGTGCAGATATGACATCAGAATCAGCTAAAGGCGAAGAGAACGTGTCAGATGACAAGCCATAAAGTGAAGACACGACGTTGATGCAATCAGAAGATCAAGATGATCGGGTTGTAGTTGATCAATCTTCAACACCACAAGGATCTAAAATTTTGAAGTTCAAAAGATTCACGAGCATCGTTCAAGGGGGAGTTTGTTGATACACTCCCTGTTTGTGACACGTGAAGACCTTGAAGATCCTCCGACATAAAAGACACGGAAGACGAACCTCACAAGTAGCGTCCAAGGGGGAGTTTGTTGGTACACTTTATGTGGACGCGACTCGACTCGGTTCGATTCTGTTCGGGTCGACTCGGTTCGATTCGGTTCGATTCGATTCGGTTCAAGCCCGAAGACACGACATTCCTCCGTCGTGCGTCCTAGAGTTCGAAACGCGAGGCACGGAGCGCCGCAAGCCATTCCCGTTTACACATCACCATGACATCATCATTGTGATGTCATGGTGATGTCACAAGTTTTGTCCTATGTTGAATATTGGTGAAAGATTACAAATTCAAATGACTGAAACAAAGTCTGGGCCGTAACATCATATTTGGGCCGAAAAGCTTATATTGGACTTTGACTTTGTCTTGGGCTTCAACTTAAACGACGAAACAAGATTAGATTTAATATGTATGTCGAAGAAACAAGGTGTGTTTCGTCGACTTTAGTGTTTCGTCGTGGCCTCTATGCGTTTCGTCGTAGTCTGGTCTGTGTCTAGTATAAATACCCCTCACAGTTTCTGTGTGAAACTGATGAGAGCTGTGAGACTTTGAGAGAGTCTGTAAAACATTGTTTGTATATGTTTGTATCTGTTCCCGTCCCTAATCAATAGATATTGAATCTTTGCTACGTGTGTGTTTTACACTTTGTTTGGTTTGCACCGTCACGGGGATTCCGCACCCGTTACTGTGTTTGTTATAAACAAGGATAGGTTTTTGTTATCGATCCTCACCGGAAAAACGGGACCTACAAGTGGTATCAGAGCTTTGGCTCTAATCCTTGTTTAAAACCAAACATTGTTGTGTTTTAACAAGTTGTTTTAAGTGTTTTTCAGATCTTTGTTTTTGAAAGATTCATATTTTCTGGAAAAATACTTCTAAAATCAGTGTTTATGTTGTTGTTTTGCTAAAAGTTTGTTCAAAAACCTTGTTTGTTTGAGTGTTTACATATTAGCATTTGGTTTTTGTTGAAAGTTTTAAGCAAAATCGTGTTTCGGAAAATTGTTCGGTAACCGGAATCATCATAATTTTCGCCGGAAACTTCATAGTGTTCATAATATATTCATGCAGGTCTTCATCATGTTCTTGAAAAATATTTGTGTTTGATCTAATTTTGAGTTTGAATTAAAGTGTGTTTTGTGTTTATTAGTATTAAATTGCAAGTTGTTTGACAATATTGCACATGTGTGATGATGGTTTTTGAAAAATAAACCTTGAAAATAGGAAATGCATGGTCTAAGTTTGAAAATGGGTGTCATGTGTCAGTGATGATAAGTATTGTTTGAAATATCTACTTCACCTACTCTGTGATATTATCACTTTGTTGACCAAAATCATAAACCACGAAACATCTTGAGTTTATCACTTAAGTTTCATCCCTTAAATTTAAAAAAAAAGGGTTTTTGCCATTATTTAAATCATATAATCCATTCAGTTTCGTCGACCATACTTCATCTTATTTCGTCGATCATTTAAAACAGATCTGTTTCGTCGCCAATCAATTATATCAATCAGTTTCGTCGACATGAGATAAGATCTGTTTCGTCGTTCACATCAAGTCATCAGTTTCGTCGCATAACAACAAAACTGGGTTTCGTCGACATCAAATCAGTTTCGTCGTGCATTGAATTGGGCTTCAAACTGAATTGGGCCTCACTTGTTTCGTCGATCAACACATCTTCTGAGTTTCGTCGTTCATTATCAAACAGAGTGTTTCGTCGAGATACTTGTCATTTTCAACAGAGGACTTGTAAAGGTGGTTTAACAGTTTGTTTTTAAGTGTTTGACCAGGTTTTCAATTTCATACACCAATCATGAGTTGTACTAGCCATTCGGATTGGAGTATGGAACCGAGACCAGGTGAAGATCGCACTTCGGCAGCCGCGTGGGTAAAGAATGTTTTTGGTGAGAAATCTATAAGTGCAACTCAATGGGCTTTGGTGTCGAATCAAAATCAAAACATACAGAATCTTTTGGTAGCGAGAGGAGAAGGAAATGCAGATACTAGAAAGACACGTCATGATCTGTTGAAGAAGAAATTCGAATCATTTCATTTCTTAGAGAATGAAACCCTAAATGATATAACTACTCGTTATTATCATTTGATGAGTGAAATGTATTATTTTGGTGTTCTTGCATCTCAACAGGAAATGGTAGCACTGTTTGCTGATGCTCTACCTCCAAAGTGGAGCCCATTCATTGAGCTTTTAAAGCATACGGGCGTTCTAGATGCTGTCAATGTTAATATCTATGAATTCATTCAGAAGTTGGAGCACAAGAACGAAGAGGAAATTCGGAAAGCTAAAAGGATTGCACCTACTCAAAACACATAAATGTATTTGCCGGGTTTTGGTCCTTCAGCTAGTTCTAGTTCCATTCAGCAACCGAAGCTTCAAACGGCGTTTGTATCAAATACAAGCTCATCTCCGTTTCCATAGTTAAATCAAAGTGCTTATCTTTCGCAATCTAAACCCCAACCTCAACCTCAAGTTTCCACAACACAACCTCAATTCGATCCAAGTGTCGATTGTGGTCCGGCCATACAGTTGGGAAACGGTGATCAAACAAGAACTGCGTTTTACGCTGAAATTGTCAAGAATGTCAATGATGGTGAATCTTCAGGAAAAGATGATAGTTCGGGATACAGTGGCAGTTCGAATGAAGAATCGAATTTGAATGAGAGAACTGATTCTGAAGTTGATAATTTGTCGAATGATGCTAATGAGAAATCGGACTTGATCAAGAAAGCAGATGCTACATCAAAAAAAATGGAGAAGATTCTCACTGAAGATGGATCTTTCTCTTCTCAGACTGCCTTTATGGCTAATGTCACAGCTTCTACAAGTCAAGTACAATCTGAAACTCCTAGCATATGTAGTGATTGTGCTGATATGAAACATGAATGTGCTGAATTGAAACGTGAATCTGAAACGGTTCATAGTCACAATCAGAGTTTGGTTATTGAACTGTCAAAGTGCAAAGAGGCAAATATGGCTCTGGTTAGAAATGAAAAGGATTTTAAATCTGTAATTGAAACCTTAAAGAAAAGTGTTTCCGAAGTGACCAAAACTGTTTATCATAAACAAGTTAGCATTAACGATTACATTAACATTGTTGAGGAAACCAAAAAGGAACTAGCCATTGCCAAATGCGAGCATGATGCAATCAAGCTCAAGTTGGAGAGTTATTCTAACTCCCGATTTGTGCTCGATCACATTATTGACGTTCAACAACTGAAGGGAAACGTGAGAGGTGTTGGGTATAAGAAGTGTCCGCCGCCTTTGAGACAAAATTATACTCGAATGCCCGATGAGGAAGAAATGCCGCGTTTTGAGCCAACTGTACCTCTTGATTATGGGGAAGTTACAACTGGCTTAGGGTTCAAAACGGACAATTCATCGGAGGGCTCATCTGATCGGAAAGAAAAGTCACCATGTGCTTCAAATCAAAGTCCTCCCACAGTTGAGGACTATGATTCGTCCGATGATGAACCAGATGTGAGTGATGAGGATAAATCTCTTGAGAAGAACAAAGGAGTAGAAGTGCCTTTTGAGAATCACATTCTGTGTGATCCTCCTACTCCTGTTGTGCAATCAACTGGTGCTAAACAAGAGATAGATCCTATCACTGAGACAATGTCTACCATTAAAAGTGATAACGTGTTGTATACTTTAGTCGGTGATGACAAAATTTATTCAAACACAGCTTTTCCAATTAAAAATGTCAATCAATCTATGATTGATAAAGTGTTTGACGATACTACCAGTAAGTTTTTGGAAAAGGGTATCCCGAGAGTTTCAGTAACTCAGTGTGATCCGATTCCAAAAGCTGAAGTTAGAAGAAAATTTGGAAATCAAAAATCACCAACGAAGCAACAACCTATCGCTTTTAAGGGTAAACAACAACAACAGCGAGCTCAAAATTCTAAAGGTTCACAACCGAAGGTTGAGACCAAAGGAGCTCGTTTCAAGAAGAAAAACAATGATGTTAAATTTGTAGCATCCAATGGTACTGATAAAATTGAGACTTTTGAAAACAAATCAAACACCGATTTTATCCAACAAGTCAAGATTTTAAAACGTAACGCTCAAAACAATTACACCAAACATACAAACGGGTGTGATGAAGGAACAAGTACCTCTGGGTCTACAGGTTCAACATGTGAAAGTCGAACCGGATCTCCCAAGTTTGTTGAGAGGAGATCGTGTTTCAAATGTGGGGAGTTTGGACACATTATCAAAAACTGTACAAAGTCTCCAAAACCAAATTTTGTAGAAAGAGCCCCTTCTGAACAAGGTCACTCACAAAGTCGTCCTGTTTCTCCAAAACATGATAAACGCACTATTAAAGAACAGGAAACAAAACAACGACATAAGAATGTGAATGTGATCGAAAAGGCTTTAAAACCGGAAAATGTTAAAAGGAAACCAAGTTCACAACAACCGTTAAAACCAGAAATTGTAATTAATACACAATCTGGTAAATGGAAACAAGCTTGGAAACCGAAAACAGGTGAAGGTTCAGGGGGAGGCATGAAATTTCCAAATCATTAAGAGATTGAAATTACATTTCTTGATTCTCAGGGGCAACCTAAGTCTATGAAGGCTTGGGTCCCCTCTCCAACTAATCTCTGAGTGAGTGTGCAGGATGTTCCAGGAGGAACTTTCGATAGTCATAGGATTATTAATAGTGGAATATTCATGCACAAGATCGGCGGCAAAAGAAATTGTTGCCTTTGATGGAGAGAAAAAGAAAAGAAGACAGAATTGTCTGTCGAAAGAATTTGACAACTTCGACAAATTGAAAATCATTCCAAAGTTTGATTGTTCAAGGCTTTGATCGGGTCCACAGGATAGATTCAATCAAAATGCACGCACCTGCAGCACGTCTGATGTTCAAAATCAACAAGATGAACATGCAGTGTACATTTCTTCGCGGTGTGATTGAAGAAAATGTGTTGTTGAACAAACCAACCGGGTGTGCGGATGCCTTGGCATGGATTGAACAACCGCACACTACTTCTCAAGAGAAAGACAAAGACCTTCGCTGGTGCAATGTGGAAGACCAGCCGGACCCAAAGGTTTATGATCTTGTTGATGTGAAGAGATTTCTCAGTAGCTACAGAATCGACTTTGAAGTCCACACCGTGTGGATATCCAGTTTGGGAGAGCGCTCAGATTCATTGCAATGCACGAAGCAGTTGCAGGATACGGTTTTAAATTTCTAATCTCTCCTATACTTGTCGATATTTAAGCTGCTTTATAAATTGTTGTCCTCTCGTAGCACTCTTTGGCATGACACATTGATCTCGAATATCACCTCACACGTGATTGTTTCACTATGAAACTGGTCAATGTTATCATGGTCCGCACCGCTTACCGACGTGCCAACTGATTTTTTCCAAAATTCGATAAATCATTTCTGATTAAAATTAATTTTGGTAAACGGCATTAAGGTAAAACCATGAGTTAAACCGACATCGGGAAATCCTTTTTGTAAATATCTTTGTGTCTTTTAAATTTATCTTAGTTTGTTGATTTTAGGGAGAGTAAATCCAAATTTGAAAAATTCAAAAACAGTGAAAATTTTCAAAAACCCAAAAACAATAGAAAAACAAAAATGAGTTTCCTGGCGAGCAAAATAGAATATGATAGTACATCAGTGGTCTGTCTAAACCTCTTTAAACTGAAATGCAAAATGAAAAATGTTAAGCAGCTCTATATAAGATGTATCGGTAGGCTCACAATCATATTAAAGTGTGCAGGGTGATATAAATCTTAAATCGATTGAAGACCAGGTGGGAACCATTCATTGGCATATGGTCTTAGTACCGAAATTTCGTTTGATTGATTGCCGTGGTTCTGAGATATTCGGTCTTTATGCTGTCTTATCATTTGGGTATCATGGTTGTATCAAACCGTAAAAATAACGGAGACGAAGTCTAGATCTTCCATGATACTATACATACGTGTACATATTGCATTCGACCTCAATAAGTGATCAACAATCACATGTCCAAACAAAATAAGTGATAAAATATCACAGATTCTTTGCGGGAGTCAAGTTCGTCTCTTTGCTGTACGAAAGTACTGACCTGTTCACGGACTTGCTCCTGTGCCCTCATACATCTGAAAATCAAGTTCCTCATTAATAAGTGATTCTATCACATAGGGCTTGTTTTCAAATCAAAATAAGTGAGTTTCTCACATCTTTTATACGGTCAAGCAGATGATAATCAGTATACTCACCGGTAAGATGAACTCTCGTGCATACCTTGATACGGGAATGTGTCGTGTGTGGATGAACACCGGTCGGTAAGTATAAATCATACCTTAATGTATCCCCTAAACATGATTACATCTGATAAGTTGAGCTTATGTGGAAAACAATACCGATAATCGTTATAGGATGCTTATCTAAATGTTAACTAATTGAACAAAAAGAGCGTTTTGGCATGACCGTACAGCGATATGATTCTCTTACCCTCGAAACTCGCAAAAAGAATGTCTGTAAATATTTGTTTACTGCTTTCAGTTTCTACATCTTTGTATATATTTATTTATTGCTTTCTGTCTTTACATTTGAAAAATGAAAATTTCCAAAAAGATTTTAGGTGTGTTTTAATATAAACTTTATAAAAGCCAAAACCATTTTGCTTCTAGTTTATTTTTGATTGACCGATGTTGGAACTCGAGTCTATCCTACTCAAAATCCTGATCGTAAGCCGGAAAACAATTGCATCTTCATAATCTGTCGAAGTTAACAAGTTTTGAAAGTTAAAGGATTAAAATTGATCATTGTCTAAACTTTCAAACTGTTGTCGGTCTGTGTTTGATTGAGATTTGATCTCATATGTGTCATTTGTTTAATTTGTCTATATTCCAAGCGGTTGTTCTCATTACGTGTTTAGTTTTCTTGTATGTGCAGATGCGACATCAGGATCAGCTAAAGGCGAAGAGAACGTGTCAGATGACAAGCCGTAAAGTGAAGACACGACGTTAATGCAATCAGAAGCTCAAGATGATCGGATTGCAGTTGATCACTCATCAACACCACAAGGATCTGAAGAATTGACAAATCAAATGATTCACGAGCATAACTCAAAGGAAAGTTTATTTTAAGGGGGAGTTTGTTAACACACTACCTAAATGAAAAAGGGAGTTTGTTGATACACTTTCTACTTACGACGCGTGAAGACTTTGAAGATCCTCCGACATGAAAGACACGGAAGACGAACCTCATGAGTAGCGTCCAAGGGGGAGTTTGTTGGTACACTTTATGTGGACGCGACTCGACTCGGTTCGATTCGGTTCGGGTCGACTCGGTTAGGTCCGGCTCCAGCCCAACGTCACGACATTCCTCCGTCGTGCGCCCCAGAGTTCGACACGCGAAGCACGGAACGCCGCAAATCCGTTCCCGTTACACATCACCATGACATCATCATTGTGATGTCATGGTGATGTCACATATTTGTCTTATGTTGAATTTATGAAAGTTGTCATCAGAAACTTCAACTGGGCCGATTCACTTCATATTTGGGCCGAAGACTTGTGATGAACTTTGACTTGAATTGGGCTTTGGATTTCATCTGGGCCACTACAATATCAAACGACGAAACAAGATTAGATTTAATATGTATGTCGACGAAACAAGGTGTGTTTCGTCGACTTTAGTGTTTCGTCGTAGCCTCTATGCGTTTCGTCGTAGTCTGGTCTGTGTCTAGTATAAATACCCCTCACAGTTTCTGTGTGAAACTGATGAGAGCTGTGAGACTTTGAGAGAGTCTGTAAAACATTGTTTGTATATGTTTGTATCCGTTCTCGTCCCTAATCAATAGATATTGAATCTTTGGTTACGTGTGTGTTTTACACTTTGTTTGGTTTGCACCGTCACGGGGATTCCGCACCCGTTACCGTGTTTGTTATAAACAAGGATAGGTTTTCGTTATCGATCCTCACCGGAAAAACGGGACCTACAAAATATAACTTCTTTTATTTAGGTAACTAATAGCCACTTTATTTAAGCCTTCAGTGCTCCATAGCTTGCTTCTAATAGCTTCGCATCAAGTTACCTGAAACGTATTTTAAAAATATTTTATCAGCAAGAAATACTGGCGAGTACATTCCATTTTATAAAAATATAATGTTATACTTTACAGCATCAAGAGTTTTTACATTTGTTTATATCTATCAATTTCTCAAACAGTATTGCTACTGGGGCACAATTTCCCCCATGCTTGTGGTCATGCTACCATTGGCTAACTCTTTGTCCAAAGGTATCGAGTGTCAAGTAATGTATACAAAACCCCACATACCGATAGTAATTGTAGAATACAAAAACTTAATCATTGTAATTATAACTGATAAATATTTAGGGTTTTGTAAAGCATTTTAAATAATGTCTCACAAACTGTGAGAAAAAGATAATGGCTCACATTGTAAACTTAGGTTTTTCTACAGGCTTACTGGTGATATTTTCTGATAATTTTCTTGAGTTCCTATTAAAAATATACAATGCACGCATGTTAGTATAATAACCCAGTTCAACTTTATCAATACGTCACGAGACAGAACCCCAACTTAGTTTACAAAGCATAGCCTTTATCAGGCAACGCTTTGGCATCAGTTGCTGGGTTCCAGATCAATCGGAGAGAATGTCATCAGTGATCAGGGATTAAAACACTTACAACGGAGCAGAGTTTCATGATTTTAGGGGTATATTATCGAGCTTAATATTGAGAGAGAAAAGAAATTGTGAGCGAATTGGGATGTGCAGACTGAAGCTCAATTTATAGCCGATTTCGGAGTCCATCGCGCCCCGCGACCGGGAGAGGCTTGGCCTCTCGTGGGCCGCCACCCCCTCTAGCTAGGGTTAGGTCTGGTTAGTCACGAGTCTAGGCATGACATGTGTACGGCACGTGGCAACAAGCAGTGTCCGGCAAGTAAGGGGTAGTCGTGCCCGTCGCTGGCCGCCACAGGCATTAAAAATTCATTTTTTTTTATTAAAATAGTGATACATGGGCTCGGTTTTGCGATCACGGGGTGTTTTAGGGGGTTTTTGAGGGATGTTATAGTTGTGTCGAGCAGAAATAGAGAGAGGCTCGGTTTTTTTGGCTTTCAAACGGTTGAGTTTTCTTTTATTAAAAATCTTAATCAAGGGGAACCCTTCTACGTACGGTATTAGCCGAGGAACAAAATGATCTCTCTTTCATAGATTGACCTGCAATGAAGAATAATCTCAAGAGAAAAAAATGGAGAAAATGATATATGATGCTTATTGTGTAGTCATGTTCAAGAACAATGTAAAGTAATAATGTATATAATGTAAAACTTGATAAAGATTGTGCATATATAATGTAAAACTTGATAAAGATTGTGCTTGAATTGGATTTGTAATATTTAAAGTTGTAACTTATCACAGTATTATTTTAATTTTAATATTCATATCGTTAGTTAAAAATTAAATTTATGTTCAATATCTTAATCAATTAGGTTTTAAATTTAATGCTTTCATACTCATTCACTAAGTACATTTACATCCAACCCCTCAAATTATGTGAGGAGGGTTTTTTATATTATGAAAATTGGCTATAAGTGGTTGTGATCAGTGTAGGATCGTTTGCACGACCAAACGAGTCGTTCAAAAGAGATCTCTTCCAATACGAATGTAACAACCCGCACTTTCGTGCATTGTTACTACTCGCTACACTCGTTATGCCTAGCACCAGAGATTCGGATCATAATGTAACTATATCGCATACATCGCTATATCGAAACATTTTCACTTGTTATCGCATATTTTATCACTATCACATCACATTGCACTTGCTGACAACCACGGAGACGTCAAGTGAGGACCAATTCTACCCTCCTTGATCGTCGTAATGTGTCGCAGGGTAACTCATTACTCAAAACACACATTAACGTTCACGATGACATTGAGAGAGGACCTATTCTACCCTCCTCGATGACCGTGAAGCGTCGCAAAGTAACGCATATTCGAAACGAAACCCGGTTATTGTATCACAACTTTCAAATACGGATACGTACATACGACCCCTTGCAATTAATTTTATATATATAATAAATAATTAAATATAGGAAATGTGTACCCAAAACTATCATAACGCTCGAAACAATGAAGTTCTACGTGCCAAATATCCAACAAGATTGGCTATCCGAACGGATAGGCCATCCGAACGGATAGGATATCCGAACGGATAGGCCATCCGACCCGGATCACCAAATCACCTCCACTCTTCTCTCTTCCCTATAAATAGCCTGTCACTTCACTTGAACAGTGATGTGACAGCTCCCACTCGACCAACATGCTCCTGGACCCTTTTTATCTCGATTTCTCGCGATTCTGGTAAGATCTCAACCTAAATCTTGTACTTCTATGATCTACACCCAATTCTACACCATTCTATCTTTTAAAACTCAGCTTTTAACCATGAAATCTACTGATTTGAGGTGTTCAAAGATGATGTCATCAAGAGTTCATGATGAACTTCAAAGAGTGACCTCGTTTTACTATAAACAACTCAGATCAGAGTGATTTCCACATATTTTTATAACAATCTCACCTAAAATCTATGAATCTAATCAAAGTATTGTGTGATTTCGGGTTAAACATGGAGAAACCGTCAAGAACGGCCAGACCTGATGGAACGGGGTGGTTCCCGGCCGTTAGAACGGGTCGGAGCTGATGGAATTTCATTTGTTTAACACGATGTCACACCACTTCGATCAACCACTCGTATTCTTTCCAGAAACCATCAAGAACGGTTTGATCAGGACGTTGGAACGAACCGTTGTCAACCGACCGGATAAGGTCATCCGACCGGATAAGTCTCATCCGACCGGATAGACGAACCGTTGTTAGCCGACCGGATAGACCAACCAACCGGATAAGGTCATCCGACCGGATAAGTCTCATCCGACCGGACGGTGTCATACGACCGGATTGTGTCATCCGACCGGATAAGTGACATATCAGTGTTTTAGCCATATCAGCACACTTTTGTGGAAAAAGGCCATGTGGGGTCTAATGTTAGTAAATTTGTGGTGTTGATAAATTCAATCGAATCGCATTAATCACGCGTATCTCCATCGCTTGCAACGTAACAATCGCCGCCGTCATCGCCTGCTGTGTTGTGGTTATCTTTGTGTCTATGTTTGTGTTATCACTTATCGCTTACTCGCTAACCGTCTACT
Organism: Helianthus tuberosus; assembly: GCA_030545235.1. Classification (NCBI taxonomy): domain Eukaryota; kingdom Viridiplantae; phylum Streptophyta; class Magnoliopsida; order Asterales; family Asteraceae; genus Helianthus; species Helianthus tuberosus. The sequence goes on from CM060432.1 coordinate 144,862,238, forward strand.
GTGTATCGCTTATCATGCGTCGTTTATCGCTTATCGATCATCGCTTGGTATTCATCGCAATCAGTGTAGTGTTAGTATGCATGACATCACTTCACGGGACAAAACTACCCTCCTTGATCGCCGTAATGTGTCGCAGGGCAACTCATTACTCAAAACACACATTAATGTTCACGATGACATTGAGAGACGAACTATTCTACCCTCCTCGATGACCGTGAAGCGTCGCAAAGTAACGCATATTCGAAACGAAACCCGGTTATTGTATCACAACTTTCAAATACGGATACGTACATACGACCCCTTGTAATTAATTTTATATATATAATAAATAATTAAATATAGGAAATGTGTACCCAAAACTATCGTAACGCTCGAAACAATGAAGTTCTACATGCCAAATATCCAACAAGATTGGCTATCCGAACGGATAGGCCATCCGACCCGGATCACCAAATCACCTCCACTCTTCTCTCTTGCCTATAGATAGCCTGTCACTTCACTTGAACAGTGATGTGACAGCTCCCACTCGACCAACACGCTCCTGGACTCTTTCTCTCTCGATTTCTCACGATTCCGGTAAGATCTCAACCTAAATCTTGTACTTCTATGATCTACACCCAATTCTACACCATTCTATCTTTTAAAACTCGACTTTTAACCATGAAATCTACTGATTTGAGGTGTTCAAAGATGATGTCATCAAGAGTTCATGATGAACTTCAAAGAGTGACCTCGTTTTACCATAAACAACTCAGATCAGAGTGATTTCCACATATTTTTATAACAATCTCACCTAAAATCTATGAATCTAATCAAAGTAATGTGTGATTTCGGGTTAAACATGGAGAAACCGTCAAGAACGGCCAGACCTGATGGAACGGGGTGGTTCCCGGCCGTTATAACGGGTCGGAGCTGATGGAATTTCATTTGTTTAACACGATGTCACACCGCTTCGATCAACCACTCGTATTCTTTCCGGAAACCATCAAGAACTGTTTGATCAGGACGTTGGAACGAACCGTTGTCAACCGACCGGATGGACCATCCGACCGGATAAGGTCATCCGACCGGATAAGTCTCATCCGACCAGATAGACCAACCGACCGGATAGACGAACCGTTGTCAACCGACCGGATAGACCAACCGACCGGATAAGGTCATCCGACCGGATAAGTCTCATCCGACCGAACGGTGTCATACGACCGGATTGTGTCATCCGACCGGATAAGTGACACAAGACCGGATAGCCTCATCCGACCGGATAGTCTCATCCAACCGGATATGCTCAACCGACCGGATAAGCTCATCCGACCGGATTGACACTAGGCCGTTTACTCAACTATTCCCGTTTTAGCACGCCGTGTATAGCTTACGATACCATTCAATGTTTAGGTTAACTCAGACGCACTCTCAATGGATCTAATCAAGTTGTGTTCTTGCTGAATACGCACTGTGAGTATACTTGGACCCTTTTTGCTTTTGCACTTTTGGGTGTAACATACGTTGCTATCAAATCGAATCACATCAAATGCTTAAACTATTTATCACTTGCGAATGACTTACTTGCATAGTTATACGTGATGCTAGTTACATATGTGCTAGGACTTATACTCGCGACGCCCCACCATGACTAGTATAGTACTTTTGCGCCCGACGGGGTCTAGTTTGCCATCGCGTATTCGAGCATCGAGGACTTAGCTGGTAGTATCGGTTTTGTGAGTATATATGTCGTGTATCTCGTTTATGTATGTAGGAAATTCGCAGCACTTTTAATCTATTATGCTATCACATATCAAACCTGTATACTCGCCAATACTTTTGTATTGACATTATTTTAACGTATGTTGCAGGCTTAGTCGCAGATTTGTATTGACATTATTTTAACGTATGTTGCAGGCTTAGTCGCAGACTACATCAATTCAAGCTAGGAAGTTTAGAAAAACACCAAAAAAATCAAGGTTGTTGGATTTGAATTGTTTGAGAAAACAGGAAATTCGTGACAGCTTATGTGATTATAATTGTTTATTAGTATGGGATAATGAACGCATTAAATATTGTCGCAATATAGTTGTTATGGATTCTCTTGAGCAATCTGATCCGCCTAGTGCCGCGCCCCGATGATTCCGCTATCGGTTGGGGTGTGACAACGAAAGGCGGAAACAGACGTATCGGGGTTATTTCAGCTGATTTGCACAAAGAATCACTTTAAATGTCTCTTGAATTGATATCAGATCGTTTTACAATGCTGGAGACACTTCGGCAGAGCTTCGCTACTGGAAACCAAACGTTACAAATGAAATCACCAAGGCACGTATTTATAGGCAATGCCATTTCGCACGAGATGGCTCACACGAAATGGCCAGTCCCATTTCGTACGAAATGGCATTTCCATTTCGTGCGAAATGGCTTTTTCCATTTCGTTCGAAATGGCTCAAACCTATATATTTCTCGTTTTTCTAGTAAATTGTGCCCTGATCTATCTACACTATTACAAGACTCGATACAAGACGAAGTCGACAGACATATGCACCAACAGACTCCCCCTTGGATGTCGACGAGTCTTCAATACAAGTCTTCAGTATGTCGGTTCTTCAATCTTTATTAGTCTTCATCCTCTCTTTAAAGTATCTGACATTGTAAGTATCCTCAATCTTCTATCTTCTCTCTCTCTTTCTCTTCCAGAATCGCAACCTGGCTCTATACATCTCTTGATCAGGTCTCTTGATTCCTTAAGCTCATCAGCATTAGCAACTTCTATCTCGAACTTTATTCCTGGATCTGAATCTGGCTCTGACGTCCTCAGACTCCCCCTTTCGATAAGTTGGGATCGCAGTCTGGAGTTCTCTATCAGGTTTTGTATCGGAAACCTGACTATAAAACATTCACAGGTTCTAAGATCGTAACATGGCTCTTTGTAGCAATCAGAATTAGAAACCTGGCTTTACCTGCATAATTCTCTACCTCAAAATAAATTTTACAAATTTAAAAATTTGACAAATTTATAATCTTTGCTTATCACTTTTGACAAAAAACAATCTCAAAACATCACTAACTAGATTATGACATTTCTCAAATTTTCTCCAAACTTCATTTTCGTTTCAAACACACTCTCCCATACCTCTGTTCATCATGTTTAGCACTCGGAATTTTGAAAATCAGCTTTTCAACATCAGTTGTCGAAAATAAGATGAAATAAAATCTTTTTGGATTTTTGTTTAAATGAAAAGAAACAGTAAAGAAATATTTACACATAATATTTTTGTGAGTTTGTGTAAGAGGATCATATCAGTTTTTGAGACCAATCACTAGCACCGTTGAGCTTTAAACACTTTAAGTTCTAAACGATTCACTTAGATTGTCAGTATACTGATCCACTTAAATTTTCACACAAAGTTCAACTGTTTCGAGATACAGATTAAGTGTTTTAAGAGACTTAAACTTATTCATATGTCCCACCTCAGAATATACTCCCGTATCCAGACTCCTATATTCAGTCTTACAGGTGAATGTACACTAATGATATCTGTAAGGGGTTAAATGCGAGACCATGAGAGCTCAGGCTATTGCTTTCGCAAAATCAGAGAGATGATGGTTCGACTTTAGGTGTGTCCCCCTTGGGGATCTTCTTTACAACAGCACATGATTAGCATTTTTCAATGTTTCATCATTTTTTATGCTGAGGGCGAGCTTTAAGATTAAAGCAATGCAAAGTATTATACGAGGACTAGGCTATTGCTCCCGCAAAATCAGAAGTCCAGGTATAATACCCCAGATATCACCACGCACAAGACCTAGTATGTCAAAAATAGAAAGCCCTTCAAACAAGATTTCGGGGGTTACCCATATATCCGAGAGATGTTCCCCACGAACTAAGCAAGTTTGATATTTAGGTTTATATCTCGAATACAATCTACTAAGCGTGCGAAAACCTACTGACACATCATCAGTGAGACCGTTTATCACATCTGACTTTCCAATTCTTTAGCGTACTGTGATTGTCTACTGATGTACTATCATTTCCTCTTTTTCACAACAAAACTCATTTTGAATTTTTATCATGTTTTTGGCTTTTTCAAATTTTCTAATGTTTTTGGATTTTCTGAAAATTCTTACTCCCCCTAAAATTCAAAACCATTTAAAGAAAAATTTGACAAATCGATGTTAATTGCTTCAAATCTCCATCCGCTTGGCATAAACAATCAGAACTCCCCCTGACAACAAACTATTTTCCCATTATGATTTCAAAACACTTAAGTTTGTTTTAATCAAATGGTTTTTCCGGAAAATTAGTTTTGTTGAAAACACTTGTAAGATCGGGGATTTGTTCATCACTTTGTCTTTCAACCACTTGTATGAAAGTTAAATCAAGTTCAACTTAATGACCTTGATTAACCACTTGTAGGTTCTCATCAACCATACCACTTGTAAGTATATAACAATTTTCAAGAAATAAGGCTACCACTTGTAAGTCGAAATATCACAAATGTGAATTTCTTAAGAAAGATGCCGATTTCTGCTCCACGATTACCAACTTGGGAGCTCCAGCAAGTCCAGAGTTTAGTCATGATAGGTTCTATCCCAGTTACTAACCTGGGATGACCCATCTTCATTTGGTTTCTTCGTTTTCTTTTCATAAAATTCCTTTACCCCTTTGACCTTCCTGTCAATCATTTTTCCAAAAATATTTTGAACTATGGGGTTAAAGGCTTTTTCAACATCAAATTCTTTCTTTTCAGAAAAAAATTGATTTGAAATCTCAACTTTTCCAATTTTTGATTTTAAATTTCCAGCTCGTAATGGTGGAAAAATTTTCATCATCCAATGGCGGCACTGAGTTTTCACTTTTTATCTCAACTTGTGGCTCCTCTGACTTTGACGAGTCAGATTCATCGCCATAAAATAGCTCTTCTGATTTTGCCGAATCATAATCATTGCTAGAACTATCATCAGATTTCTTAACAACCCACTTGTGGTTGTCAAGATTCACCTTTCTCTTGTAAAACCTTTTTGAACATTCACCAACCTCAAATTTTGAATTTTTGAAAACTTTAAATTGTTTGGTTGGTGGTTCATTTTCAACCATCTTTTCTTTCAGTTTTTCAAAGACTCCCTGTTTTGTTTGGATTGCCTTTGTACAATTCCTGACAATGTGACCAACTACTTTGCAGTTATAACAGGTTCTTGTCTCTTTCTTCTGTTGAACAACATCTTTCATCATTTACTCTTGCTTCTTTGCAAGGAATTCTTTGTTTGTCTGCTTTCTGAATAAATGCTCTTTTTCCTCTTCAGAATATGTTCCTGAAACAAATACAGTTTTTGATTTATAAGTTTTCTCATTTTTATGATTTTCTGGTGGAATAAAACCTAATCCCTTCTTTTTGAAATTACCGTTATGGTTTGGTTTCTTTCGATAACCTGAACCAGAACTGTAACCCTTTTTCTTGTTTAACCTTTGTTGAACTCTTGAGGTGTATTTTTTAGGTTTTTCAGAAAGATTTACATCTTTTATTTCAGAAATGTTAATTTCTGTTAGTTTGAAAACCTTGTTAATCATTTCAGTTTTAACACCTCTTATTGGAAATACTTCATCAGAATATAATTTTTCAGAATCAATCAAAGTATATGCTACTTTGAATGTTTCGTCATTCAAATTATTTTGTGATAACAGGAAAATCTTTATTGTAAACCCGTTTGTCCTTTTTTACTGTTGGACTTGAAGTGTCGGACTCAGACTTTGACTTTGACTCCTCCATTTCATCTTTATCCAACACCTGATCGACCACTTTCTTAATTATCTCAGACTCATGATCAGTGTCGGATGATGTGAAAGTAACATGTAACACCTCGAAAATTCGTGTTCAGTAATATAACGACACGTGTCATGTAAGACAAAAAGGGTTGTAAACCCGGATTTAATAAAGATGTTTTGGCAGGATTTAAAAGTGGCGTCATGTTAATTTTTACCTCTGAACGACCTCATTTATAAATCCCAAGACCCAAGTATATATATCTTAAACATCTAATATATCTTAAATCCAGAAATTCTTGACAATAATTGAAATGGTGGACTCCTACGAAGAAAATGCACGGTAAACCTTATTGTTCGGCACTTTCTTTAAGCAATCCAAGCAAACAATTCAAAATGGTAGGGTATGTAACTGTTCAAGACCATTTTGGGAGGTCCCAAACTGATAAAATAAGTCCCAAATTCGGAAAAGATGGTTGCCCTTTCGAATGCCTGAAAGAACAAAAAGTTTTGGCTGTTGAGGAAGCCTTGCGCACCGCAAGACTTGACCCTTACGGTGCGCAAGGGGTGTACCAGCGACAGAAATCTTGTTGTTTGCTGTTTAAACGCATGAAACTGATTTTAAACGGTTTTCCTCATATCCCTTGGCCCCTAAACAATCCCTAAACATATAGGGACACATGTTGGTAACTTATGGTCAGTAGTAGACTTATTTGTCAACACATTGTGGTGATTAAATCCACTATAAAAGGGCCATGAGTTGCAACTTTGCAATCACACCTTCATCTGCATTTTTGGATCACTTCTGGAGCTCAAGTCTTCTCTCAAGTGATCACTAATCCAGCTTAGGACTTCAGTAAGTTTGCTTGACCTTTCTAAATTAAGTTTAGCTTAGTTATTTAGCTAAAAGTCAAACCATCGTAATTACGGTTTGACTTCGAGATTAATTAATAATGGCTCAGTCAAATCTCGAATTAAAAGTAGTTATAAGTTGGTAATTATGTGGGTAATAAACCCTCAAAAGGGTTCCCCTGATTACCACTCTAACCAGGTCGAATGTCGGGTCAAACGTATTAATAAAAAGTCAACAGAATGTTTAAATTACAATTTATGCATGATTAGCAATGTAGAACACATATAACCTGTTTGATCATTAATATAACTTGGTAATGAGTGTAAGAACATGTCTAAACATGTTCAACCCGACAATTTCCTGTTTAGACCCGGTTCGGAACCGAAAGTCGCATAGTTTGACTTATACTTTGACTTTCAGTTCTGACCCGTTATGGCATGTTTTAGAAATGCCTTAGAGATTTATTTGGACCAGGTTACATGCTAGTATAACCCTCTGTGATTATACACCTCGGATCATTAGTTATCCAATTAATATGCATGATTCCGTTAATTGCTCATATGTTGACCATTATGCCCTTTTCACCTTAAAACGTGATTTTTGGAAATGTAAAAGAGTGGAAACTTTAATTAGTGATATATAAACTTGTATGCAAAGTTTGACATCAGTTTGAGGTGTAGATTGAGAGTTATGCTCATTAGCGCAAAATGAAAGCTTTATGTTAACTAAATGGCGTAATTAGCATATAGACTAGTTAAGCCTACTTTTTAATATCAAACTCTTTACCCAATGATGTAATATATTATTTTGGGATTTTTAAAGATTTTTAATTAATTTTAGGCTGAGCATAACTATAGTCGTAGGCTTAATCCGGTAATTGTCGGTTTTGCCCTAACGGGCCATAAAATGAGTTTTACATATCTAATTAACTCCAAACCTTTTGCTACTGATCACATATGATAAATAAATTATTTTAAGCCTTCTGGAATAATAAAAATTTCAGCTTTAAGTATCAAACCCGGAAATGGCTTCTAATCGCCTTTTAAGCGTTTTTAACGCATAGTATGTACTATAACCATATTAAACATACAAGGGTTGATACCTACTGATATTTGAGGCAAATTATAATATTTTAACAGTAAGCAAAAGTTGTTAAACTCAGACTTTAAATTTGAGCCTTTCGGCTTATGTGAAATTACCAAAATACCCCTACGGGGCATAGTTTGGTTATAATTGATAAATTTCACATATATACTTTAACCTACTGATAAAACTTAGCAAATTGAGTATATTTTCTGATTACATCAGGCCTGTAACTCAGGTTAACACTTAAACTCTTTTACAACCTTTAAAATGACCAAACTACCCCTACGGGGCATAGTTTGTGTTTAAATTCATTTCGGGCATAATAAAAGACATCTTACTGATGTCACAACACATATGAAGCATATTAACTTAGGAAACCTGTAAATGGTTCTCATTATTACCCGTTACGCTTATTACGCGTTCGGTTCGGTTTATGTAACTAGTTTACATAAACTAGCCTAAACGGGTCAAACCTTATCGGTTTTATCTCAAAATCCAGAATGTGCATGAAGGACCCATATTAAACAAGTCTCTGAACTTGTCGGGTCTAAATCACATTCTATCCGGTCTTTGCTTAATCGTGCGTACGAACCGTATCTTTGAAACTAACCGGTCTAAGCTTAAGCTTAACTAAAGACCCGTTAGGATTCTAATAGGTTATTATAAACCTTCGTTCCAGATTAGGAGAACCAGTAAAAGCTACTTGCAATTTGCTTATTGTGATGTATACATTGCTCAGGTAAATACTTTTAACTTATTTTCCCTATACGGGCTTGGGTTACGGTATATAGCATACCGCTTGATCGGGCATCAAATCTTCCATCGTTAGGTGGTTAATTGAATAATTTGATCGGCTCGTTTAAACAGTCTTGTTACTTAAAGCCTTTGGGGGGTTAATGACCATGTCCCGGATATCCTTGGCATCATTTTACGAAATGGCCACGACTTAAGCGCGGGGTGTAGGCGTACACCCGTCAGTGCACAAAAGTATATTGTGGTGTGTCTATTGATCTTTAACCCGGACAAGATCCGGGCTACTGAACGCACAAGGAACATGTAATTCGTTCACAAGATTATAATATTAAATAATTATCCCAAGTTAAATAAAATGTTTATGCCACGTGCATCCAAACTAATTTTCAATCATTTTCCAAAATGAGTCAGTTGATTGTATTTACCAGTGTAAACTGACGTATTTTCCCAAAAAGATTAAATGCAGGTATTAAGCGTAATTGGCTGGGGTTTCTCCTTAGCATCACTAGAAGTCTCGCAAGCTTAAGATGCCTGAAGTCTGTTGAACTATTAATACTATTTTATTTTCGATCCATCTGTGGATAAACTTCCGAATATTGTGACATTTGATATTACAATATTAAATTCGGTTGTATCATAATTTTTAAATTTTCTTCCGCTGTGCATATTGATTATTGTGTTGTTTAACTATTATGTTGACAACCACATCACGATACTCCCCCACCGGGCCCACCGGTGACACGTGGAAATCGGGGTGTGACAGGTTGGTATCAGAGCCAACACTGAGTGAATTAAACACTAGCCTTTTGTGTTTAATCTCAGTTACACAATTGCACATATCTAAACTTTCGAGTCTAGACAAATAACATAGGACGAATTCTACCTTGTTTGGTTTGTGTTTTGTCCTTTACTTTAAATATATTCTTGTCGTTATCTCATATTGTATTGACAGGATTAACAAAATGCCGCCATGATTCTTCAGGAGAAGAGGACGCGGAAAGGGGCCGATCACCGCCCCCAATGACAACGAGGCAGGACCCTCGAATGTGCGAGCTCCTTCAACCACAGAGAGTGACGATCCCCGGCAAAACCGGAGGAACCTCTTTGAACGGGCTAGACGGTCCGTCTCACACAGCTCCACACCTCCTGTTCAAAACCCTTATGGGCCACAGCCGGAATACGAGCCCAACAACCCGCAACCTTCCTACATACCGTTGCAGCGATCCTTATCGCATCATTCTTTTGGTGACCCTACACCAGTTTTTAGGGGCCGGTTTAACCCGGCAAACTACATAGCAGAATCAGTGGGTTTTAACCCATTGGGGCCGGAGGATCACTTCTCAAGAGATCACGCGGACGATATGGACGAGGATACGGACCCCGTCGAACCTGCCAGTGGTACACCTAACCACCCAATAGAGATCTCTGACGGATCTTCTTTCCACGGATCACCCTATGTTGGTCCAGATAGCTTTCAAGCTATGTTTACCAGGCACGAATGGTACTTTACACCTCCTCGCCATTCACCGCCCCAGCAGCAGCAACAGCAGCAACAGCAGCAACAGGATCCCTCTGTGGATTCAAGATTTGTGGCAGTCACGCCACCACCTCCACCGCCACCATTTCAACCGGCACCTCCACAACCGCCAAGGCGTAGGAGATCCGGAGCGCGTATGTCTTCGCGAGCGGGAGACTTTCATTTCAGCTCTCCTCGTCAATCCAGTGGCAGCCACTATCCGCCACATCAGGAGGGCCCACATATGGGTGGACCTTCTAACCCAGCTGTACCACAGCCACCGCCGATGGGTTTTGATAACCCAATTCCAGCATACACGGGTTCCATGGCGTATAACCCGTTTGAACCGTCGACTCACCACAATTATGGTTACGCTGAGGCCGACCCCTACATGGGAGCGGCTAACTACAACACCCAAGGACCCTATGGAGATCCATGGGGAGTAGGGTACCCAACACACGGGTACCAAATACCTCCAAGACCTATTATCAGGCAACAATCGCAACCACCAAGGTTCTCCCGACCAGAGCGCGAAGAAATTCTGCAAAGGTTGGACCATGTAGAGCGAGAGTTTCACAGGGAACGAAGGGAGCGACAAACGTTCTTCCAAGGATTAACGAGCCTGATTAAAGGGAAGAGCAAGAAGGACCACTAAATCCTTCCATTTGTTGTTGAGCCCCTGCGTGGGCCAGTCTTGCTGTATAAACCCCTGCGTGGGTATGCTTGTTTGTTTTGACCCCTGCGAGGGTCTATCTTTCTGTAAACCCCTACGAGGGTATGTTATTTGTGTAAGTCCCTGCGTGGACTATTATGTTATTTGTTTAAGCCCATGCGTGGGTATGTATGTTATCAAGCCCCTGCGTGGGTATTTGTGTTATTAAGCCCCTGCGTGGGTAAGTACTTGTTTAAACCCCTGCGTAGGTAAGTTGTTTGTTGAAAAGTCCCATCTAGGGCAACATGTAATCTTTTGAAAATTAATGGAATGTTATGTTTATAAATTTCATCTTGCTATTATATGCATAAATATTATATATAAAATAAATAAATCAAAATCATTCCTTTTAATAATAATCTGCCTATTTAAATATTGAACAAGAATCTTAAGAGTGAAACCTAGCCTGAGTGTCATTATAAAAACCTGGCCATGATGGTAAGACCTGTTTAAAAGATTCAAATCCCTGTTAACATCTGTAAACATGTTAACACTCCTGGCAGACGTGATTCATTTAAAATCACAACACGTCATTATTATATAAGGATCTTTTCAAAGATTCCAAACCCAACTAAATGATCTCCGAATCAAGGGTTAAATCACCAATTAAGATGATCATATTTTTACCATACGTGGTAATATAGTGCCTACGGGCCTTACTCATTTCTACATGAGCCAAAAGACAGTGGTAGCGATGACTCCCTGTCAGATAAAGGTAATGAACTAGGTTCGAACCTTCATGCCTTGATTCTCTGATATCGTGGCTTATATCATCCTATAAGATGATAATATTATAAACATCCCTTAGAAGGGAAGTGCCTACGGGCTATTGTAAATGTCCTTGTGACTAGGCCTATTGTGCCAATATACCTTAAAGGCCTTGATTCTCTGAAATCATAGCTTATAATTTAAATTGTCCATGTGACTAAGCCTTATGTGCAAATATATATTGTTATTGTTTATAATTAGGATAAAATTTTAATTGAAATCCTAATTGAATACGATTAATAAATTAACCAAATATGGTCTCTGTTTACCATGTTAATGAATTACCCTAAGGGGCAATTCCATAATAAACTCCCAAATAAACTATTGTCCTTGTTTTCTGTAACAGTTCAATTAAAATGGCTAACTCAGATGAGATAAATAGTCATCCAGTGGAGAACATTGATAACGCCCGGATAAATTTAACGGGTGCTGAATTAAAAGCGTTGGTCGACGACGCAGTTACAAAGGCATTGGAAAGGCAGTACGAAGAGTATAGTGGGACTCGTAGTAGGACCCTATCTACACAGCCTTCAAAGCCACCGTCCAAGAAGGACGAACCGAAGAAAGATGATGATCGGCACTCCTCGAACCACCACAGTGCTCCATCTCAGCAGGTTGTACTAAACCAAGGACCCCGTGACAAGGGTTGCTCATATAAATATTTTGTTTCCTGCAAACCCCGGGATTTCACTGGGGAGAAAGGAGCCATCAACTGTATGACGTGGCTGGACGAGATGGACACAGTTGTGGATATCAGCGGATGCGCTGAGAGGGATATAGTCAAGTATGTGTCGCAGTCTTTTAAGGGTGAAGCTTTAGCATGGTGGAGATCTCTGATTCAGGCCACCGGGAAAATCCCATTGTACAACATGTCTTGGGAACAATTCGATGCCCTTATCAGGGAAAATTACTGCCCTCAGCATGAGGTGGAGAAGATAGAATCTGATTTTCTATCATTGGTGATGACAAACCTTGACTGTCAAGCTTACCTAACGAGCTTCAACACGATGTCCCGGTTGGTTCCTTATCTGGTGACCCTGGAACCAAAGAGAATAGCTCGTTTTATCGGTGGTTTAGCCCTGGAAATCAAGGGAAGCGTGAAGGCTTCTCGGCCAGCTACTTTTAGATCTGTAGCTGACATATCCTTGTCCCTCACTTTGGATGCGGTCAGGCAAAGATCGCTGAGGAATAAGGAGGCTGAGAAGATGAAACGTGAAGATGATGGTTCACGGAGATCGAACAAGAAACACCGTGGGAACGGTGACAACAAGAAAGGATCAGAGTCAAGGAAAGATGGGCATCACTCTGGTGAGAAGCCCAAATGCAAAATTTGCAAGAAACAGCACTATGGAAAGTGCAGACTCGAGTCGAACTCACAGACTCAGTCAAAAACATATGCATGTGGAATATGCAAGTCCACGGATCACAAAACCTTGGATTTGCAAGAAGATGAAAGACGCAACGTGCTACCGTTGCAATGAAAAGGGGCACATTAAAACTAACTGCCCTAAGTACACCAAGAAGCCTGAAGAGGCCAAGAAGACTAATGCTAGAGTCTTCAGAATGGACGCAAAGGAAGCGATTCTAGACGGCAACGTTATTACAGGTACTTTCCTTGTAAATGATGTCTATGCAAGAGTACTATTTGATTCAGGCGCTGATAAGTCGTTTGTAGATCATAAATTTTGCAAATTGCTGAAATTACCTGTCAAAACCTTAAGTGTGAATTATGAGGTGGAGTTAGCGGATGGCACCCTAGAAACCGTCTCAACTGTGTTAGATGGATGTGTTATATCCATTAAGAACCATTATTTTCCTTTGTCTCTACTTCCATTTAAATTAGCCGGTTTTGACATAGTCTTGGGCATGGACTGGTTATCTCATAACCAGGCCCAAATTGTCTGCAACAGAAAGCAAGTGGTGATTAAGACTCCGTCTGGTGAATCACTTACCATTCGGGGCGATACCCAGTATGGATTGCCTGAGCAAGTGACTATGCTCAAGGCTTCCAAGTGTTTAAAGAAGGGTTTTGTCAACTACATGGCACAGGTGATTATTGATGAGCCTAAACCAAAGATAGAAGACATCCCTGTCATTTCTGAATACCCAGAAGTTTTTCCGGAAGAACTACCTGGTTTGCCACCAGATAGGCAAGTGGAATTCAGGATTGATATCATCCCCGGAGCAGCACCAGTTGCTAGAGCACCTTATAGGTTGGCGCCCACAGAAATGAAGGAATTAAGGACACAACTGGATGAATTGCTGGCCAAAGGTTTCATTAAACCTAGTTCGTCTCCATGGGGAGCGCCAGTCCTATTTGTGAAGAAGAAGGATGGATCGATGCGTCTGTGCATCAATTATCGTGAGCTTAATAAAGTCACGATAAAGAATAGGTATCCTCTGCCCAGAATCGACGATTTGTTCGATCAATTGCAAGGGGAAAGTTATTTCTCGAAGATTGACTTGAGGTCAGGCTACCATCAACTGAAGGTCAGAGATGAAGACGTGCACAAAACAGCATTTAGGACTCGTTATGGTCATTACGAGTTCCTAGTGATGCCTTTTGGGCTCACTAATGCACCGGCCGCGTTCATGGATCTCATGAATCGTGTTTGCAAGCCGTACTTAGATAAATTCGTCATCGTTTTCATCGACGACATTCTCATTTATTCTAAGAATAAAGCTGACCACGAGAAACACCTTCGATGTATTCTCAAACTTCTACATCAAGAGAAACTTTATGCCAAATTCTCTAAGTGTGAATTTTGGCTTCGAGAAGTCCAATTCCTTGGACATGTAGTGAGTGAGCGTGGTATCCAAGTGGATCCCGCTAAGGTTGAAGCAGTTATGAACTAGCAAGAGCCAAAGACGCCTACAGAGATTCGTAGCTTCCTGGGATTGGCAGGATATTACAGGCGTTTCATCGAAATTTTTTCTAGGATTGCTGCACCCCTAACTTCCTTGACTAAGAAGAAAGTAAAGTTCATTTGGGGCCCTAAGCAACAAGAGTCCTTTGATATTCTGAAGCAAAAGTTGAGCAACGCCCCAGTTCTGACATTGCCAGATGGAATAGAAGAGTTCGTGGTTTACTGCGATGCATCGCACACTGGCATGGGATGTGTGCTTATGCAGAAAGGCAAGGTTATTGCCTATGCTTCAAGACAGTTAAAGGTGCATGAAAAGAATTACACCACCCACGACTTGGAGTTGGGTGCCGTTGTATTCGCACTAAAACTGTGGAGGCATTATCTATATGGGATCAAGTGTGTGCTCTATTCTGATCACAAGAGCCTTTAGCATCTGTTTAATCAGAAAGAATTAAACATGAGGCAACGCCGTTGGATGGAAACTTTAAATGATTATGATTGTGAAATCAGATACCATCCCGGCAAGGCGAATGTAGTCGCCGATGCCTTGAGTCGAAAGGAGAGGGTAAAACCCATCCGAATCAATGCCAAGCGCATGGAGATAAAGAACAGTTTGACTGAAAGGTTGTTAGCTGCACAGAAGGAAGCTGTGTTGGAAGCTAACTATCCTAATGAAAAGCTAGGGGTAACTGAGGAGCAGTTAACTCTTAGCAAGGATGGAATTCTAAGATTAAATAGACGAATATGGGTTCCAATTTATGGAGGACTTCGTGATGTCATCCTCCAAGAAGCCCATAGTTCCAAATACTCCGTTCATCCTGGAGCTGATAAGATGTACCAGGATCTAAGGGCAAATTATTGGTGGATAGGCTTGAAAAAGTCTGTAGCCACCTATGTAGCTAAATGCTTGACATGTGCGCAAGTCAAAGCCGAGCATCAAAAGCCGTCAGGTTTGCTACAACAGCCTGAACTTCCTACGTGGAAGTGGGAAATGGTAACTATGGATGTTATCACCAAGTTACCTAAGACCAGGAAAGGAAATGATACAATATGGGTTATAGTTGATAGACTGACTAAGTCAGCACATTTATTACCCATCAAGGAGACTTATAGCTCCGACATGTTAGCCCAGTTATACGTGGATAAGATTGTAGCCTTACATGGCATACCTGTGTCTATTATCTCTGACAGAGATACTAGATACAAGTCACATTTTTGGAAGAGTTTCCAACAATCTTTGGGCACGCGTTTGAATTTTAGTACGGCTTACCATCCTCAGACAGACGGTCAGAGTGAGCGTACCATTCAAACGTTGGAAGACATGCTACGTGCATGTGTGATCGATTTGGGTGGTAGTTGGGATAAACACCTACCACTAATTGAGTTCTCCTACAACAATAGCTACCACACCAGCATAAAGGCTGCGCCTTTTGAGGCCTTATATGGTAGAAAGTGTAGAACGCCAGTTTGTTGGGGGGAAGTTGGGGACGTCCAATTATCAGGACCAGAGATAGTCTTTGAAACAACGGACAAAATTGTCCAGATTCGTGACTGATGTAGGGTAAAATACACATATTTGTCCGGTGTAGATTGTATAATTTTTGTATAGTTTTTATATGTTTTTATTTAGTTTTAGCATTATATTATATTATATTGTGTTCTGGCAGGTCCTGGTGCAAAAGAAGCAAAAATGAGTAAAAAGGAAATAACCAGCCAGTTGGGCAGAGTGGGGTGCCAGAGACCGAAGTATATCTGCAGCTATTTTCTATGAGTGGGTCGATGCCACTATCTCTAATTTATATATTAAAGGCGAGGGACCCAGAATGGCATATATGAAAGTGAAAAATTCATAGTCACATGTTGCAAAAGATTGAGGGACCAGAATTACAACAGTGCTCAAAGATGGAATTAATTCCATGACAAAATAAAGGAATCCATGTGAACTGTGACTTGTGTTGACTGAACCAATTGTTTTGTTTGATCAGATTTGTTTTATTGTCAAGTTGGGCTTTATGGTTGCAATTAGCTGAAGCAGGCCCAGTAAATATTGAGATGGGATTAGGGAGGAGTCCATATTAAAACCTCATTGGACGAAAATTGGAGGATGGAGGTGGGCTGCCATTATTTATTTTCGGAGGGAGTCGCATAATATATGGGGGCGGCTATTATTTTATTGGAAGGAAGAAAGATACAAGAAAAAAAATCCGACGCACAAGGAGCCGCACTTGAGATCAGGGACGCACAACTTAAGGGACGAATTTAAGGATTTATTGGCGAGGGTTCAAGCCGCGATCAAGATTCATGTTTGGGTTTGCAATTTCTTAGTGTTCAGTTTTAATAGCTTTGTGTTTTTAAATTTGATTACTATGGATTGTTTATTATTCAAGACTTGTTTCTTTTTAGTGGTTATGATTCTTGGCTAATTTCATAAATCACCTAGACTTTGATGAATGGATTAATATAAAGTTTTTACCGTTTTCGTTATTTGCATGATGTTTATGGGTTGATTGTGTTTAGTAAGCGGTTTGATTTAATGGTTTGATATGTATGCGTACTTTGAATTGGTTTATTGTTATTATTTTCTTCATATGATTCTTAGTGACGGTCTATATCACAACTTAGAGTCATATTAGGGTTTAGGGTTTCGGTGAGTGTCTATATCACGTTAGAAAACCTTCACTCTTTAGGGAGAATTGGCCAATAACCTCTAGAAGTAAGTGGTAATAATTTGCTAAGTCTTAGTGTTCTACTAGTCCTAATACCTGGAAAGTGAGGGGCTATTGGTAGGTCTTACCCGGCGAATTGCTTTAGATAGGCCTTGGAAAAGGTTATGTCTTGGTTTACCTATCGGTCTTATTAGTCTATCAAGTCAAGTTAATTACTTCAAACTACCCTAGATCTAGGATTGGAAAAGAATAGGTCAATATTAGGGTACTTACACAATAATTAGACAATTGGAAAAACGTCTAATAACCGGTAGGATTAACGGCCTAGGTAGCTCCACAGGTTTCTCCTTGAGAAGGGTCGAGGGGCCTCGATGGTTCTTAATAGGTTTAGTACTTTAAGATCCCGGTTCCATAATTCGTGCATTTAACTTAATCGGTAATCTCTTAAAAACAATCCAGGATTCTTGTCTAGGTGGTCTCATTCTCATATAAGAAAAGTCCTTAGTCTTTATTCGTATTTAGTCTAGCTTTAGTCTACTTAGTAGTTTAATATAGATTTCCTAGATTTTCAGTAACCCCCCCCCCCCCAAACAATTAAACAAGTTTGTGTCGTGTCTGTCAGTGTCTATTAGAGTCTAGTTTACGTGATACATAGAGTCTCAGGGTTCGATACTCGGGCTTGCTTAGGCTATACTACATTGACCGGTACACTTGCCGGTTGTGTGGTTTAGGTTTTAGAGAGTCCTAGTCTATAAATTTAAAACTTAGAGTGTCTAATTTAGCGAGTTTAACTTAGTTACTTTTTATAGTCCGTTTAGCACACATCAGTGACCGTCTCAAAGCTGCCCGAGATAAGCAGAAGAGCTACGCAGATCCGAAGCATAAAGCTTTTCACTTCGAAGTAGGTGACAAAGTGTTGCTAAAAGTATCACCCTGGAAGGGAGTGATGCGATTTGGTAAGAAAGGCAAGCTAAGCCCGAGATACATAGGACCTTTCGAGGTTATCGAACGTGTCAGGTCAGTTGCCTATAAGTTAAACTTACCAGAAGAGCTCAGTGGAATTCACAATGTGTTCCACATCTGCAATCTGAAGAAGTGCTTCGGTGATGAATCACTGGTAATACCGCATACAGATGTGCATATAGATGAGAGCTTAAAATTTGTGGAAAAACCTTTGTCGATTGAAGATCGACAGGTAAAGAAGCTTCGAAGGAAGCATGTACCTATTGTAAAGGTCAAATGGGATGCCCGTAGAGGTCCCGAGTATACGTGGGAGGTTGAATCCACCATGAAAGAAAAATACCCACATTTGTTTCAGTAAATCTCGGGTCGAGATTTATTTTAAGGGGGTGAGGATGTAACACCTCGAAAATTCGTGTTCAGTAATATAACGACACGTGTCATGTAAGACAAAAAGGGTTGTAAACCCGGATTTAATAAAGATGTTTTGGCAAGATTTAAAAGTGGTGTCATGTTAATTTTTACCTCTGAACGACCTCATTTATAAATCCCAAGACCCAAGTATATATATCTTAAACATCTAATATATCTTAAATCCAGAAATTCTTGACAATAATTGAAATGGTGGACTCCTACGAAGAAAATGCACGGTAAACCTTATTGTTCGGCACTTTCTTTAAGCAATCCAAGCAAACAATTCAAAATGGTAGGGTATGTAACTGTTCAAGACCATTTTGGGAGGTCCAAAACTGATAAAATAAGTCCCAAATTCGGAAAAGATGGTTGCCTTTTCGAATGCCTGAAAGAACAAAAAGTTTTGGCTGTTGAGGAAGCCTTGCGCACCGCAAGACTTGACCCTTACGGTGCGCAAGGGGTGTGCCAATGACAAAAATCTTGTTGTTTGCTGTTTAAAGGCATGAAACTGATTTTAAACGGTTTTCCTCATATCCCTTGGCCCCTAAACAATCCCTAAACATATAGGGACACATGTTGGTAACTTATGGTCAGTAGTAGACTTATTTGTCAACACATTGTGGTGATTAAATCCACTATAAAAGGGCCATGAGTTGCAACTTCGCAATCACACCTTCATCTGCATTTTTGGATCACTTCTGGAGCTCAAGTCTTCTCTCAAGTGATCACTAATCCAGCTTAGGACTTCATTAAGTTTGCTTGACCTTTCTAAATTAAGTTTAGCTTAGTTATTTAGCTAAAAGTCAAACCATCGTAATTACGGTTTGACTTCGAGATTAATTAATAATGGCTCAGTCAAATCTCGAATTAAAAGTAGTTATAAGTTGGTAATTATGTGGGTAATAAACCCTCAAAAGGGTTCCCCCTGATTACCACTCTAACCAGGTCGAATGTCGGGTCAAACGTATTAATAAAAAGTCAACAGAATGTTTAAATTACCATTTATGCATGATTAGCAATGTAGAACACATATAACCTGTTTGATCATTAATATAACTTGGTAATGAGTGTAAGAACATGTCTAAACATGTTCAACCCGATAATTTCCTGTTTAGACCCGGTTCGGAACCGAAAGTCGCATAGTTTGACTTATACTTTGACTTTCAGTTCTGACCCGTTATGTCATGTTTTAGAAATGCCTTAGAGGTTTATTTGGACCAGGTTACATGCTAGTATAACCCTCTGTGATTATACACCTCGGATCATTAGTTATCCAATTAATATGCATGATTCCGTTAATTGCTCATATGTTGACCATTATGCCCTTTTCACCTTAAAACGTGATTTTTGGAAATGTAAAAGAGTAGAAACTTTAATTACTGATATATAAACTTGTATGCAAAGTTTGACATCAGTTTGAGGTGTAGATTGAGAGTTATGCTCATTAGCGCAAAATGAAAGCTTTATGTTAACTAAATGGCGTAATTAGCATATAGACTAGTTAAGCCTACTTTTTAATATCAAACTCTTTACCCACTGATGTAATATATTATTTTGGAATTTTTAAAGATTTTTAATTAATTTTAGGCTGAGCATAACTATAGTCGTAGGCTTAATCCGGTAATTGTCGGTTTTGCCCTTACGGGCCATAAAATGAGTTTTACATATCTAATTAACTCCAAACCTTTTGCTACTGATCACATATGATAAATAAATTATTTTAAGCCTTTTGGAATAATAAAAATATCAGCTTTAAGTATCAAACCCGGAAATGGCTTCTAATCGCCTTTTAAGCGTTTTTAACGCATAGTATGTACTATAACCATATTAAACATACAAGGGTTGATACCTACTGATATTTGAGGAAAATTATAATATTTTAATAGTAAGCAAAAGTTGTTAAACTCAGACTTTAAATTTGAGCTTTTCGGCTTATGTGAAATTACCAAAATACCCCTACGGGGCATAGTTTGGTTATAATTGATAAATTTCACATATATACTTTAACCTACTGATAAAACTTAGCAAATTGAGTATATTTTCTGATTACATCAGGCCTGTAACTCAGGTTAACACTTAAACTCTTTTACAACCTTTAAAATGACCAAACTACCCCTACGGGGCATAGTTTGTGTTTAAATTCATTTCGGGCATAATAAAAGACATCTTACTGATGTCACAACACATATGAAGCATATTAACTTAGGAAACCTGTAAATGGTTCTCATTATTACCCGTTACGCTTATTACGCGTTCGGTTCGGTTTATGTAACTAGTTTACATAAACTAGCCTAAACGGGTCAAACCTTATCGGTTTTATCTCAAAATCCAGAATGTGCATGAAGGACCCATATTAAACAAGTCTCTGAACTTGTCGGGTCTAAATCACATTCTATCCGGTCTTCGCTTAATCGTGCGTACGAACCTTATCTTTGAAACTAACCGGTCTAAGCTTAAGCTTAACTAAAGACCCGTTAGGATTCTAATAGGTTATTATAAACCTTCGTTCTAGATTAGGAGAACCAGTAAAAGCTACTTGCAATTTGCTTATTGTGATGTATACATTGCTCAGGTAAATACTTTTAACGTATTTTCCCTATACGGGCTTGGGTTACGGTATATAGCATACCGCTTGATCGGGCATCAAATCTTCCATCGTTAGGTGGTTAATTGAATAATTTGATCGGCTCGTTTAAACAGTCTTGTTACTTAAAGCCTTTGGGGGGTTAATGACCATGTCCCGGATATCCTTGGCATCATTTTACGAAATGGCCACGACTTAAGCGCGGGGTGTAGGCGTACACCCGTCAGTGCACAAAAGTATATTGTGGTGTGTCTATTGATCTTTAACCCGGACAAGATCCGGGCTACTGAACGCACAAGGAACATGTAATTCGTTCACAAGATTATAATATTAAATAATTATCCCAAGTTAAATAAAATGTTTATGCCACGTGCATCCAAACCAATTTTCAATCATTTTCCAGAATGAGTCAGTTGATTGTATTTACCAGTGTAAACTGACGTATTTTCCCAAAAAGATTAAATGCAGGTACTAAGCGTAATTGGCTGGGGTTTCTCCTTAGCATCACTAGAAGTCTCGCAAGCTTAAGATGCCTGAAGTCTGTTGAACTATTAATACTATTTTATTTTCGATCCATCTGTGGATAAACTTCCGAATATTGTGACATTTGATATTACAATATTAAATTCGGTTGTATCATAATTTTTAAATTTGCTTCCGCTGTGCATATTGATTATTGTTTTGTTTGACTATTATGTTGCCACCCACGTCACGATACTCCCCCACCGGGCCCACCGGTGACACTTGGAAATCGGGGTGTGACATAACATCAATGTTGTCTGGCAAGTTATCTGAATGATCATATTCCCACTATAAGTTGGTTGCCTTTTTTACTCTTTCTGAATTTGGATTTTGTGGAGAATATCCATTTTCAAGCAGGGGTGGACACTTGTTATAACCAACACTTTGTTTCTTACCAGAAATCTTTTCTTCAGGTTTCTCTTTTGTTTTGGAATTCTTCACTTCAGATGTTTCTTCTTCAAACGCCTTCATGCCTTTAACTGTAGGGTAAATCCTGTCAATCACATAAGAAGAACATGAGTAACTTTTCAACAACTTGTTTACTCTTTCAGTTTTGATTCTCTGAGTTTCCAATTTCTTTTCAAGCTTAGCACACATATCAATGTAATAATTGACCATTTCCTGCTTTATCATGTATGTTCCATTGAGTGTCTTCATAGTTGTAGCTTGTTCACTGCTTGACTCGTTATATTGATTCATGGCTTTGTTTAAGACATCATACGATTCTTTTAGTCTTTTCATGTTATGAATCAACTCATTGTTTTGCTTTTTCATAGTCTCACAGTTTTCACAATTCTCAGACACCTTTTTTGCCTCAGCTTCCTTTTTAATCTCGAAAGCTGGAATTTCTTTCACCTGCTTCTTTATCACACGGATTTCTTCATCATCATTTTTATCTTTCTCGGCTCGAGATTTTAAATACTCTTTCATTCTTTCTGCATAATATGAATTATCATCATCACGATCATCATGTTTTTCAACCTTCTTCTTTGCCATTCGTGCTCTTTCAGCATCTCTCTCGGCTAGATATTTTAAATGCTCTTTCATACTATCTGCCCAATACGAATTATCATCAGCAATATCATCAACGATTTGAGCAACAAAAGCTTTATCCTTTAAGATCTCTTTATCCAGACAATATTTGTCCCAGCTAAAACCTTCTGGCAATCTTTCATCCTCTTGATTAACTAGATAAGCTTTCTTTGGTTCTTCAATCTCTTTCCTAGCATGTGAGGTTTGTGGCGATTGCTGTTGATACGGCTGTTGAGCAACTTGATGATAAATCGCTTTCCGATAATAGTCAGTGTTTCCAAAAGGATTTTGAGCTCCACTTGCTTCGCGGTTTGTGCATTCTCGCTTGAAATGCCCTTTTTCCCTGCAACGAAAACAAGTAACTTTAGATTTATCAAATCCTAAAGTAGAAACATTTGCATCACGAAAATAATCTCTTCCCGTAATCTGTTTAAACTTTTCAGCTCTTCTCAGCACACTAGCCAAACACCACATTATATCCATAAGTTCCATCTCCTCAGCATCAACCTGATCGTAATCCTCTTTTGTAAACATCGGATTTCCGATTCTTCCTGCAACTAAACTCCCATAAGACTCTAACACAGTCACCAACAGAGACATATGACTTTTGGCTACTTCTTCAGAGTAATTTTGATCATTCTCAAGATTTAAGGCAATGTTGCATTGTAGTACTTTGCCACTCTTTGTTGCTGAAAATTTTGGATCAAATGATGGATATGAAGAGAAACCAGTTTTGCTACTTGATCCTTGAGATGATCCTCCAGAAGAACTTTTTGCATTGAAAGCAGTTTCAATCTTCGGTGCAATGTTGGTCCTATCACTAGTACCACCTTTGTAATATAGACCAATGTCTTGTTCACCATCAAAGTCCTTCATTCTCGCTATCTTTCGTTGTTCCATCTCTTGAGCTTCGAGTTGTTCAATAAACGAGCTCAGCGTTAGATTGTCAAACTCAGGTTTATTTTTCAACATCATAAGATACGTGCCCCAAACATCTTGTGGCAATGCATCGGCCAATTTTTCAACCATTTCATCATTATCTTTCTTAATGTTCAATCTCTTCATGTTCTTGGTCAAATTGCAATATCTTTCTATAATCTGCTTGGTGTTTTCAGTTTTTAATCCACGAAATAAATCAAATTCTTTCTTCAAAAGTGACATTTTGTTCTTGATCATCTCTTTACTTCCAACAAAGTTTGATTTTAGTTATTTCCATATCGAATGTGCACTTCCGTTGTGTTGTAGTAAAATCAAGATTTCTTCCTTAATAGCTTGCTGCAAAAGACTAACCATCATCTTTTCATTTTTGTACTTCTTTTTCTCATCAACATCTATATCTTTAATATCAACCTTCTCTCTGTTGTCCATAACCGGTCTAACATATCGATATTCAGTACATTCCCATGCATCTAAGTAATAAGCTTGAACCCAATTTTCAAAACGTTCTGCCCATCCACTATACTCCTCAATATTCATAAGCTTAGGCGGTTTTTGTGTGGTACCCGTTTCATTTTCTAGCATCGTGTTCTGAGTAATAGTAATCGGAGTAGCAAACGCGTTGTAGAATTCGTTCTCCATGATTCGGTATCAAAAGTTTCACAAACTCAGACTTTCAAACGAATTGGATTTCTTCAAACGAAATGCTCTTAAAATGAAATGGGCCTTTTCAAACGAAATGAATCTTTCAAGCGAAATGAACCCTGCTCAAACGAAATGGAGACACTTGGTGCAAAATGGAATATATGATTCACACGAAATGGACTTTTCAAGCCAAATGACACTTCCAAGCGAAATGGAATACCAATTTGTGCGAAATGATGTCTGTTTCACACGAAATGGCCTTTGGTGCGAAATGGAAGCCTGTCTCGTACGAAATGGATGCAAGTTCAAATGATTTGGTATCAATTCGTGCGAAATGGAGCTGACATCACACTTTCGGACAGTTTTTCAACAAATTGATCAAGTTTTACTTTGAATTAAGGTCTGATTCTTTCAAGGGTTTGTTAAAACTGTGTTTCGCACGATATATGTGAAAATCAAACCATTTTATCCGTAAAATCTTGTTTAATTTTGAAAAATGTGAAGAAAGTGAGTAGAAATCAGAATTTTTCAGTGAAAACGGCTGAAATGGTAAGAACTCTTCCTCCTGAGCTCTGATACCACATGTAGGATCGTTTGCACGACCAAACGAGTCGTTCAAAAGAGATCTCGTCCAATACGAAAGGCGGAAACAGACGTATCGGAGTTATTTCAGCTGATTTGCAGAAAGAATCACTTTAAATGTCTCTTGAATTGATATCAGATCGTTTTACAATGCTGGAGACACTTCGGCAGAGCTTCGCTACTGGAAACCAAACGTTACAAATGAAATCACCAAGGCACGTATTTATAGGCAATGCCATTTTGCACGAGATGGCTCACACGAAATGGCTCAAACCTATATATTTCTCGTTTTTCTCGTAAATTGTGCCCTGATCTATGTACACTATTACAAGACTCGATACAAGACGAAGTCGACAAACATATGCACCAACAATCAGGAGGAGATAGAAAATGTTATTCTTCATTGAGCGACACTGTTCACCATTTATAATTTTTTAATATATTTTAATAGTGGATATGAGTGGAAAAGAGGGAAATATAATGATAAAAGTATTAAAAAAATATTATTTAATTAAAAACGACGGCACCGGTTAGAGTAGTGAAAACTCTTACTGTATTCTTTGACTTGGTGTATTGGTATGTTGTTTGTTTTTTGGAGCTAAGAGTCTCTCTGAAAGCAGCCTCTCTATGCCTAGGGATAGAGGTAAGGTTTGTCTACATCCCGCTCTTCCCAGACCATATAAGTAGTTTTGCTAGCTATTTGTGGGATTTACTAGGTATGGTTGTTGTAATTGAAAATGAGAGATAATGATTTTTAGTGTAATATATGGTAAAAATAAAAGTTATATGTGAATGCTCTAAGATAGTTGGCCTGCTAAACCATTTACAACCCATTTGAGTTCTTATATTAGATAAATAAGTTAGATTAAGATGGGTTGGGTTTAGTTGAAACGACTTTAAATATGTCAAGGTTATTGTTAACATCTTTGACGAATAAATATATAGTTGTATTTGGATTCACTAATTTAATCGTTTAACCCGTTAACCTGATACGATTGCGAAACCCTTTAAACATACACTGCAGACGTGTAAACCCGTTAACCTGATACGATTGCGAAACCCCCTAAACATACACTGCGGACGTGTAAATGCATAATGACAAAAGTATTAACCACATGTGTGTGAATATGTAATAAAAGTTCCTAGAATAATACATATTGAGTGTGAAACTCTGAATTACATGATAAACTTGAGATCAGCTACCGTTGACAAAACACATCATCGTGGCTTTAAAAACCATGAGCACGTGAAGACCTGTTAACTGTCACGTACTTGGGGAGTGGTGAATGGAGCTTTCAGCTATGCGTAGAGCATGTAGGTGATTTATAAATGATTTGACTTTCTTTTGAACGGAATTATAATACCTTTCGAATATATTTCAACTTAGCAACTTCAAAATAAAGAAATAAATTTACCAGTAAATCAAAAGTCACTTGATTTGGAGTTTGATCTCTCCTCTCGGTAGGGCCGAAAAAAAATAAAAAAAATTTAGCACTGTGCAAAATAAAAGTTTTGGATCATATTCGTAAATTTCCATGTATTATAAACTTATTAATTATTTAATCACTAAAATTTATGTGAAAATAATTTAAATAGTTATTATTTGCTAAGTGTAGTTAGTAATTTATTAATTAAAGAAAAAAATGTAGTTGACAAAATTAGGCATTAAATGTCATATGCAGCTAAAAAAACTAAAAAATGAAGCTAAAATAAAGAATTTGGAGAAGCCGAGATTAGAACCCGCATTTCCTTGTTGTTTAAGCAAGACAATAACCACCCCGACAAGAGCTTCTTTATGTCATATTTCGATTCAGTATATATATATTTCAGCTTATACAACGTAAATTTTATACAAGACTAAAATGATTTGGGCTCCCGGAGGGTTTAGGCCCCGGGCCGTCGCCCACCCCGCACCCCTTCCAAGCCGGCCTTGCCTCTTGGAATGCAACTCCTTTTTATGTTACTCTCGTCATCATCCAACTATGAAAGAAAATCGTTCATATTAAAATTCCAATCTTGGAACTAATTAAAGAAAGATGCTTAATAGTTAAGAGTAAATTTTACAAATATTTTTCTTTATGAACTTATGACATTTGGATGATTAGTATTAGAATATATTTAAATTTGTGGCTAAATTTGTATCAATATTGTATCATCACAATTATCGTAGATAGCATAATTGTAGGAGTAAATTGTGATGATACAATATAGATACAAATTTAGCCATAAATTTACGCCTATTCTAATAATCAGTAACATCCCAACTCCAAGTGATTGGTGTTTACTAAGACCATGTGAAGTGGTACACATGAATAATGCCCCTCACTCATGGGCATTGTGCGACACGTGTCATCCCAGTCAGCAAAGGGGCATTATGGGCGTTTTTTCACAAATGGGCGTAGTGGGATAATGCTCAATAATGTCCCATCAATGATTACCCAATTATTTAAAAAAAATAATAAAACAAATAATATTAGTTGGAATATTCTTATTGGATAAACAAAAATTGAGAAAGCATGCACCGGCGTGTTTTAAATAAAGCGGAGCACTAATTTTTGAAAAAAAAAACGCTTAAACACGCCTAGGGGTGGGGGGTGGGCGTGTTTGGGCGTGATTGGTGAGGAAAAACGCCAAAATTGATACCACTACGGATGGTCTAAGCTAATGTTGCAAGACCCACCAAGTCCCTTGGACCTCCCATTGGGTGTTGGTGAGCCGCCCTCTTGAACTCTCAGGTTTCTATAGACGCTTGAATTTACAACTAAGGAAGGAAAAGTGTGACAACCCTCATAATCTCATGTATCCGTACAATTTATTAATGATAATTAAAGTGCTTGATGACTGTGCTGAATCATTTAACTGCTTTCTGATTTCGGTGTTATACTTACGTGTACTTGTTAACATACTAATAGTGTACAGAAAAGTTACTAAATAGTCCTGTGTGCTTTCCTAAGTGTTGAGAATTAAAAATGTTACAAAAAAAATATATAGGACACTTCACGGATTAATTAACGGAACAGTATCAAACCGGACATTACCCGGAACACTAAAATAATGCTAGAAGCGTTGTTCTTATTTTTCTGAATTAGTTATGGTCCCCGAATATCATAACGCACCATAAAAATATCTAATAACTAAACATCCTAACTAAACACTTGGATTTGAACTAGGATGGAACTAACTAGTTAGCACCTAAGCCATACCCCCCCCCCCCACACACCTATGGACGGCCCCAACATGGGCTCCACCATGTTGATTTGTTTCAATTTAAAAATTAGATCATGTTCCCTAAAGTTATGCATGTTATACAAGGGTTAAAATGAATGGATGGGTTATAAGTATGCACCTTGGGTTCTAGTCTCATTACTACACACACTACTCTCCTCTTTTCCCTCTTTTGATCTCGGCTGAACCCAAGAGCACCACCACCATCACTTGATCACTTTCAAGCATTCTACAAGCATACAAAGGTGTTAGAAGGCATACAACGAAGCTCGGTGTTCTCGGAAGTGGAAGGACCTTCTTCGTTTGCTATTAACCACCACATTTCTTCACTTGAATTTCCCTAGTCTTGAACTAGTGATAAGAACTTAGATCCATTCATTATTCATGTTATTTAAGTGGTTAATAGATGCATTATGAAGAAAACATATGAACACCATAAGATCTTGCACTTAAAACTGGAACATAAGCTTAAACAGAATGATACATGAAGAAATGATGTTAGAATGATGTTGTTTGGTATATGATGATTATGTGCTGATATGAAGGACTTATAACCTGCTGTAAGTGTGTATAAGAGTCGTTGTTGATCGCTAAACATGTTAACGGAATCAATCGAGCACGCTTTAGAATGTTAAAAGCTGAAAACAGGAGGCTGTTTGGTGATTGGTTGTAACAGGACCTTAATAAAACGAAAAATGTATTTTCTGAAATCTAGATTTATGTATTATGAAATACGGTTCTAATGGAACTGGAATCATAATTTTTGGACTTCGTTTGCTATTTTTAAAGGGTCGATTTGTAACAACAACTAAAGCTGAGTTTTTACAGCAGTAAATGGGTGTTATATTTTTAGTCATAACCTGAAAACTGAGTAGAACTAAGTCATGAAACTCGTACTGTAAATGACCACTGATGTATTTGTAATCCTCCCACTGGAATTTCGTAAATCGGACTTACAATGAATTTTAAATAAATTATTCCGTGGACTGCAGTCAGAAAAAGATAAATCTGAGTGCAGTCCGGAAAATGATTTTTTATAAAATATTGGCAATGAATTGGACTCCGATATTTTTACACAGTAATATTTGGATCGTTTAAGAAATTCTGTAAAAAGTTGGGAATTTTTGGAACAAGTTAACTATTTTATTAAAATCCCCGAAAACAGCACAGTTTTGAATATAAAAGCTAAAACGACATAAGTAGAAAATGGCGTGTCTAAATGTCGGGTAGGTATTCTGAGGATGATCTAACATGTTGTATGTCAATGAAAGTAATATGTGCAATATCATATGCTTGTTCTTGAGTAGCTATAGGTGGAATGCTTATATGAGCGTGAACTATTAAAGTGAATGCATGTTATGTAGTAGTTACGTGTAGGAACTTTGTGCTCCATTTGAAACCACTAAATGACTAACTGGTAATCATATTAGGACGTGATTGACCGACCTTGACTGTTAGCTATATTTGAGAATCTAACCGAGCAAACCGAGGTGAGTTCACACTTTTCTACAAAGCATGGTAATTCCCGGTGGGAATGGGAATGGGTTCAGGAATAGGGATTCCTCGTCCTGTTGGGACAGATTAGACTTACTGGACTAGAACTCTATCAACGAAGTCCCTCCCTTTTTGTATCGACTTAATCGCCGTGGCTATGGCAAGCGGGTCATTAGTTAATAGCGCTATTAGGTTTAACAAACCTCACACCGTGCCAGTCGGACGGGCGTGTACTAATGGACTATGGCACGTCGGTGATGATAGACACCGACGCTAGGGCACAATAAATTTTCGTTAGTAGTCGATATGATAAACGAGTCTGGTAGTTTAAATAATGGGGTAGCCCCCACGGCCGGAGTGCTGGGCTGGATAGCCAGGGAAGGTGGACATGGGATGGTTAACTAATAAACGTTTTCGAACTATGGGGTAACCCCCACGGCTGGATAGCTGAATGAGATTAAACTACGTTTTTGGAAACAACTCTAAAATGGACAACCAACTGTGAACTCACTCAACTTTGTTGTTGACTCGTTGTTACATGCTTTGCAGGTCGCTAGATGCTATGGGGCTTGCATATGGAGGTGGTCGTTGTGGGATGCGAACTGTTATGTCCCGTACTTAATAAATAAACCTTATGGACTTATGAAACTTATGTTTTGAGTCTTTAAAACTTATGAACTACGAACTTGTGTTTTGGTTTAACGTCTTATGCTTCCGCTGTTTAAATTGAACTTGGTTAACTTCCTTTTGGTCACCAATTGTATTGAGGTTGGTTTCATTTACTTAAATACGTTGTTCAATATGATTGGTGGCTCGATCCTGGTCATGTCACGCCTCCAAGCGGTGATGCTCCGCATGGTGGATTTTGGGGGTGTGACAAAAAGAAACCTGAACTTAATGAGAATACATGAATCCTGAAACATCTGGGATGGACATAAGATCGATAATCGATATGAGATTACTTTTATATATTTTTTTTGGGTTTGGGACGAGTATAAGATTTATTCATATACATGTTTACCCGATTATATACAATATACCTGACATGATTTTCTATTATTTTTTTTAGAACGGCCAACAAAAAATCTTATTCACCATCTAACAAGGTGCTAGCACCTACATCCACCAATTTAGAACGAAAAAACAACAATTAAAGAAACAACAGACAAAAACTGATGAAAAATAACATTATTGAACTTCAGAACCTTTCGAAAACTTCGAACCTCCTCTATCTATCCCAGTTCAGATTGCAATCCTTCGAACTGTTCTTGACCCATTGGTAGCTCATGTGTTTTATTTCCTCCACCACCACAGGAACTGAGGTCGGGATTTGCTCGAAAACGACCCTGTTTCTCATCCTCCAAATACTCCAAAGGTACACAAGTGTAATGGCATGTATCAATTTCTTTTTCTTGGAAGATCCAGACACCAGTTCATTAATTTGGATTAGATCCATTATGCCAAAGATGAAGAAATTTGGAATCTTACACCATTGTGTGATAACGGACCACACCATTTGGGCAAACTAGCACGACACGAATAGGTTCTCACATGTTTCTGGGACTTCATTACAAAGGGGACAGGTTGTCGAAACCGGCTTGATTCCTTTTAATTGTAGTGCACTTCTTGTCGGCAACCTTTCCACCATCGCCCGCTAACCTACTATACCAACCTTTTTAGGCGTCCAATTATTCCACTTGAATATTGCACTCGGTGGAGACCTATTAGTAGAGAGGACATGTTGTTTGATGGTGGCGACCGAGAAAATCCCGTTCGGATCAAGACCCTATATCCAATGATCTTTTTTGTGGACACACTTAATTCCCATAAGCTTCTGTACAAGTTGCTGTAATTTTGCTATTTCTTCCACCAAGGTCGGTTCACGGTATTAGAACCACCTTGGTCAAAACAGAATTTCCCACCAAAGAAAATTGAATTTCAAAATTAATTACTTGTTGTAACTTACTATGTAATTAGTTCCTAGTCTTTAGCACTCTTTAATTCCTAGTCTTTAGCACCCTTTAATTCCTAGTCTTTAGCACTCTTTAGTTCCTAGTCTTTAGCTCTCTTTTTATATAAATGTAAATCTTGTATCAATGAGAAATAACAAGTGTTGATACTTTTATATCGTATCAGCCAGGTTTTGCAAAACCTAAACACAACCACCCTTTCTTCCATGGCCAATAATGCTGTTACGACCACCACTGTGACCATCGGCACAGCAGCCACACATTCGGTCACTATGATCAACTTCCCTTCATCTCTAAAACTCACTTCTACCAACACCCCTGGCCTGCTTCCCACACCCACTTCCGCCCCTAGCCAACGACCCTTTCTTGGTAAATGCCAATGGTGTTTTATCAAAGGACATTCATTAACCTCATGCCCATTATTTAATAAAGCTCATCCCTCAATCACACCTCCAACCTACAACCGATCCAATAACCAACCAAAACCCCAAGCACACATGATGGCAACACACCCCACCATGGACTCCGATTTATCTTGGTTGAAGGATAGTGGTGCTTCTCATCACATTACCAATGATCTTAGTGCACTCTCTACGCATAGCCCATACGATGGTACCGAGGAACTTATCATCGGTGATGGTTCGTCTCTTAAAATTACTCACATTGGCACCATGACTCTTTATTTTTCTAATGTTCCTGTTGTTCTTAAAAATGTTCTTTGTGTTCCTTCTATCTCCCGTAACATCATATCTATCTCTCGCTTATGCCTTGATAACAACATACTAATCTTATTTTTCTCTTCTTATTTTGTCATCAAAGACTTTCCCACTCGCCGAACCATTCTTCGGGGAATCACTAGTCATGGTCTCTACGAGCTCTCATCAAGCAAGTCTCCTCAAGCTTTTCACTTGCAAACCACCAAGAAGTCTTCATGGCATCACCGCCTAGGACATCCACATTTGCGTGTTTTACAACATTTAGCTTCCTTTGTTCCCTTTACTTCTAGCAAGCATGAATCATGCAATTCTTGTTGCATTAATAAAAGTCACAAACTCCCCTTTTATTCATCTTCTTTAACTTCTAATACACCTCTAGAATTAATATTTTCCGATGTTTGGTCATCTCCAATTACATCTTTTGATGGTTACAAATATTACATAATTTTTGTTGACCATTTCACAAAATACATTTGGATTTATCCGTTAATCGGACTCTCTTAATACTTTCATTCGATTTCAAAAACTTGTTGAGAATTTTTTTCAAAACCAAAATTAATCAATTATTTTCAGACAATGGTGGAGAATACATCAAACTATCCTCTCACCTAGTCTCTTGTGGCATTTCTCATCTCACCTCTCCTCCTCACACACCCGAACACAATGGCTATGCCGAACGTCGTCATCGCCACATTGTCGAAACCGGCCTATCACTACTTTCTCATGCTAAAATGCCTCTCAAATTTTGGCCTTTTGCTTTCACCACCGCCACTTATCTCATAAATAGATTACCCACCTCCACCTTGCATAATGATTCTCCTTATTTTCTCCTTTTCCACATGTAACACCCCGAAAACGGGTTTGGTAATCAAACCACGTTAATACTACAGGACGGGTAAAATACAGTAAGTGGTAAAACTTACCCGGTAAATTAGGGGATTTAAATAAATAAATCTAATATATATTAAAAGGATGAGAAATACTTTGAGAAAGCAAAGTTTATAAAAAGGCCCGAGATTTAACGGGACTTAAAATAAAACGGGTTGTGAACAAGATAAAGTAACTAGGAAATAAATAACCTAGTACAAGTCTTGTAATTAAATGAAAGAAGTTAGTTTGATGTGCATTAGTCTAAAAAGATAAACTAAAGGGGCTGATTTTGTATAAATGGCCAAACTTGATTTTTATAAAAATAAAACAAATCAAACACACACACACATCAGTGTGTGCGTGCTTGGGAGTGACCAGGAGAGGGGAAGAACCCCCAAACCCTTATTTCATCTAATCTGATCAATTGGAGGGTGAATTGGGCATGTAATCGCTGCATGAATCAAAAATCTTGATCAGCTACACTTGTCTAACACTAGGTAAGTTGCAATTTCAAATTTGGTGATGTTTGAGTTTTGGGTAAAGCTTAATTAGTAGAAATTCTGGAATGAATGTTGAATCTATGAGTGTTATTGTGATTATATCTTAGTTTAGAAACAAACCCTAGTAGAAAATTTGATGAATTGTTGTCAAAACTGGGGATTTGGTAATTACCCTATTATGTGCTAAGTGGGTTTTATGACAATATGATGAACACTCGGATTAGAGTGTTAAATTGATGAAAAATTGATTGTTATAATATAAGTTCTTGATGTAATTCATGAACACTAGACTTAAAGGTTTGATTGTTATGTAATCTTGGTGAAAATAACTAATTATAAACTAGTTAGTAAATATGTGAAATTATGCACATTAGGTGTTTGTTAAAATGCCTAAATAAGAACTAAAGTATTGAAATTTTGAGGAAAAACGCGTATTCGAATGATATGGAAATTACGCGTGATATGAAGTGATAAGAGTTCTAAATACTATGTTGATTTAGACTTAATGTCGTAAACCATGCGATTGAAAGTAGTTAACTTTAGATAAGTTAAGTTAACTAATCATGAAGTCGAATAGTAGCTTCGGCATAGGAAATAAGTGAGGTGGAATAGTCGTGATTTTTATGACTAATCTAACCACCTTGTGAATGATGATAGTTTGTCGCCTAACGATCTAGGTGGAGGCTTGGGAAAGAAGCGGTCAAACGAATCAAGCATGAGAAGAAAGCGTATTCGGATGCGAGGTAAGTAGAGCTTACGCCCCTTTACATTATGTACAAATTACATAATTGCAAGTATTGTATTTGAATGCTACTAAGTGGTTGGTATAGAATGTTTCGACACGATTCAATAAGATTCGGAACGAGGGAAATTGGTAAGAAATCATGAGTTGTGGAAAAAGGGGTAAAATGGTAAATTAGTCATGTAATGACGAACAAACAAAAAAGGTTTTAAGTAAAACAAGTTCAAGGAAAACCGGGATAGGGTCAAAGGGGATGAAATGGTACTTAGATACCATCTCACACTGACAAATGGTCAATTAGACTAAATAGGTCAATGGGTGTGGGTAACACCATTTGACAATAACATTTGACAATCGCTTGTTGAGCTTTGTAATCACAGGGAATAACATAAGCTTGCGTTGCTTTAACTATAAAGGTTTAAAGCAAAAGTTAAGTAAACAGGTCAATACTTTAACTATAAAGGTTTAAAGCAAAAGTTAAGTAAACAGGTCAATAATTAAGCTTTTTGGTTAAAACATACAATTTTGGTCAAAATATTTAGTGAAAGTCCTTCGTCGTGAAGTGAGGGACTAAAGTTGACCAAAACACCCTTGAAGGGTATATTGGGCAAACGACTCATAGGGGTTGTTTAGGAACTTGCATAAAGATTATGGAATCATTAGACATGAATAAAGGTCATAGGAATGCACAATCGCGGGTCAAATGCTCAAAAATGATCATTTGCGTAAAATGACCAACTGATGGGTAAAATTGGGAATAAGGGGTTCATCATGATAAAATCCACCACAAAATAGTTGTGGTGGAATATTTGTAGTTAATTAGATTTGGAACTTTTGTAGCGACAAAAGAAACGCACAAGTTTTAGACTAAAATGCGTACATACCCTTAACGGGTCAAAACAAGCATTTAAGCGTAAACGGGGTTTTATCATGTAAGAAACCCGCGATTTGAGATTTATATGATAGGAGATATTGAAATAATGAATTTCAAGAGTTAAAGGTCAAATAAACATGTTGATGTGATAAAATCATGAACGGGTCAATATTTGGTAGAAAGGGTAGTAAGCCGAAGACTTAAAAGTCTGAAATTATGTTAATCCGGATGTCGGATTTTAACTCCATAAGATGGAGAATTAAATTACGGACGCGTAGGAAAAAGAATCGGTTAAAACGGACTAGCGAGTAAAAAGTTATGCCCTTTTAAAGTTAGAATTTTGATAATTTTCGGAGCTGGGCAGAAATGCAGGATTTAAACCTGCACTTGCTGGAAATCGTGTTCTTCCGCGCCACGCGGAGGAAGACATAGAAGATGGCGTGACACGCGGGGGCTCCCGCGCCACGCGACAAAATGGATGGATCCTGCCGCGACACGCGACAGGATCAGTTTTGAAATTTTTTTTAATCGATGCTAGAACTCGTTTATACGCGATATATCAATGTCAAAACTAACATTTTAAGTGGTTTTGAATTTAGGTAATGTTGGGAATGTCCCGGATGAAGATCAAGCTCATTGAAGAACCGAACACGACCAAGAATAAGCTTCCGCACTATGTATCGTTATTATGTTAAACGACGAACGTACACATGATATGTTGTATATTTTTTTTTAAATTGTGAAAAGTTTTAATAAACCCGTAATTTCCAATGCATATGTAATCTTAATTACATGACTGTTTTTCGTAAATAATACGTTAAACCTTAAATTATAAGAACGGGTGTTACACCACATCTATCCAAACTATGAAAAACTTCAAAGTTTCGGTTGCTTATCATACCCTTGGTTGCGACTGTCACACCCCGACCACGTAAAACAACAAAGCGTGGCGGAAATTTCGGGGTGTGTTGTAACATAATTATCGTTTCATAACCATGGATACAAAAAGTGTTTCGTTTTATTGATAATATTAAGCATTAACATTGTTTTAACACATAACAAACAAGTTTTATATCAACTATCATCGTTTTATGTCACTAAGGCCTCGTCCAGATCCTATGTGACGCATGCATCCTAGAACGTCAATCAAGCAACAACACCTGAAACATATGTAAAAACAAAGTCAGCAAAGAAATGATGGCGAGTACATAGGTTTTATAAGAGTATCGGAATCATGGCTTGTTTACATATTTTGCAATACCTCGAAAACCTTGTTTTTAAAAAGTGTATAATATTGCAACATGATTAACCAACTCAAATCAAGATGATTATAATTTATAAAATTTCGTAGCCATGATTCTTAACCCAAAAGCTTTTTGTTTTAGAAAACCATCTCGTAAAACATCTCATATAAACTCATTAATAAAACTCGTATATTATTTCGAAAACATCGTTGTGTGACATCGTTTCAATATCGTTTACCCAAGTGAACTAAATAACGCCACGGTATGTAATATGTTGAAAACACTTATATATAAGAAGTACCAGCGGCGTATCTACCATGTTTTCACCACATTACACCCGTCTTGTTATCTAAACACTAACCAAAAACCAATCGTTTACCCAAATCATTTAACATCGTTTCCAAATCGTTTTCAAATCGTTTCCAAATCATCCTCGTTTTAGTTGTGAAAACTTATATATATGGTCGTCTCGCTAATAACATTCAAACCTTCGTGACTCGACTACCTCGTTCCTCGCTTCTCGTATTAACAAACCCCCAAAGGGTAAGTTAATAATTACAGATTCAGTCATTACCCACAACACCCACACATAACCATGGGTATAGTGAAATAACGGGATTTGTCGGATCCTATGGTACCATAACCTAATACTGGTAGGTTCGGCCAAAATTAATGAATGTCATTCGTTATGTAACTACAACCAACAAGTTCGTTCACATTATCGAAATCGTTATTAGTTTAGTATAAATCATTTTAATCGCTTTTGAAATCATCGTTAAAACCTTGAAAACATTATGCACATATGAATCACCCCAAAACATTTGAAAATAGTAAAATAAGGGAACTATGTACTCACATGTAGTGCAAGGTATCCTGAATCAATAGTACTTCAACAAACTCGAGTAAACCAGAGAAATCAAGCAGCACCTAGTAATTGAATCACTAGTCAAACAATAGACGCCTATATCGAAAGATCGGACAGAATGAGGTCTTGTAAAACAAATGAGTGTTGGAACTCATGTGATATGGTTTAACAAAGCCTACATCCTAAATGAAACCTAACCTAAGTGCTTTCAACCCATCGCGACCCATTAAGGTAGCTTACGCTACTTTAACGTGTCGTGCGCACAAAGCGCGA
The DNA here is from genome assembly GCA_030545235.1 of Helianthus tuberosus. Taxonomy (NCBI): domain Eukaryota; kingdom Viridiplantae; phylum Streptophyta; class Magnoliopsida; order Asterales; family Asteraceae; genus Helianthus; species Helianthus tuberosus. Next base: position 144,899,653 of record CM060432.1, read on the forward strand.
TCGAGACGTCTAACTAGTTCTATGATAAGTAAAATATGCTTCAACATGTTTAATATTGTTGTCTAATCAGTTTAGATACCAAAGGTTATGTTACATATGCTAAAAATGAATTTTGGCGTAAAAAGGGCATTTTTTGGTAATTTACCTAAGGCATATAAACTACCTATCATAAAACTACTTAAACGAAGCGACCATAAGGTATAACCTTGGAAGGTTATTCCCTATACACTATGGTCACCTAATGTGTTTGGTCGGATCCTAATGATCGACCAAACGGGTCGGGTTCGAAAGTATAAGCGATTGTTTAGATCGCTTACCTTTACGACCCTAGACAAGCACAAAACTAAAAGTGACGAGCTAAGCATGTTAAAACATGCTTAACTAAGTTAGAAAACAAGTTTGGTATCAAAACAAACGGTTTTGATACCTAAGTGTAGTTTGGTTACAAAATACGCAAGAATACGCATTTTTGGCCGAAACTACGACTCGTCACTAAGCCTAGATAACGTGGTAATCAGTAGGTAAAGTCACTAGGGACTATAACCATCGTGATTACGCTTACGTTATGAAGTTCAAACGAACTTCACATTGACCATAAACTGGTCAATGCAGAAAGTCAAACGGAGTTTGAATTTAACGCTAAAACGAAAGAAAAGAACGAAAGAATACTTACAGAAGGTCTCCGCAAGATTTGATTCCGATTTTCTCTCAGGTAGGAAGCATATACTTCCACTTAGAGAGGATAAATCAGATTTCAAATTGTGGGTTTTGGAGTTGATCATGGGGGTATTTATAGATTTCCTTGAACCGTTAAGATCGTTTATCGTAAACCATGATTCAATCTCATCCATACATGTGTTACAATACTAAGGATACATCAAAATGGCCCCCTAGCATCAGGAAATAACATGTGGAAGTGGGTTTTGTGAGTGTAACAGCTGGAAACAGGCTGGAAAGAAGTTTCTGATGAACTGGGACATGCTTACGGACCATATGATCCTCACCCTTACGGTCCGTAAGGACCCTGCAGACCAGCAAGTTTCAGTTTTGGCAGTTTTGGTCCCTGTGCGCGTATGGTCGTGTTTTGGCACTTCTAACACCCGTCAAGCCCATTTTTAAGCTTCACAAGGATGTTAAAGCATAGGGAACATGAAACATGCTCAAAATTATCTCGGATGTCGGTTCGTTTGGCCGTACGGTTGCGTTGTTCGGTTAATTACGACGGAAGTCGTAACGGACGCAAAAACGATCCAAATTAAGCGACGAATGGAATTTTCTTATGCCAAACACTAAAATAAAATATTTTAAGGCTTACATAAATTTTTGGATGTTCGGATGTATTCAGAATGTAAGTTATGCGCGAGAATGCAAACTTGTGCACTTTTTGACGCTTTTAGTCCCTATTGATCAATAAAGTTTGTTTTAGCATACCGAACCCCTCAAAGACTATTTCTAAGCTATGTAAAGGTTATTTAGGGTATGTTTAACTTATGATCAAGTTCCGGAATGTTCGTTACTATACAAATCGGCATAGTTTCGCAGTTTGACACAAATAGTCCCTGCGATCGAACAAAGTTGATTTCAACACACCAAACCATTCAAAACTTATTTCTAAGTTATGTGGAGGTTATTTAAGGTATGTTAAGCCCATGTCACTATTCCGGAGTGTTTTCCGCGTTATACTGAATGCGTTTACGCACCAGTTTGCGTATAACCTTCCAGAACGCGATTTAAAGCTTGTAATCGGAATCGACTCACATTGTAAAATCACCAAACACAATTACACACATAATAACACCAAAAAACATATAATAACACCAAAGCACATTGTTTTATTAATAATCATCATTGTTTTACATTGTACATCGATTATAGAACACAGTTGTCACAGCGACCCTACTCAAAACATAAACTCGAGTCTCGGTCAAAACCGTGCATCTTCATCGGCTACTCATCCTCTCAAAGTGCTTTCCATATCCTTGATCCCCTCACTCATAGAGTCTACACTTCACGTCATGTCCATTTTCTTGACCACATCTTTCCCTATGAATCCCTTTCTCAAACCTCTACCCCCATCTCACCCGCACCCGATACTTGGTTACCCCTCACCACACAATCAATTTCCCTTTCTACACCTTCTTCCATTCCTCCTTAAAATTCAACCCCTTCCAATCCCACAACCACTGCTTCTACACCATCTACTTCAAACCCACCCACCGACCCTCCCACCAATACCAACCCGACGCCTCCATCCCCTACACGCATCCCCTCAGACTTGTCCTCTTCTTCACAACCTACTGAACCCATTCCCTCCCCTACACCAGAATCCACTACTTCTTATCAAACTCGACCCACCCGTAAACCGAACCCAAAGTATCACAACTTCGACTTCGTCTTATACCACTCTACCACTCATACCCTTCCCGAACCCAATACCATTACCCAAGCCCTCAAACAACCGTTATGGCGAAAAGCCATGCAATCCGAGTTTGACGCTCTCACACGTAATCAAACTTGGACACTCGTTCCTCCCGATAATGTTCCTAACCTTGTTGGATGCAAATGGGTCTACCACACTAAATTCAAACCCGATGGTTCGGTGGACCGCCTAAAAGCATGACTTGTTGCTAAAGGCTTCCATCAACGTCCTGGTTTAGATTATGTTGAAACCTTTAGTCCTGTGGTTAAACCCGCCACCTTACGCCTCATCCTTGCCATAGCCACTTCTTTCAATTGGCCTCTACACCAACTTGACATTAACAATGACTTCTTACAAGGCACTCTAACCAAATTGGTTTACATGTCTCAACCACCCGGGTTCGTGGATCCTTCCTACCCTACACATGTTTGCAAACTTAACAAGGCTATCTATGGTCTTCGTCAAGCCTCTCGTGCTTGGTATAACGAACTCAAACACTATCTTCTGTCGGTTCACTTTAAACCCTCTATCTCCGATCCCTCTCTCTTCATTAACAAAGTCACATCTTCTCCTATCTTCATTCTAGTTTAAGATGATGATATAATCATCACCGGCGCAAATCCATCTCTCATTAATTCTTTCATCCAAACACTTGCCACTAGATTTTCTCTAAAAGATCTTGGTGACCTCTCATACTTCCTTGGTATCGAGGTCATTCCTCACAACCATGGTGTATTCCTATCTCAATCCAAATACATCCTTGACATTCTCACAAAAACCAACATGACTAATTGCAAACCGTCGCCCACACCGATGTCTAGTTCCCCTACTATCACCGTATTGGATGGTGACCCCTTACCATCCCCGACCGAATACTGTGCCTTTGTTGGAGCATTACAATATTTATCTTTAACCCGTCCTGATATCTCTTTTACAGTTAATAAGCTTTCACAGTTCATGCATAAGCCAACTACTACACATTGGGAAGCTTTGAAGAGATTGTTCCGTTATTTACATGGCACTCTAAATCATGGAATATTTTTCAGACGTCACTCGCCTCTACAACTCCACGCCTTCACTGATGCGGATTGGGCCGGTGATCGCCTGTTTTATCGAAGCACGACAGGCTACATTGTTTACCTCGGTCAAAATCCGATCTCATGGAACTCTAAACGACAACCGACAGTGGCTCGATCTGTAACACCCTCGTTATTATTTTAAAGGTTTTCGTATATATAACGGAAATAAACATGTAATTACGATTAAGGATCCGTAGAAAATACGAGTAGTTTAAATCTTTTGCAACTTAAAAGTTTACAACATAATATAAATAAGTTCGTCGTTTAAAATGACAACGAAACGTCGTGTGGAAGCTTGTATCTTGATTGTGTTCGGTCCTTCAACGAGCTTGATTTTCATCCGTAAGCATACTAAAGTTTACATGTAATCAAAACCAACACCAATGTTAGTTTTGATACTAACATAACTCGTTTTATCAAGTCCCTTTATCAACAGATAAAAATAAAATATTTTTTTTTCCAAATCGTGCCTCCCGCGACACGCGGGAGGAGTCCCTTGTTCTGTCGCGTGTCGCGACAATCGTCGCGTGTGGCGCCCCAATTACCGGATCCCGTTGCGTGGCGCTGGGGAAACTAATTTCCAGCAGGTCCGTTTCTAGACCTGCATTTTCTGCCCAGCTCAAGTTTTTAACAAAAATTAAACTTCAAATGGCCATAACTTTTAATCTATATATCCGTTTTACACGATTCTTTTTCCTACGGGTCCGTAATTTAGTTTGCATAAAAATCTGATTTATCCAATGTTGGCTCATAAATCCTTTAGGTGATTATTCGACCCGTTTGCCATTATTATTTCACTACATGCTCTAAAAAGAAAATGGTTAATTCCTATCATTTTACCCATCCCGGGCTTGTCAAATCTTAACGTTTTCGCTCCCATCCTAGAGTTTACGTAGGCATTTACATTCACCGATTCATTTGTATCTATCTAAGCATTTAACCACAATTTACTTCTTAGTCTATTTTGACCCGCAAACGTTTTTGCCTATACTTTTTATATGTATCAAAGGGTTTCAAAATCAATAAACAAGTTTCTAAACAAACTCTAACGGTCGTTTACCCGGTTCACCCGTTAAGGGCTTTTTGGTCAATTCTAGTCTCTTATTTTACGACGAAAGACTCTCACCAATTATTGACCAAATTAGCACTTTTAACTACAACATAATTATACGTACCTGACTCGGATCAATACATTGACCCGTTTTAATACCTTGTCTCGAAAATTTGCTAATTCATAAGCCGTTTTATCCTGTAAGCATAAAACTCGACAAGTGCTTATTAGTCGATATTTGTCAAATGGTATCCACATTACCATTTGACCCGTTTTACTCTTTTTATTCATTAGGCTTACTTATAGTAACCGTTCAAAAACCCATTTTTATAATTAGCTTTTCATGGCTAATTTACCGTTCTATCTCTTTTACCATTAAACATGGTTTTTATCATTTATATTAGTTCCGACCCGTATTATTTCGCGTCGGGAACCATATCTTGAATATTATCCTTATTGTATTTGAAACTTACAGGATGAACATTTATTTTACTAAAAGGTGTAAGTTTCACTTACCTTGCATCCGGTTATGTCCTTTTTTCCGCGTACTCGATCCGTTTGACCCGCTTCTTTCCCAAGTCTTCATCTAGCTTGTCTAGAGTCAAACTATCATCATCACAATTCGTAAGACGGTTAGATTAGTCATAATCGTTTACGACTATTCCATCCTACGGGTTTTATGTCGAATTTATCATTCGACATTATCAAAATTATCATTCGATCTAATCATTGGTCGATTTGACTTTTTAAACGTCAATTGACTTATCAACATATTCAAATGCACATTTGGTTCATTGAACTCACTTAGGCATATTTAATCCGAACTCTTAATGAAATCAAATTTTACACACAACCAAGTAGAAAGCGATTTCATTCAGGCATTTCATATCACTGACAAAATGGGCTGTTTTTGGTGACTTGTTTAACCTATTTACAAGTCGTCAAAAATTATGATTTTTTTATGTGGCGTACCTCTCGGAGGGTTAGGTCTTGAGTTAAAATTTCAAGATCTAACTCTTTACCAAAAATTCGTAAAAATTCATTTACTAAGCTGCAATCAGATTCGTCACTTCTGACTGCAGCTTACGGAAAAATTCATTAAAAATTCCTCGTTTATCCGATTGACAAAATTCCAATTGGCGATTCTTTTAATCGCTTAAAACTATCTACAGTAAAAATTTGAGATCATAACTAAATTCCTAAATTGAGTTATGACATTCGTAATGGGCTGCAAATTCTGCGAGAAAACGTAGCTTGAACCTTTGATACGGAAAAATTCATAAAACGGTCAATTTTCGTCGAAAAAATGCGATTCCAGTGGGGTTTTAAAGATATTTCCTGGAATTACATTTTAGACTAAAGAAAACATGTTTTTGTCAGGTTTTGTTCAGGTTACAGCCAATACAAGTCGGCTGTAAATTCTGATCAGGAGCTGTTTGAATTCAGCTTTCAATTTAAGCATGTTCTTGACATCATAACACTAATTTTTAGCAATGAAAACCCTAAAAACATCTCATACATGAATTTAGCATCAACAAAATTTGAATTTACTTGAGCTATGCATGATTTCAATATATACTTGTCTAGGGTTTACTCCTAAACACTATTTCATTTCAATATCATCCATACAACATTCATGCAATACTAATTTCGGATTATAATTGTTCATCCAGAATTTTGAATAGAATCAAACAACGAATTTTGACATACCTTGTGATCCCCTAGGCTTGGTGATCACTAATTTATTAAAAGCCCCAATTTCCTAGCTTGATTTCCCTTGATTTGGCTGAATTTCTTGTGATTTAGGGTTTTGATCAAGAATCCTTTGTGGCTCCTATGTAAATCACGACCAGAACACACACATGAGTGTGTGTTTTGGTGTTTTGATTTTTATTAAATTAAAACTATTTTCTCATTTAACCCTTTTAGTCCCTCGAGTTTTTAGAGTTATCAAAAGGATTATAAACCAAGTTTTCTTTATTGTTTTCAAAGCACATAATTAACTAGGTTGATATTCCTAGTTACTTAGTGGGTTCCGAGAGTTATAACCCATTTTATTTTAAGTCCCGTTAACTCGGGCTTCTTATAAACTTACTTTACTCAAAGCATTTATTCTCCTTTTAATTAATATTAAGTTTATTTACTTAAATCCTAATATTTACCGGGTAAATTTTCACCAATAACGGTACTTTACCCGTCTTTTAGTATTAACGTGGTTTGATTACCAAACCCGTTTTCGGGGTGTTACACGATCGTCCACTAAAGCTGAGTTTCGGGTTGTAGCTTCCACGACAACCGAAGTGCAATGGCTAATATCCTTAATGGTTGAACTTGGATACAAATCAACGGTTACCCATGCAATTTACTGTGACAATCTAAGTGCAACTCACTATTCAGCAAATCCAGTTTTTCATTCGCGTATGAAGCACCTTGCCTTAGAATTGCACTTTGTCCGTGAAAAGGTTCAAGACGGTACCATCCGCGTAACTCATATTTCAGGAGATGATCAACTTGCGGATGCTTTAACTAAGCCCTTACTACGACAACGGTTCCAGCTTCTCACTACCAAGATTGGTCTCCTCTCACGATCGTCCATCTTGCGGGGGCATATTAGAACCACCTCGGTCAAAACAGAATTTCCCACCAAAGAAAATTGAATTTCAAAATTAATTACTTGTTGTAACTTACTATGTAATTAGTTCCTAGTCTTTAGCACTCTTTAATTCCTAGTCTTTAGCACCATTTAATTCCTAGTCTTTAGCACTCTTTAGTTCCTAGTCTTTAGCTCTCTTTTTATATAAATGTAAATCTTGTATCAATGAGAAATAACAAGTGTTGATACTTTTATACACGGTTCCAAACCCACGATAGTGTGACCCCTAACATAGTGTTAACAACTCGGGCCAATACTGTGCACATTTTAACAGACTCTATGTTAAACAAACCTGGGAACTCCTGAGCCAATGGTAATTCTCCAAGCCATGTATCTAAACAAAATAATATATGAACTCCATTTCCAAGCACTCCTTTTATTTGATTTGATAAACTCAAGTTCGAACTTTCTAAGTCGGCCAAAATATTCCGAATTTGTTTCCATGGTCCAGGTAGCGATAGCTTGGCTGGAATGTAGTTCCATGATCTCGATTTGTTATGAATCGCCCAAATTACCTTCCTCCACAATCCCTCTTTCTCCACCTTGAACCTCCACCACCATTTTGCTACCATGGCGAGATTAGTATCTCTTAGAGACCCGAAACCTACCCCACCATATTCGACTGGAGCAATAACCTTCTCCCAAGCGATCCAATTTCCTTTATTTTTATCCTCTGTACCATTCCAAAAAAAATGATCTCCGAATACTCTCGAGTTCTTTAATTACTTGAACCGGGAGAGAATTAAGAACTGACTTCCATATGAACAACCGATTCTTGAACACTTCTAAAACCGGTTTCCAGCTTTTTATTAAATTCATATTGCCTCCAACTTGTATGCCCAGGTATTTAAATGGGAAGGATCCAGCCTTGCATCCTAATACATTAGCCATTATTTTTAATTACCATGTAATTCCAAAAACTTAAAACATTTGTATAATAGTTATTTCTAATAAATTTATAACGTTGAATCATTATTCTTCATGAAACATTTGATTAATAGTTACCTGATAGATAGATACCCGACGGATTTTGGGTAGGGTATACCCAACCGATATTTTTAATATACGAATGGGTATACTCGAAACCCGCCTGATATACTCGTCGTCTAAGTACCTGATACATACCAATAGGTTTTGGGCCAAGTATGGGACAATCTTGATTGGGTATGGAGTTGTGATCACCTAAACCTGCCTCATCTTCATCCCTAATTACAACAGTCTTAAACGTGTGTTCACTTTACACCTCGTGACTTGTATCAATGTGTATTATAATTTTACTCTGATCATAAGGCTACATGGTATGGTTATGGTCCTCCCTTGGAGGATGATCCGTCACCTAGGCGCCACATCATAGTCCTTGTGAGGATGGTCCATCCCACAAAAACAATGGAAATGGTAGGATGATCCTACCCCACTATTTTAATTTTTTTTTAAACAGTCAATAGGCATGGCACAACTCACCATTTTTGTCTTCATCTGCATCGTCGCCAACGTCCAAACCTCGACGGTGAGGACGAGGACGGAGGGGGGCGGCACGGTGTGCGCTCCGGCGTCGGACCAGGACGAACCGGGGACGTCCCCCGTACCGCATAGCCTAACTAAATCCAATTATACTAAAATAACATTAGTGACATGGTATATAGGCTTGCAATGTGTATCTTAATCATCATTTATAGGCTTGCTATGTGTATATCTTAATCACCGTTTATTAATTATTCGTTCCAAGAAATATTAATCATCCGTAGTTGGCTCCCCTAAAAGTTGAATGTGTTGTACTAAACAGTTAATGCGTTAAAATATCATATATCCGTCAAGGACCGAAATTTGAGATATTGGTTATCACGGTGGAATATCGGTAATTTTTATATCATGCTAAATTTATATATATAACAATTTAACACTAATAACTCAGTATACTTTCCTACCATTAATAAATTAACCTTTTGCAACTTGCAAAACACTTACAATTTAGACTTAAAACACTAATATTTAATAGTAACAACTAACAAATTAAGACTTAAAACGCTAATAGCAACAATAAGAAGAAAGAAGAATGGTATAACTAAGAAGAAATGTACTGATATCGGGAGAATCGGTAATATTTCGGTCAAATATTGGTCCAATATCGGTCAGTATAGCTGATATCATCGGTACCGGTATTCTGACCGATTTTTTGTACCGATATCTCGGCATAGGACCGATAACCGATATCATTGATATATCGGGATATGGGAGGGGCTCATGCGAGAACTCCATTTATTGTGAGAACCATGAGAACCAATGTGAACACAACCTAAAATAGCTAAAAAAACCTAACCCCCACCACCCCCCAACCTAAATGCTAAAAATTAAAACCCCCCAAAAAACCTAAAAAAAACCTAACCCCCCCCCCCTCGAAAACCTAACCCCCCCCCCCCCCCCCCCCCCCAAAGCTAAAATGCTAAAAACTAAACCCCCAAAAAACCTAAAAAAATATAAAAAAAATCTAAAAAAATAAAAAAAAAATCTAAACAAAATCTAAAAAAATCAAAAAAAAAAAATCTAAAAAAATCAAAAAAAAATCTAAAATTTTTTTTTGGATTTTTTTAATATTTTTTATGTTAAAATCGCTACTTTTCGAATCCAAATTTTTTTTTTTTTTTTTTTAAAAAAGAATTTTAATTTTTTTTTTTGCTTCGAAAAGTAGCGATTTTAACATAAAAAAATATTAAAAAAATCAAAAAAAAAATTTGTGTGATTTTTAGCTATTTTTAGGCATTTTTGGTTGTGTTCACATTGGTTCTCGCAATAAGAGGTGGTTCTCGCATGATCTTCTCCCATCGGGATATTAACTACATACTTATACGTGCAGAAGTGAGTCGAAAACTACTGATTACATCTTCACTTCTTGTCTAGTGGCCACGGTGGTATGGCATGACGTTAGCGAGTGGTTCAAAATCCCTCAAACATATGTTTTTCTATCGGTGATGTTTTTTTTTTTAAATCCATACGTTCATGCCAAGAAATGAGAAAGAATGAGACTTTTTCAAGCTATCATGTTGACGACTTGTTGGAACATTTGGTGGGCAAGGATGAATAGGTGTATCTCCTTGAATGAACCGGTGAAGATTCCAAACACTGTGAGGGAAATCAAGACTCTTAGCTTCCTTTGGGTTAGGAATCATTCTAGATCACTTGGGATAAATGGAGGGATTTCGATATTGTCACGTAACTTCGTTTTTGTTTGTTTGTAGTGTTGGTTGTCGTTTGCCCGTGCTAACGTACGTCTTGCTAGTCTTTTTCCGGTTTACTAAAGTTGCCATTAAAATAAATAAATTTATTTATATTCTTTTAGCTTGTAAACTTAATTAACTTCAAAATTAAGTTATTTTTTTTTTTTTTTGAAAGGTGTGAATTATTCGCGAATGTCGGGAGATCTAGCATACGTTGTCTTAACTAGGTCCGCGCTAGAGAGCCCCCTCGCACAATAGATCCCCAATTTAAACCCCTCAATGAGAAACCCCTATCACCAAGACTCGAACTTGAGACCTTGAGGGGAAAACTCACCCGGGCCCACCATAAGTGGAACTTAAATACCCGTGGCCACCACTAGAGCACTAGTGATGGTTCAAAATTGGGTTGGCCCCTAATCAAGTGGTTCCCGTTGTCTTCGCGACTTGCTTACATTCCATGTGCAATTGACATAAACCCTTCTCTCTTAATTAATTCTTCACTTCAAAGTCATCATCTTAACAAGCATTTATGGTTGATCCGTTCTCCACTGCGGCATTCTAGGGTTTCACCCGCGAGCCTAAACCCTACATGGCTCATGTCACAATAATTTATTTTGGAGTCAACTAGATCTCACTATAGTTCACATTTTCAAAATTATGACTCCTTTATACCGATCATTAATGACCAGCTTGAAGTACGGAGTTTCAGATCTTGATTTTGTTTTCTAAATCGATTCCATGTTACCCGACGTGATGTTTCTATTCTTGTCTTCGTATATAAATATTGTCCAATGGACTTGTTTACGATCATCACTCATCTTCTTGATCTTCTTCTTTCCCCCATCTCTTCGAATTTGGGGAGTTTCATCACTTGTTTTCAATTATGTAAGTCACTTGATCATGAGTTATTTAAACATCTAGTGTTTTTCATTAGTTGCAAAATTAGATAATGAATGCATACTGGCCATCTGCTTTTCATGTTTAAGTAATGTAAGTATGGCAAGTCATGCATGCATGCTTGATAGTTATCGTGTTAGCTATGTATAGTTTATAAGTTGTAAAAATAGTTTGCATGGAAGTGTTTAGCTTAATTTTCTTAATTCATGCTTTAATGGAACAGTTATTAGATTCTTGGAAGGGTGTAGACCGATAACATGAACCAGACCGTTTTCCTACCGTTTTATCTTGGATTTCTGGCTTGGTTTTGTGTCTTCTGTGTGAAGGCTGAAGACCCATACAGATTTTTTACTTTTGAGGTTACATATGGAGAGATTTCACCTCTTGGAGTTCCTCAAAGGGTAATAATCAACAAACATAATTCTAGTTATTCCGCGCGCATGATGTTGACAAACATCTTAACTTGAAAACTCTTCTTGTTTATATTCATTGTAGGGCATACTCATCAACGGCCAGTTCCCTGCCCCAACCATTGACTGCGTCACCAACGACAATGTAATTGTCAATGTCATTAATAAGCTAGATGAGCCGTTTCTTATCACATGGTGCGTGTTCGTTTTTGTTCTTTGGCTGCTTGTTAAGCTCTTTGATCAATAAGTGTTGTATTTTGGGCACATAAGTAATACCTTAATAAATGCAAAACAGGAATGGCATCAAACAGAGAAAAACCTCATGGCAAGATGGAGTATTGGGGACAAACTGCCCGATCCCGCCAAACGCAAACTGGACATACCAAATGCAAATGAAAGATCAAATTGGATCCTACTCTTACTTCCCTTCAACCAAGATGCATAGAGCTTCTGGTGGTTTCGGTGCAATTAACGTCAGAGCAAGGGCCGTGATTTTTGTCCCGTATCTTAAACCAGTTGAGGAATTCACTTTACTCATCAGTGACTGGTGGAAATCTGATCACAAGGTCTTTTAATTGCGTCCTTGTTCTTATTACATAAATAAAATGTTTATTCTAGACAAAAACAGTTAATTGTGTTTTCTTTTTTCAGGTTCTATCTCAAATTCTGGACTCTGGGAAACCTCTTCCTATGGCTGATGGTCTTCTCATCAATGGGCGTCCTTCTTCAACCTCTTTTACTGTTCAAGGAGGTAATAAATCCATATATATATATATATCCACTTACTTATTCATGTGTAAACAAATTTAAATAGTTTTGTTAAATACATATGGTGTTGATTCTTTGCTTGTGTTTCAGGTCAATTATACATGTTTAGGGTGTCAAATGTGGCATTGACTACTTCAATTAATTTTAGGATCCAAAACCATACACTAACACTCGTAGAGACAGAAGGATCGCATACTTTGCAAGAAGCGTATGAATCACTCGACCTTCATGTCGGTCAATCTGCTTCGTTTTTGGTCAGACTTCACGCTCCGGTAAAAGACTACTTCATTGTCGCCTCAACTCGTTTCACCAAGCCCACTCTTACTGCTACCGGAATCCTTCATTATGATGGCTCCCAAACTAAAGCTTCTTTGCCACTTCCTGATGGTCCTACCTATCATATCCACTGGTCCATGAAGCAGGCAAGAACAATCAGGTATAACATTTGTTTGACTTCCATCGTTTCACTTTTTATGGTCGCGGATTAACCTTTTTCGTGTTCTTTTTAGATGGAACTTGACAGCAAATGCAGCTAGACCTAACCCACAAGGTTCATATCATTATGGTACAATCCCGGTAACAAGAACAGTTGTGCTGGCTAATTCAGAAGCAAATATTAATGGCAAGCTTAGATATGCTGTGAATCAGGTGTCATATGTTAACCCAACAACTCCATTGAAGATTGCTGATTTTTATAACATTTCTGGAGTTTTTAATGTAAACTCACTCAAAGATACTCCCCCTTCATTCTCTCCGATCTATGGTGTTTCTGTTCTTGGGTTCACTCTTCATGATTACGCTGAAATCGTCTTCCAAAACAATGAGAACACCATTCAGTCATGGCATCTTGATGGTTCAGACTTTTGGACCGTTGGGTAAGCTTCTTTTTCGATCTTTTCTTGTGTTCCTAAAGATCAACTGATCTCACAAGATAACAATTTTCAAATTGTAGGTTTGGTTCAGGCGTGTGGAACTCGACACTTAGGAGGAGATTCTACAACCTGAATGATGCTACAACAAGACACACTGTGCAGGTAACATTGCTTTAATGGATCATTTAACAATCTGATTTTTTATATAAAAATTAGAATCTTAGAACAAATTAAATTATTTGTAATTTCTTGACAGGTATATCCGAAATCATGGAGCTCAATATTGGTTTCTTTGGATAACAAGGGCATGTGGAATCTGAGGTCTGCAATCTGGCCAAGGCGATACCTGGGACAAGAGTTGTATATTCGCGTATGGAACGATGAAAAGAGTTTTCGCACTGAATATGACATCCCAGAAAATGCATTAAGATGTGGTTTGGCACCATTGAAGTAGAAAATCTTGAATTATTGTTGGATGTAGCTTTGATTGTATTTTATAACTTCTTTCCATTTTTAGGCGGTTACGAGGGTGTAACCGTGTTAAAGAGGAGGAAAGAACTTGATTTTCAGTAACCTTAATTGTGTTTAAAATTCTTATTGTGTAATATCCTCTGCCTTTTAATCTCAGTAATAACATGAATGGTGAATGGTTGACTAGTTGCATACTTGCATGAGCTGTTTTTTTGTTGGGCCATTTATGTAATGGGCTAAGATCTTTTCTTTTATCAGTTAGGTTGATTGAGTGATACAGGCCGGACCTTTAGTTTATAGCCATAAGATATAAACCAATTACAGTAAGGCCCATAAGAGCCCAACAACTTTCAAGAATCATCTGGTCATCTAAATTACAATTTACACCTACAAATTATAGGGCTGGCATAACGGGTCAACCCGATCTGTTAAGATACGAACACAATAAGACACGAACTCGAAACACGTATACAAGAACACGACACGAAATCTTATCGTGTCAGATTTTCGAAACATGAACACGAACTTGTTAATAAACAAGTTACACGAAACAACCGGTTAAGACACGAAAAAAATTACCAACGTATCATACGACCTGTTTAAAACACGAACACGACCTGTTAAGACACAAACACGACATGTTTAAGACACGCACACGACCTGTTAAGACACGAACACAACCTGTTTAAGACACGAACACAATCGAATTGGGGAAGCTGTGAACTGAATTGGGAATGGTGGTATTTGTGAGAGAGATTTAAAAATTAGGGTCTGTATTGTGGAAAAAGAACAGCTTGTGTTTGTGTATAATTTATCCCAGGTCCCACCACTGGTGACCCCATCTCCACACTCACATATAGTATTTTTTAATTATTAATTAATAACATGTACTTAACCGGTCTTAACAAGTTAACGGGTTTTAACCTATTTAGACACGAAACCTGTTAAGGTCTTATCGTGTCGACCTGTTTTAGACACGAAACCTGCTAAGGTTAAACATGAAACATGATAACTTCGTGTAGATTCGTGTCGTGTTATCGTGTTCGTGTCAGAATTGTCAGCCCTAACAAATTATGAAGCGAAGAATGAAGTTATTCTAAAATTTCGAAAATGGTTTGAAGACGTGTATAGTTTATTTCTATAAATATGGGAGATAGCCGATATATTAGGGTTTTGGAACTCTGCTTGTTTAATGTAAGCCGATAAAATGAAGACTTGGTTGCATTAGATAAATATGAGCTATTTAGTGGCGGACCTACTGCCATCCTGTAAAAAAAGTTTAGTCTTGAAAATATGGTTAAACACTCCCCTCCCCCCCCCCCCCCCCCCCTTAAGAAAATAAATCTTGGGTCTGCTACTGTGTATAAGGTGCTTTCCATTTATCACAAGGGATAAGGTTGAACGCTATTTGAATCGAGTAGATACAACTCGAGTTGATATTTACATCCGAGTCAGAAATTGAGCTCGTATTTGCCTTGCCTTTAGCTCGAGGTTGCTCGTAGCTCGATGACTTGGCTCGTCTTTCAGTTATGATAACTTTGTATCTTTCTTTTTATTAGAGTGTCAATAACAATCTCAACTCAAGTTATACAATCTCAAAAAATTTAACAACTAACAATATACAAGAAAATGTGATAAATTATATGAGCCGATAAGTGAGTTACTTAAACTCAGTAATCTCAAGCTAAATCAGCTCGAGTTTATATACTAGTGAGCTACCTACATTCTGAACTAATTTATACGAACAGATGGTCGAGCTGTGAGCCAACTCTTTTGGAACATGTTTGTTCCATTAGCTAAGGGAGTAGAAAAAAGCTAGAAATAAAAAAACAATAGCCATGAAGGTAAAATAGTTAAAAGAGTGAAGTTGAAGAGGTCAAATTACCTTCTTTCAAAAACTTTGGAAACAAAAGATTAAATTCCCAAAGTTGAAGGGTCATATTTTAATTAATAAGAATACTTGAGGCGGTATGCCCCAAAAAGCAAAACACAAACACAAAGTAACTTGAACGAAACGGATCGAATCGCGACGTATTCAACCCGTAAATCTCGATTACACGTAGAATTTGCTAGGGTTCTTCAGAAGCAAAAATCTCATAGCTGTATCAAGTTCACGACAGATATAATGAACTGCGAAGTTTGTCAACTCAAAGAACTGGTAATTTCTAGAAATGTTTAAGCCTCATTCATACTGTACGCTGCTGGATTTTAGTATTCCATTTAACTGTATTATACATAATCAGTATAGATTTGTTTTTAAATATTTATATAACATATTTTATTAATTGTTCATCATTAACTTACCTTCCTTGTTTGTAAATTCTACTTTCGTTATAAAAAGTTGTTCCGTTTGCAGGATGTGGAGTACTTTGAGATACGCGAAGTTCTACGATGTAAGTTTGTTTGTTTGTTTGTTCATATTTAGTTGCCTAAAAAATTAATTTGGTGAAGGTATTAGACTTTTGTAAGTTGTAGTTTGCCTAACACAATGCTTTAGATGACCAACTTTTACACTCTAACCGCCTGTTATCTGTCTACTATCGGTTATACTGCAATCGTCATGGGGCGTTTCAAGGTGCTATGTTGATTTTAAAGGTGGCAGTTGGAAGTTATTTGGTTCATTATTCTAATGTTATCTTGGTAAAATCAACATAGTGTCATTTTATAACATTATTGAATCAGGATCATGTTTTTTTTAAATGATAAAAGAATCTGCTTCAAATTACATTGTTCTTATTGTCTTGAGCTACTTGGTTGAGGTTGGAGCCATGGTAATGCGTGCTTGAACAATTCCGTTCCTAAATGCGGTGAACAGCTGATGTTTACTGACTACACAATGCTCTAATCCAGTAGTACCATGTGTGTGTGTGTGTATGTTTCTTGCCTTTTCTGGCAGGGGCGGATATACCATATGAGAAGGGGTAACCCCCGCTACCCCTCGACGCTCCGGCGATAGTGTAAATTTTGGAAAAGTTTTACGTTTTTTCGATTTCGTTAACCCCTTTTTTTAAACGTTACCCCTATAATGGTTTTCTAGATCCGCTACTGTTTTCTGGCGAATGAAATTTTCATAAAACACATTCATATGTGCAACGTCCTTGCAGGCATCCTGCACACAGTTTTCTTTCACAGAGCTTTAGGACTGGTACGGCCCAAAGACATACATTTGGAGCTTTTTGAAATTACATATGTAAGTTATATCCGCATCGCGCATCCTTGGATGATTAATGCATCATTTTACATAAAGTCGGAATTATTCATTTCACTTAATGCGGGGACTTTATTTTTCTAGGTGCAATGTGGTGATGCCGAGCTTGAGAAGAAAGTCGATGAAAAGATTGACCAGTTCATTGACAGGGTAGAGAAACACCCAAACAAGAAAAATCAGGTTTCATAAATCAATTTAAGGTTTCTTGTAATTAATGTTTTTTCTCTGTGTGCTTGATGTTAACATCTTGATTGGTGTTAATGATGCAGATATGTTTATCTTTCTTCGAAGTAAAGAACAAACAAGCAACTTGGTTTACTCACAAAGTCGAACGCTTATACTGGGAGCAGTGGTATATAAATTTAAACGTTGCTCAACACCCCAAACCACATTCTGGCAAATCGCATCATTCTAAATTAACTGTACACCCTGGAGGTATAATGGATTATTTTTGGCTCTCTTTCTTTAAAATTTATATATATTTTTAGCACATGGTTTTATATTAGTTTATACACAATTTTTACTATGTTACAGAAAGTGCATCGGACGAGAGAAATGCTAGGCGGGCAGCACTCGAGTCTTCTCTGAATGAAGTTTTATTTCAAATAATTAAATTCGTTAATGAGAAAAAAGATCACATTCCTCCAATACCAAATAAGGAAGGAGTCTCATTTCCCTATGAAATTACTATCTCGAGGTAAGACTTGAATTACTGTTTGTATCTAAGCCTGGGGAAAAAACGGGTCGGGTCAAGGTCTAAACGGGCTGTTATAACAATTATCAAATTGGTACAGGTCAAAATGGGTTTGCCTTGAATTGGGTCGTTTTAGGTGTATTTGTATCAATGGGCCTGTATAATTTAGTCTTTGACCAATAATATTGACTGCTGGTTTTATTTGTAGTTCATCGGATTCAGCGTTTGGGATGGACATGTTCAAGAGGATGCTCCAAACTGGGCATCCTACAATGCTCAGCTGATTGCTGCTTGCATTTCCACAGCTTATGGATGGGAAGAGGTGGGGCCCATGTAAATTGGTGTTCTGTAAATATAAGTTTGTTTAACGAAAGAATGTAAGGGCTCTAGATTAAGATTATTAGATTTTAGGAGAGAGTTCACAACCTGCCATCAATGTGTTTAGATTGTTGGATCAAATTTGAAGTTTGTTCTCTGATGAATTTGTCATTCCAATGGCCTGTTTGTTTCACAAAACAGTTAATGATTACGATCATCAATAAGAATTATAAACATTATAACTGTAACAAGAATTATTCATATTGAAATTGCTGCGTTCGGTTGGAGATCAGTGCAGAACAGATCCTAACAAAAGGTGAACTGGTAAAAAGAAAAGTTCCAGTTGACTCTCAAGTTTGTGGTATGTGTGGTGTGGATGATGAGACGACTGACCATTGTCTCATAAACTGAAAGCATGGACTGGTATTTGCGACCGGTATAGCATTCCTAGGCTATCTTGTGACACGGTAGCCCTGGTATTGGAGTTTCCAAGCCAGATTCAAAAATCTTGCCAGGAGAAGAAGCTGCTTCTTTCGATCTTCTTGTTGGCGATTTGCATGTTGTAGGGAGCGAAAAATTATCTTCAAAAACGGGTCAAAATCAGTTGATGGTGTAGTAAAAGACAGACGAATGGTTTCACATGGATAAAAAATAAGGCGGAAAAGTACATATGGGATTGGGATTTTTTGGTGTGATTTCGAATGTAATATATAGTTTCAAGTTGGGGTATTGGATTTAAATAACCCTAACTTTCACCAATTAGCCGATAACACTCTCAACTTTCGATTTGTACCACGCCACTCCCAACTTTCAACTTATTTTCCTATAACACTCCAAAACTAACCCAGTTTGCTGACATCAGCTGTCACGGCACCAAACCAGTGCCACATCAGTTGCCACGTCATCAAAATAAGCTACATTAGCTGCCACATTATTAAAAAATGTCATGTCACCACATAAGTGCCACATCAGCAAAAAAAATAATTGGGTTAGTGTTCAGTTAGTTTGGAAGTGACAGAGGAAAATAAGTTGAAAGTTGGGAGTGGTGTGGTACAAATCGAAAGTTGGGAGTGTTATTGGCCAATTGGTAAAAGTTTGAATTATTTAAATCCAATATTCCTTTCAAGTTTAATATATAATATCCTTTCAATAGAATATTCATGGAAATGCTTTCATATAATATAAAATAAGTTATAATAAATGCCTAAACTTTGAATCATATATGATCTCAGTAGTGGTTCACATGGTAAAGGGGAATTTTTCATCATGTAGCGTCCATGTCAGCATCGATGAAATTACTCACAAAATGGTGTAATGGTGTGAAGCGTGTGAATCAAACAAAACCAACCACTCTCTCTCTCTCTCCTTCCCTCCCTCGCTCGTGTGATGGAGACCATGAAGAAGCCTCTTTCACATGCAAAGAGGGGGGGGGGGGGGGTAGTGCACCACATGTGGTTGGATGTGAAATTGGATTTCACATGACCACTACGCATGGTCTAAAAGGTAAAAAAAATCATGGAATTATATATCTTATATTAGCACGCTAATGGTATTGTGTTTGTGGCGTACAGAAAGCGTTGTGAATTCAAATCTTTATTAAAAAAACATGTATGAAAAAAGGGAGAGTATATTTACTCAAAGTCATTTATTAAAAAAGGAGATTACATTTACTCAAAGTCATTTATCAAATTTAGCAACCTAGGGCTTTAGAAAATAAAGCAAATTACTATCTACGGGGAACGGGCACTTCACGCGTAGGGGATCAAGGGTTCGAACTAGTGCTATAACCAGTGTTGTAAAAATCGCGATTAATCGGCGACTAGTCCTCGATTAATCGCTAGTCGGCTCTCTACTGCTATTTTTTCGTTAATCAGTCAATTAATCGCTAATTGGCCCTGTCGGGCCTAGTCGGTTGGCTAAAAATCGGGAAAATCGGAAAAAAAATCAGAAAATCACATATTCCGGCCAAAACCTGCGAGATTCCAATCAAAACTTGTCTACTTAGAAAAATTACGTATAAAAATATGTGTCTATATGTATAAAAGTTAAAATTATACATAAAAAGTCCGATCCGATTAATCCCGAGTAATCCCAATTAATCGCTAGTCCCCACCCCACCGGCTGACTTACGCCTAGCGAGTTCTACAACCATATAACACCAAAACCACCTCGTAGGGTAAGCAAGGCGGGTTGGTGAAGCTAGTAGTTTTATTAGCGTAAGGGTTGAGTTTGTTTGAGGAGGTTGTTGACCTTGGGATTGGTGGGTGAGTTTTGATTGCTTAGGGCATTTAACTTTTTTTAAATTAAAAAACATTTATGGCATGAGTATGTGCCGCTAGTGTTTACTAGCTAATGGATACTTTAAGCCAAATTTAACATGACAGGTGTTGGTTGGTCGACGTTCATAAACAAGACCGGTTGTTGAGATCAACAAGTCTGAAACGAAGATTTCGCAAAACAAGGAGATAATGATACCGGTTTTTATTTTGACGAGGAAAAGGAAAAGGGATGCTAACTTTACTTCCATTCTTTTTTTTAATGGCATTTACTTCCATTCAAAAAGGAGATTTTGACAACAAATTAAAAGCATCTATGATCAAAGTTTGAAAAGACGTATTAACAATGACCAACCTTAACCAAGTATAGCTAGTTAGTTACAAGCAGAAACCACAAAGGAAAAGAAAATGCTACAATTATGATAAAAGAACCCAAACCATGTAAATAGTCATTAAAAACATGCATTAACATAAACACATACATACCCACTACCAAGTGGCCATCGAAAACTTTAATTTGTTTTAGACCATGTGTAGTCGTTTAGTGAATAATGCCACCACCCTTGGGCACTTTTCAGCATGTTGCAGTCTAGTCAGCAAGAGAGCATTATTGGGCGTTTTTACAAAAGGGGCGTAGTGGAATAATGCCTCAAACAATCATTACACAATTATTATTTTTTTAAATTAAAAACTAATAATATTTCATTAAATAAAAAAAATTACAATACTAGTATTAAAAAATAAAAACGATCTTACTTAAAAAAAAACACAATAATTTTCAAGTTAGTTTTGTAACTATTGAAATTCAAATTTTTAGTATTAAACTTATTTTAGGAATAACTAAAAACTACAGGGGCCTAATGTAACAACTGACCAAACTTTCAAATCAAACCAACCCGCCTCCCAACCCCTTCTTCTTCGTTTGACCGACGCCAATTCCGGCAAAAATTCTGGCTAACCACAAAACCCAAACCCACTCCAATTATTATCTTCTTGTTTTTTTTTTTAATTTAAAATTAATTGTATTTTACATGGAATAACCTCATTGGCCAAACAAATTGAAGATCAGCGTGTTTCAAATCACGCTAGAGGGGGGTTTATTGTGAAATAATGCCGGAAAACGCCGGCGGGGGTGGTGACCGGGCGTTTTCGGGCGTGATTGGGGGAAAAACGCCGGGATCATGCCCACTACGCATGGTCTTAGTGACGTCAGCTTGGTCTAGATTTCACCAATGATTGGCTCTAGTCTTGAGTCCTTTTGGCATCATAATCACCGTAAATCCATTTGTTGTATATGAGATATAAGTATTGTATTTTTAAACAAGATTACTTGTGAATAAGTTTAGATGCCATTCTTAAAGTTTAAAACTATTGTTTGTTTGGTTTGCTATCCTTTTGTATAAAAATAAAACAAAATTTTATTAAACCTTATAGTTATCGATCAACTCTATGCTATGCTATGCACATGTTGATATACTATAATGGACCTACGTAGTCATTGTAGACTTGTTTACAAATTAAATCTTTCGATTATTCCCATGGAAACACATACTCCATTTTACATCAATATCAAATCATGTATACAATAATAATTCACAATACAAAAAAACCCAGCAGCAGTTGAGTGTTTATCCTAAAGATCTAGATCTCGAAGTTCCTTGAGACCCATAGGAGACACATATCTTGGGTCACCTTGGAGCAATTGTTTAGCAATGATCACGTTTGCAGCTTCGCTAGGGTGGTAAGGATCCCAAAACACATGTTTATCTCTGTCCTCACACAAACTCGACGTCGGACCACATGGAATAATCCCTGCATACTGACCTCCATTCCCACAGCACGCTTTACTCGCCGTTCTAAATCCTACAATATTCAACAAACAAAACTTGAGTTAGCTTATTGAAAATAATCAAAGGGCTTGTAGTCTAGCGGTATCAAATTGTTTCCATCCAAACTGGTTGAGAAACACAGTCTCATGTGGACGCTGGAAGGAAACAATCATGTTTATCTATGGATCGATTTCAATCTCACCGTATTTGTCATAGTTCGTGATGAGCTCCATGACTAAGTCGTAAACATTGGCATGAACAAAAGTGGCTCCCGGGAGATTATCGTTCAATTCCGCCACCAAATCCTTTAATTTAGCATTGTATTGAAGCGCGAGTTTATTAGGCAACGTAACACACTCGTTCTCACTCAGTTGATTAATCGTCCTCTGATAAGGAATGCATCCGATCGGCCCCACGTTTCCTATGATGAATTTTCGTGCATCCAGTTGATAAAGTCTCTGCAATAATCATTAGTTTATGATCCAGTTATATATTTGGATACAATTGCATTATTATTTTTTATGCATCTACTTTTATAATGTAATCTATGAAACTTACAGTAAGCTGTGATCTGAGGTGGCTAATGAGATCATCTACAAAAGCATCAGGACTCTGTGAAACCCTAGCTCCAATCGAGAGAACAGGAAGCAAATAGTTGTTAAGGAAGTCGTTAGATCCGATAGTGATCGAGAAGATCGATTTCTTCATGACATGCTCCCTCGCTTTCGATGCACCAAGAAGTTTATCCATCTGTTTTCTCGTGATGTTGAAATAATCTATCTGGATGTCCATTGATAATCTGTTAACCTGTAGACACATTTAGATTAGCATTACCAGAAACAATAAACTTTGTAGACACATATATATTTAGTTCGTGTGTCAAGAATCAAGATAGGTGTATTTACTAGTAGTGTAACGACTTACAAATATTTGCCCGGTGGCGTTCATAATCCCGCCACCACCAGAGGCGTAATTCACACCGTATAATATAACTTGTCCCGTCGAATTCGGGTCTAGAAACGGCACCGCATAGTGTTGTTGCCCCAATTCCTCTCCTACAAACATTAGTGTAGCTTATTATTTCACCAACGTTAAAAAGGGGACGGTACCCAGGTAAATTTTATTGATTAAAAAATAATTACAAACATAAACGAATTATAAATCAAAATGTAAAGATGTTGCCATGATCATACCAACAATGTCTCCGATCGTTCTACCGTTGGTATAACGACCGGTCGGTTTACCTCCAGACGGTTTAAAATCAATTCCGTTAGGTTTAATATTAGCTTTAGATAACGTGGGCAAAAAGTTATTATTTCCCGCATCAACCAACGAATCGCCGAAGATATACGAAGCTCCCAAAGTTCCGCCTTCGTCGCTACCAGCAGCAGCCGCAGCTGCCGTGAAAGTAATTAACAGAAGCAGAACCGCTGCCTTATGGTTGGCTGCATGAAAATATTTAGAGTCCATTAGTGGTGGTAAAATGTTAAGGGAATGTGAATTGAAGTGGGAATGAAGGGAGGGGGATGGTGGATTTATATTTGTGGGATTTTGAGGTCAAAATGGATGAGTGGTTGGTGAGACCTGAAGGAGGTTGTTGATCAACCATTGGAGTCATCAATGTCTTTACCTGTATTGACTAACTGGAATGCCCAGGTTCTAGGACGTCGAGCTGTAGCCTTTTGAAGCAAATTATACGTATATGTGAGGCTATGGGCGGGTTGGTATCTATCTAACTTATAATAAAAGATTACAAAAAAATGCCACATGGCATTTTCTCCTTCAACTTTATAAATTTTATTTATATTTGTTTAATAAATTTCTTTTAATATTAATATTAATTAATCACCAATATATATATATATATATATATCACTTCTTTTTATCCTTATCTTTATCTAAAATTAATAAATAACTTCAATTTTGCAATCTAGACCCTTTGTTTTTTTTTACTTTTAACCCAACGGTTTTCATCTTTTACAATTTAATCCCAACTCTTTTTTATTTTCAATTTTGGTCCACCATACTTTTCATCTTTCCTAAGTTTTTCGTTTCGTTCTAAATTTTGTGAGTTAACGCACCGCAACGTGCGTGTGGGGTTCAACATTTTTCGTATATTTTTTCCCGTTTGACTGGCCCGTCGCGTCACATCTATTTTTCTGCGTTTGACAAGTTCTTCCAACACGCGGGTCCTGGATGGACTTAGTTATTTATTTCTATGTTTTATGTTTCGGTTTAATTTCTCAGCAACGAGCGTGCGTGGTTCAAAGATTTTACGTCTGCTTTTCGCTCGGAGTTATTTTTTTCCCGTTTTTATTTATTTTGTTTTTACGAGCTTTTCCAGTGTTGGTGGTCGCTGACAATGGTATAGTATTGCTACTACTTATGACAACCGCTGCAACGCAGGGGCTTAATACTAGTTGGGAAATATTGTATACTATGTTTGCTTTCATTTTGTTCACAATCATGCATTACTACATGACACGTGGATATTATTATGCAGGATACCAACTTCCACCTTCCAAGTACTAGAACATGCTACGAGCTGTTCATAATTTTACGATCACCATTAAGGTTGACTCTCTCGGCACAAATTAAAACAATAGTCAAAGCCCAAAACCAAATGGCCCAAATGCATCTAATATGATATGATTATAAGCGGTTTTTATTCCAAATCAAATCGAAATTCGGTTCATCAACTTAATCTAGTAGAACTATTATATAACTAATAAAAAACAAAATCAGAGTAGCTAGTAAATTAAAAAAATCAAAATAGAGTGAAATAAACTTTTATTTGAAAAAAAGATAACAAAATTAAATCAAATAAAATAGGTTTAGAAGTCTGTTTTTTTAGTTATATGTTATGAAAAGAATGAATAGTGTAAATTACAAGTTTTCCCCTTTTATCTAAATACATTTTTTAGGCGGTATTCTTTAGGGTGTAAGGAGTGGTTAAACAACTTAGAGTGGCAAACCAAAAAAACAACCAATCAGAGTGCGCCATGTCAATCAGTCAAAAGTGTTTAAACTTTGCTGAAAAGTGTTGGCAATGATTTAAACACTTGCTGAAGTGGTAAACTTTTTTTTTTTTTTTGTAAACTAGTATATTTAATATTTAAGTTAATAAATGTAGAATAAACTAATAATAACATTAAATTAAATTAAATTAAAAACATTAAAATTACATTAAATTAAAAAACAATAAAATTACATTAACTTGAAATAAATTAAACTAGTATTCGTCGGAATCGACCAAAAGGTGGGGTAAATCTTGATTTGCGAGATGATTTATGAGATAGTATTTTACTCTCCAATGCGTGTCTTCATCCATCAACTCGCCCAACACCGTATCGTCTAGAGCGGGCTCGACCGGAGGATCCCGAATGTGCACCGGTGTTATTGCCCTTCCGTCATCTTTCAAAATCATGTTGTGTAAAATAAAATAATACACGTGTACACAACACTCCTAATTTTTTTAACGGATCTTGCTCGCATCGGTCGACTCAATACACCCCATTTCGCCTTCAAAACACCAAAAGCCCGTTCGACGTCTTTTCTTGCCGCCTCATGTTGCCTCTTGAATTTCTTTTGGTCTACTTCGCGAGGGTAAGGGATCGACTTCACAAACACGGACCACAAAGGGTAGATTCCATCCGCGATCAAATAACCACGTTTGTGTAAATGGTTATTAACGTAAAATGGACATTTTGGCGCGGTTCCATTTCGTTCCATTAAAAATAACGGAGATTGTTGTAGCACATTGATATCGTTTTGAGAACCCGGTGGACCGGCAAAAGCATGCCAAAACCATAAGTCTTGAGAAGCAACCCCTTCGAGCATAACAGTCGAGTATTGGTGATCTCCTCTCATATACTGGCCTCGATACTCTGTCGGACAAAATCGCCAAACAAAATGGGTGCAATCAAGGCTACCGAACATACCTGGAAGGTGATGTTTTTCCTCATGAGCTTGGTATAAAAGTGCCAAGTCGTGGCTTGTCGGTCTACGAAAGAACTTGGGAGCTTATATGTTGCAAACCGTGTCGCAAAAATATTCTAGGCACTCGCGGGAAGTTCTTTCGGCCATATGCAAGTACTTGTCGTTCTCGTCTAGAGTGTTACCAGTTGCGAGCTGTTTAATTGTCCCACCCCAACCGATGGCGGAAACATCGGAGTGAGACGAAATAGATTGCAAGAGACTTCATAACACTATTTGTGACAAGTATTTAAATGATAAATTTTCATTTCATTTCTAAAGAGTCAATTACAAGGATTTGAAACAAATACAACATGAATAATGAAATACAATACAAATAAAATACAAAATTTAAAGTGTGTATCTAAGCATCCTACTAGATTCCATGCGTTATCAACATCATCGCTAAACCTGCAACATGTTTAAAAGCATAGTTCAATACAAAGGTATTGGCGAGTACACTAGTTTTAGACTCGTGGCATATGTATAAAAAGGTATTTTCAATCCAACATAGCAATTGGTATACAAGGTCAATCTATCATGCATAACAATATGTCAGCTCTAGTGTCCACTAGTATTTAGCATCCCTCGACACAAAAGTGACGAGACCGTTATAGAATAAAGACTCAACAAAACCCCGTCGGGTGGTGTGCTACTCCTATAGCGCTATAATTGTTAAGCCGAGTTAACAAGTAGTATGTATTCTAGCATAAACCTAAGCATAGCAAAGCATGTATAAGGATTGAACGAATAAAAGCATGTTTGTGAATCGTGTATTTTAACAAGTAAAACATGTTGCACCCAAAGTGTATTAAAAGGAAAATGGGTCAAGTGTACTCACAAAGTTGCATATGCTTTCCGATTATCTCATGTGACGAAGTTGTTGAGACTAGGAAGTTGAATGTGTTAGATTTGGAGTTTAAGAGGTGTTTACATATGGTTCTAGGGATTTGGAATTTAAATAACATGAAAAATAAACATATGAAAATAATCATCTAACACCTATGACACTTGTTCTTGACACTATGAAACTCTAAAAGAGTTTAAATGTTTTCATGTAACAAAGTTCCATTAGAATCGTGACAAGTTGTCAAGGCCTAAGATGATACAATCTACTAGCTTGACGAATGTCCATTAGTTCATCACCAAGAGTTCGATTATTTGGTTGTTACATAAGTATTACATAGTGTATATTACATCATATAAGTCAAGCATGAGGTAGACGATTAAAGTCTTCATTTAGGCACCTCTAAGTATCATGGAATTCATACATGAGGTAGGAAGAACAAAGCTTCCATTTAGGTACCTCTATTGTTCACCATTACACTTGTTGTTATGAACAAAAATGAGGGTCATGAACATACAAGAAACAATAGAATATGAACAACTAATCTATGAGAAAACATCAAGCAATGTGTGGATTTTCAAGTAGGTTAGCCCAAGCTAATCCTAAATCACACAATCATTAAGTCTTGAACTTGAGCATCACTTGTGGGTTAAAACCCTTGAACAAAACAGATAGTTTGTGAGGTTTATACCTCTGATTTTGAATGTCTCAACCTTGTTTTTAAGCCTAACTAACCATAGAAGTGGTTATAAGCATAAGGACATAGGTTTGAGATGAGTTTCCTCAAGTTTAAACAAGTTTATCAAAGTTTGAAACAAGAATAGAAAAATCAGTCCACTTTGGAGCCCTTTTGGCAACATTCCAGGCTCTGGTTTTCCAGGGAAAACCCATGGAAACGTAGCTAAGCTCAATACAAAGTAGTAGGAAAAAGAATCGAGTGAATCAGATAAGAATTGAGTGAGTTATGCTTACTTTAGTGAAGTGGTATAAATCTGCTCGAACTTCTGCAATCAGCTACGGTTTGGAGTGTTTGAGAGTGAATGGAGAGTGTTTAGAAAGTGAAAAATGCTTGGAGTAGGCTTGGGTTATATAGGGGATGGATTAGGGTTTTATTGGGTTGGGCTTTGAAAGTGTTTAGTGGGCTAAATAACTCAAAACAAGGAAATTAAGTGGGCTGATGCAAGGCAGTTAACAACCCTTATAATTTTTATTTTATTTTATTGTTTTGACATTAGAAGGTATATATTTGATGTTTAATAAAGTGTTACATGGTGTCTAGTATGTATGTAACTTGTAACAAGGTCCAAAATGCATAAATAACATGTTTTAATTTAGCAAAAAGTGTGATAACATAGGTGTGTATAACACATGAAATGTAACAAGTATGTATGGTTTATAGTTTGGTATGATCAAGTGAAAAAAAAACATACAACTTAATCTTATAATCGAATAACTAAGTGTTTAAATGTATGAAGATTTAAGGATTACGAATACACGATCATTGTTTACGAGTTAAGCTTACGTTTATACGAATTACGAACCATGAATCAAACGAGTGCACGTATCAATGTATAAACATGTATAAACGATGTATAAAAGATTCGTTTCATTACGATCAAAGTCTCGGATTTTACAACGATACAACGAAATACAATTACAAGTAATACAAGATTTCCAAAAAAATAGAATTTCAAGAAATGGTTTCTAAATATGGAAAGTATGAAAACGCAGGGCGTTACAGTCTCCCATCCTTTAGGAAATTTCGTTCCGAAATTATCAAGAGGAAGACTTGAAAAAGTTTTGGCCAAAATTGAGACTTGGAAATTTTGAAACGGTTTGAAAAGTACGAAACTTTGGAGAACGACAAGGTAAATTTGCAAGGGAGTTCATTGACTAAAATAATTTGAAGTACCAAACATAGTTGAAAACGTGTATGTGCATATATAGGTAAAGTGAGTCTAAACAAGTTTGGATAACTTAAATTGGAGATGTATTAAAAATGGGATGTATTAAGAAGGAAGATTTTGACAAACAGTTTGTATTTTGTTGGAAAGTGGGGTAGTTTACAGGGGAAGTTTTAAGGATAGTATAAAAATCACACTTTCGTAACAATTGTTTATTGAGAGGAACGAAAAGGTTTGGTACTTTGAATAAAGCATTAAAGGTATACTAAGTACATTTACACAAGAATAAAGAATAGGAAGACGGTTTTAAAGGTAATGAGATAAGTTAAGATTTGAATGTTTAAACAAGCTTGATTGTGAACGGGGTTCGTATGAAAGAAAGGATAAAGGAGAATAATAGGAGTATGGGGCGAACGATTGACTCTAAATGAATGCAAGTATATGAATGATATAAGTATTAGATAGACGAAAGTAGCGTGTTAAAGATGAAGTCTCGTCATGGATAATTGGATATAATGCGTTTGTGAGTTGTTTAAAGTTTGTATTAGGTCAAAAGGTCTGCAAAACACTGAATTTCTCATGGCACGTTTTACGAAAGTTTGGTAACATGGTGAAAACACTTTTATATAGGAAGTACCAGCGGCGTATCCACCATGTTTTGACCATGTTATGTTCGTCTCGTTATTCGGTGTTATGTTACATTCCGTGTCTTACCATACACAGTAGTACGCTCTATGGTTTTCATACGCCTATCACTATAATCTCGTGTGCACCCGCAATTATTCTGATCATCGCATGATTCGCATAGCTTGTACTAGTTGTGTATGACTCAGGGTATACATAATTTAAAAATAAGAATGTGTACGTATAAGAATATAGTATATCAGCAAGTCCATGCTTAAGTATGTATGGGACCCACGTAAGCGAATCACTCGGATTACCCTCGCGTACGGGTACGAATGTATGAATCATGAGTATTAATGAAAGTATGAGCATAAGTATAAGTTTAAAAATGAATATGCACGTAAGTATGAGTATAAACATAAAACGTACGAGTAGTATGAGTATAAGTATAAGCATAAAACGTAAGGTACGAATAATAAAATTTACGTATATAGTGTACGTTGGGACATAGCGGATTTAAGCGTATAAAAGCATTCAAAA
Source organism: Helianthus tuberosus (assembly GCA_030545235.1). NCBI lineage: Eukaryota > Viridiplantae > Streptophyta > Magnoliopsida > Asterales > Asteraceae > Helianthus > Helianthus tuberosus. The sequence continues at coordinate 144,929,700 of CM060432.1, forward strand.
GGTTGAGTATGTAAATACGAACGATATGAATGATGTTATCGCGAGATATCGACAAAAATGTGTATGATGATATGCATGTATAGTTGTTTAAACGAAACGTTGAGTTTATCAAATCAAAATTAGATTGAGCTTGATTTGAAGGGTAGAATATAGTTTGTATATGTAAGAGGATATAAAGTACTCATTGGTTAAGCATAATGTATTTTGTAATGAATGGAAATGCTACTTTTGTTTTAAAAGAGTTTACGTAATTCGAAGATGGTCGGTCCCCATGAAGTCTTCTTGCCCACGTGTTTTGTAAATTGGTGTAGGAAAAAGGTTTTCGATAAAAAGTAAGTTCGTTTCATCAAACAAGAAATTATGAATTTAGTAGGTTCTTGTGAAAATGAGGATCCTTATAAAAGAAATTTAGCAAAATGACTTAGTGATTGTTAAAAGTTTTAACAAATGATTTGTTGATGTTGAAAAGAGCATTTGGTAAAACGATCATATAACATCTATAAGATCTTATAAGTAATTGAGAAAGATTGGTTTGATTTCGATTAAGAATGGAAGTCTCTAGTATGATGATATAACGTGTGCGTGTTTTAGTCATTAAGTTGAATATGAAGTTCATGGGCCAGAGATTCATTGGACCGATTAAATTGATAGGTAGCATTTCGTAAGGTTTTGAAATTTAGGAAATAAAACGTTTTAAGGTATGATTAAGAATTTCGTGTATGTGAGTTATGTGAAAATAGATTGTAGGATAAGAAGTACGTTTGATAAAACAATGTATTTTGGAATTGATATAAGTGGGTATTTCGATAAATGATAAATGCTTTAGGTATGAAACATGATTGTGTTTGCTTGATAAAGTATTTTGAAGGAAAGTTTTGGTAACGATCACCTAGGTAAGGGAATCACCCCTAACTCGTTGGTGAGGTCGTTTTAAGAAAAGAAGGAGTGGAGTTAATCGTCAAGGTAAGGAAATCACTCCTAACTCAATGATATGTCTCCATTTTGGCGTTATAAAGAATGTAAACAAAATTGAGTGACGTTTTGAAATCATGCATAAGGTATAAATGTATGAAAAAGATTTAGTATGATGTGTGCATGAGAAGAAAATATCGAAAGTAAATTCGAATTTGAAAGATTGCATCGTATAAAATAAATAATAGAAACACATGTTTGATTAAAATTTGGGATGGTTCCAAAACGGAACTTTGACTAACCAAAGTGGACGAAAAGTCTTTCGAATTTGAGGAGCATTATTTGGCCTAATAGGTGGAATACTCTCGCCGACAAGTCGGTTAACGGTATTTACCCTTCCGGTTACTACATGTCCCAAATCAATCGAAATTTCGAGACTTGGCGGGATTTATGAAAAATTCAAGGAGTGTAACTAGTCGACAAGGTGCGGGTTTCACCCCTAACTTGATGATTTCGTATCCTAAGTGTGGTTGGTACTCGTCGGATCAAAATTTAATTTCAACACTTTGACAAGGGTCCACTAGAATTTGAAAGCGGAAATTCTCCATCAAGGTGAGGATCTCACTCCTAACTTGGTGGCGAATTTCGTGTAAAAAATAGGTGTATTGAGAGTCTTTCACCAAATTGTGGGTTTCACGCCTATTTTGGTGAAGTCCTCTCGTTTGTGTATTACAAATGGTTTCGAATTTAGTATAAATGAGTAAAAGACGTATGTTCAAAATAATAATAACAAGTATAAGCACATAAAACATTTTAAGAAAATAACACGTAAGAGACATTTCAAGAAATAACATGTAAAGATATTTCATAAAAGTAGCATGTGAAGCAAGTATGGTCGAATTTTGGTGCTTAACTATAGACTAGGTCAAAAGCATGGCAATTTTCCTAATTCCCTATAGTTATGGCTCTGATACCAATCTGTCACACCCCAACCGTTGGCGGAAACATCGGAGTGAAACGAAATAGATTGCAAGAGACTTCATAACACTATTTGTGACAAGTATTTAAATGATAAATTTTCATTTCATTTCTAAAGAGTCAATTACAAGGATTTGAAAGATATACAACATGAATAATGAAATACAATACAAATAAAATACAAAATTTAAAGTGTGTATCTAAGCATCCTACTAGATTCCATGCATCATCAACATCATCGCTAAACCTGCAACATGTTTTAAAGCATAGTTCAATACAAAGTTATTGACGAGTACACTAGTTGTAGACTCGTGACATATGTATAAAAAGGTATTTTCAATCCAACAAAGCAATTGGTATACAAGGTCAATCTATCATGCATAACAATATGTCAACTCTAGTGTCCACTAGTATTTAGCATCCCTCGACACAAAAGTAACGAGGCCGTTATAGAATAAAGACTCAACAAAACCCCGTCGGGTGGTGTGCTACTCCTATAGCGCTATAATTGTTAAGCCGAGTTAACAAGTAGTATGTATTCTAGCATGAACCTAAGCATAGAAAAAGCATGTATAAGGATTGAACGAATAAAATCATGCTTGTGAATCGTACATTTTAACAAGTAAAACATGTTGCACCCAAAGTGTATTAAAAGGAAAATGGGTCAAGTGTACTCACAAAGTTGCATATGCTTTTCGATTATCCCATGTGACGAAGTTGTTGAGACTAGGAAGTTGAATGTGTTAGATTTGGAGTTTAAGAGGTGTTTACATATGGTTCTAGAGATTTGGAGTTTAAATAACATGAAAAATAAACATATGAAAATAATCATCTAACACCTATGACACTTGTTCTTGACACTATGAAACTCTAAAAGAGTTTAAATGTTTTCATGGAACAAAGTTCCATTAGAATCGTGTCAAGTTGTCAAGGCCTAAGATGATACAATCTACTAGCTTGACGAATGTCCATTAGTTCATCACCAAGAGTTCGATTATTTGGTTGTTACATAAGTATTACATAGTGTATATTACATCATATAAGTCAAGCATGAGGTAGACGATTAAAGTCTTCATTTAGGCACTTCTAAGTATCATGGAATTCATACATGAGGTAGGAAGAATAAAGCTTCCATTTAGGTACCTCTATTGTTCACCACTACACTTGTTGTTATGAACTTACAAGAAACAATAGAATATGAACAACTAATCTATGAGAAAACATCAAGCAATGTGTGGATTTTCAAGTAGGTTAGCCCAAGCTAATCCTAAATCACACAATCATCAAATCTTGAACTTGAGCATCACTTGTGGGTTAAAACCCTTGAACAAAATAGATAGTTTGTGAGGTTTATACCTCTGATTTTGAATGTCTCAACCTTGTTTTTAAGCCTAACTAACCATAGAAGTGGTTATAAGCATAAGGACATAGGTTTGAGATGAGTTTCCTCAAGTTTAAACAAGTTTATGAAAGTTTGAAACAAGAACAGAAAAATCAGTCCACTTTGAAGCCCTTTTGGCAATATTCCAAGCTCTGGTTTTCCAGGTAAAACCCATGGAAACATAGCTAAGGTCAATACAAAGTAGTAGGAAAAAGAATCGAGTGAATCGGATAAGAATTGAGTGAGTTATGCTCACTTTAGTGAAGTGGTATAAATCTTCTCGAACTTCTGCAATCAGCTACGGTTTAGAGTGTTTGAGAGTGAATGGAGAGTGTTTAGAAAGTGAAAAATGCTTGGGTTATATAGGGGATGGATTAGAGTTTCATTGGGTTGGGCTTTGGAAGTGTTTAGTGGGCTAAATAACTCAAAACAAGGAAATAAGGGGCTGATGCAAGACAGTTAACAACCCTTATAATTTTTATTTCATTTTATTTTTTTGACATTAGAAGGTATATATTTGATGTTTAATAAAGTGTTACATGGTGTCTAGTATGTATGTAACTTGTAACAAGGTCCAAAATGCATAAATAACATGTTTTAATTTAGCAAAAAGTGTGATAACATAGGGGTGAATAACACATGAAATGTAACAAGTATGTATGGTTTATGGTTTGGTATGATCAAGTGAAAAAAAAAACATACAACTTAATCTTATAATCGAATAACTAAGTGTTTAAATGTATGAAGATTTAAGTATTACGAATACACGATCATTGTTTACGAGTTAAGCTTACGTTTATACGAATTACGAACCATGTATCAAACGAGAGCACGTATCAATGTATAAACATGTATAAACGATGTATAAAAGATTCGTTTCATTACGATCAAAGTCTCGGATTTTACAACGATACAACGAAATACGATTACAAGGAATACAAAATTTCCAAAAAAATAGAATTTCAAGCAATGGTTTCTAAATATGGAAAGTATGAAAACGCAGGGCGTTACATTAATAGCCGATGTCACCTTTTGCAACGGCTTAAAGCCCTTCCTACCTCGCGCATCGGGGGCCTCTTCAAACCACGGGTAGTTCTCTTCCACGTCGGCCACAATTTTTAGAAACAAACGTTTCGACATACGGAACCTATGCCGAAAGATATCTTCGTTGTACTTCGGGTCTTCGACAAAATAATCCGCCATGAGTGTCTCATGCCCCTCCTCACGTTGACGTTCAACATATCTCGTTCGGTTAGATGTGCCCGTGTCTTGAAGTTCGGCTTCTTCGATGAGATTTTGAAAAAAAGAATGCTACTATCGGATGAATCGTCGCTACTCATGGGTGGGAACCATAACGGGAGTTCATCCGCCATTTTGTTTTGTAAATGTTTGGGAAGAATTTGGGGTATTTTTTGGGTTGGTTGGGTATAAATTTGAAGGTATTTAGTTATGGTTTGGTTTGGTATTTATAGTTTAATTTTTAAAAGAAAAAATAATTTTTTTTTATTTTAAACGGTAATATGACCGTCACTCGCCCCAACGTTCAAATTTTGATCCTTCCCCGCGTCGGCATACACTCCCCGATTCAGCAAACACACCGCTTCGGCAAAGGGTCAGCGGCGGTGTTTGCCGCGCGGCAAAACACTTTGCCGAGCCCTTTGCCGCACCCACACCGGATACCCTTAGCGCTAAACTTGACAATGTATGTACTTAATGTTTCAAAATCTTGTAGGGTATTTTCTTTGAGCCTAACCCAGTTATTTTTTTGGTTAAGTATGGTCATGTCATTTGTACATGAGGGCACTCTTCTCATTTCACCACTCCAAAGACTATTGTGTAAAACTTATTATATCAAAGGGCTATTATAAAAAAAAAATTAAAAAGACTTTAAATAAAAAAAATTTGCACATTCTCTCTCTCTCTCTCTCTCTCTGTCTCTCTGCCAAATGGTGTAGACGTAATAATGGAACCTGCACTTAAGATAACTTAGACATCAATGGAGGAAAGATGGTTTTGAATTAGATGTTATGCTTCCGTTATGCTTTCTTTTTCTTTTTTTTTTCAAAAGCACTTTCAGATCTTGCTTTGTTCTTACGGTTGTTAGGGGCGGTAGAGGTATTGAGGTGGGTGGCTGGTTGGCGGCTGGTTGGCGGCTTAGGTGGTGTTAGCCGTTAGGGGCGGTTGTAGGTGATGGTGGTCAGAGACTCATTGATGGCCGGATTCGCATTTGGCAGTTTTGTTGTTTTTTGGGGTTTTGGGGATATTTTGGGATTCTTAGGTTATTAAGTTGATTTGGAGATGATGGTGGAGGGTGGTGGTGATAGTCGTTGTAGATGATGAAGGGTGGTGGTAGAGGTGTACAAAAAACCGGTTTTAGAATCGAAACCGGGAAAAAAACCGAAACCGGTTTTCTTTTTAACCGGTTTTTTTTGTAACGGAACCACCGGTTTGTGACCGGTTACTAATCTTGATCTGAAAAACCGGTTAAAACCCGATTTGTACACCTCTAGGTGATGACGCTGAAGGGTGGTGGTGATGGTGGTAGAGGGTGGTGGTGGTTATATACTTATATATATAGTTATTATTATTATTATTATTATTATTATTATTATTATTATTATTATTATTATTATTAGTTTAGATTCTTTTGTTTTGGTTTTTTATTAAATAATATATTAAATAAATGCGGTAAAAAGACTAAAATAGCCTTGAGTGATTAGATTTAACCAAAAAATTTAACTGGGTTAGGCACAAAAAACATATCGTGCAAGAGTTTGATACATTAAGTACATAACTTGTCAAGTTTTCTGCCAAAGGACAACGTCTGAAAAATTGTGTATAGATAAATGACAAAACTTGTAATTTACTCTTATGAATATAAAAGATATATTTGTAAATTTTAACTCAAATATTCAAACAGATCCAAAATCAAATATATGAATCAGTTGCAAATCTGATTTTAAATTTCGAAAACTGAATTTGAAATTGGAATCAGAATGCGTTTTGATTGGAATTACAAGTTTTTTTTTTTCTGAACACCCTTACAATTTAACATAATTATTTAATCTGAATTTAACATAACTAGTGCTATTGAATCCGCGCGTTGCGCCGGAAATTCTTGCGTTGCGTCGTGGGTGGGTATTAGTTCGTTTAACTTCTTTACTAACACTTGTTATAACAACTAATAGAGAAAAAACTAAAAAAAAATCATGATATGACCAAAAATATACCAACACAGCAGGAATTTGATCGGTATTGGGTTTTTTTTTACGCCACCTACACTCGTTATTACAACCCATAAAGAAAAAATCTTGATATGACCAAAGAATACCGACACGTGATTTACATGGATAAAAAACAAACGCAAGTTATATAAGATATATAAAAAACTAAATAATACATATAAAAAACCACTAAACAACACATATAAAAAAAGCCTTTAAAACAAATAATTAATGTTCATTTAGTTTCTTTATTAATAGTATACAAGCTATTAAATCCGCGCGTTGCACCGGAAATTCTCGCGTTGCTTCGTCGGTGGGTATTAGTTCGTTTAACTTCGGTACTGACACTTGTTATAGCAACCAATAGAGAAAAAACTAAAAAAAATCTTGATATGACCAAAGAATACTGACACGTGATTTACATGGATCAAAAACAAACGCAAGTTATATAAGATATATAAAAAACCAAATAGTACATATAAAAAACCACTAAAAACACATAAAAAAAGCCTTTAAAACAAATAATTACTGTTTTCTTTATTAATAAAATTTACTATTCATTTAGTTTCTTTATTAATAGTATACAATTACTTTTTTTTTTGAACGGTTAATTTCTTTAATCCTTGTCGTCTGTGGGACTTGAACCCAAGATCTTTCTCTTCCCAACCTAGGTGTTTTAAAGGTTTTGTCTTTGACAATGGACCACCACCCCATTGGTTAATAGTATAAAATTCCGGTGGTAAGTTCACTTATTTTTCGGGGCATGAGGATGTAAAACTTAGCAAGTTAGATAGATTTCTTGTAAATTATGTTTTCTTAAATCGGTGGCCCTGTGCTAAAGTTGAAGTTCAGCCCAGGGGTTTATCTGATCATTGCCCAGTTTCATTGCTTTACAACTTAATTGATTTTGGCCCGATTCCGTTCAAATTTTTTAACGCTTGGGTAGATGATCCTTATTTGATGAAGATTGTTAAGGATGTCACCTCGGCTGGCAGTGTGGGCGGAAAGTTTGATTCCTTGCTTGCGTCGACCCTTAAGCGATTAAAGGAAGAGATTAAAAAATGGAGGAAACAGGTTAATGCTGCCGAATTTTTGGAAGTCAAAGAGATGTTGTCTACTATTGAAGGCATCGAAAGTAAAGCGGCTCTTACCCCTCTCGGAGAGTGACAGGAAAATTAGAATGGAGCTAATACGTAAGATTGACGATCTGGAACGTATTAAGGCGAAAAATCTGCAGCAAAAGGCGAGAGTAAATTGGATTAAATTCGGAGACGAAAACAGTTCGTATTTTCACAGGATATTGAATGTGAATATCGCTTCCAACAGGATAAAATGCCTTAGCTTTGATAATATAATGGTCTCGGACCCGGCGGATCTCAAAGAATGCATTAGAAGGTGGTTCAAGAAGCAATTCTCGGAACCGATTATGAGGAGACCCAAGTTTAATGGAGTTGGCTTGCCTAGCATTTAGGAGGTTAACTGCCATTTGCTTTGTGCTGAATTTACTGAATCTGAAATTTTAAAAGCTCTTAAAAATTCTGATGGGGGGAAAGCTCCAGGGCCGGATGGTTTTTTTTTTTTTTTTTTAAATTCCTTAAAACTTTTTGGGGGGGAGCTAAAGCCCTTTTTTTGGGGATGTTCGGGGAATTTCATATGGATGGTATTATAAGCAAAGGTTGCAACTCGTCGTTCATGGCCCTAATTCCGAAACAAAATGACCCTGTTTGGATTGGAAATTTCCGCCCAATTTATTTGGTTGGATCGGTGTACAAGATTCTAGCCAAGGTCTTGGCTAATCGTTTGAAAATTGTGATTAATGAGGTGATCTCGAAGACGCAGTCAGCTTTTGTAGGGGGGAGTAATATTCTTGATAGCCCTCTGATTATAAGTGAAACTGTTGCTTGGGCAAAGAAAAATAAAGAGAAGTTATTAATTTCAAAGTTGATTTTGAGAAGGCGTACGACTCTATAAACTGGAAGTTTCTGCTTCGAATGATGGATCTGATGGGCTTCCCGGAGAAATGGATTTGCTGGATAAAAGGTTGTCTAGAATCAGGTATGGGGTCGGTTTTGGTCAACGGTTCGCCAACGGCCGAGTTCAAATATAAAAGGGGTCTTAGGCAGGGGGATCCCCTATCCCCTTTTCTCTTTATAATAGCTATGGAGGTGATAAACTTATTCATGAACAGGGCTGTGAACCTTGGACTTTTCAAAGGTTTTGCTCTTCCTAATGGAGGTCCGACGCTCTCTCATCTTTGCTATGCCGATGACGTGTTGTTCATTGGCAATTGGTCAAATCAGAACGTGGCCACCCTCAGCCGGCTCCTTAGGTGGATTAATTTGGTTACGGGCTTAAAAGTTAATTACAGTAAATGCAAACTGTTCGGTTTAGGAGTTGAAGATAGGGAGGTAACTCGGTTGGCTTCTGATCTTAAATGTGAGGTGGGTCGGTTCCCTTTTGTTTACCTTGGTATTCCTATTGGAGCAAACATGAAACGGGCGAAGAATTAGAAACCGGTGGTTGATAGACTTAATGCAAAATTATCTAAATGGAAAGGCAGGCACTTGTCGGTGGCCGGGCGGATGACGTTAGCCAAATCTGTGCTGGGAAGTCTTCTGGCGTATTATCTTTCTTTATTTGCGGCTCCTAAATGTGTGATTAACAAGCTAGAAAGGATCCGAAGAGATTTTATCTGGGGCATTACGGATAGAATTAAAAAGGTTAGATGGGTTCGGTGGAATTTGTTAATTAAATCTAAGATAAAAGGCGGCATGGGGATTGGTTCGATCGCTGATTTCAATCACGCTATGCTTATAAAATGGTGGTGGAGGTATAAGTCAAATCCGGATCTAGTCTGGGCCAAGGTTGTCGCTGCTATTCATAAAAATAATATTCTGAATCAGCTCGTTCCAGTTAAAAATTCGATTCCCGGAATCTGGAAAGGAATTGGAAACATGGAGTCGGTTTCCGAGAAGATTGGCATCAGTTCGCAGCTGAATCTGATCGAAAAGAATGGGTTATGGGTTTGGCGGAACAATGGAGATGAGCCGTTTGCAGTTAAACAGGTTCGGCATGATTTCGAAATGGCTAAGCTGCCCGATTCTGATGCTATTTCGCCTTTTAAGTGGAATAACTAGGCCTCCCCCAAATCTAATCTGCTGCTTTGGAGGGTTCTATTGGACAAAATCGCTTCCCGGGATGGTCTGATCAGAAGAGGTATTATGATGGTGGATGATAGCTGCCCTCATTGCGGTCTTGAGCTAGAGACGTCTGATCACATTTTTTTCAAATGTCTTTGGGCTAGGTGTATATGGTGGAATGTTTTGGCATGGGTTCGGGTGAGCTTTCCAGGGGATATCGTTTCTTTTCGTGAGTTTTTCGACTATGTTGGTAGGATTTGGAAAAAGATCATCTACACCATCGTGATTGCCTCGGTGTGGAGAATTTGGAGTGCGAGGAATATAAAAGTTTTTGAAGGTTGCTTTATTCCAATTAAGAAGACGGTGGATCTAATTAAAGAGGATTCGTTCTTATGGTTAAGTAATCAGGCGAGAATCAAAAGACCGGATTGGGATAATTGGGTGAAGTTCCATGTTTTGGACTTATTGTAATTGAGGCTTTTGTGCCTTGTTTGTTTGTTTCTTTTTCGTTTCGTGTTGTTTGTTTCACAGTTTCTGGTTGGCTCTTTATATATATATATATATAAAGTGTTTTTTCTGTTAAAAAAAAAGTATAAAATTACTGTTCATTTAGTTTCTTTATTAATAGTATACAATATACAATAGTATACAATTTGAAATTATTATTATTAACATTCAATTTATTAATACATAACATATAGGTACGTAATTAATAATAATATATTTTCATAATGAACCAAAAAAAAATAGAAATTAGAGATACTATGACAAAATGTTTAATTAAAAACTGAAAACATACATTCATAAAACTTTAAAATACTTTAAAATACATTAAAATGTTATCATATTAAAATATATTTTGATCAGTAAAATTTTATAAAGTTTTTCATTTTAATTATTTGTCTATTCGATAAATTAAGGCAATATATTTTTATGGTTGACTTGTATATATTTTCTTGTATGTGAAGTAATAACTATCATCCCCTGCATGATACGGTGAGAATTTAGTTTCAATTGTTATCGGTTTGATTTGTTACTGTATCGATACTCAGTATAGCAACGAAAAAAAACTAAAGAAAAAAGTTCGTTATACATCAAAGTATAAAAAATATTTGTGGTAATTTTATAAAGAATTTAAACTTTACTGTTCCTTGCAAAAAAAAAAAACATGATATCAAAGTAAAAACCATTAATAAAATATGCACTCAAACTAATGTTTAAAATTTTAGCAATATAATATTTCTCTTGTGCGCTCGTTTTAAATTATCTTTAATTCAATTTGCATAAATGGTAAATCTTAGTTATGTATTTATTGATAATTAGCAATGATTATTTGTGATATATTGACCTTTTAAGTTGTGCAAGTTTAAAAATTTCATTTCAAATTATCTTTAATTCAAGTTGCATAAATGGTAAATCTTGAGTTATGTATCTATTGATAATTAGCAATGATTATTTGTGATATATTGACCTTTTAAGTTGTGTAAGTTTAAAATTTATTTCAAAATTATTATTTTTTTCTTTAAATATCAAAGAAAGAAATTAACATTTTCCTGATTATGGACGGTTTTAAGCAATTTTAATATTGTATTTATTATTCTTTTTACTTACCTGAGACATTTCCTTAATTCAACCCATGTAATACGCGGAGGTATAAGAAAACCTTAGATAGTTAATCTCACGTCTTTTTCTACTTACAAAACCTTATCAAAGCCTTGTTTGTAAAGGGCGAGAAAACATGAAAGACGACTTTCTAGTCATCACTAGATTATCCCCATTGTTTTTTTTTTTTTTGGTCAAAATCGGTTGATCTATCCAAAGCTTCTCTCATGTATATTGTAAACTCAAGCATTAGGCAAGCAGAATTCCATGTTTGTCAAATTAGACTGGAAAATAGTTTTCGTGAAGTAACTTTTTTGTGAATTCATTATGGGCAACTTTATAAAATCAATAAACATTAATAGTTCTACATTATGAAAAAAGCAGTGTGCAATACTTACTTTGTTACTTTGTGTTAGGATTAGATACAAACAGATTTGACGTGATAACTGATAAGTATACAAATAACTAAAGAAATTATTATTACTCTTAGTTTTTTAACTAGAGTAATTATTATTATTATTATTATTATTATTATTATTATAATTATTATTATTATAACTTTAATTCAAAATTGTAGTGTAACAATAATTACTAGAGTTATTTATATGTTTAATGAATTACTTTTATTTGTACCAAATCCAACCCCTACTTACTTTTCTATTATGATGACTAGTTGTAGGACCCGTGTGAGCACACGGGTAGGTTTAATATCGATCGAATGAATGCAACAATATACATTATAAAGTATAGATTATTCTTACAGGAAACAATTTTATTTGATTCAAATGAATGCAACAATATACATTATAAAGTATAGATGTTTGATCAAAAAGAATTTACTGAACATCCTCATGGATACATATACTTGGCATATGTGATCTAGCTAGGAATCAAGTTCCTGTAACATAACAATTTCAACCATCTACTGGGGATGTTTGAACTAAAAAAAAATTGAAAGAATCATATTTTTTTAAGCTTAAGTTTGAACCTTTAAAGGGTATATTTCTTCTCTGATACATTCAGGCTTATACAAGCAAGCAACATGTGGCGTTCTTCATTCCCGCGAATCATTTCTATTGACTAAAAGCAAATATATACCCCCCTTTTGGGGAAGTCTGAAAACTGTCCAAATAAAGAAATTGTTGTGTTACATACCAAAAGAATTCATCTTCTTACACCGGTCCCAGCAATCAGAAGATGAGTCATATAAAGAATTGTATCGCAATTCTGGCTGGATGGTTTCTTGCTTATATATTGTCACATCTTTTTGTTTATGCACTTGACACAGGCAATCTTTTTGTAAATACGCGTCTAACCTTGTGCACGATACTCTCAGGCAGCACCAGCTGGATAATTGGCCTTTATGATCCCACGGCCCACAAGGATTATATCACTGCCTCTTTCAAAAAATACATAAAATCAAAGATTAACTTGTCATCAATTCTAAAAATTTAAAAGGTCAACCATTGACTTTGAAAGTCAAAGTTTTCAAACTTACAAAATTTGGGATGTTATACTGCTGGCCCAATGCATCACCACCTTGAACCAAATGAACACTTGGAGTTGCATGGATAAAAGCAGGATTAGACGGACTGATAAAAAAAAAAACAACCCTGATAAAAAGAAGAAATCATAAACTCATAGTATGCCGGAATATGAATGCTAAATAAATTATGCGGGCTTACAATGGTGTTGTTCTCATTGATGCCTTTCGTCGTGCCACCATCGCCGACGAAGTGCTTCGCACACGCCACCACCTTTTCTCTAAAAATATCAAAAGTCGAAAAACAATAAGCCAATAAAGGTCAGATTTAAGGTCGTAGCTATTCGAGACTCGCTCGCTAAAAATACCGAGCCAAGTTTAAACAAACTCGAGCCAAAAAATAAGAATTCTTCGTAAATGAGCCCAAGCCTAAGCTTTACTTATTGAGCTCAAATAGGCTGGCGAGTCTGCACGAACGTATTATTTTTGTGATTTTTATTAAAAATATGTAATTTTACAATTATTGTTATGTGTAATATTATGGTGAAAGTAACTAAATAAGCATATTATATATGTTATATATAAAAACCGATGTTATAAATATATTAAATATAATTATAAATGTATAAAAATTAATTAATAAAAAACAGTAAATGAACCTAACCTTAAAATCACCTATTTTAACAAAACAATTTCATCTGTGAATAGATACCTCTTCCATTGCTAGAGCAGGAACATTTGTTTGAATAGACATGTCTTCAATCACCTATTTTAACAAAACAATTTCACCTATTGATTAATATTAAAATAACTTAAAGCTAAAAAACATAGGTATGTACGGATAATGGGTGCATATTGGTTTTGGAGTGAAGTGGAAATGAGAAAGTGCGTCCAACTTTAAGCACAGTCTCTGAAAAGAAGACTTGCCTGATAACATAAAATGAAATATTCATCAACCAATTTTGAGACACTTATTACTCAATTTTGAGACACTATATCCATTTGTATAAACCCAATGGAACTGGTACTCTCTAGCTGAAATTGAAATGGGTTAATTGAGTAGAAAAATGCTTACAATATCCTGAATCATCTTATTCACAAGAAACTACAAAACTATTTTGGTAATATGGTTTCTGATATAATAATATCTGATGCGTTACCTATTTAAATTTAAAAAGATTGAGAGCAAAAAGACAGTCATAAAGTTACCCATTTGACCAGCTACCCAAACCCACCCATTTTTTCACCATAATTAGGTAGATAAAAATATAGCAACGACAGTCATACGTACCACATCTCTCCATTGCTGACAAAGCCTCTTCTACTGTAAACCCCATACTTATCAGGTCCGATATTGGTTTTTCATGTTTAAGCAAAGAATCACCATTCTCCTGTACAAGATCAATGTTAAATTCCATACATGTTTTACAAGTTTAATAGATATTTCAAACAGTTATATATAATTATATATATACACACACACTTACAGTTTCACTATCGGACCAAGACCAACTGTCAGATTCCGAAAATTCTTCAAGAAGACTCTCATCATAGTCAGAAGACAGCTCATCATTATTTACACATTTTTCTTTCTGGTGATAACTGAGATCACATGAGTTATGCTCCTCTGGAGAATTATCAAGAGCCTGCAAAACAATGATAAAACATATATATCTTAAAGACCTGCATATCTTTCGAGCAAAATAGTCATATAATTTCAATCCACTTAAATTTTATTCTACACACCGAACAAAACGCTCATGTGTATATGTAGATTGTATGAACATATACATAAAAGAGTATCTTTTATTACATAAATAAGTTGTTTGCACCTATATCCCTGTTTAGCTGCTCACCGAATGCAATGACCGGAAGGGCAGAAGCAAAGAAGATGTATGATTTTGGGGCCAAAATCCTGGAACAACCTAGATATAACAAAAACATGTATCTTTAATATATAAAAGTCAGTTGTTGACCAAAAACACCCATCATATAAATGAAATTTAAATAAGCACATGTATCTTTATAATCATCTAGAAGAACCACGTTTGAAACAAAAAAAAAAAACTAAAATAACTTCCTTTAAATAAGCACAGGCATCACAAACCAAGAATGAATCAACCACAACAGTTTACCCATGCCTTTAAAAGGTAACTTCCTTTCGTGTGTAGTTTTTACTGTAGCTAATTGTGCAAGTTTAAAATTCTCAATATCTCTTACAAAATAAAGACTGATAGTATCTTATTTTGATAGAAAAAAAACTAAAATAACTTAAATCCCAACAAAAATGAAATAACTTGAATAGTCTCCTTAAGGAGTTCACCCTACCTCGTCTCCTTACCCGATCTTCCTCGAACTGTCAACAAAACAAAATTAAAAGTTATAATGTATTAGATAATTACATTTCAATCATGGGTGCTTTATGTAATGATTCAACTATAAAAAATATTTTCTTTTTGTAATCATTCAGACTGACCT
The DNA here is from genome assembly GCA_030545235.1 of Helianthus tuberosus. Lineage (NCBI taxonomy): Eukaryota > Viridiplantae > Streptophyta > Magnoliopsida > Asterales > Asteraceae > Helianthus > Helianthus tuberosus. Next base: position 144,944,898 of record CM060432.1, read on the forward strand.
CAACTTCTCAAAAAGATTATCCCCGTCCAAGATAGCTTGCCGATCTTGATTTCCCTCTTGATTGAACCAACCCAATTGTACTAAGACACCCTAATCGCACCACAGGTACTGAAACAATACAACAATCAAGTCCATAACACCTACCAAAAAAATACATAATTTTACATTGAAAAAACAGATTTCACTAAGAATGCTGATAATCAGATCTTACACTGAACAAATCCACAACACCTTCGTCTATCGAGCGCTTCCTCTATGAGTTCTTTTGTTTCACCTATTCATCTTTTAATCGGATAACCTCGATCAAACACCAATTCTGCAAACAAATAGCACGAAGAAAACTTGTCAAACCCTTCAATTTAGTCAAATCTACTCCACAACAAATGTTGAATGGAATCACATAAAAACTTGGCAAACCATTCGATTAAGTCAAGAACTTATAAAACCTAACAAAACCCCTAAAACCACAACAACAACAAAAATCAACTAAATTGCATTGTTTGACCAGCTTACTTAAGCACATAATCGGGGTGAGCAGCCAAAGGAGCACCTACTTCAGGACCCAGTCCAGCCAAAGGAGCACCTACTTCAGGACCCAGTCCAGTCACAATTTAGAAAATACCAAGGGGTAGCCCCACCTCCCTGCATACTTCACCTAATTCCAGGCACATGTTGGAATTATATTAACAAAATGTTGGAACTAAATTAACAAATAATATATATAAGAATATTATACATCGTAATGCAAAAATAAAACTCAAAATGATAAAAAGGACTTACACAGATGCCAACTTTGATCCATTTACAGCCTGGATATTGACTCTAATCTAAACAAACAGATGCCTTTCTTGATCCTAGGAAAGGCCATTATGGTAAGAACCCTAACACCTAATATATAGATAACATTAATTAGTTTTTTTATCCTAGCAACCTCGAGAAAATATATTTACACCCAAAAAAGATTAAGAAAGAGGCTAAGAGCATACAAATAGAACATATATATAACCCCCTGAATGAGTCGTCTGCTTCTTGTAAAATTACTTTCGCACTCAGAGCGATGTGTTGGGTCCGGGCTTTATTTGCGCCTGGGCGCTCGCTTTAATAACTATGGCAGAAAGTGTCAAAAAAATCCCTGCATTATAAAACCAACTCCTCCAACTCTTCTGAAAGACAAGAATACAACGTTCATGTATCACAAGGAATGACCGATCTAAGGCAGAGATCTACATCTATATCTTTTGTTCACTGACAAACTATGTGACATGTGTCTAGTCCATAGCTACACGTAAACACCGCATTCGAAGATCCTTGCATTGGATACAATTTGTTGGAATTTGTGGATTTCGGTTGGTTCAGATCTCGGAAGTATTGAACAACAGAAATAACAGCTTCGGTTTCATCAACCAGCTTTGAAAACCGGACGAAATCTATGAAGAAACTGTTGGAATTTGTGGATTTCGGTTGGTTCAGAAGCTTAACAAGAGAAGCAACTAAAAAAAATACAGCTGATTACTCGGTCGAATTGGTTCTGTCGCATGATAGAAGATACGTATCGTCCGTTCAAGTTGAGCTTCCTGATACGTATCGTCCGTTCAAGTTGAGCTTCCTGATACATATCGTCCGTTCAATCTTCTTGAGTATTTTTCTAACTTTATGCTTGCATCCACCACAGTGAATATTAACTTTGAGTGAAGAGTCTGTTTAACTACAGCACAAGCACATACACATTCCGAATAACTTCACAAAGATTTGTTGGAATTTGTGGATCAACAGAAATAACTGAATACAACCGGTCAAATCACACACTATAAAGTGTAAACTTATCGTGTGTTGTAGTTTGGAAAGATGACCGAATAGAGATCTGAATCATGCGTTGTTCTTGGTTCAATACCATGTGAAAAAAGATTCTTGCCAGCAGACTTTTGTTGGTTTGTTTTCAGGTATGGTTCTCGTTGTGTTCGACGTATACCAACGGTTCTGCGAAAAAAAACATCATCTGTTCATCATTGTTCTTGAAGATGAAGATGAAGAAACGAGGGTTTATTCTCTTTAATCTATAAGAACAATCCTTGTCTTGTGGATTAACAGAAATAACTGAAATAACTCGCCATTCTCTTGCACCTGTATACGTTGATTGTGGATTTAAATTGCAAGATACATGGATGGTTTGTTTATGTTGATAGAAGATACATATCGTCCGTTTAAGTTGAGCTTCCTGATGCAACTGTATGATACGACATGTCTGTTAGTGGTTTCTGTAACCAATTGGGAACCACATATTTGCTTCAAGATTTACGTCTGATGTCTAAGTTTGATCACATTTGACTTCATCTACCTATGTTTTGAAAATAGGCTTTGTTCTTCGTTTTTTGGATCGTTTAAAGAGATTTTTACCATTTTTTACCCTATGAATACGAGTCGTATACTGTTATACGGCCGTATACACCAAGTGAAAAAAAAATTACCCGATCGTATACAATGTATACGATGCTTGTATACGGGCCGTATACTGTTATACGGCTCGTATACTATGGGTAAAAAATGGTTTATTCTCTTTAATCTATTAGAACGATCTTTGTTTTCATAGGACTCACTTGAATCGTCTCGGAAGTACTGAACAACAGAAATAACAGCTTCGGTTTCATTAAACGGCTTTGAACGAGTCTATAACACTCGTAATCCTCAACCGGCTTTGAAACCGGACGGAATATACGAAGAAACTGTTGGAATTTGTGGATTTCGGTTGGTTCAGAAGCTTAACAAGAGAATCATTCACCAGAATAGATAAGCGTATCACTCAATCCACTTACATTCGAATAACGCTGAGCATGGTTGCAAAAGTCGCTTGGCGCTCCCTAGTCGGCCGACCGGGGAGTTGAGAGTACTCGGCCTAGGCGGAGAGTACTCGGGGAGTACTCGGACATGTTAACTTATAAAGAAATAAGTTTTTGGAAATTTAATATATGTCAAATAACATAAATCTACTAATATGTATAACATAATACGTGAAAATGATATTTATTCTTTAATATAATAGGCATAGAAATTATGTTTTATTATTTTTTAAGTCAAACAAGGCCCGAGTTGACCTACTAGATACGATTTTGGCCAAGGTTGACCGTGTTTGACCGATTCCGAGTAATTAGGCGGAGTCAAAGAAAGTCGCCTTGGCAGCCTACCTTGTAGCGACTACTCGGAGAGTACTCGGCCTTGGAAACCTTGTTTTACAACCATGACGCTGAGAATCCACAACGCTTATGGCCAGATTCTTTCCTATGGGTAAAAAATGGTTTATTCTTTTTAATCCATTAGAACGATCCTTGGTTTATTCGTACTTAATGGTCTCTCTAAAATGCTTGGAAAATTGCATCAACTCTCCTATATCAACATACTCTTCTCCAGACGCTTAGTTAACTTTCAGATTTAGATTCAGGAAACAGATGTTAGTAAAATGTGAGCTTTTACACCAACCATATCGAGATACTTTGTGTTAGTTTGATTTGAATTTTGAAAGTTTGAAAGATGTATTCGATGGATGTCCGTTATCTCAACGCTTCTCCTTACATTACTGATCTGGAATTGGACAACCGCAACCGTTTTAGTGCTTCTCAATCAGATATTTCATAGAGAACAAGTTCACAGCAGAATGAAAATTTATTGAAAACTTGTAATTTCTCCACTCACCGTGAAATTGAACAGTTTCTATGTCGAACAGTTGTAACACCCTTACTATTTAAAGCAGATTTTTGTCATAAATCACGAACATAATCATATAATTATAATTACAATTACATTGGAAAATATGGGGTTAATTAAAATTTTCACAACTTTCAGGTATACCACTTAATGTGACTAAATTCGTCATTTAAAATAACAATTAACAATGTGCGGAAGCTTGTATCTTGAACGTGTTCGGTTGTTTTGTTGAACTTGATCGTCCTCCGGTACTAAAATTTTACCTGCAACTGATAAAACATGAGTTAGATTAGTCATACGTAGCTTAAAACGTGTTTAAACGGGTTCGCAAAACAAAAATGATTAAATAAATAATTTTTCGCCAAAAAGGACACCGTCGCGTCGCGCGACGGCCCCTGGCCTTTGTCGTCACGTGGCGCGACCCCTTCTTTTTCCCAGAATGTTTGCAGCTGAAAGCTGCATATTTTCAGCAACGCTAATTTTTGCCGAAACGTGCATAACTTTCTCGTTATTTATCCGTTTTACACGATTCTTTTTCCTACGCGATCATAATTTTATTTTCCATCACATGGAGTTAAAATTCAACATTCAAACTAATAAAATTCTAGATTTTTAAGCCTTCGGCTTATATTACAATTTCAACATTTTGACCCGTTTGTATTTAAAACTACCAACTTGTTTCCTAAACAACCAAATACATACATCAATGTATTTAACTCAAGATCTCTAGCTCAGGTTCATAATTCTTATGAATTATGCAACTAGTACGCAAGCTATGCGCATAAATCCGTTTTGACCCGTTTAGGGGATTTAAGCAACCAAGTCTAAAACTACCTCATTTCTTTTCACACTTCGCGATTCCATATATGAAGTATCTACCTATATTTCATAATCACCATACAAGTTCCTAAATAACCCATATGGGTCATTTGCCCAATTTACCCGTCAAGGGCTTTTTGGTCAATTTTAGTCCTTCATTTACGACGAAGGACTTTCGCTAATATTTGACCAAAATATCGCTTTTAAGTATAATTCTAAATATGCGTACCTGGCTCGGGTCATAGCATCGACCCGTATACATACTTTTTGCTTCAATTTTTCTAGTTAAAGCATTGCACACACATGTTATTTCCTGTGATCACAAAAACTCAAAAAGTAGTCGTCAGTTATTATTGTCAAATGATTTTACCAATGTCATTTGACCCGTTTAGTCCGAACGACCATTTTCCATTATGAAATGATATCTAGTTACCATCTCGCTCTTTTACCCATTCCGGTTTACACCATAACGAAATATTTCAAAATTCGTTATTTATTAGTCCTCACCCGACTAATTTACCATTTTACCCCTTTTTACCATAATTTATGGTTTCTTACCTTTTTACTTATTCTGACTTGCATTGTATCATGCCGGAACATCATATTTCAATTACTTAACATTATTCACAATCAATATTCACAAGTAAGTGTATTGTAAATAAAAAGGGGGTGTAAGCTTAACTTACCTTTTATCCGATTTCGCTCTTTTTCCGCGCATTCAAGTCGTTTGACCCGCTTCTTTTCCCCAAGCCGCCACCTAGCTCGTTAAGCGTCAAACTATCGTCATCATTTACAAGGTGGTTAGGTTAGTCATTAACAAACACGACTATTCCACCTTACGTATTTTCTATATCGAAACTACTATTCAACTTCATCATTGGTTAGTTTAACTTATCAAATGTCAACTACTTTTGATCACATGATTTACATAGTTAAGTCTAATTCAACATGATGTTTTGAACCCTTATCGCTTCAAATTTCACATAATTCGCCATATTATTCAAATGCGCTTTTCATTCGAAATTTCAACATTTGGCTTTCTCTTAGGCATTATATCAAACACCTAGTGAGCATACTTTTATAAAATTAACAATCAAACTCCATGACTACATATCTTGCCAATTTCAACTTCTTTTACTAAATAATCATCTAGTTCATGGTTCAATGTCAAGATTAACTTCATAGAGTTCAAATAACACTAGTTTGATAATCATGATTCTAGTGTTCATCATGTTTTTACAAAACCCATTAGACACCTAGTTAGTGATCATGAGTTTTACTACATGCACTCAAATTCCTTAGTTTATTAACTAGGGTTTGTTTCAAATCATGCATACATCCTATTTCCACCCAAATATCCATCATTCAAGATCAAATTTCAAATTCCTAGAGTTCATCAAGAATTTGAGATGGAACAAAATAGTGAAATTTGACATACCTTATGATCACTTCACTGAGGTGATCACCAATTCGTGCTTGGATTTCAATTTGGGTGTGATCTGCCCTTCCAATTTGCTTGAATTTATGCTAGTTAGGGTTTGAACAAGGGAGTTCTTTGGCTCCTGTTGAAAGTGTCGACCGGAACACACACTCAAGGTGTGTGTTTTGGTGTTTGATATTTTATTTTTACAAACTAGTTTCTAGTTTATCACTTTCGACCCCTCTATTTTCCCCAAGTTGCATAAAGTGTGTTTTAACCAATTTCTTTATTACTACAAGACTTGTGACTAACTAGGTTATTTATTCCTAGTTATTTTATCTTGTTCATAACCTGTTTTATTTTAAATCCCGTTAACTCGGGCCTTTTATATACTTTGTTTTCTCAAAGTATTTCTCATCCTTTTAATAAATATTAGATTTATTAATTTAAATCCTAATATTCACCGGTTTTACTTTACCACCTACGGTATTTTACCCGTTCATTATTATTAACATGGTTTAATTACCAATCCTGATTTTGGGGTGTTACAATTCTACCCTCCTTAAAGAGGTTTCGTCCCCGAAACCTTCTTTATGTAGTTCGTTGATTAAACCAAACGAACTTAGCTTTGTTTTCAAGGTTTTCCTTCTCTTCGGTCTATGGTTATCATTGTATTGACGTATGCGTCTTTCATGTGTTTGGCCTCATGGGCCGTAACTTTCATCTTATGTCCCTTATTTCTATTAATTCCTTATCTTGGCGGTTAGACTAATTAGTCACCGGTTACCTTATACCCCTTCGCTCGGGTGTATCCATTTTGCCTTCTCGAGGCTTACAAGCTTTTATTATTCTCATTTCATCGTTCATACTATAACCTGGTTATGTTTCGTATTACTTTTCCTTGACCGTACCCTTTTTTATTTATTCGGCCCGTTTAGTTTTGCATCATACCTTCTTACTACTTACAATTTATGACTTCTAGACATACCTACCCATTCCCTAGGTTTGTGGTCTTTGGCGTATCATTACCATTCCATGGTTTTACGCCCTCATGATCCTTAATCATCAAGTGACGTTCAAGTCACTTCTATATTACCAAGACAACCTTTGTTTGACCTCTTTGGTTGTCTAATGGAATCCACCATTTCAATGACAACCAAACATGCCTTAACGAATCTTTTAACCCATTTTGATTATCTAGTAAACTTCGTCACTTCTACAACACACTACATTTTCTCTTAACACTATTTCGAGTTACTAATCTACATTCTATATCTAAGCGTAATGTAACAGAATCAAAGTTACGTACTTTCAAAATTCATCAACATTGGTTTCAATCCATAATTACCCATTCCCGGGCTTGTCTGTTTTAGCGTATCACTTCCATCTCATGTTTTACGCTTTTATAACTAAAGTTTAACGAGCGACTTTCATGTCACGTCATGTTTAAGTTTACATAACCTTTCATCATCGAGAATCTTCTTTTCGAACGTTTCGTTTTTACACCTATCAGTGTTAAGACCGAAATCCTTTAATATTAATCCTTTTCTAATTTCTCTCATAATACCCATATTTGTTAAAACGTTGTTTCTTACTAAAACCGAATTTTAGTTTAACGCTTCCTTTTCACCTTGTCTTACATCCTTTTTCTTATTTCTATGAATTTTAAGTCTGAAGATTTATTCCTTTCCGTCATTATTTAATGCGTGGAATTATAATTAGTTCCCAAACTTAACCCAAATGACCCGTAGGTTCTATCACTTAGCCTCGTAGGCTATTTATCTAGATTTTTTTTATTATATTTTTTTTACCTTTTTACCTTTTTAAAGCGAGACCCCAACAGTTCGTTTCTTTCTATCTGTGACCCAAATGTCTTTTTGGTCTCGTAGACCTTATCATTACTTATAATTCTTGAAGATTATGATGATCCTGTAGATTCATCTTTTACTCATGTCATGCTAAAATATACCTTCGGTGTCAAGGCACCATTTTTAAGTTTAGAAATCATTCGTTTTCGTTCTTGAATTCTATGGACCTTGACAGTAGTCTAAGGCTACATCCGCTTCCATTTTAAACTAATCCTCCGACTCTATGACTGCTTACGTCATTTACACGTCGGTCTGTTTTCCGCTTATTGTTATCCGATTTATTCCCACATTTATTCACAACCCATTACCCGAGTTCTTTTATCTTAATGTTTTTAACATTCTTGTTTCGTTAGTATGCATTTTTTCCCTTTTCTACATTATCCCATAACCTTTTATACAGATTTGTTAATATCTCGCGCTTTTATTTATTCGGTTCGTGCTTACTTATGTTATCACGCGTTATTCTTAATTTAACTCGTTTGACTTGTTCGTGTGAAATTTCATCACTTGTGAATGTCAAACTCCGTTCTTTATTCGACCCGTTCGACTTTAAAATAGTTGAACGTAATTATCAAAATTTATGTTTGCATATTCTCATCGTTTTTTTAGTCAGGGCTCATATTCCGAGTCTTTTGACTTTCTATTTCGCGTTCCCGTCTCTCAGTTTACGCATTCACTCAAAATCCTACCCATCAATTGGGTGTTTTACTGAAGTCGTTATCATTGCAACCCTTCCGGTATGCATTAAGACTTCGCTTCGATTTATTTGGTCGTCTTAGCGAAATCCATCGCTTTTATTCAACCATGTCTTTTATTCCTTATGTGACCATCCTTGACGGCCTTATAGATTTTGAGTGACGATTATCATCATCATCCTTGCTTTACTACGACTAAAGTTAACAACCTTGATTATCTTTTTCGTATGAGTAATACCTTCGTTTTTATGATCATCTATACTTTGGTCTTACTTGCCCATTTTGTCAACCATGGCTCTTTCGTCCAGAATGACTTATTTTCATGAATTTTCCTCAGGTTATTCATTTATATCATCATTTACATTGGTCTTTGACCCTTCTCTCGGGCTCATTATTCTAATGTAATACGCTTCCGTCACTCTTTACATTATTATCAAACATCTTATTTATTTGATTCATTTGGGTACCATTTAAGTTAGTCCCATTCACCCCGTCCTTACTACATCGGACGTAAATGTGTCCGCTATAATAAGTTCATAGTATCATATGCCGCTAATTACTTGGCCAGAGTAAGCGATCAACACATGATACACATGACCTTTTTATAGTTTTCACATCACGCCCTATGTAAGTAACACCTCAGTTTATTTTATATCTCTGATTTCATTTAGTAAAACTTTATTTAATTGCAAAACAACAATCATTAGTTTTACTAGTTTTACATTTGAACATATAAAATGTTTTTTCTTTTTTTACCGAACTATTATATTATCACATTTGTTAATCTGATTGCTACTTTTCTCAATAGCATTATATTAAGAGTTTTTCACTTGGATAATTACCCCCCGTCCAAGTTTCCATATGAACTAATCCTATTATTTCTTTGTTATTCATCATGTGAATAACACATGTTTCTATTAAACTTTTCTTGGAAACGTCATCCTGAATAGATATCCTATTCAAGTTTGATAAGATATATGCAACCGTCATTCCCTACGCGTTTGTTGCATATTACTACTTGTGCAACTAAATTTAAAAGCGTGCACCTGGTAATGCTTGCCCTAACGGGCTTCTCTTTCCGTTAACTTTGTTAGCGATCGTCACGCACTTTAGGTCCTTGATGAGTATGCTCTGCTTGTCATACCTCGGACCGTTCCACCGTCATGTCCACAATTCTTTCAACTCTCGTCATTTTCAGATGCGAGTATCCTTCAACTAAACATTTACAACAGTTAGTAATTTCGACATTAATAAATGCCCGTATTGTAATACAAAGCTTTTTACTGCACATGTCAACGCACGTGATTTCGTTAACTATACCAATTGTTTTCGTTGGGGTAGCGTGTATTACACGATAACCCTATATGTTGTTCATAACACTTTAATCATACTAAACCATTAATATACTTGTACTTACCGGATTTGCAATCAAGCCTCGAACCGAACACGCTTTACTTCTTTAACCATGAGCTCTTATTACCAACTTGTAACACCCTCACTATTTAAAGCGGATTTTTGTCATAAATCACGAACATAATCATATAATTATGATTACAATTACATTGGAAAATACGGGTTAATTAAAACTTTCACAACTTTCAGGTATACCACTTAATGTGACTAAATTCGTCGTTTAAAATAACGATTAACAATGTGCGGAAGCTTGTATCTTGAACGTTTTCGGTTCTTTTGTTGAACTTGATCGTCCTTCGGTACTAAAATATTACCTGCAACTGATAAAACATGATTTAGATTAGTCATACGTAGCTTAAAACGTGTTTAAACGGGTTCGCAAAACAAAAATGATTAGATAAATAATTTTTTGCCGAAAAGGACACTGTCGCGTCGCGCTACGGCCCCTGGCCTTTGTCGTCGTGTGGCGCGACCCCTTCTTTTTCCCAGAATATTTGCAGCTGAAAGCTGCATATTTTCAGCAACGCTAATTTTTGCCGAAACGTGCATAACTTTCTCGTTATTTATCCGTTTTACACGATTCTTTTTCCTACGCGATCGTAATTTGATTTTCCATCACATGGAGTTAAAATTCAACATTCAAACTAATAAAATTCTAGATTTTTAAGCCTTCGGCTTATTTTACAATTTCAACATTTTGACCCATTTGTATTTAAAACTACCAACTTGTTTCCTAAACAACCAAATACATACATCAATGTATTTAACTCAAGATCTCTAGCTCGGGTTCATAATTCTTATGAATTATGCAACTAGTACGCAAGCTATGCGCATCCATTTAGACCCTTTTAGGGGATTTAAGCAACCAAGTCTAAAACTACCTCATTTCTTTTCACACTTCGCGATTCCATATCTGAAGTATCTACCTATATTTCATAATCACCATACAAGTTCCTAAATAACCCATATGGGTCATTTGCCCAATTTACCCGTCAAGGGCTTTTTGGTCAATTTTAGTCCTTCGTTTACGACGAAGGACTTTCGCTAATATTTGACTAAAATATCGCTTTTAAGTATAATTCTAAATATGCGTACCTGGCTCGGGTCTTAGCATCGACCCGTATACATACTTTTTGCTTCAATTTTTCTAGTTAAAGCATTGCACACACATGTTATTTCCTGTGATCACAAAAACTCAACAAGTAGTCGTCAGTTATTATTGTCAAATGATTTTACCAATGTCATTTGACCCGTTTAGTCCGAACGACCATTTTCCATTATGAAATGATATCTAGTTACCATCTCGCTCTTTTACCCATTCCGGTTTACACCATAAAGAAATATTTGAAAATTCGTTATTTATTAGTCTTCACCCGACTAATTTACCATTTTACCCCTTTTTACCATAATTTATGGTTTCTTACCTTTTTACTTATTCCGACTTGCATTGTATCATGCCGGAACATCATATTTCAATTACTTAACATTATTCACAATCAATATTCACAAGTAAGTGTATTGTAAATAAAAAGGGGGTGTAAGCTTAACTTACCTTTTATCCGATTTCGCTCTTTTTCCACGCATTCAAGTCGTTTGACCCGCTTCTTTTCCCCAAGCCGCCACCTAGCTCGTTAAGCGTCAAACTATCGTCATCATTTACAAGGTGGTTAGGTTAGTCATTAACAAACACGACTATTCCACCTTACGTATTTTCTATATCGAAACTACTATTCGACTTCATCATTGGTTAGTTTAACTTATCAAATGTCAACTACTTTTGATCACATGATTTACATAGTTAAGTCTAATTCAACATGATGTTTTGAACCCTTATCGCTTCATATTTCACATAATTTGACATATTATTCAAATGCGCGTTTCATTCGAAATTTCAACATTTGGCTTTCTCTTAGACATTATATCAAACACCTACTGAGCATACTTTTATAAAATTAACAATCAAACTCTATGACTACATATCTTGCCAATTTCAACTTATTTTACTAAATAATCATCTAGTTCATGGTTCAATGTCAAGATTAACTTCATAGAGTTCAAATAACACTAGTTTGATAATCATGATTCTAGTGTTCATCATGTTTTTACAAAACCCATTAGACACCTAGTTAGTGATCATGAGTTTTACTACATGCACTCAAATTCCTTAGTTTATTAACTAGGATTTGTTTCAAATCATGCATACATCCTATTTCCACCCAAATATCCATCATTCAAGATCAAATTTCGAATTCCTAGAGATCATCAAGAATTTGAGATGGAACAAAATAGTGAAATTTGACATACCTTATGATCACTTCACTGAAGTGATCACCAATTCGTGCTTGGATTTCAATTTGGGTGTGATTTTCCCTTCCAATTTGCTTGAATTTATGCTAGTTAGGGTTTGAACAAGGGAGTTCTTTGACTCCTGTTGAAAGTGTCGACCAGAACACACACTCAAGGTGTGTGTTTTGGTGTTTTATATTTTATTTATTATAAACTAATTTCTAGTTTATCACTTTCGACCCTCTATTTTCCCCAAGTTGCATATAGTGTGTTTTAACCAATTTCTTTATTACTACAAGACTTGTGACTAACTATGTTATTTATTTTATCTTGTTCATAACCCGTTTTATTTTAAGTCCCGTTAACTCGGGCCTTTTATATACTTTGTTTTCTCAAAGTATTTCTCATCCTTTTAATAAATATTAGATTTTTTTATTTAAATCCTAATATTCACCGGGTTTACTTTACCACCTACGGTATTTTACCCGTTCATTATTATTAACATGGTTTAATTACCAATCCCGATTTCGGGGTGTTACAAGTCTACCCCCTTAAAGAGGTTTCGTCCCCGAAACCTTCTTTATGTAGTTCGTTGATTAAACTAAACGAACTTAGGTTTGTTTTCAAGGTTTTCCTTCTCTTCGGTCTATGGTTATCATTGTATTGACGTATGCGTCTTTCATGTGTTTGGCCTCATGGGCCGTAACTTTTATCTTATGTCCCTTATTTCTATTAATTCCTTATCTTGGCGGTTAGACTAATTAGTCACCGGTTACCTTATACTAAAACCGAATTTTAGTTTAACGTTTCCTTTTCACCTTGTCTTACATCCTTTTTCTTATTTCTAGGAATTTTAAGTCTGAAGATTTATTCCTTTCCGTCATTATTTAATGCGTGGAATTATAATTATTTCCCACACTTAACCCAAATGACCTGTAGGTTCTATCACTTAGCCTCGTAGGCTATTTATCTAGATTTTTTTTATTATATTTTTTTTTACCTTTTTACCTTTTTAAAGCGAGACCCCAACAGTTCGTTTCTTTCTATCTGCGACCCAAAGGTCTTTTTGGTCTCGTAGACCTTATCATTACTTATAATTCCTGAAGATTCTGACGCCCTAATATGTTTTAAAATATTCTCATATGTCTTAAAAGACACCCCGCACGCGAAAACGGACTCCAAATACCTTTATTTTTATAAAAAAAAAATTAGGGGCACTCACGGGCCGCGTAGCCCTTGGCTACACCTTACGCGGGCCGCGACAGTTAAAAGATCCGGCGAGCCCCGGTGGTGACATGTGGCAACACGTGTTGAACCTATATTGTGACCCGGATCACCTACGGCCTAGACCCCCTACTATGCGGGCCGCGTAACCCGAGGACTCACCTTACGCGGGCCGCGAGAGACTCGAATTTCCGCCCTATATAAGAGGGCATCGGGCCTTCTGTCGAAACTCGCTCACGAACTTTTCTTTCTCTCATTTTTCATATAGTAGGCATAATACTCAGGTATAATATCCCCCTAATTAACGAAGTTCTGCCCCATTGTAAGTATTATAACCCCGGTTACATATTAGATACGATGCCCGATTGATCCAGGGTTCCGTAACGACTGTCGTGGTTCTGCCCGACGTAGTCGTTGGAATGCCGTCTCGGGGAGGGTATCATTAATATAAAGAAAAGGGTTATTATACTAACATATGTACATTTGTGTAAATTATAGATAAATCACCAGGAAACCCTAAAAGAAGTCTAAGACAGCAATGTGAGTAATCTCCTTTTGTAAATTGTTTTTACAAAACCTTAAATATTTTACAATGGGATTAAGCAGTGATTGAGTCTTTGTAGTTCTTCAATTACTGCCGGTATGTTGGGGTTTTGTATACAAAATGTGGAACACATTACCATTGGACAATGAGTTAGCTAATGTGTAATATGACCCACCAGTCAGGATTGACAATACTGAATGAGTAATTGTGTAGAAATAAACAATGTGATAGCTCTCAATACTGTGTTAAAGAATAAAATGCTTCTTGATTGAACAGGGATTCACTCACCAGTATTTCCCACTGACAAATGTTTTTAAAACGCGTTTCAGGTAACAAAATGTAAAAGCCAAATTAGAAGAAAGCCAGCTGGAGAGCACTGACGGCTTGGAAAAATGTGGCTATAAAAGTTACCTAAAAGACGATGTTTTAACTTCAATAAAATAGGGTTTATCCCTATGTTGTAATAAGAAACTTGGGTTTTACCCATGTGGTTATTAATATAAAATATGATGGTTTTACTCTGATAAACATTTCCTAACTACGGTCCTGTTGAAATTCCGCTGCCAAATTAATAAACAAAATGATACCACCACAACTGATATCGCGGCCGCCCGTTCCCGGGACAGATAGGGGACGGGGGTTGCGACAGAAGGTGGTATCAGAGCTAAGCCAATGATTCAGCCACAGAAATGTTCTGCTGACATCAATATATTATCCAAATTGTTAGGAAATAAATTATGAAAATACGTGCATATCTGTATTTTATTGCTATGTGTTATTTGACTATTTGTTAGTTTACAGTATCAGTGATCAAGGACCCTCGGACGCGTATCGTCAGTTGTCTGATTCACCTAGGAGTGAAGGTACTTCTTCCCAGCCTACCATCTCTGGGTATTCTGCTGATCAGGAAGAAGGGATGTTTGTCTTTAAGGCTCAGTCTGAAGAGCCATTCTCTCATAAAAAGAGAGGATGGTTCAGTAAGGGAGCATTCGAGCGTAGGAAAAGAATGCGAAAGTTGCAACAGCAAAGAGTCCTAGCAGCCGCTAAGCGAGAGTCAGATGCCCATACACAGGATATGCTTAATAGGAGCTTAGCCAATTTTCATATCCTAGCAACAACTGCCGCCGACCCAAATCTGGAACAACTAGTAGCCCCACAACCCTTACCTTTGTTCCTCACTCAGCCGATGGAGATAGAAATGCATGATTTCAACCCTGAGGAGATATCTAGGATACCAGCCCCTAATCCCTTAGATCCAAATTATGATCCATGGTTCGATGATCATAGGGATTAGATGCGATGCCATATGTTATTCAAACGGTTAGGGAAGCTGATAATAAAAGTAAGCATAGCAGTAAGCGACCAACTGCACCTGAACACAGCTGGAACAATGTACCTATACTTTAAGTGCCCATTCCCAAAAGAAGAAGAACCGTGTCTTACGGTTGTTCTTACAAAGAATTCTGGTCTTGTAAACCAATGGAATTCTCGGAAATGAAGGGGCCGTTGCAGTTCTACGCTGGATAGAAAAGACTGAGGCAGTCTTAAGAATAAGTAAATGTGCGGAAGAGGATAAGATGATGTTTGCTTCCAATTTGTTTAAGAATTCAGCACTAGAATGGTGGAATACTATCCTCTAGACTAGAGGAAGTGATAGAACTTACAATATGGAATGGGAGGAATTTAAAAACATGGTAGAAAGAAAATTCTGCCCTCCTAATGAAAAAGAACAGATAGCAAATGAAGAAACACTAGATAATTGACCGGAATCGAATTATCTAGGGGGTTTGGATCTGCATAAAAGGGGGGTTGTTCTCTCTCGTTTGATTCGATGCAACTGACCTTCTTCTCTGGTAAACTCTGCAAAACAAAGCACCGTTAGCCTAGCCAAGGGGAGAAGAGGAGTTCTCTCCTTGACCCGACTCCGGCGTGAGAATAAGTATGTGTTTATGAAGAAGAAGAGGTATTGACGAAGTATGTGTAACTTGAATTTCATACCTGAATTGTTCTCATATTTATAGCCGAGAGTTTTGGGCGGGAAAATTTGTTGGTGAAATGCTGACGGAAGATGCTAACCCCGTAAGCGGTTACATTTCCTTCCGTTAAGCTTCTCGATCCGACGTGAGTGCACACGGATCCCTGTTTAGATCTATGGCTGGGGGTTTGCCACGTGGAAAGTGATCAAGTGGAGGTTTCTCCTCAATTTCATGCCATTATCGTGATCTCAGGGATGTCTGAGGTGATGACAAGTGTCCAGACGGTTGTAACCGTTTAGTGGTGCACGATTGGGTCCTTCTAGAAGGTTATTGCCATAATCCTGTGTGACTCTTTATCGTGTGGCACCAGACGGGCAAATAATATCCAAGTCTGGATATTATTTAGGCGGAAGTGATTAACTTAGGATTTTCATCCTTTATCTGTCTCTTAAGCCTTCTTTGTAGGACCAGTGTTGTCTGCTATCTGTCTCTTAAGCCTTCTTTGTAGGACCAGTGCGCAGCCGCGCAAGGTCAAAAAGGGCTGAAAGACAAGGTTGCGGTATGGTCCTAAGTACTTGTTACAAGGTTTTTGGGACCTTACCCCTTCAAGTCCCCCCAGTCTAGTGTTGCTCTTATGCAAGTAAGTGGAGCACTGGACTTATGAGAGGGAAATGTTTCTGGCGCGAAAGTAGGGAATCTTCTATGAGAAGATTTACTTTGCTTATTAAAAAATTTTTTAGGGGATATTGTGATTTTTCCCTTTGATTTGACCCTTCTGTAATCATGACCTGATGCTTGGTGACGTCAATTTGTAATAAAAAATTAGTATGTGCGATACTTTTTCTTCTTTCCTTGGGATACGTATTGACGCTTTGTCAGGTCTCATTTATGGGGATATGACCCTAGGTCCTGTAGCGCCGTTCAGAAGGGACGTTCTTGACAGTTAATCATGGTGATTAAGCTTTTTCTTTTCCCGGAGTTTGGTACCTCTATATATACATTTGAGGATTCTTATCTTTTTCCTTAATTTGGAAAATATGAAGGCGAAAAGTTCCTTTCGTACCCGGCGACTTTTAGATATCTTAAGGATCTATGAGGCTGCTGAGGGTCTCTTGCTCCTCGCTGGTTCGCCACCATTAGTAGCTGACAAGGAAAGAGAGCCGTTCAACTCTGATTCTTTAATGGTTGTCGGTTCCGACTCTAAAGCTTTCCGGCAAGAGGGTGTTGTTGATGAAGAGGTCGGTGTACTATCTGCCGACGACCTGATGTCCCGCTTTCCGATGATTCGGAAGGGTGGTTGTCAACTGGTGTACTGTCGCTGGAAGAACCGCCGTGGTGATTAGTTGCCGATTGTTGATGATGGTCCTGGTGCTGATTAGGTTAGGTTTGGAGAACAGTGTGTTCCCTTTTTTGATGTTTGTAAATGTGTTGGTCTTGCTACTGAAAAAAAAAATTTGAAGATCATTGTCGTGATCTTTGTGGATGGTTGTTTATACTCCACTTGATATATGTATATTTTTTGATACACTGCTGTGTATGTAAGCGTTTAGTATGTGTTTGGTTTACAATATGTTGCATATGTTTAATTGCTTTGAATAGGTAGAGCGAATGAGAATGCTATTGTGCTCATGTGTGAACGTTTGTCTAAAATACGCAAGGTTGTGCCCTTTTTAGACTGTTCATGAGGTGTACCATATTGTTTTCGCGTAAACCAAAAGAATTATATGCAATTTGTAATAAACAGTAACATGTGGAAGGATGATGCTTGCATTAATAAGGGCGCAAGGCCAATAATACAAAGTATAATAGAAAAATACATTGCCTGTATAGTTTTATCTTCTTGGGGTGTTTTGGCTTATATATAACACATGCGCAGCTGTTGCGCGTTCCAAGTGCGGGGAACTAGTGTCCCATCAATTCTCTTTAGAGTGTAAGCCCCTTTGCCAAGAACCTCATTGATGATGTATGACCCTTCCCATTTTGGCGCTAATTTGCCTGGTTTTTCCGCGTTAGAGGCTTCATTGTCGCGTAGAACGAAGTCTCCCGGAACGAACGTGCACACGCGTACACGCGCGTTATAGTATTTTTCAAGTTTGGATTTGTACCTTGCTTCTGTGATGGTGGCGTTTTCGCGCCTTTCCTCTAGAAGGTCTAAATCCATTCTTTGTTCTTGCTCGTTATTTTGTCTTTCCATGGCGAGCATACGCGGTGATGGAAGACCAATTTCTGCTGGTATTACCGCTTCTGATCCATAGACCAGACTGAATGGGGTTTCCCCAGTGCTGGTTTTTGGCATGGTGCGGTGTGCCCATAAGATGTTGGGGAGTTCATCGACCCAGCCTCTGCGCGCTGTCCCGAGTCGCGCTTTTATGCCATCGACGATCTGTTTGTTAACACTCTCGACTTGGCCGTTTGCTTGTGGATGCGCCACAGAGGCAAAGTTATGCTCGATCTTTATTTCTTTGAACCATTTTTGAAGATCTTCTGAGGCGAAGTTAGCGCCGTTGTCGGAGATGATGTGCAATGGTAATCCGAATCTGCACATAATATGTTCCCATATAAATTTGCGAATTACCATTGCCGTTTTTTAGGCTAGTGCCTTGGCTTCGACCCATTTTGTGAAATAGTCGACTGCCATAATTATGAATTTTACTGCGCCCGGCGCGTCTGGGAATGGACCAACAAGATCAATGCCCCATTGCTGAAAGGGCCAGGCGAACGTAACTGGAACGAGTGGATTCTTTGGGCGAAGCGTTTTTGGCGCGTGGCGCTGGTAAGCTGCGCATTTTCGTAGTAACTCGACCGCATCTACATGCATTCCTGGCCAGTAATAGCCTGCATTCATTATTTTGGCGACTACCATGCGCGGTCCGGCGTGTATCCCGCACAATCCTTCATGGATTTCCCTAACTAAGTACTGTGCGTCTGTTTTATCAACACAGCGCAGGAGTGGCCCCATGAACGATTTCCGGTATAGAATTCCCTCTGCCATTTCATAGTTTATTGCCTTATTCTGGATTTTCCGTGCTTCTGCCTTCCCTTCCGGAAGTTTCCCATGTTATAAGTACAGAATGATGGGAGACATCCAGGATGGATTGCCGATCTCTATTACGTTTACTTGTTTGAGAGGGACGAAAGGGTTGGATAATACCTCGATGCGCACTTCTTTTGCCAAGTGTCTGAAGCTGGTGGCGGCTAGTTTGCTTAGCGCATCCGCGTGTTTGTTCTCGCTTCTGTTTATGTGATTAACCTTGAACGTTTGGAATTGGCTGATTAACATCCGCGCTTGCTCAATGTATAATGCCATAGCTTCTCCTTTTGCATCATAGTGCCCATTAACTTGTTCGGCCACCAGTTTTAAATCGACGTTAGCTTCGAGGTTTCTTGCCCCCATTTTAAGCACTAAGCGGAGACCTGCTAAGAACGCTTCATACTCTGCTTCATTGTTTGTACTTCGGAAATCCAGGCGTATGGCATAGGTAAGTTCGTGGTCATCTGGGCTGACCAGTCAAAGACCCGCACCTGCTCCGTCATCGTTGGAAGCGCCATCTGTGTGCAGAGTCCAGACCCTATCGTCGAAAACAGGAACAGGATTCTGGATTGCCTCGCACTCTTGGACTTTTTCGATAGGACCTTCTGTGGCAAAATCTGCTAGAACATGCCCCTTGATTGCCGGTCGTGGTCTGTATAGGATATTGTATCCTCCGAGCTCAATAGCCCATTTGGCCAATCTTCCCGCGACGTCGGGTTTGGATAAGATTTGACCGAAATGGTAATTAGTGAGAACTGTGATGACATGACCAGAGAAATACCGACGTAAGCGCCGTGATGCATGTACTAGCGCTAAGACTAGTTTTTCTATCATTGAGTAACGTGTCTCTGGGCCAGTGAGCATCTTGCTTATATAGTAGATTGGAGTCTGGATGTTTTCTCGCTCTACCATTAATACTGCGCCTACCGCTACTTCCGCAGCAGATAAATATAAGATCAGTGGCTCTTTTTCTCGTGGTGTTGTTAGCGTCGGCAACTGAATTAAACATTCTTTCATTTGTTTGAAGGCTGCTTCCGCTTCGGGTGTCCACTGGAAGTGGGTTTTCTTGGCGCAATTTCGTAGTGTGCTAATGAATGGATAGGACTTTGCTGCATGATTTGCCAAGAATCTGTTCAAGGCTGCTAGACGTCCGGCGAGTCTTTGCATCTCTTTTATTGTTGTAGGTGATGGCATTAACTGGATGGCCTGTACTTTCTCTGGATTTACTTTAAAACCATCCCTTGTTACTATGAAACCCAGAAATTTCCCCTCTTCCATTCCGAAGGAACATTTCGTTGGGTTGAGCTTTAAGTTTACGCTGCGCAAAGAATCGAACGTGCGCTGGATATTTGCGAGCATTGTGTCTTCTTTGTGGCTCATGATGATGAGGTCATCCATGTATACCTTGACTGTCTTACCGATATCGCCTCTGAAGACCGTGTCCATTAGGCGCTGGTATGTTGCGCCTGCGTTGCGTAAGCCAAAGGGCATTTTTGGGTAACAGAAGATGCCCTTGTCCATGCGGAATGCGGTCTTGTCTTCGTCTTCGTCTTCTTTTTTCATTTGGACCTGATGATAACCTTTATAGCAGTCAAGATAGCACTTCCACCGAAATGATGCTAGAGAGTCAACTTTTTTGTCTATCTCCGAAAGCGCGTTGCAATCTTTTGGGCATGCTTTATTCAGGTCTTTGAAGTCGACGCACATTCTCCATCCGCCACTGTGTTTTTGGACCATTACTGGGTTGGCGACCCATGTATGGTATTGAACCTCGTGCAAGATTCCGGCATTAAGTAGCTCTGTTACTTGCTCGTCCATGGCTTTTGCTTTCTCATTGCTGAAGCTGCGCCTCCCCTGTGCAACAGGTTCTGCTGCGGGTCGGATGTTCAGACAATGTTGTGCTATATCGCGCGGAACTCCAGTCATGTCTGCTGGGCACCAAGCGAATATGTCTTTATTGTTGGACAGCAATTCTTTTAATTGTATTCGTGTTGCTGGAGAAATGGCGTGCGCGTGTCCTAACATGATAGTCTGTTCTGGATATTCATCGTTCAGAACCCATTTTTCCGATGCATTTGATGCTGAGGGTTTGGCCACTTTTGCTGGTGGCTCATCGTCCACGTACATGACCTCTTTACTTGAGTATAGAATTGCAACTCCAGTTTGTGTTGGGAATCCGGATGCAGCATGTGGGATAGAGGTGATCATGCTGAATTCTCTGTGTGACCTTCTTCCGAGCAATACATCATGGCGTGACGTTGTTGGCATGACCATGAAATTTACTGTGACTGTGCGTGAATGCTCGCCATCAGATAGAGTCACAGGGAATACTATTTGCCCTAACGGGAATACAGCTTCATTACAAAATCCGGTGAGAGGGAAATCGACCGGCTCCAGACGTGCTTTGTCTTCTGGATCGAGTTGTTTGAAGCACTGCTCATATATGATATCCATCGAGCTTCCTGGATCTATAAACATATAATCCGTTCGATAATGGCTGAAGATGCCAGTAATAATTACTGGTCGTCTTCCTGAGGGCCTCCAGGAACAACAGGAAATACGACTTGCTGTTCTCGCCAATGTTGATCATGGTGTCGTTTGTTTGGCCTTCGTGAAGGACCTCCTTGTACCATGTTTATTTGTTTTGGTTCAGCTGTCTGATCATAGGTACCTTCTGGTTTTGGAATTACCCTGGCATAACTGTCAGATTGGATGTCCCACTGATAAGGCATCTGTGGGTCCAATACTACAGCATCAAACCTGCCACTGCTTTCTTGCCGAATATCAGATCTGGTGTTTGGGGGCTTAGATCTGATAATTTGTGTGAAATTTTGGTTCAAAGCTATCTGGAATCTGCCGATCCAGTATTCTGGAGCTCTCTCTATGAGTTGATCTGAGGAGTCCTTTTCATCTGAGTGATTGTTACTTGTATTGATTCCCATGATTCCGTCGTTCTGAGTATTTGGGGTTGTAGAACCCTTGAATTCAGACCGAGGACCTGATGGGTGAAGTGATGAATTCTCTTCTATGTGAAAACATAGAAAATGAGGGAAACTGAATCGAAACGAGACAAAACTGAAAAAACAGAGAAAAACGGTGGGCGCCAATGAAGAAACACTAGATAATTGACCGGAATCGAATTATCTAGGGGGTTTGGATCTGCATAAAAGGGGGGTTGTTCTCTCTCGTTTGATTCGATACAACTGACCTTCTTCTCCGGTAAACTCTGCAAAACAAAGCACCGTTAGCCTCGCCAAGGGGAGAAGAGGAGTTCTCTCATTGACCCGACTCCGGCGTGAGAATAAGTATGTGTTTATGAAGAAGAAGAAGAAGAAGAGGTATTGACGAAGTGTGTGTAACTTGAATTTCATACCTGAATTGTTCTCATATTTATAGCCAAGAGTTTTGGGCGGGAAAATTTGTTGGTGAAATGCTGACGGAAGATGCTAACCCCGTAAGCGGTTACATTTCCTTCCGTTAAGCTTCTCGATCCGACGTGAGTGCACACGGATCGCTGTTTAGATCTATGGCTGGGGGTTTGCCACGTGGAAAGTGATCAAGTGGAGGTTTCTCCTCAATTTCATGCCATTATCGTGATCTCAGGGATGTCTGAGGTGATGACACGTGTCCAGACGGTTGTAACCGTTTAGTGGTGCACGATTGGGTCCTTCTAGAAGGTTATTGCCATAATCCTGTGTGACTCTTTATCGTGTGGCACCAGACGGGCAAATAATATCCAAGTCTAGATATTATTTAAGCGGAAGTGATTAACTTAGGATTTTCATTCTTTGTTTATGGAGGAAAGCGCAGGGATTTATGATTTCCTTTTGGCGCGCAAGTGTTGTCTGCTATCTGTCTCTTAAGCCTTCTTTGTAGGACCAGTGCACGGCCGCGCAAGGTCAAAAAGGGCTGAAAGACAAGGTTGCGGTATGGTCCTAAGTACTTGTTACAAGGTTTTTGGGACCTTACCCATTCAGCAAACAAGTTCTTAAACCTTAGAATGACTGGTGTGGATAGTAAGGGGTACACTAAGTTATTCTTTGAATATGCTAGAATAGTGCCAACCCTTGCTTCACCTGAACTAGTATTAATCTCCTGTTACATCTGGGGATTAATTGGAGAGATAAGGCATGTAGTCAAGGCAACTAGACCCCAAACTATAGAAGAAGCTGTAGAACTAGCCAATACCTTGACAGATGAATTAGTCCGTACACGAGAAGAGGATCAATGGAGGAACCTAACCCAGAAGCTTACACAAGAATTCCGTTCTGGAAATTCTAACCATGGGAGAAATGTAGGTTCTACCTCTGCACCCTACTGTAAGTATTGCAAAAGGAAGCATTCCGAAAGATGCTCCATATACTGTAACTTCTGCAAAATATCGGGACACAAGGAGAAGATTGCAGGAAAAAGATTAGCAACAGGATATGCTACAACTGCGGAGAACAAGGCCACATCAAGCCTAACTGTCCAAAGCTAGATCCAGCTACGAACACCAAGAATACTAAAAATGCTAGAGCATTTGTTCTGACTGCAGAAGAAGCAAAGATGATCCCGGATGTGATCACCGGTACGTTTTTAGTTAAAGATGTTTTTGCTAAAGTATTATTTGACTCTGGTGCAAACCAAAGTTTTATTAATACTTCATTTTGGAAAATTCTTAATCAATCATTAACTAAACTTCCAGAAGAATGTCTGGTAGAGACAGCAAATGGGGAAACCATTAAGATTTCTGAGATCTTGCAGGGAGCAAGAATAGAAATTCTAAATCAGAAATTTATTGCAAACCTTTACCCCATGAATCTGGCAGGATTTGATGTTGTGTTAGGAATGGATTGGTTAATAGCCAATAAAGCTAGTATTTTATGTGATCAAAAGTCAATTCAAGTAAATTCACCAAGGGGTGAAAAGATCACAATTAAAGGAAATAAAACCTCTAGATCCACTAAATTCATCTCTGCGATGAAAACAGCAAGTTATATAAGAAAAGGATCATTAGTGTATTTGATTTCTATAATCACTAACACTAAAGGAAAAGAATTAAAGGATATTCCAGTAGTATCCCAGTTTTCAGATGTATTTCCAGAAGAGCTACCAGGGCAACCTCCAGACAGAGAAGTTGAATTCAGAATCCACCTAATACCAAGGACAACACCAATTACCAAAGCACCTTACCGTTTAGCACCCGCAGAAATGCAGGAACTAAAGAAACAATTAGATGAATTGTTAGAGAAAGGATTCATACAGCCAAGTTCATCACCCTGGGAGCGCCGATCCTATTCATTAAAAAGAAGGATGGATCAATGCGTATGTGCATTGACTACCGTGAATTGAACAAGGTCACAATTAAGAATCGGTGTCCATTACCAAGAATTGATGATCTGTTTGATCAGTTGCAAGGAGCATGATTTTTCTCTAAAATCGATTTAAGGTCAGGATATCATCCATTAAAGGTACAGGAAGAGGACATTCCTAAGACCGCTTTCAGAACAAGGTATAGCCATTATGAATTTACTGTCATGCCATTTGGTTTAACCAATGCCCCAGCTGCATTCATGGACATGGTGAACCGAATATGTAAGCTATATTTGGATAAATTCATAATTGTCTTTATAGATGATATTCTCATTTACTCTAAGAGTAAAGAGGAACATGCAAAGCATTTGCACGCACTTCTCTAAGTTTATTGAGAAAAGAGAAGCTTTATGCTAAGTTTTCGAAGTGTGAGTTGTGGTTAGAACAGGTACAATTTCTTGGACATCTAGTTGATCATGAAGGAATTCATGTAGATCCCACCAAGATCGAGGCGATAACCAAATGGAAAACCCCTGAATCACCAACCGAGGTTAGAAGTTTCTTAGGATTGGCCAGTTATTGTAGAAGATTTATTCGAGATTTTTCTAGAATAGCCATTCCCTTAACTAAGCTGGCCTGTAAATCCGTTAAGTTTGAATGGGGACCAAAACAAGAAGAAGCCTTTAGAATCCTTAAGGAAAGATTAACCCATGCACCCATACTAGCATTACCAGAAGGAACTGAAGATTTTGTAATCTATTGTGACGCTTCTAAGTTAGGTTATGGATGTGTATTGATGCAACGTCAAAAGGTTATAGCTTACGCTTCTAGACAGCTTAAGAATCATGAAGAGAATTATTCAACCCATGATCTAGAGTTAGGAGCTATAGTTTTCGCCCTTAAAATTTGGAGACATTACCTATATGGTAGTAAGTTTACCATTTTCACAGACCATAAGAGTTTAAGGTATGTCTTCGGGCAAAAGGAGTTGAATATGAGACAAAGACGCTGGATGGAATTACTTAGTGATTATGATTGTGATATCTAGTATCATGCAGGAAAGGCAAATGTAGTTGCTGATGCTTTAAGCCGAAAGTATCATGAAAAGTCAAAAAGAGTACGTTCACTTAAATTAAATCTGCAAGTAGATTTAAATGAACAGATTAGAATGGCACAAGAATCAGTAATCAAGGATGATACTAAGAAGTTAAAAGGAATGATTAAGGAATTAGAACAAGGAACAGATGGAATTTGGAGATTCCATAAGAAAAGGATGTGGATACCTAAATTAGGAAACCTACGCCACCGTATATTAGAAGAAGCCCATAGGTCTAAGTATACGATGCATCCTGGAAGTGATAAGATGTATCAGGATTTAAGAAAGAATTTTTGGTAGATAGGAATGAAAAATGATATAGCAGCGTATGTTGCAAAGTGTTTAACCTGTTCACAAGTCAAAGCTGAACATCAGAAACCTTCAGGTTTATTGCAACACTTAGAAATGCCTGTTTGGAAATGCGAATTAATAACAATGGATTTTGTTACTAAATTACCCAAAACAAGAAAAGGTAATGATATAATCTGGGTGATTGTAGACAGGCTAACCAAGTCAGCTCATTTCCTACCAATGAAGGAAACTTTCAGTATGGAACAATTAGCTAAATTATATGTAAATGAAGTAGTTTCTTTACATCGAATTCCTCTATCAATTGTTTCTGACAGAGATAGTCGTTTTACCTCTCATTTTTGGACAAGTTTCCAAAAAGCAATGGAAACCAAGTTAAATCTAAGCACAGCCTATCATCCTCAAACGGACGGACAAAGCGAAAGGACAATTCAGACCATGGAAGACATGCTTAGAGCTTGTGTAATTGATTTTGGAGGTAATTGGGACGATCACTTACCATTGATAGAATTTTCTTATAATAATAGTTATCACACAAGTATCAATGTTGCACCATTCGAAGCACTTTAGGGACGAAAGTGCCGAACTCCAGTCTGTTGGGCAGAAATTGGAGAAAAGCAACTATTTGGACCTGAGATAGTACAAGAAACAACAGACAAAATCATTCAAGTCAATGAACGACTGAAAGCAGCACGTGATCGACAAAAGAGTTATGCTGATCACAGACGAAAGCCGTTGGAATTTCAAGTAGGAGATAAACTATTATTAAAAGTCTCTCCTTGGAAAGGAGTGGTTAGATTCATCAAGAGGGGAAAGCTAAGCCCCAGGTATGTTGGACCTTTTGAGATTATTAGAAGAATAGGACCTGTAGCCTATCAGCTACAACTGCCAGAGGAAATGGCAGGAATACATGATGTATTTCATGTATCTAATCTCAAGAAATGCTTAGCTGATGAATCACTAATAGTACCTCTTAAGGATATAGAGGTAAATGAATAGTTAAAATTTGTAGAAAGACCTTTACAAATTGAAGACAGGAAAGTCAAGAATCTCAAACACAAGAGATTAGTTCTGGTCAAAGTAAAGTGGGACTCCAAAAGAGGACCAGAATACACATGGGAGCTTGAATCAGAAATGCAAAGGAAATATCCACACTTGTTCCAGTAGACCTCGAGGACGAGCTCTAAAACAAAGTGGGGAGGATATAACAACCCTCCTGAAATTTTTCTGACGCCCTAATATATTTTAAAATATTCCCATATGTCTTAAAAGACACCCCGTACGCGAAAACGGACCCCGAATACCTTTATTTTTATAAAAATAAAATAAAAATAAAATTTTAGGGGCGCTCACGGGCCGCGTAGCCCTTGGCTACACCTTACGCGGGCCGCGACAGATACAAGATCCGGCGAGCCCCGGTGCTGACACATGGCAACACGTGTTGAACCTATATTGTGACCCGGATCACCTACGGCCTAGACCCCTACTACGCGGGCCGTGTAACCCGAGGACTCACCTTACGCGGGCCGCGAGAGACTCGAATTTCAGCCCTATATAAGAGAGCATCGGGCCTTCAGTCGAAACTCGCTCACGATCTTTTCTTTCTCTCAATTTTCATATAGTAGGCATAATACTCGGGTATAATATCCCCCTAATTAACGAAGTTATGCCCCATTGTAAGTATTATAACCCCGGTTACACATTAGATACGCTACCCGATTGATCCAGGGTTCCGTAACGACTGTCGTGGTTCTGCCCGACGTAGTCGTTGGAATGCCGTCTCGGGGAGGGTATCATTAATATAAATAAAAGGGTTATTATACTAACATATGTACATTTGTGTAAATTATAGATAAATCACCAGGAAACCCTAAAAGTAGTCTAAGACAGCAATGTGAGTAATCTCCTTTTTGTAAATTGTTTTTACAAAACCTTAAATGTTTTACAATGTGATTAAGCAGTGACTGAGTCTTTGTAGTTCTTCAATTACTGCCGGTATGTTGGGGTTTTGTATACAAAATGTGGAACACGTTACCATTGGACAACGAGTTAGCCAATGTGTAATTTGACCCACCAGTCAAGATTGACAATACTGAATGAGTAATTGTGTAGAAATAAACAATGTGATAGCTCTCAATACTGTGTTAAAGAATAAAATGCTTCTTGATTAAACTTGGATTCACTCACCAGTATTTCCCCCTGACAAATGTTTTTAAAACGCATTTCAGGTCACAAAATGTAAAATCCAAATTAGAAGAAAGCCAGCTGGAGAGCACTAACGGCTTGAAAAAATGTGGCTATGAAAGTTACCTAAAAGACGATGTTTTAAGTTCAATAAAATAGGGTTTATCCCTATGTTGTAATAAGAAACTTGGGTTTTACCCATGTGGTTATTAATATAAAATATGGTGGTTTTTCTCTGATAAACATTTCCTAACTACGGTCTTGATGAAATTCCGCCACCAAATTAATAAACAAAATGATACCACCACAACTGGTCTCGCGGCCGCACGTTTCCGGGACAGATAGGGGGCGGGGGTTGTGACAGTATACGATCTGGTAAAAAATGGTTTATTCTCTTTAATCTATTAGAACGATCCAAAAAGCGAAAGGGATTTCGAGCAGTTGGTATTAAACCAATCATTTGCTGATGTATATAACACAGTAACCCTCACTCTCAGTCATATCTATAGAGAGAGTTGGGTTTTCAACAAATCTTTGTGAAGTTATTCGGAATGTGTATTTTCAGTTGTTTCTGTTTATCCACAAATTCCAACAAATTGTGTCTAATGCAAGTTTTCTTTTTGAGCTTGATGGATGTACGTTATCTCAGTTGAGGCGTGCATTGTTTAAATCTGAATATAACTAGATGTTACGTGTAACTTCCTTAAACCAAGAACAAAGCCTATTTCAAAACACATGTGTTCGTATCAGCGTTGTTTATCACCCTCTGTGAGCATTGGAAACCCGACAAACAGTCTTGACAACTGTGACAGCTTATCTATTTGTGTGTGTCACATCCATCCTGTTATAGCAATTGATATGATTAATTTTACAGATTTTTTTTCTAATTAGCGTTGTTAACTACCAAAAGAATGCATACACAAATAGTTCTAGTGGACGAAACAAAGAAACCGTTGTGTATCTGAATCAGGTTCTCAAACAAACACTACTAAAGATGAGTTGGTGATAAATACCGGAGCTGTGGATTCTCAGCGTTATTCGAATGTAAGTGGATCGAGTGATACGCTTATCTATTCTGTTCAAGGTGGGCATAGTTTGTTTGGGAGTAAATCACCACCCAAAGATCAACAACTTGTGAGTGGGAATATGGCTATGAAGAATAGTATGGATAAGAAATCGCTGGATCGGGTGATAAGGAAAGTTGCCTCATTCTAATAGATTAAAAGAAGAATCGTTGAAAGATTTGTTGAAATCGAAGAAAAGAGTAACTAGCAGAAGACGTGTCGGGTTCTTCTGCTAGTTATTCGGAATGTTTCGAATCATCACAGAAGACGTGTCGGGTTTATCTCAATGCTTCTCCTTATATTACTGATCTGGAATTGTTTAAATCAGAATCAGGTGCAAGAGAACGGCGAGTTATTTCAGTTATTTCTGTTGATCCACAGATTCCATCAAATTGTGTCTAATGCAAGGATCTTGAAACGCCCAAAGTTCTAAATCCGAAAATACAATAATTCATACTATTGTCTAATAAAATTCGGGCATGACCCATTCGCAAAATAAGCAATTCCCTGTTTAATAACATTCAATAATTGACCTACAACACATTTTAAAAAGACATAGTAAATTTCATAACACTCTAGAAACTTTCAAAATGACCATTACAACTAGTGTTTAACAAAAGATTTACAACTTCAAGTTTAGAGTTTATAACTACCAACATAGCCTAATTAAACCAAAATATTGACCCATTGATGATACATCAATGATTGCGGAAGCGCATAAAGGCGTTCAAGGTGTGTTCGGTTCCAAGCGATGCAATAGCATTTAAACTAGAGATTTACCTACAACCATTACAATAAACAACATTAGCGTAATACACATATTTCAACTAATGCATTAATGAACTTGGTGAACCAATAATCACCATTTAAATTTTAAACCATACATGACTAAGTCATTCTTATACTCGGCTTTCTTGTTTATGTAACCAACTTCGTTACATCTTTCTCTCCAAATCATTCTATCATAACCCGTTTACACGAAACATTAAGAAAACTTCACTTATTCATTCTCATTCTAACCCGAACCGACCCGTTCATCACGGACCGTTACGGAGCTCTACTTTCGCGTTCTCATTTTAATACAATGACTACCATTAAGAAACTAATATTTAAAGTAACAAACTACTAATGTTGTTGAACAAACTTGTAAGTAGCAAACTTGCCTCGTTCTTGAGCCTTTTGTTGCGAACCGGAATTAGCTCCTTCTTCTTTCACTCCTACAAATAATTCATTCTTATTTAGTTTATTTCATCCACTACATAATAGTCACATTCACGCATCAATCACATTCCATTTCATATCTCGAAATTCATCAATACTATATCCTATTATGCAATTCAACACCTTCAATTCCATTCAAAATTTCATGGTTTTTCATTGAGGCATTTTAACAAACACCTGGTGTGCATACAACATTTTAAGCCTTATGTATATGTGTTCAATGCACGATTTCACTAGCAATACACACAAACTCTTCTAATCAACTAGATTCACATATCATATTCATTCTATACCATAATAATTCATCAATTATCCTAATACACATACATTCATCAATCAAAATTACTAAATTTATTCTACTTCAAGAACATCATACTACTAAACAAATGGGTTTCCCTTCAATCCTTCAATATGAACAAATTCAAGCATATAACATCTTCTAATGATAATTCTAATGCACCCACAAGCATAATTTCATACTAATTCACTGATTGGTCAAAACCCATTTTCACTAACTTGCATCAAATCACAAAATCTGACTTACCCTAAGTAGGAAACTCTTAGATGGTTGAAAGTTTCGTCACATGCATTCGAATTTGACCCAGAATCGCATCCAATTCTTAGAGATTTGATGAACTAGGGTTGAAGGGGGTTTTCCCCTTCCTGAATGTTCCCTGCGTCGAACACCCACACTCCACCCATATTTCATCTTTTAATTTCTTATTTATTTACAGTTTTACACATTCAGTCCCTTGGTTTCAATCATGTTGTCATTCTAGCATATTTCCTAATTTTTTTAAACTTCATTGTTTATTTATAACTTATTTAATTTATTTAAAACATTTAAACATTCAAATAATCTTTTATAAAATTTTGGGGTGTTACAGATCTTCGTGCATTGTTTAAATCAAAATCTGGTTCTCAAGACAAGGATCGTTCCAATATATTAAAGAGAATAAACTCTCGTTTCTTCATCTTCAAGAACAATGATGAACAGATGATGTTTATTTTCGCAGAACCATTGGTATACGTCGACCACAACGAGAACAGTGCAGAGAGAGAAAAGGAGGGGGGAGAGTCTGAAAAACCGACATTCCTTGAAACATTCTAAACCATACCTAGAAAAAAACCAACAAAAGTCTGCTGGCAAGAATCTTTTTTCACATGGTATTGAATCAAGAATATGAAGATCAACAAATATATTAAAGAGAATAAACCCCCGTTTCTTTATCTTCATCTTCAACAGTGAAATTAGCGAATCTGGAAGTGATAATCATAACGTTAATGATAATTTCAGCTATTTCTGTTGATCCACAAATTCCAACAAATCGTGCTTGATAGTGAAAAATATCAGCAACCATTTTTTCTTTTCCTTCAATTTCGAGAACATTCTCCCTGTGTATGTGCTTGTGCTGTAGAAACAGGTGATGAATTTGTGTACACAACTGAACGTTCATTACTGATTGCGGTTTGTATTTCGCATAGCCACCGT
The DNA here is from genome assembly GCA_030545235.1 of Helianthus tuberosus. Classification (NCBI taxonomy): domain Eukaryota; kingdom Viridiplantae; phylum Streptophyta; class Magnoliopsida; order Asterales; family Asteraceae; genus Helianthus; species Helianthus tuberosus. The sequence goes on from CM060432.1 coordinate 144,976,531, forward strand.
TTCCGTAGTAAAAAACGGTTGCGGTTTGTATTTCGCATAGCCACCGTTTCCGTAGTAAAAACGGTTGTGGTTTGTATTTCATATAGCCACCGTTTCCGTAGTAAAAAACGGTTGTGGTTTGCACATTCAATCTTCAATACTTCATTAAAATAACACTAGTAGAAGAACCCGACACGTCTTCATGTTACGGAGAATGTTCTAGAAATTGAAGGAAAAGATTTGTTGAAATCGAATTTGACAACTATGACAGCTTATTAAAAGTAGCAATCACCTCCAATCATTTCCTGGTTAAATCACACAATATAAAGTTTAAAGTTATCGTGTGTTGTAGTTTGGAAAGATGACCGAATAGAGATCTGAATAATAAACTGTGGAGAACTTGTTTGTGTCGGGTTCTTCTGCTAGTTATTCGGAATCGATAAATAACCAACACGAAGATCTCTGCGATCGCTAAGGTTTCCATCAACGGACTGATCGGTAACGTTACTCTACTTGTGCTCCAATTTAAGCGGCGTGTACCGATCAACGTTTATCGACATTGTTAAAGTTGATGAAGAGTGTAAAAACCCTAGAATGATTGTGTTTTTACTGGAAAAAACGTGATACTTGAAAAAACACCATTATATATGGCCCGTATACAGCTATACGGCCCGTATAAATATGGTAACATAAAAAACCTCCCAAAATAAATCAATTGAGCCATATACGTTTTACAAATCGTATACCGATGTATACGGCTCGTGTAACTATATACGGGCCGTATATAACAAAATTAAAAAAACATTCTCTGCGCGTTTTTCTATTCAAAAACATTCTATACGGGCCGTATAATTGTATACGGGCCCGTATACACTAGGGGGTGTGAAAATAAGATATAGGGAGTATGCGAAAAGGGGAGCCTAAAAAAATTAAGGGGAGCCTGGGAGGTAACCACCAAAGATAAAGGGAATGCACCATCAAGAAGCTTCCTCCACCCGTAGATAAACAAAAGCCTATGAAAAACTGTCAACGTCCCACTTTAACTTTAAAAAAAGTCAAGTGCTTTTTCTTCCTTGGTGCAACCTCCTCCTTTGGGAATTATTGTGATCAACTTGAAGGGATTGCAATAATTAAATTATCATTGCAAAACGTGTAATACTTTTCTCTGATTAGGGGTAGGGGTTGTTATTATTTATCACTCACTCGTAACATCCAATCAATTTTCGTCATGTCATCAACCTTTATTCCATCACTAGTGATAGTTTTTAGTGGAAACGTCTATCACTCACCAAACACAATCAAAATCATTAAAAAAGAAAAAAAAACAAAACTAAATTGCATGTTCCCTTTATTCCATCACGCGTGATATGGATGACGTGTTATGAAATCAACGAGTGATGAGGAGTGGCGGTGGTGGTATATCACTTGCTATAACGAGTGATGGGAGGTTTATAACGGACCACCCCTACCCCTATATATTGTGTATTTTAAGAAAATCAAATATTGATGTAAATTAATCATATGCATGGTTGCACCTTAGTTGGGTTGTAGATTAACCAAAATGTTTTAGGACGAAAATGCCCCTTCTTCCTACTTATAAGGAATGTCACATGTCATTATCACAATCCTTCTTAGGCTATTTAGGCAAAATCCGTTTTTTAGTGGATTCTTCCCCTTTTACATGAACGAAAAGATTTATATTAGTTTCAGGAGCTATTAATACAATTTGCATTTATTTCTTAATTTGCAAAAAAAAATAATAAATAATAAAAAATTTAAAAGATATATATTCGTTTCAGGAGCTATTATTATTTATTATTATTATTATTTTTTTTTTTTGCAAATTAAGAAATAAATGCAAATTGTATTAATATCTCCTGAAACTAATATAAATCTTTGCGTTCATGTAAAAGGGGAAGGACCAACTAAAAAGTGGATTTTGCCTAAATAACATAAGAAGGATTGTGATAATTACAAAGGGCATTTTCTATACTAAAACATTTTGGTCCTTAGACCGTGGGGTATGGTGGGGCTTGGGTTGGGGGTATGAGTTGACACGTGGAGTTCGACCCCCCCCCCACCGATGAGTGACGTGTCCGTGGGGTATGGCGGGGCTTGGGTTGGGGCGTGGCTTGGCAGTTTATTTAAAAAAATTAAAAAAATACACACAACATTAAAAAAAAGCCTAAAATTTTATTAATTACAAAATAAAAAAACCTAAAAACGATTACAAAATAAAAAAAAAAACCTGAAAATTACAAAAAAAAAACCTAAAAATGATTAAAAAAAAAAAAAAAAACCTAGAGCGTTAGGTAAATTTCAAAAAGCGCGAGCTTGTCGAACGACCTTCGCTCCTTGCCCCGAAACTCAATGTTCGCCACCGCCACCCGGTCCTCGTGGCTTAACTCACCGCTCGGAACGGCATCGTAGTAGGCCTTGAAACGATCAAGCTTCGGCCGTAGCTCGCGCCATTTATGTTGGCACGCGTTTAAGTTGTGCCGGTCGTGTCCGACGTTATGTCGGTAGCTTGCAAAGGCTTCCGGCCAATAGCGTGTTTGACCGGGTTGTCGCCCCTTCATTGCGTCAATAACGCTTGTGACGAGAGCAACTCTTCTTCGCGGGTCCAATAGGCCATCTTCTTCGGGTTGGGGTGGCAGGCTCGTGGGATCAAGTGGGTTATGGTTGGGGTAGCGGTGGATAGCGATGGTTTGGGATGGGGTAGCCGGTGGACAGCGATGGTTTGGGATGGGGTAGCCGGTGGGGTTGGGGTTACATCTATAGGGGATGTTGACTGTTGGGGGGTTGGGGTGACCGCTTGGCTTGGCCAAACGGTTAGAATTTAAAATTCAAACACCCGCTATAACATGGCCAACAAAGCGAATAGGAGGCCGTCACATCGGATCGCTAGCCCGCCCCACGCCCGGCTTCAAACCCAAGCCCCAAGGGCCACGCCCCAACCCAAGCCCCATACCCCACAGTCTTATAAGTAAGAGTATGAAAATCACATGTGGCACCCCTTTGGTTTTCTAGAAAATACAACAAAAAATCCAGTACAAAAAATATAGCACAAAAAATCTAGTACAAAAAATATAGCACAAAAAAATCTAGTACAAAAAAATATAACACAGAAAAATTCAGCACAAAAAAATCTAGTACAAAAAATTCAGCACAAAAAATTAGAAAAAAAAAATTTAAGACAAAAATCAGCACAAAAAAATTAGCACAAAAATGTAGTACAAAAATCTAGCACAAAAAAATGTTATACAACATAGAAAATCAACACATTTTTGTGGGTATTTTTAGTCGTCATATTTTATATAGCAATATGGTACTCAAATTAAAGATAAAAAGACGCTCCATTTTATGGTGAAATTTTTATGAAAAAATAATGTCGTATAAAAAAATTATGAACGTCTAAAATGGAGGTGGAATATGCATGTGCCTTACATGTGAAGAGAGAGTCAAAAAATATGATTTTCCCAAGATATCCTTGAGCTTTTTTTTCCTACAATTTCATCTTAATCATTGATTTGAAAAATGAATGATTAAGATTTCTTCTCATCTTACTTAGGGGGGAGCGGGTGGTCATCACTTGCAAAAATTCCATCACTCACAACATCCAATCAAGTTCCGCCATGTCATCAACCATTATTCCATCACTCACAACTTTTTTTAGTGGCAATGATCATCACTCACAACACCCAACAATAAACTCTCACACCCCCTCACATCCATTTATCACTCAATACCCCATAACGCGTGAATTTTATCACGAAATCCTTCCATCACTCGTGGAAGTTGTAGGTGGCGGTGGTATGTTAGCTTCTATCACTCGTTGAATATCTCCATCACACGTTGAACAATCCTCCACCCCGTCTCCCCTTAGGCAAAACAATTTTTTTATTTGATGTTGCCCCCTCGTGTAAAAGTATTAAACATGTTCTAATATGAAGATGTCATTTAAGTACTGTATATAATTGACACAAGTCACACAATATACTTAACCCAAGTCAAATTATGACAAAACCTTTTAAGACTGAGGGGAGTGGGGCGACTCCCACCCCCAGATCGCCACTTATCGCCTGGAACACCGCCCCCGGAGGCGACTTGGGGGGCGACCCCCTCCTGCCCGTCTCAACCTCGTCGCCCAACTTTACACTTTTGACTTCAATATATCCGTTGCCAACGGATAGTTTGGCCAAGCTTTTTTTTTTAAATAATCCAACCTTTATAAATAATACCCCATATCAAACACATTTTTACCACAATCTTCTCTCAACTCATCAAAATTTATACCAATCTTCTATCAACTCATCAAAATGTATCCCCACAACATCCCTCCTTTCAACCAAAATACACAATCTTCCAATCCACAACCCGATATGTCGGACCCAAACGTTTTAAATAACCCCGCTTTTTACGCCTATTTCAATAATATGCACGTTGCTAGCCCTACACCGCAAGTATACTACAACAATACGACGATACCGCAACATATGGGGTTCACCACTTGGAACACACAACAACCCGGTGGTTTTCAAAACGTTGGAGGATCGAGACAACAAAATGGTATAAATTTTTTAGATATTTTTTTGTAAAGAATATGTTTTTTTTTTTTTTTTAACTTTGTTTGTATTCCATCTAGTGGTTGATTTAGATGACGAAGAAGTTCCGGAGACCCAGTTCGATGTCGGTCAAAATGATGTTGAACCTCAAAAAAAGAAACGTTCACACAAGAGGAAAACACCGGGTGAAGAACGCTTGAAAACCAAACCGATACCATGGACTTCCAACGAGGAAATGAGCTTGTCCAAGGCTTGGCTAGAAATAACCGAAGACCCGAGATGTAGTAACTATCAAAAGGAAAAAACATATTGGTCTCGTATTTACAACGTTTTCCTCAAGTTGGAAGATCAAGAAGATGGATACCGTGATCCCGATGGTATCGGGGCGAAGTGGCGTAAAATGCGTCCTTTGATTCAAAGTTTCAACCAAATATACACTCGCCTAAGTAACTCGCGTGTGCGCCAAAGTGGTTCCGACGATGCGATGCTCCAAGCAAACGCCCAAAATGAATTCCGAGTCGAACACAAGAAGGCGTTTCCTTATCTTGCTATTTGGCAATTTTTAAGAAGGAGTTCGAAATTTCACACAGTCATCGCCTTCGATCCATTTAAAACTCGTGGCCAACCGTCGGCTAAGCGGTCAAAAACCTCATCCTCAAACGACCATCAAAGTACCGGGTCGGACGCTCGGTGTCAAATAAATCTCAACGACATTGAGGAAGATTTCGAAGAGCCACATGAAGAGGCCGAAGCGTTTCAACCACCACAACGGCCAGTTGGCCGAGATAGGGCCAAAAAAGCCGCCCAACCGTCTTCTAGCGGTGTACGAATCGACTACACCGAAACGTTCGAAAAAGTGACCAATAAGTTAGACGGCTTGTTGCAAACGAGCCAACAACGGATCAACTTAAAAAAAGAACACGGGGACCGAAAGCTAAAGCTGAAAGAAAGTCGTCAAAAAGCACTTGATTTGCAAATATTAACAACCGACACGACAAACCTTACTGGAGCCGAGCTCACTTTAGCCGAACAAATGAAGCAAGAAATTCGAGAAAAATATAACCTTTGTTGAAGTAATTTTTTTATTTTGGTTGAAGTAATTTTTTTTTTTAGTTGATGTATTTTTTTATTTTGGTTGAAGTAATTTTTTTTATTGAAGTATTAGTTTTTATTTACTTTGATCAATACTTTTATAAAAAATAGGACTTTTTTTTATATCTTTTACATAAAAAAAGACAAAATAAATCAATCCACGTGTCGCAAGACGCCCCACCCAGCAAGGTTACCCCACTCCCCCTTTTTTGGTCAAAATCCTCTTATGTGACGTGGCGCCACGTGTCGCAAGACACTCAAAAGGTTGCCCCACTACACTCAGTCTAAAGACATAGCATCAGCATACAGCATACTTAACCCACTAATAGATATTACAAGTCAAATTATGACTGAAACTTTTACTATTTCTTCACAAATTATATCATGCTCCAATATGTATGTTTTCTTTTCTTCCTTACAAAGCAAAGCTCCTATGTTGGAATGCTCTTTACACCATATTCATGTGTTTATAAAGTTAAATCAGAGTGTTTTGTTCCATAATTGCGTTGATCAGTGCTTTCACTTTATTTCAATAAAAATACAAACAAACCTCTTTTGTGTTCTTCCATTTCCCAATCATATTTCATTTGAATCTTTAACAAAGATTCATGCATATTTCACTTCGAGGTGTTTGTCTAATTTGTAACAAAAAAACCAGGACTAAACATGGGTCCAGTCGATCCACCGAAGAGATCAAAACAAACGCGTCACAAGTTAGAAAATCACACGAGATTAAGATCAAGGCCGCTATTAAACAAGCATCCGAATACGGGTCGCTTGTTGATCCCCAAAGTATGGATGTTTCCGACACCACTGACATCGAAAGCACGGGGTTAGAAAGATCAAGATCACTAGCAAGACTAGAAGCTCAAAAAGAGTTTCTTATAGCAACTTCTTTGGCTGCGAATACAACATTTGAAACCGCGGACTCTATTCATGATCTCGATGAAGCTTTCTCCAAGTTTTTAACAATGTATCCGAAATACAAATCAACCGAAAAGATTGATGAGTTGAGGGTTACTGAGTATGCTCACTTGGCTGACAAAGATTCTAAGGTTTGTCTTGATTATTGTGGATTTGGGTTGTTTTCATTTCTTCAAGTTGTTCAATATTGGGAATCATGTTCCATTAGTTTATCACAAATAACTGCAAATTTGAGAATTCATGCACTATATGGTGCTTTGGATACAAGTAAAGTTGAACATGATATCAAAAACAGGATCATGGATTACTTAAAACTACCTAAAAATGAATATGGTCTCGTGTTTACAGTTAGTCGAGGTTCGGCTTTCAAACTTCTAGCCGAATCGTACCCTTTTAGTACCAGTAAAAACCTACTCACCATGTTTGATCACGAGAGCCAGTCGGTTGATTGGATGGCTCAGACCGCGAAACAGAAAGGCGCAAAGGTTCACAGCGCGTGGTTTAAATGGCCTACGCTTAAACCATGTTCGACCCATTTAAGGAAACAGATTTTAAACAAGAAAAAATGTAAAAAAGATTCATCAAAAGGGCTTTTTGTGTTTCCGGTTCAATCAAGAGTTACTGGTGCTAAGTATTCTTATCAGTGGATGTCATTTGCTCAACAAAACAATTGGCATGTGTTGCTTGATGCAGGTGCATTGGGTCCATTAGACATGGATTCACTTGGGTTATCTTTGTTTCGACCCGATTTCATAATCACTTCTTTTTACAGAGTTTTCCGGTATGACCCGACTGGATTCGGATGCCTTCTCATCAAGAAAACCGCGATTAAAATCCTTCAGAAGCAAGCTAGTCATACTAGCTCCGGTATGGTGAAGATCGATTCAGTGTTTCCGAGACAGTTGAGAGACTCGATGGGCCGCTTCTCTCAACTATCAAGGACCGTAGAAAATGAAGATGAAGATGAAGATAAAGAAAAGGATGAAGTTATCCCTGAAGCGCATAGCGGAATCCAGTTGCCAGCTTTTTCGGGTGCGCTCAATCCTTCTCTAGTGAGGGATGTATACGAAAGCGAAACAGAACATGATGACAGTCCTAATCTTGAAGAAACCGAAACCGAAATGTTTTCTGTCATGAAAAGTCCTGTTTTAACACGAACTGAATCGCCAGAAGACACAATGTGGATCGATGTCGGGCAAAGTCCATTAGAATCTCATCCTGTGATCGCCACAACGAGTTTACCACCGCCCTTTTGGTTTACGCGCAATCGACACAACAACAAATTCGATTCGCAGCCTTGTGAAAGCGACAATATTATAAAAACTCAAGAACATAGTCCGGAGATACAGGAAGAGCCTGAAATCCAAAGTTATGTTGTACCAAGAGAAACAGAAGATGATTTTAGTTTGATGGATTTCGAAGACCAAGATGATTATATCAGCGATGAAGAATCCGAAAACAGGGAACCTGATATAATATGCAGGCATCTTGATCATGTAAACATGTTGGGGCTCAGTAAAACCACATCCAGGCTTCGGTTCTTGATCAACTGGCTCGTGACATCAATGCTTCAACTGAGACTACCGGGTTCAAACACAGAGGATTCTGTCCCACTTGTTTACATTTATGGGCCGAAAATAAAGTATGAAAGGGGTGCATCGTTGGCTTTTAACGTTAGAGACAGGATCACAGGACTAATTAGTCCCGAAATCGTTCAAAAGATGGGTGAAGCAAATGGGATTTGTCTTGGTATTGGCATTCTGAGACATGTAAAGATTATACAAAACACGAAGGAGAGTCATAGGGCTATGGATCTTGCGGTTTGCAGACCGATGGACGACAAGAACCATAGGCTAGAAGGTTTAGTGAGAGCTGAAGTGGTCACTGCTTCGCTGGGTTTTTTGACAAACTTTGAGGATGTTTACAGATTATGGGTTTTTGTTGCAAAGTTTCTTAATCCATCTTTTGTTAGAGAGTATGGACCTTCAACTCTCATGGAAGGTGAAGAATTATGAAGCAGATTTCAATGGGAAGTTTGCATTTGTGTGTTATATGGGATTAAGAAATAAGGCAGGAGGATTTTGTTTTAACAATTTTATTATTTGCATTTCACTCTTAAAGTAATATTCATATATGTTGTATGATGTTCAAAAGATACAAATCTAATAAATAGATGTACTATAGTCTACAATGCATTTGTGGAGGGAATCGAACCCATGTCACATTTCTAAGCAAAACAACAAAACAAAAGAAATAACCTTCCTGTCTGTTCGTGCAAAGCCAACAGCAAGCAAACCGTGCCCCTTCTCTGCAACTGCTGATTGGGAATGTTCACTGCCGTTTACCTTTTAAATTTTTAATCCACTTTGTGGGCTGCACCTTTTGAATTTTTGGCCCGTGTAGTAGTAGTTGTAGCCCAATATGTAATTGATGCAATACATCTTGATTCAACTAAGCCCATGTGATTTGATTTGATTTTAATTTTATTTCACATGATTAGATTGATGCCCAATTTTCATTTCTTCATTTGCAATCACAATTGCAAAATTTTCAAATTTAGCAATTAATTTTTAACTTCATCACTTGATTTGCGAAGACAGAAGAAACAAATCCTGGCGGGTTAGGACCGGGTCTATTTCCACCCGGGAGAATCTACGAGAAATACAAATCAATCTCGAAAGGAACCTACGAAACGTAAACACGTTATTAGCCTCGTCACACAGACAGGGGAGACTGCCTGTGAGCACCCTCCAGCGTAAAAATAAATATTTTGATACTTAAACAGAGAAAAGTAGGGTTTTCGAAGAATGAGAGAATGTGAAGAACAAGTTACCTTTTGAGGATGGTCTCACCTCTATATTATGTTGAGAAAAACGTTCGGATAGTCCTTGTGGTTTGCCTTTTTTCACCTTTAGTCCCTAACTTTTTAAAATTACAGCTATAGTCCCTAACTTTTGCCCTTTCGTTCCCGGATAGTCTCTGGCGCGGATGAGGGTTAGTTTTTGGTGTTAAGTATTGAAGGGGTATGGTCCCAAAAAGCCGCGCAGACCATTTTAGGTCGCGCGCTGGACCATACTCTTTACTCAGCAAGCTGATCAATCTTAGACCCGCGCGGACTGCTCAAGCAGAGCCTGACCTCGCGCGAGTTCCATACAAGAGATAACATCAGTTTCCACACTTAGTGTTCTGAATAAGAGCCTTCAGCCCCTCCAACCCTGCGCGGGCTAGTTACGTGCTCAACAAGGGGCGCGCAAGAGTTAAGAGCGCAAGGCCACTTCAGAGAGTACAAAAGGTACAAGTGGCAGAATAATAAGCCAATCAACGTCCTCCAGGCTGTGCTCTATCATGCTCCACGATCGTCTGACGTACAGGAGACAGTGAGTACACAAGGACGCCTACGTTGCACCAATCAGGGGGCGGCGACAACTGTCCCATGATCTCCACTTACCTGCTGATGGCAGAGGGACAACAAGGCCGACAACTAGGACACGTGGCTCCAATCATGGTGCGCCAGCACCGGAGATCTTCTAGAAGACACTAACGGTCGATACCAATGAGACAAGGAGGATATTCCCTGGTTGTATCCTTGCTGACTCAAACTACTGGGGTGAGGGTAACGTCACCTTCAAAAGAGGGGCCTACTACAATAACTAAGATAATCTCTTAAAAAGTGCAAAAGTGCGGAAATAATCAAAGGCTACACTAGATACGAGTCGGAACCAAGTGATTCATCTTGTCTATCTGTTTTTATTTTCAGCATTTTTAGTTAGTTTTTATTTTTCTTAGCTTAAAACATTTATTTCTAAACTTTTTGATTTGATTAGACGTTGAGGATAAACCGGTACTAAAAACTCTTGTGTCCTTGAACGACCTCGGTATCTTACCAACACTATACTACGCTCACGATGGGTACACTTGCCCATATGAGTGTCTAGTGTTAGTGAATATCGTGTTTTATAAATTTAAAACTTGACTAAAAAAGTGTTAAAGGGGCTTAAAATATACACCTAATATATATAACACTTGACACCCATCAAGTTTTTTGGTGCCGTTGCCGGGGACACAAGGATTTTAAGAAAGTTAGGAATCAACGGCCTAATCTTTTTTCTTATTTTTCAATTTTTTTAGGATTTTTTCTTAATTTTTCAGCTTCTGCAGAACTCAGCACGGGCCGTGCCTACTGAACATGCCCCGTGCCCAATCATTGGAACTGGCAATCCTGTTTTAAGTCAGACAGTAGCTGAACACGGGGCCGTGCCCACTCAACACGCCCCCGTGCCCAAGTTTCAGTTACTGAAAACAGAACCGTAAGATCCCGATGGTTGGTAATTTCTGACATAAACATGAGTGATACTGATACTTTTTACTTTCGGCACTCTTATGGTACAATGTGGTGTCAATTATGTGGTGGTAACCATAAGGAATTAGAATATTATTTTCTAAATTATAAACCCCACTATATAGACCCATCATTTCCTAGTCTCCTTAAGAGGGGCGAAAGTAAAAATAATCCTTATCTCTCCCTCGAATGCTCCCAACCGGATTTTCTAGGAGAAATGCTTCTCGATGAATTATTTCAACTAGAAGATCTAATTATTGATTGGTTAAAAGAACTTAGGAAAGATTTCAATAATCTTTTCCAAGACGATAACCAAGAAGAAGGGTTGGAAACGCATTCAAACAACTTCGTTGTTTCCGACGATACTTCTAACTCTAGCGAGGACTTGAGCGATAGTCGTCCCTGTGTCGATTGTGCCGTGAAGGACTCCCCATCAACTTCGTTTGATGCATACATAGACCTGAGCGATTCGACATACACCTTCTTTAACGAGAGCCCGGAAAAGGGTTGGACTTGTCCACCTACATATAGCCTAGGAATCACCCTCACCGACAACCTCTTGCGTTCTCGTCTTAATCTAGAGCAATTAAGGTATCTTAGGCACTTTGGGGTTGTTCCATCCAGTAAGGAACCGCCCGATCCAGAAAAGTTCCTTGAAAATAGACACACTTCATAAAACAGCCTTCCGACACGGGGCCGTGCCCAGGTCAACACGCCCCCGTGTCCACCAAAAGATTCCCTTCTGACTTTTGTCAGAATACGGACAAAACGTGTCAGGATCTTGCCTGCACACGGGGCCGTGTCCAGCCGACACGGGGCCGTGTCCAGCATGCTGTCGTTTTGTATAAATGCAGCCAAGAACCCTGCACATTTGGACCATCCAGGGACAGAGATTTGAAAGGATTTTCTGACTTACCATCCTAGGTATGTTCTAAAAGAAGGTTCTAACAAGCATCTTGTCCTTTCCTCTTTTATCTATTACCTTCTTCTTCATCTTTCTTGCAACAACACCTCCATTGAAGCTTGATTTCAAGCTTTAGTATGATGTTTGTTGAATTTTTGTTCAAGGAATTTTTTTAAAAATAAGTTACAAAACATGGTTTTAAGTTATTTATGTTCAAAAATGCTTCATAAATTGAGAAAATAATTTGAAAACCCAAGGTTCCTTGTTCTAAAAATCTGCAGAAAGTTGAACACGGGGTCGTGCTCATTGAGCACGGGGCCGTGCCCGTGGTACTGTTTCATTAAAATGGAATATTTTTGGTGTATTTTCGTAGAATGTCTAGCCAAAACAGTGGAACCTCTTCTGCGCACTCCAGAAACAGTCGAAGGGAAAGGAGGCCATCGATTGAAGCAACTCTCGTAAGATACGTAATGGCACTACGTGAAGCTCTTGACGAGATGACTTCGGTAGAGGAGGTCCTCATAGACCGTATCAATTATCTTTCGGTGGGGTTGGAAAACAGTTTTCAAGAAATAAACCTCTTGCACCAGAGGTTAAACATTCTTGTGACACCTCCCATGGAACCAATCCTCCCTCAAGAGGATTGGAACCTAGCACTTGGAATCCACAATCCTACCGGTTGGGACGACATTCCGGCGGAACCTCCTCTTGAAGAATTCCAAGAAATCCCGGTGGAAGTTGCACCTCCTCAAACCGATGCTAATGAGTCCGCTTTTCTTCTCCCTAGGGAGATCGAAGAATGGCTCGCCGACATATGAGGACCCCGTACCCGAAAAGAGAAGTTGTCAAAGCCACATTTAACCGGAAGATTTACCTTTTCGGAAATTTTGCTATTAGAATAAGGCTAGAACTTCTTGGTTTGGATTTCTTGTGTTTCTTTGACCTAACTATCTAGTATTTTAATTTTTAGGACTAATGTGTAATTCTCTCTATGACTAATGAATGATGGGTTTTAGTTAATTTGGTGTTTGGGTGGTGTTGAAATGAATAAAACACACTTGAGATGGCAAATGATACAAGGGAAACTTGAACCAGCACCCCATGCAGGAAAACAGGACCGTCCGACGAAATTCTTCGTTTACAGTAGGTTCGGCACGGGCCGTGTCCACCCAACACGGCCCCGTGCTGAACAGTCTGCAGAAAAAGACCCAGTTCAGGTAACTGGACACGGGCCGTGTTCACCCAACACGCCCCCGTGTCCAGGCTTCTGTTTCTCTTGATTTAATTTTGTTACTGGCACTTGAACACGGGGCCGTGCCCGGACAACACGGGGCCGTGTTCAGCGCCCAGTAACACAAAATTTTTGCTTTTTCACACCTTTTACACATTCAATCAACCTAAAAACTTATTTTTGGGACACATTGAGGACAATGTGTAATTTAAGTGTGTGGGGGGGGGGGGGATGCTAAAACCTTGAATCTTGCAAGTCCTAAATACAAGCCTTACACAAAACTCTATTGGAACCACTAATCACCCCAAATTTTTTTCAAAAATTTTCATTTTTTACTTGTCTAGGTTTAACTCGGGAATTTCAAGTTCTAAAAAGGTTATATTTTTACGAATTTACAACCGATAGCGTCGTGATAAAAAGAACCAACATAAGAAAATTATGAAAAGGCATGGCAAACTTAGTTAAAATTTGATTATATATACTTGATCACATAAAAACCCATTCCCACAAAAGTGAGTTTTGAGCCTTTATCGAGCATACAATTACATATCATTAAACTAAATGCTCATTTTTCGTTTCTTGTGTGAATAGCCGCTTGGTTCTTACGACTCTAGAACTTGCCATGACAATACATTCCCGGTCCTTACCAACTTAAACCCGAGTAAGTAAATGATGGAGGCATTAGGACTAATTTTTTTTTCTACACCATTATTTTGTTTTTTTTTTACCACCTACCCAAAAATCCCCCTAGTTAGCCCCTTTGAGCCTAAACCTTTTCATTTCATAACCCAAACCAAACACCTTTTTACCCACCAAAACCTTTTTCATTTTTAACCCTTTGTTTTAGTAACAAGTTCGGTTTTTCATATGACTTTTCAAAAAAAAAAAAAATGTGTGTTGATGATGAAGCAAAAGAAAATAAACAAACAAGTTCATCAAAAATAACTTTGTTTGAATAAAAGTTTCATCAAAATAAAGTTACAAAAATAAAAAGTTTTACGAAAACCGACGCTTGTTACGTTTTTCGCCCTTTTCTACTAACCACTAACCACTAACCCAACCACCTACCTTTAACCCAAGCCTAACCCTTCACCCACAAAGTCCTCTTGATATTTACAAAGGTATCTAAGTTAAAAAGGAGGAGGATTGATTGCTTGGCAAGCCTATGGTAGGAGTAAGTTCCATGCCGCTCTCGAGTGATCCACAAAAATACATCTTCGGCCTAGTGTTGAGTGATCCCCGTGAGGTATGTGAGCTTGTATATAAATAGAATTTTAAAGAGGCATGTTATGCCATAATAAGTAATTTTTCTTATGAAAAGTTTTTAAATAAATCATGACGAATAGGATTGTAAATAAATAAAAATAAAACTAAATAAAGAATCTTGGAAATCCCGACACTCTATGACAAGCCCAAAAACCTTCTTCTCTACCCATTCCATTTGGGTGTGTAATAGCCACATATTAAAGAGTTTTGCTTGAGGACAAGCAAAGATTCAAGTGTGGGGGTATTTGATGTGTGCAAAATGCAACATATAAATTTCATCAATTGTGGCATAAAACTAACCCTTTTTTAGTACTAATGTTGGAAAAAGTGTGCTTTTGTCTTCCTTTTGTATTTTCAGGATTAAATGAGCTCAAATTAACAAAAGAAGCAAAAAGAAGCAAAAATACATCAAAATCTAACATAAATACAAGAAAACGAACAAGACGTGACATGCCCGACCCCACGACAGCATCTTCCCAAGCAAAACAAGATAATAGAAGACTGAACACGCCCCGTGCTCAGCCAGCACGGGGGCGTGCCCAAGTGTCAGCAGAAAAGACAAAGTGGTAAAAGCTTCTATTGCCCACCACGGGGCCGTGCTCAGCGGACACGGGGCCGTGGTCAACTATAAGATTCGCACAATCTAGGCAAATCTTCATAGTACAAAGATTCTTCTGCACACGGGGTCGTGCTTAGCGGACACGGGGGCGCGGTCAACTAATAAGACAAAGCTGCATTAAATGAAGAAAGAGAAGGATGTGGACACGGGGCCGTGCCCACTGGACACGGGGCCGTGCCCGAGCTTCTGTTCAGCCTATAAATAGGAGTGCTTGGCTCAAGCTCAAACCATCCCTTGGCATACCACCTCTCTCACACTTCACCCACCACCCACCACCACCATAACACCATCATCCATTGTCCATCATAGAGTGTGTGAGTCGTCTCGGGATCCAAGATTGATCGTAAGAGTTCTTGACAATCAAGGCCATGTTTGCCTAAGTCTCTTACATCACTTGGTGAAGACAAAGTGTCTAGTGTAATACTTTTTATTTTTAATCTTTTCGCACTTTTTACTTGGTTTTGTATTAATGACTTTAATAACTAGCTTCTTATGTTGAAGGTGATCTTTCCTTATCGTTTGTCCGTGGTGTCTTGACATTATTTTACTGTCTATATAAAATAAAAGATTTTCACCATTCATATCTCCACGGTCTATATGGAGGTATGTTGGCTACCTGGCCGGGGGTTAAGGGAATGGTTTGGTAAAGGTCTTGCCATTGTTCAGCGTTTAGAGGTCCTGCAATGGACCTGGGTCAAATTTAGTAGGACCTCCTTCAATACTTAACGGTATTGGATGGCGGGGGTCCAAACTCTTTGATCCCCTCATAAGTTAACTACTATTAATACTATAACCCGGCTATTTAGGACTGTATCCCTGCTGACTCAGACTACTTAGTCGAGGGTAACGTCACCTCCAAAAGAGGGGCCTACCATAATTTGCATTAATAACTTAATTAATTATCTTTCAATAATCCACCATTTTAGGATTGTATCCTTACTGACTCAAACTACTGGGGTGAGGGTAACGTCACCTTCAAAAGAGGGGCCTACTACAATAACTAAGATAATCTCTTAAAAAGTGCAAAAGTGCGGAAATAATCAAAGGTTACACTAGATACGAGTCGGAACCAAGTGATTCATCTTGTCTATCTGTTTTTATTTTTATTTTTATTTTCAGCATTTTTAGTTAGTTTTTATTTTTCTTAGCTTAAAACATTTTTTCTAAACTTTTTGATTTGATTAGACGTTGAGGATAAACCGGTACTAAAAGCTCTTGTGTCCTTGGACGACCTCAGTATCTTACCAACACTATACTACGCTCACGATGGGTGCACTTGCCCATATGAGTGTCTAATGTTAGTGAATATCGTGTTTTATAAATTTAAAACTTGACTAAAAAGTGTTAAAGGGGCTTAAAATATACACCTAATATATATAATACTTGACACCCATCAGCGAGGAAGCAGAACGAGATTTCAGCCTCGTCTATAGATCATCTGAAGCTGCCGAGCACTCGAAGTTCATTCTAAAGATCGCTCTAGCCCCGTTATCAAAAGAGAAATTACCTCCAACAGTGGGTAATTTCAATGGTCTCATTGACCCTGACGATCATGTTCGAGTATTTACAAGCGTTGGTGTTATGGGAGGCTGGAACATGCCAATGTGGTGCCATCTGTTTATCCAGACTTTCACAGGGGCTGCTCGCGCCTGGTTCAATAGCCTTCCGCCTAGAAAAATCACGTCATGGGTCGACTTCAGAACTCAGTTTGTAAACCATTTTAGCCAGCAAAGACGTTATCAGCGCGATACGTCTGAAGTGACAGACACCTGGCGCAGAGACAACAAGGGGTTAGAAGATTTTATCACTCGCTTCAACAAGGAGTGTTTCGAGATCGGTGACGTAAACGAACAGTTGATGCGCGCTCACTTCAAGAAAGCCATACGATGTGATAGTCTAATCAGGACTATCACAGGAAAAGACGGTATGCCCAAAGAATGGGACAAACTCATGGCAGCCGCAAAGATAGTAGCGCAAACTGAAGAGTCATTGGCTGGAGCCAAAAACTCTTACACCGAAGATCGTTTTTCCAAAGGAAGCGCGCGCGACAACAACAGGAGAAACAGAAACAGAAACCCTGGATGGAAAGCAAACCAATCCAGTGGTTATGAAGAAAGGCCTCGCTTTATAGAAGACGCGCGAGACACAATCGATCGCATTGGTTATCGAAAGACAGTCAGGAACGAGAATCGAGAAAAGCACTGGACTCCGCTCATTAAGACACCAAAAGAGGTACTCATGACGGAGAATCATGATTTCAAGGCTCCAAAGCCTATGACAAACAAGAAGGGGCAAGACCCGAACCTGTACTACGATTTTCACAATGATACCGGTCATCTGACGGATGACTGTATCAGTCTAAGGCAAGAGATCGAGAAAGCGCTGAAAAGCGGAAAGTTAAGCCATCTGGTATAGAATGTACGCAAGGAGACGCGCCAGATTCAGAGGAATGATGATGGAAACCAGAAGAAGGTTAGGCACCTAAAACACACATGGTCAATGGACCAAGGTACAGCGCTAGAGACAAAGGCAAGCACCCATTCGAACCTTCATGGCAAGAATAACAAGTCATCTTTCCGGTAGTGCGTGGGGGACCACGCGCCACGCCCCATTGTCATTACCGACATCAAAGGTCACTATGAAACAGAATACATCTTCATCAATCCGGGAAGTACAGCTGATATCATTTATGAACAATGCTTCAATCAGTTTGATGATGAAGATAAAGCGCGCCTCCAACCTGTTGATTATCCTCTATCGGGATTCTGCAATGAGATGGTCTTCCCACTAGGCCAGATCAGTTTCCCCGTCACGCTATCTAACGGGAAACATTCAAGAACTACAAATGTCAACTTCATGGTGATGCCAGTCAAATCAAGGCATGACGTCCTAATTGGGAGAGAAACCCAAGGCGAAATGAACATGGTAACCTCCACGCCCCACTCAGCCATTGGTTTCCCAACCGAGACGGGGGTGGCAATTATCTATGCAAAGAAAGACGTGATGGCAGCAGAGGACGCGCGCCCAGTCAAAGAAGCAAAAATTTCAACAACCGAGCCAGAAAAATGGGTCTTGAACCGCAAGTACACCGAACAGACGGTGACGATAGGCCACACAATCTCACCAAGTATCAGGACGCACCTCAAACAACTACTGTTCAGGAACATGGACATCTTCGCCTGGACTTCATCCGACATGACCGGTGTCCCGCGCGACGTCACTGAACATTGTTTGAACACTTATCCTTCCGTCGAGCCAAAGGTGCAAAGAAGGCACAGCCTAGGAGCGGATAAGACTAAAGCCATGAATGAGCAAGTTTGTGAACTGCTAAAGGCAGGTATACTAAGGGAGGTGCGCTACTAAAGTTGGGTTGCAAACCCTGTTATGGTCTAAAAGTCTACCGGTGGATGGCGAATGTGTGTTGATTACACAGATCTCAATAAGGCATGCCCCAAAGATTTTTATTCGTTGCCTGAGATCGACAAGAAGATAGAATCTCTCACGCCATACAGGTGGAAATGTTTTTTAGATTGCTACAAGGGGTATCATCAAGTCCAGATGGCGTTGGAGGATGAGGACAAGACAGCCTTCCGCACTGACATCGGAATCTTCTGTTACATAAAGATGCCCTTCGGGCTCAAGAATGCTGGCGCAACCTACCAACGACTAATGGACACGATATTTGCTGAAGATATCGGGAAGCATATCGAAGTATACATTGGCGATCTTGTGATCAAAAGTCCCGAGGAGGACCAGATGTTAAAAGACATAGAGAAGACGTTTAATTCTCTAAGAAGCATGAACATGAAGCTGAATCCAGCGAAATGTTCTTTTGATATGAAGGAAGGCAAATTTTTAGGCTTCGTGGTTACAAACGGCGGTTTCAAAGTAAATCCCGAAAAAGTTCAAGCCATTGAGCGGATGTCGTCACCGCGCACGATCAAAGAAATGCAAACATTGGTCGGCCGCCTAGCCGCGCTTAATCAATTTCTATCAAACCACGTCGCAAAATCTTACCCTTTTATCAGTACTTTGCGCAACTGCGTGAAAAAGCAAGAATTCAAGTGGACGCCAGAAGCAGAAGAATTTTTCCAACAAATGAAAGAGTGTTTGATCAAGCTCCCTACCCTAACCGCGCCGTTTGAGAAAGAACCACTCATCTTGTACTTGTTTTCTTCGGACAATGCGGTTGGGTCGGTATTGTTGGTGGAAAGAGACGGAATTCAGACTCCAATTTACTATGTTAGTAGGGTGCTCACGGATCCGGAAACACGATAATCAACGATGGAAAAGTTAGTGCTCGCGCTGCTACACGCCTCCAGGAGGCTGCGCAGGTATTTCACTAGGCATGTAATCACTGTACTCACTAACTTCCATATTGGAAAAATTTTGCAAAAACCAGAGACGTCAGGTCGCTTGGCAATATGGGCAATTGAACTGGGGGGCCACAGCATCCTATACAGGCAGCGCCCAGCCATTAAGGGCCAAGTATTAGCAGACTTCATCACTGAAGTCCTAGAAGACAAGATCAAAGACTATGAAGTTGTTGATATTCCCATCAAAGACACATCAGACGAATTATGGTTGCTGTATACTGAAAGTTATGATTTGCGAGTACCTTGTTGTTGCCGTGACTGCTGCCTCTAATGCCGTTGCTTAAAACGGAGCCCTACAATATTTCACTATCAGGGTCCATCTTGTCACATTCTGTGTCACGTCCTAAGGCACTACCCATTGCGCTGGCAGTTACACATTCCACTCTATAGTCGATCGTCATCATTTGTGTCCCGATTGATTCATAAGAGTTGACTCCCATAAATCGCTGACTTGAGTTAAGGATTCGATTGGAGTCAATTTGCTAGCGTTCGTTGCCGGTAATCAGGGTCGTCCTACTACTGAGGTCAGTGAGGTACTACGTTCACCCACTTGCCCATCATTCTTACAAGTTGATCAAGTAATACACGTTATGTTGCTAGAGTGTTGCAGAGGTGATCGCACTTCGGGATCTAAGGCGTCCATACATTAAGTTCCAGCAACCGAAGAAAGGTGAGAAGGTATAGACCAATCATTTAATGCTGCGACATCCAACTCAGAGACGTTCGTACTAGCACCTAACATTCTACACAGTTCGCTAGATGTTCAGAGGTGTGATCAGGTAATACTCGATAGCATCGAGATTCGTAAGGATTCAGAGAGGAGTGAAAAGATCACGTTCGAGTTAGAGACAATCACTGCTATGACTCCTATAGACTTGTTATGTTTCTCTTTGATCGAATAACAGAACAGAACCTCTTTTTCACTTGTTAAGCCTGACTGGGACTCACATGCACCCCACCTTATTATTATGTGTGCACCCACAATAATATTGTGATTTGCATGCTCTTATCAGTTCCTCCTAACTCATGTCAAA
This sequence comes from Helianthus tuberosus, assembly GCA_030545235.1. Classification (NCBI taxonomy): domain Eukaryota; kingdom Viridiplantae; phylum Streptophyta; class Magnoliopsida; order Asterales; family Asteraceae; genus Helianthus; species Helianthus tuberosus. Next base: position 144,996,860 of record CM060432.1, read on the forward strand.
TGGTTCCTCAAACTCAGATGTCAAACGGAGGTTATCAAAACGATAAGATCACAGAAATCCAAGGACTATGACATACTATCAATGCATCATAATGTAAGCAAGCAATTCGTGTAATCATGCTATAGTGACGAGTGTGTGTTCGTACGCTTCATCATAAACAAATGTGTACTAGTCATGTAATGTATGCAACAGGTGAAAAAGACGAACCTTGCAATCTGGAGCTGAGTGTCATGGTCATATTCACGTATTCAGAACTGTTCGTTTATAGTCTGGTTTTATAAAAACATTTTTAAAACCAAGTTCACTATAACCAGTGGCTCTGATACCAAACTATCACACCCATAAAATACCACATGCGGAAACTCCCGCGAGGCGTGTGACGTACCAGGATCTAGCCACCAATCACATTGAACTCATAGTATTATTTCAAATAAAATTTTCATTTATTAAAATAATCGTTACAAAACATTGTTTACATTTCAGCGGAAGCATATTACAATAAGTTAAGTGTTTCACAACCCAGATGTATAAAACCATTAAACGTGTCTCATGATTCCATGCAAATCTACCCATGACCACTCCAGCATCCCAGACAGCAAGTCCCAATGATATGTACCTAAAGACCTGCAAGCATGCAGAAAAGTGTATCAGACAACGCTGGTGAGTTCAAAGTTTGTTAACCCGTTTAGTTGCCAGTTATAAGTTTAAAACGATTTCAGAGATTTGATGTTGTTAATAACTCGATTACCGCAGATGGCTCCAGATTATTTGCCCTTCCCCAATGCTCTATCAAACATTGGCCAAGTGGTTAAGGTAATTAGTTCACGACCGTCCTCCCCGGTACGGTGTGAGGGTGTCAAACCTAATAGCGCTATCAACTAATAACACCGTTGCCTCCCCGGCAACCAATCGGTATATGATGGGACTTAATGATAGAAATGAGTGTATTAACCAACATCCCAGGTTTAACATTCCAGTCAAACCCAATTACCCAACATTCCTCCCCGAAATAATTACCAGATGTCCCTCCCCGGGACGCATGCTTGGAAAAAGAGCAGTGAACTCACCTTAGATTTGCTCGGTATGTTATGTTACATTACCCGTAACAAGTTGGTCAACCAAACCCTACCGTGGTTACCAAAGATAATCAGTTTCGTAAACATGTATCCAAATCACGTATTCAACGTACACGTTACACAAGTAGCATACAAGTAAGACACACGTCCTTATACGAGTCGTAACTGTTAATCATGCAATCCATGGATCCCTAACGTTTGTCGTAAAATCACATAACAAGTGTATGGGTTTCGTATGCAAATTAATCACTTACAGTACACGTATTTTCACAGATTGCGTTTGGCTAAGATCATAGTATAACACATAACAAGTATTCGGTTCCCAAACAAGTCTACATCCCATGTGCATGACACCTAGCAACACGTAGCTGGTGAATATTCTATTTACACAAGTAAATTAGGTTTCTCATTAATAAACAACATTATTATCATGTATCTGATAACATTTGTAAACACAAGTACCCATCACATAAGCATCACATTTGTTACTGTTTAATGTTCATAAGTCTACACGGCGAAATATCCCTATGGCAAAGATTCATTCTTCGCCTGAGAACAATGCGACGAAGGATTCCATTCTTCGTCATGGATGGGCACGGCGAAGAATCAGGGGATTCGTCATGAGTCAGTCGACGAAGGATCCATTCTTCATTGGACCACATTCTTCGTCGTCCATCATACACAGTTACAACTTCTTTGATTACCAACAGGCAGTTAACAATTTTGACAGTTTCATTAAACATCGAGCATTCCACGATTAAGTACCCTAGTTATAAGCAATCATCACTCATTCAGATTGAATTACTTGCATTAGGAACTTACAGTTCATCATCATCACTAATTTATCAGAATCATGACCCTATTCTATGAATATCCATTCATTCAATGATTACTATCATCAACATGACTTATCATGTGATCATCACAAGAATTCATTATTCAAGCACCAACATTCAGTAGGATCAAATAACACAAACATCTTCTAATTATGAAACCCTAGTTCATCGGTCATAGATCAAAACCGCAAAATCAGGTTCATCAATTCTTTCTGTCGTTACAACATACACATCGATGCACATAAAAACGTAAACAAAACACCAATAAACGTACGTTAAATTAATGATGAACATACTAACCAAACGATTGAGAATACACGATGATATGCTAGGACCATCGAGAGAAAGAGCTCCAACAAGGGTTGCCGTCAGTTTCGAGATGGAGAGAGAGAGCTCCCGAGAAGAAGGTCGCCATCGGTTATTTGAGGGAATTAGGGTTTTGCCAAATCTCGTGTTTTCCATTACGTTATGAGGGATTATTGGATTAAGTAGTGGTCCGGCCCATTCTGGGCCACGAACTATCTTGGGCCGAAGCCCCTGGTCGGCGAAGTATCCTCTTGACGAAGACCTTTCTTCGTCGAAGGAATGATGGTGACGAAGACTATTCTTCGTCGAAGAATGATCTTCATCGAACAGTGGAAACTAAACTATGTTTGAACAACTCCTAAGTTAACATGAAACAACCATCATAACAATACGTTATCCATTCATATATCGCACACAGATTACAACGTAGAATGAATTGTGAAAACAAGATTATGATACCAGTGACATGTAGAGGGAAGACCTTGATATCTCGGGTTGTCACACTTGCGCCTGGCCATCAAGATGGGAGCTCAAAACTTACAAGCACATGTCGACTCTCTCCTGATCGCGAGTCAAATTAACGGGTTGTATGATGCAAAGGGTGAAGTTATGGCCTTGTATTTAGAACAAGCGAAAGAGTTGCTTCAACAGTTCAAATCATACAAAGTTGTTCATATCAACCGATAAGAGAGACAAACCAGCTGACGCACTAAGCAAGCTTGCTTCGACGGCTTTCCAACATCTCGCCAAAGATGTAAGAATCGAAGTCTTAAAAAACCCATCTGTTTTGTTGCCTCAAGTAAATGTAATTGAGATAGGGTCACCATCGTGGATGACCCCTATCATTCAATATCTTCAAGAAGGAATCCTCCGTGAGAACAAGGTAGAGGCCAGAAAGATACAAAATAAAGCGCTGTTCTATGAGATGAATGGAGGAATTTTGTACAGAAGATCCTTCTTAGGGCCAGTGTTGCGTTGCGTGGACCCTCAAGATGCAAGTTACCTGAACAGGGAGATTCATGAAGGCATCTGCGGCAATCACGCGGACCCGCGCATGGTCGTAGCAAAGATAATGAACGCTGGTTACTATTGGCCAGGAATGCACGTTGACGCTCTCAAGGAGTTGCGCAAATGCGACTCCTGTCAAAGGCACGCTCCAAAAACCTTGCGCCCGAAGAATGATCTCATCCCTGTGTCCACTGCCTGGCCATTTCAACAGTGGGGGATCGATATGGTGGGACCTTTCCCTGAAGCTCCTGGAGCTGTGAAGTTTATAATTGTTGCCGTTGATTATTTCACTAAATGGGTGGAGGCCAAGGCCCTTGCTTCAACTTCTGTGATGATGGTGCGCAAGTTCATATGGGAGCACATCATTTGCAGGTTTGGGATCCCGCTCAAGATTGTAACCAATAATGGCACCAATTTTGCTTCTGAAGACCTTCAAGAATGGATGAAAGAGATGAATATCGAGCACACTTTCTCTTCCGCAACGGTCAAGTAGAAAGTATCAACAAAAGTATCGTCGAAGGGATAAAGGCCCGCCTGGGCACCAAGAGAAGAGGTTGTGTAACAACCCTCATTAAAAGTCTTATTTATTTTATTATGTTATTCAATAGGAAACCCTAATTGAGACACCCAAGTGATTCTGCACAAACCCTACAAATTTCAGAACAATCAGAATCAGGATCAGGGCCCCTAAAACTCAGGGGGGGTATTTTCTATTAACGATTATCCATTTAATTCGTTGTCGAAATAGAATTTTAAGAAACTGTCGACTCAGCAGGCCTAGTCCCACACGTGGCTACCCTATAGCGAAAACGTGTCCCTTACGGACCGTAAGGGATGAGTCTTACGGTCCGTAAGCCAGGTCATTTTCATGTATAAATAGCAGGCATTTGGGACTTGCTTCTGTGCGTTCGTTCGACGATAAAATTCGACTCAGGCACGGAGATATCGTCCAAATACTCTCAAAACACACACGAATCACTAATTAGTATAGCGGGGTGCTGCCGCAAACAGGGTATTAACTCGATCGCTATTACGATTCAATGTCCGATCGATTGAAACTATCCAATGGATTTTTAAGTGCTGCTCAAACTTGGGTTATGCTTTGTCATTAGTCGTGATTCCGACAGGATGTTTGAGTACCACCCGAACTCGGGGAATACTCTGTCATTCGTTGTGAATCTGATGGATGTTTAAGTATTGCACTTTGTCATTTGTTGTGAGGGTTTGTATCTCGTGAGTTATCGTAAATGCTGTATTAGTTACTTACCTAGTTTGTATGCACTAGGTTACAAGGCTAATCTGTAGACTAAACTTTGCCCGTAGAAATCTGCAATGTGAGTTCATTTCTCTTTTCTCACCGTTTGTGAGTCCATTCTCTTTTATCACCTTTTTGTGATACAATTATATTTACAAAGGCTTTCCAGAATCCTAAATGTTTACCAGTTATACTTACAGTGATTAAGTTTTTATATTAACTGCCGGTATGAAAGGTTTTATACATTATTTGATCTTCGTTACTATTTGCCAGAAAATTAGCCAATAGTAGCATGACCACAATCACAGTGGGAATTATGCCCAGTAGATATAGTCTATAACTAATATTATTTTAACATTAAATTATTAATAAATTTAATATATGTTTGAAATAAATCTAAATAGTGTATACCATAATAGTCAAGTATAATATATTATACTAAGATTATAATTTAGTCTTAGTCACGTTGATATATTAAATAATGATATTACAAATTATTTAATTAACATATTATATTTGATAAGTTATAGTAGTTTGACATAAAATGATATATGTCATTTTCTGGGTTAAATGGTTTTGTGTCATAAGTAAAATATTTGACAAAGTAATGTCATGGGACACAAATAAGTCCAGAGTCACTAGTTGAGAGAATGATCAACAGTGACATGACCAAAAGACACTAGTTGAGAGAATGATCAACAGTGTTATGACTAGAATTACTAGTTGAGAGAATGATCAACAGTAATATGACCTGAGTCACTAGTTGAAAGAATGATCAACAGTGATATGATCACCGTCACAGGAATCGCCTAGTGACAGATAATTTGAATAATAGTTACTTGATAAATTCACTATTGGACTAAAGTGAGCCAATGAGTGATATGATTACTGTCACATCGGAACTGCCATCATGTGACAAATACTGATTGAGTTGGGTAAATATAAACAAATATAAAAACCTTAATGCTGTAAGGTATAACAATATATTTTATAAATGGAATGAACTCACTCAGTATTTCCACTGATAAAACATTTTTCAAACATTTTTCAGGTAATTACAGTAGATTGGAATAAGAGCTGGATACGACACTGAAAGGCTTCAAGAAGTGGCTTATTTTATTAATTAAATCAAATTAAGAAATATTGTTTTACAATTTATTTTATTAAAGCTACCTTTGTAAAACATGGGTTTATCCCATCTATTTAATAAACAAAATCCGGTGTTTCTAAACTCTGATATTTTTCCTAACTCACGGTCCTGATGAAATTTCCGCTGCAATATTTTATAAAATTAATCACCGGTACCACTGGGCTGTTCGCGACTCCCGATTCCGTCCAGGGTGGGTCGGGGGTCGTGACAGGCTGGGTAGATGAGCTCCCTAGCATCCTGTGGGCTCATCGAACCATGCCAAAAATGAGCACTGACGAAACCCCTTTTAGCATGGTCTATGGCTCAGAGGCGGTTATCCCAACTGAGATAGGTCTCCCCTCGTCGTGCTTATCAGCAGTCAACAAAATTGATAACGAGGTGGAGCGCCGTCTAGACTTGGACCTGCTCGAAGAGAGGCGCGAGATAGCGCGAATCAAAGAGGCCAAGTATAAGACGCAGTTGGAGAGGTACTACAATGTAATAGTGCGCATTTGTACCTACACTCCAGGTGAATACGTTTTCAGAGACAATGAAGCTTCCAATGTTGAACGCCCCGGGAAACTAGCACCTAAGTGGAAAGGCCCATACTTAATACATGAGGTGCTAGGAAAAGGGGCATACAAGTTGCGCACCCTGGATGGACACATCATCCCGCGCACGTGTAACGCGCAATAACTGCGCAAATGCTACATGTGAACACCCTTGGCCATGCGCCCTTTCACTTAGTTATGTTGGCCATTCTCCTTTTATCTACTTATGTTGGCCACGCGCCTTTTTAATTATCTATGTCGGCTACACGCCCCTTTTTCTATTTCAATAATGTACGTTGGTCGCGCGCCTGTTTCTAAGCTACTGAATACAAGCATGGACTATGCCTTATGTTTTTATCATCATTACTTCTACATTACAAATGCATGTTAAACTTTTGATTAGCACGAAAACAATTCAGTAAATTACGAGCTCTTGAGTTAGGCCTCCAAGGTCCTCCGCGATCATAGCGCGAGACCGGGTAGCAACACTCATACACGAGCCACACTTACATTTATTCGAGCTAATTTAACCAAAGTTGCTAATAACAATGCAATAATTGTAACTTGACAATAGAAAGCAAACATAACGTCATATTCCAAAAAGCGCGCACGTGCAATGATTACATAAAAAGGTCAAAAACAAAAATTACAAGGCACCAGCCTACAAACACTATCTATTCATAACCATCACCATCGCCATCACCATCTCAGCCGGCTGCCTCTTCCTCATCTGATAACTCCACAGTATCTGGAGGGTCGAGGATAGACCTTAGCTGCGCGCACCAGTCATCGTGCTTCAATGCTTCGGTGACCAATTCCAGGACAGGTAGTGATAGATGGTCATAGACTTCTTCAGCGCGGGCTAGCACAACATCAGCCTGATCTGTCACCGAGCAATTACTGGTATCAAACTCCTGACCAAAGGCCTCTTCCACGTGATAAGCACATTCTAGATAACCCCCGCGATGCCCAACAGCACGCGAGGCATCTATGAGCGCGACAACAGCCGTATCCATCTCAGAAGCGTTCAGAATAGAGTTAGCAATCTACAAAAAAGGCAACGGATGAGAACAAAGCAACAATAAATAAAGACTAAGAGAGGAGACACTCACCGCAGCTACTCCTCTAGTGCGCATCCATTCAGATTCAGAGACTAGCGTGTCTACGATTGACTGAGCCTCGGCATAATTGTTTTGGGCTACGTTAAGGGTAGAGGTGCTAATATCTCGCGCCTCGTCGGCCCTCTGTTTGGCCTCCTCGGCGGTAGCAGCCTTCACCCTCTCAGCCTCAATATCAATCTCCAATGATTATTCTTGTCATAGGCCTCATGCAATCGATGCTTTAACTCCGCAATCTCCACGTCCTTGGCAGTTAAGTCTTTATCCTTGCTGGCCACCTACGCCTTCAACTCATCCTGTGAGGAATGAAAACAAAGACTTGAGCAATATTTTGATAAGTACAAAACAACATAAAGAGGAAAGGGTTAAGTTGTTGAACCTCAACACGCCCTTTGTCCGCTTCGGCGTCTTCAACCTTTCCTTTTAATGTGGCAATATGAGCCTCAAGGTCGGTAATCTTGGAGCGAGCAGCATACATGCGCTGGTTATCTTTTTTGCATACCTCTTTCCATTCAGCCAGCTCCTTCGACAAGAGCTTCTCAGCGGCACGAAGCTTGCTCTTTAAGCCCACGCGACCCCATTCTTCATATTTTTTCTCCACATCAAAGGCGGCTTTCTCTTCAGCAAACGTACTCTTCATCTTCTCAAAATCCTGAACCTGTTTCAGCAAGCGCTCGCGATACTTCTCCCAGTCCGTCCGCTCTCTAACCATGGTGCGCCACTCACGCACGATTTGATGGTTAGCAGCACGGGTGTTGGCCTCACCAACAATATAAGCGTGGTACAACCCATCATGGGTTCGCGCTATCTGCCTGATAATTTCACCGGGAGGGAAAGAGTTCAAGTACCAGTCACGACAAGGAGCAAACTCCATGAACGTGTCTTTCTACTTTAAGCCTCAAACAGGCTGGTGGGGAGCATCGCCGCGAGTCTCCTTAGAGTATGTCTTGTAATTAATATCTCCTAAGGTATCCTTAGGACCTATTGGAGCTTGTGGCATCGAGCTTTGGCCCCCCGCACCAGCCTGACCAGCCGCGAAAGCACATGCGGCGCTACCGGAACCTCCAGCACCCGCGCCACCCACAGCAGTAGTAGCGTGCTTATACACCGTCTGCTCGGGTACGGTGGCAGCTGATCCCCCAGCAATTATTGTAACTCGCTTAGTTTGGAAGGGGGCATCAGGTTGCGCAAGTTCCGCTGGCTTAACAACCTCGGACCCTTCTCCCCGAGTAGCTTCCTTCTCCTTCTCAGAAAGGGGGTGGTCAAGCCCCGTAATGCGCACGACCTCTGGACCCTGCGTTTTCTCCTGCGCGGTAGTAGCAGCGGTCTCGGTCTCTTTCGACTTGTCGCCCACAGGCTTCTCAACCACCTTCTCTGTCTCCTTCTCCTTTTCTTTCTCTTTCTCCTTCTCTTTCTCTTGCTCAACTACTTTATCAACCTCCAACTCAGCAGATCTGAGAGGCTTGATTATAAACTTGGTTTTCTTGGGCGCCGGCTCCTTCGGATCCCTCAACTCAACACCCTTGGTTTTCTCAGGGGTCTTCTTTAAAGCCTCTGCAGAAACCAAGTGTTAGGAAATTTTACTAAGAAAAATGGGGAAGTCATCGTAACACTGACCTGGATAGAACTTATAAAGGGAGCGCAGCTTGCTCTGTTTCCCTATTACTAGGGCTCCCCCAGCCTTCTGCGCTGCTTTTGTTCCAGCAGCAGCTTCCTCCCTAGTTCTCTTTCAGCTCACCAAATTGGCAGCAGGATCTTCCTCATGTTCTTCTTCTTCTTCCTCTTCATCCAGGGCGATTGAGGAAGGGGTAGCGCCAGCTTCAGGGATCCTGAATCCCTCGCTCCCAGAACTTTTTGAGCCAGCTGCCCTGGTTTTCTTCTCACCTATACGAGACAAACCCTCAAGTGAGTCACTCACAACAATGTAATTTTCCAGGTTACTCTGCCGAAATCGAAGAGTACCTTTCTTAGAAGCACCACTAGTCGCGCGGCTACTCCCGCCCTTCTTGCTGGTCGGTTCAGCATCAATAGTTATCACCTTCTTCTTCTTCTTCTTCTTGCTTAGCTGCTTCTTCTCCTCTGGATCTATGCCAAGGTCGAACAACACACCTGCAAAGATGTTAGACCAGGAACTTAGCTCCCCATTTGATGACCCTACAGACTCCTCGCTGGAAAGAGAAATAATCTCTTTCCCAACGGAAGTCACAGCACGCAAGGGCCGGGGGTTGGGTAGATGCGCACCTTCGGTTGCAGTGGGAGGATTGGCGAAGGCTCCAACAGGGGGATAAAGAAAATGGCCCTTAATCCGCTCATACCAATAAGGCTCCCCTGATTCTAGCGGGCGCACGCCCATAGACCCTCCAAAGGTGGGGAAAGCAGCTTGGTAAAAATGCGCCTCTGCGATCAAATTCAGCAGTTAAACGCAGGTAAATAACAAAGGAAGATAAAAGCAAAGAAACAACATACCTCTATCCTGAAACTTTAGAATGGGTACTTCGTTGCTGGTTTCCGGCCACTTGTCACTCATCTGCGCCGCAACCAGGACATTTTCACCAAAAATCCGATTTGGTGTTGTAGTTAACTTCAAGTACCAGTCGACTCCCTTGGGAATTGGCAGTTTCTCCTTCTCAACTGTATTCGGCTCGCGGAAGATCATCGCGATCGGTATGACTTATTCTCAGATGAAGAAGAACTTCATCTTCCAGTCATGGAAACTCTTTGGAGGATTTAGAAGAATCTTCTTGGCAGAACCCCGGTTGCCAAAGGAATAAAACCCTATGTTCCTAATCAACTGGTAAAACGCCCTGAACTTCTCGACGGTAGGCTCTATCCCGTGAGATCGGCATAGGAACTCAAAGTGTCTCACCCTCACCATGTCGGGTGGACTCATTTGAGATATATGAATGCCATAGTAATGGAGTATATGGGCCATAAACTCCGTCACCGGCAACCTGAAATTTCCTTGCAAGAAGAAGTCTTCGAACAAGGTAATATATCCCGGCGGCAGTCTAACCCTGCCGGGGATATTGTGCATCCCATTCCGGTGGGAACTGAAATCCATGAGTGATCTGCTCGAATAAACCCTGATCCCATTTGAGAACAGGGAGAGGACCTTCTTCGAGTTGAGTTTCTTCTTCAGCCATGTGTAAAAACAAACGAAGATCTTCAACTTCTGGGAAAAACTTGAAGATTTGCTGTAGAAATTTTGAAGATTTGAAGACTTGAAGAAGACTAGAGAGAAAATAGAAAAGCAGAAGAAGGGTTTGTGAAGATCTCTCTCCTCTCGTCGACTATATATACTCATCACATTTAATGCGATGGGTAAACGTGTCGGATTCACCGCGCGCGTAACCAACCAGCAGCTGCCACGTAAGGCGGGATTCTCGGAGTGACGGTTACCACGCACGCGTGGGCCTCAATCGCTTGACGGAAAGCCGAACCGTCCGTGACAGCATGATGATGGCCGTGTCAGCAGTCAACTCAAACGTCGCCATCAACGACATTTCGCACCAACCTGTCAAAATTCAAAATTCGAGGTTTTTTCCGCTCAAAGTTACTACAAACTTCATGCAGAAGTTACTAAGGCCGCACAACATTCATGGTTACTCAATGAACATGTGCGCTTACACTCAAAAGTAAAAACTACCAACAGGCAAATCTGGTAGCCGCGCCGTAGTAAGTGACAAACACTTACATGCGCGCCGCCTACCAAGATACAGCAAGCATTTTTCAAAGCTAACAATTTCTTTTTTCTAAGTCCAGAGCTCCAACCATTTTACTACGCGCATGGAGCAGCACTGGACTGGGGGGGCTTGAAGGGGTATGGTCCCAAAAAGTCGCGCTGGACCATACTCCTTACTAAGCAAGCTGATCAATATTATACCCGCGCGGACTGCTCAAGCAGAGCCTGACCTCGCGCGAGTTCCATACAAGAGATAACATCAGTTTCCACACTTAGTGTTCTGAATAAGAGTCTTCAGCCCCAACAACCCTACGCGGGCTAGTTACGTGCTCAACAAGGGTCGCGCAAGAGTTAAGAGCGCAAGGCCACTTCAGAGAGTACAAAAGGTACAAGTGGCAGAATAATAAGCCAATCAGCGTCCTCCAGGCTGTGCTCTATCGTGCTCCACGATCGTCTGACGTGCAGGAGACAGTGAGTACACATGGACGCCTACGTGGCACCAATCAGGGGGCGGCGAAAACTGTCCCATGATCTCCACTAACCTGCTGATGGCAGAGGGACAACAAGGCCGACAACTAGGACACGTGGCTCCAATCATGGTGCGCCAGCACCGGAGATCTTCTAGAAGACACTAACGGTCGATACCAAAGAGACAAGGAGGATATTCCCTGGTTGTCGCCTTTGCCCAAGGCCCATCAGCCTATCTCCTCTTACACCTCTCCGGCTATAAATAGAGACCTTCATGCACAGGGTAAACATTCTACACTCTCTTCTCTCACTCTTAACACAATTATTTCCTCAAAGCAGTTACTTATTCTTACGTCGGAGTCTGGTTAAGAGGGAAACCCCCATATTCCCCTCTTAACGAGCTAACAGTGTTGCTGTTTTGCAGGAAGAACGGATCAAATCGGAGCTCAGGAAAGTTTAAGAAGATTAACCCTCATGTTTGAAACATAAACCAAACTAATTAACCCTAAAATTAGTTCTGTGTTTCTTCAAGTATGTTTGAAATTACTTAAATACCCTTGATACAAAACATTTAAAAATTCAATAGGCCCCACCCAACCCCTCACCTAATCAACCCCTTCCAATCATTCTTTGTGGGACCCACCACCACCTTCTTCAACTTACTTCACCCTCCTTTGCGGACCTCACCCTCCGGCTACCAAACTCCACCAGGACCACCGGTCCACCATCGCCACCACAACATAACCCTCTCACCACCACCCTCTCCTTCATCGCCGCCACAACACCACCCTCTCACCACCACAGCACCACTACTTCTCCACAACAGATCCAACAATTTTACTAGAAACTCTTGACGAAAACTCATATGAAAAGTTGATTTTAATCCATAAATCGAAATATCTAACGAAGATTTGCGACCAGATCTGTTGTCTTTCAACTTGCTGCCGGTTTTCGTTTTCTTTTTGGTTGGCTGTTAGAGGGGTGCTTAATACTAGTTGGGTATTAAATTGTATTTAATAGGTCTCAGTAAAGAGGGGGAGGGGAAATTACAAATATGCCCATCATGTGCCTAACATGTGACAAATACTTAACCAGTTATAGAGACCACGGGGGCACAACTGTTAAAAAAATAGTTAGTTATAGAGACCACGGGGGCACAACTGTTAAAAAAATCTTATTTTGGGCTAATATAGTAAAAGTAATATATTCACAGAACCCAAAATCATAATTTACTCATTCTAATATATGTCATTAAAAGATGAATATTTTTCAAACAGGGAAATTCATAAAAATGAAGAATCAAGCGGTGAAGCCTTCCCATATTTTTTATTTTTTTACAAATTAACATAGTTAAATGGACCACCTAGAAAACGACATGCGGACATCGAGTGTGACATATTACATATTCAAGCTTCGTAGACTCATGCCCGTTACATCACTCACGCCTAAGTCCTTGGCATCCTTGTTTCGGCGTTTGGCATTGAAAAATGGACGGGTGGTGAGGGACATGACTCCACGACATATAGTCTCATGATATAGTCATATTTTTTTATATTTCACAAATCAACACGGATAAAAGGAAAACTCTGAAAATAACAAGTGCACACATTTTGAACACGTAGTGCCACATACGATGGCTACACAGACACGCCAGAATCACGCCGTGTGACATCTTCGAGCTAAATACGCCGATGGGAGACACTTTGTGTGGCAAGATAATCTGGCAGCATAAAAAATGTAGTTTGAAAAAATGTTTATTTAGAAAAAAAAATTAAAAAATAAGCGCTACTTCAAGATTTGATTTGACCTAAATAAAGTGAGACCTTGCAATCTTAAGGGTGAAAGAGGTGCAACTCTCAATGAGATGAGGTAAACTTTTCACCCACCCAATCATGAGGTGTCATATCAATTTTTCTCTCTTAAACCTCTCTTGCCTAAAAAATATAAGGGTGCACGGGGCACCTTCGGTGACCCCATGCGGGGAGTGTGCTCACCGTGCGGGTACACCGCCACCAACACATTTTTACCGCTCGGTGATGCTTGGCTCGGTGAGTGGTCACCGATTGAGAGAGAGGAGAGAGAGAATGGGTGATTGGTTGTCACATGGGTCCACCCTTTTTTCCACCAATTATATTTTTTTTTCTTTTTTTATTAAAAAAATAATTGTGTGAGTGGAGTGATGCCAACGTTTGAGTGCAAAATGGGGATTTAAGAGGGGAGTTGACGTGGCGCATGCTGATTGGCCGTGCGTAAGAGAGGGGACTCCCCTAAGAGAGGAGTGCCCCTTACACCCTAAGGGGTTGTCACCGCTCATGCAATGGGGTAAACTAGTTTTTTTTTCTTTTTTTTTAAACTACTTAATTAATAAGACCTTGTGTAGTGGTTGACACCCCACCCTTGGGCGTTTTGCGCCATATGACAGCACAGACAGCAATGGGGAATTATGAGGCGTTTTCTAAAATGAGTGCAGTGGGGATGTGGGCATTGTGAGGCATTATGTTTGTAATAAAATTAAATAAAAAAAAATCAAAAAATCTGATTGGTTTTACAAAAAGGAAAATGAAGATGATTGGACACAAGAAAAGGGGCTGGGCGTGGAATATAGCGCGCCGGAACTGATTTGGAGCAAAAACACGCCCACGGGGGCGGAGGTGATATCGTGGTCGGGTATGTTTGGGGAAAAAACGCCGAGGTGGTGGCGACTACGGGTGATCTAATTATGTATTAGCTACATATACAAAAGGAAGTTTGAGGGAATAGTGTCACGCATCTGCGTGGCACTTCCCTATTCGACCAACCATTTTATTGTTTTATATTCGTTTTAAAATTACGGTTTTGTCATTAATTTAAAATATAATTACGTTTTTGCCCCCACTTCAAAATAAAATTATGTTTTTGTACCTCGCTCAAAATTACGATTTTGTCATCGGTTCAAAATTATGATTTTATCCCCAGTTTACTATACATACATTTACTAAATGGGGGAATAGTGCCAGGCAGCTGCCTGGCACTCCCTTATTAGACCAACCAGTTTATTAGTTTCTATCAATTTTAAAATTACGTTTTTGCTCTTGTTTAAAATTATCGTTTTACCTTCAGCTCAAAATAAAATTACGTTTTTGTCCCCATCTCAAAATTACCATTTTGCCCTCAATTCAAAATTATGATTTTGCCTGACCCTCCCCCATTAGACCAACCAGTTTATTATTTTATATCCATTTTAAAATTATGTTTTTGCCCCCAGCTAAAAATAAAATTACGATTTTGTCCCTACCTCAAAATTACGATTTTTCTCTCGATTCAAAATAAAATTGTGGTTTTGCCCCCTGCTCTGAATTACCTTCTCGCCCCCCGTTCAAAATAAAATTATGTTTTTGCCCCCAGCTAAAAATTACGATTTTGCCCTCTGTTCAAAAATGTGAATTTTCCCGTTTAAAAAATTATGATTTCGCTCTCAGTTCAAAATTACGTTTTTTGCCCAGTTTAAAATAAAATTTTGCTTTTGCCCCCAACTCAAAGTTACGATTTCGCACTCGGTTCAAAATAAAATTGTGATTTTGCCTCCAGCTTAAAATTACGATTGTGCCCTTAGTTCAAATTTATTTTACGCTGTTACCCCAGGTTTAAAATTACGAATTTGCCCCTGTGAAAATTTACAACTTTTTCCCCTGGTTCAAGTTTACAGTACTGCGATCACTTTAGCTTTTGGCAAATTACGATTTTACCCCAGTCAAAAAATACAACTTTCTCTCAGTTAAAAATTACAATATTGCCATTGTTTTAGTTTTTTTTATCAAAACTATAAAAGTGTTTTGTTTTAATTGGTTGACTCGATTTAATTGTTAGCTGCCTAACACTCGCTCATTATTGGGCCATCGCCCCGCAACGCGGGCGGGACATCCACTAGTTTAAACTACAATACTCCTATTGCCTATTGCCCCGTTGCTTTGCTTCTTCCTCTGCCTTTTTAACACCTCATATTAACTTTTCCTCTCTCCTTCACACTTCTCGTGTTCGCACTTTTGCCACCAACAATGGCTTCCCCTCCCCCAACTCTATGACACCCCTCTCTCTCTCTCTCTCTCTCTCTCTCTCTTCAGTTCCAGCCTATTTGCAAGGTAATAACAGGATCAAGCAATCGAATCATGAAAATAAAAGTATAAAAACATCTTACAATCAAGCCATCGACAAAATTGCAGGTCTGCATCTTTCTCCCTCCACTCTTGACTAGGAAGCCGTTAACCTTCCAACGGTCAAAAAAACCCACCAATGATTCAAGCGGTGACTTGTCCCCAATTTCACCTCACCCCGCGCGGTGAAGGGGTTCACTGCCCTCTTTGCCGCATATCTTTTATTGTATCTTATAGGAAATTATAGCCATAATTACCGTGTTCCTTCCAGATTTATGCAATACATATTGAAACATGAAGGTGTTTGGGTTAACCCTTTTCATTGTATTTTCACATTGTAATAATAACTTATTATAGTTGTTTGAGAGTCATTGTTTATTTACCAAATAAACTATTTCTATAAAGTTCTAAAATATATATTTAAAATACAATAAATATATTCTAATAAACATTAATCACTTAGAATTTAGAAACATTGATGATCTCAACTTGTTGCTAGTTTTTACAACATGTTTCTAGTTACTGTACCAACAACCAAATACTAATAGTCCGATCAATTTTGTGATAGTCTAAATTGCAACTTTCATGATTACTGACCCCCCAGTAACATTAAAGGCATGAAGGATACAGATACACTCCAGTAAATGCAAAAAAACTAAACAGATAACCAAAGCTTTTTCAGTTTTTTGTTCATCTCATTATATTTACCCTTTTCAGTTTAAACTTTAAACCATTCACCTATCTTCACAAAGCAGCAAGCAGAGTGACGCCATGAAATCACACAGGCGGCCGATTTCGCCTGAGAATCCAGTCAACTTTCTCAAGATCATTCTCTGCGATGATACTGGCTCTACAGGCCTTGTAAGTTCATATTCTTGTTACTTTTACCATACTTTTGGATGACTATACTTACAGTAAAAGGTTTAAATACAAAGGGTCGTTAACTTACAAAGTGTAAAAAGGATTTTAATCGGCTGCGTATTTCGATTTCTTATACGGAATTTTCATTTGTTTTTTTTTTTCTTTTTATGCTTAATTTTTTATACATTAAGTGTACTTTTGTACATTAACTTACCCAATATAAATATTTGATTTATATTTTTTCAATTTTCAGAGGTTACCGGTGAAATTTACAGATGAGTATGGGAAGTTTTTGTCAGAAAAGGTGACACTGAAGGTGCCAAACGGTGACGTTTGGCAAGTTGAATTATATAAATCAGGAGATGAGGTTTGGCTAAAAAATGGGTGGGGTGAGTTTGCAGAGCATTATGGTTTAAAGTTTTCCAACATGTTGGTATTCAAATACGAAGGGCGTTCAACGTTTGGTGTCATTATGTTCAATGCAACTGCATCAGAGATAGAATACCCTGAAAGCAAAGATCGTTTTAAAACCCCGGTTAAACCGAATGCAAGAAAATGCCCGGTTTCTTCTGATGAACCGGAGACTACAGTTCCAGATGATGACTCGTCTTTTGATGAATCGGAGACTATAGTTTCAGATGATGACGCTTCTTCGTGGTTTAGTGAAGATCAAGAACATGGGATCAAGATTAAGGGTTTGTTGAAAATATACATATATATGTGTGTGTGTGTGTGTTTTCATTTAATTAATCTTTTGTTTTAATTTGATTTGATTTTAGATGAAGGTGAATGTTCAAGTAAAGCAGGGGAGATTGAAAAGGGTAAAGCTGATTTCAAAAGTGATAAACCCTTCATGGTTTATATAAATCAATCACATCTTACTAATCGCGGAGTGGTAAGTGTAACCAACTTCATCTTTGTCAGTTATATATCAGCATTATAAAACAGTCACTAATGTTACCGCTAATATAATCGCTTTCATATGATGCAGTATCTACCAGCGGAGTTCAGAAGGAAGTTCTCGAGGGGTCAAAAGAGCGATCACAAATGTTCGCTTCAACTTAAGAATGATGGAAAATTGAAGGCATGGAAGGTTGTTGTAGGTCGTTATTTGGGGAAGGCTGATTGGCTGACGTTTGTTGAAGACAATGGTGTTAAGGTTGGGGATGTCTTGGTTATTGAGATGATTCAGGACGACAAAGATGTTCTTTGTGTTAGCATATGTAGATCTGGTTCTTAAGTTGTCTTTGATCAAAATTACTACTTTTTGTATCCACTATTAAGTGCTCAACTTGTTTGATCAAGATTACTACTTTTGTATACACTATCAGGTAATCAACCTTGTTTGATCAAGATTGCTATTTTTGTATCTACTATTAAAGTATTTGTTTGATCAAGATTTCACTTGCTAGTCATACAAACAAACAATACGGGTTACATACATTGGTATTATCTAAATCAATCCGAATCGTTTTGAAATCATATAATACAACTAAACCAACCAATCGCCTACAAATCAAACTAAATTGATGTCAAAACACATGGCTGTTCTCGTCTTTCTGTACAATGTTGTCTTTCTGCTTTTTAATCCGAGGATGATCATTCGGAATTAGAACCTGTATCCGTGCTATAAATTGCGTATTCATTGAAGTTAAAGGTAGGTTTTTCTTCATCCCAGATAAGTATCTCCTTAGCATACTTGAGTGTTTGATCAACACTGTTTGGTTCCAATCCCTTAACCACTGAAACAAACAGCTTACGATCAGTGATCGATGAATATAGTTTCTTGAACTGCACAGCGACGTAATGTGAAGCCATTAGTCCCATTGAAGGGCTATGATTAATGTTGTTGCTGCTAATGTTTTTATTCTGGCTGTTTCGGCTGACTATCGGCTGGAAGTCGCTGAACCAATCACAGCAGGTTAAAGGAACCCGTTCGAGTTTCTCCTCAAACACATCGAATTTGTTTAGTACTAGAAGAAACTCCATCTGATCATAAGTCGGGTGTGTCACAATGCTTGAGAAAAACTTCTTATTTAGCAACATTTTGTTGACTATATTCCCATCTGCATCAATGGCATACTCATCAAAATCACTCAACGAAACACAGAAGATGACAACACGAACATCTTCGAACATTTCAAGCCATTTGCAATTTTCCCCATAGCCTCTTGCTTGCACTCTTATTAATTGAAACCTGATCAAAACGGTTAACAAAGGTTATGTTGTTATGCTGTGATTTTGTCTTTAGAAAGTAATGATTTTTTAAACAAACCTGAGTTGAGAATTATGTTGATCAGTCATGTCATCATTTTCATCTGGTAACGAAGGGAACGAGAAATCGACACTAGAAAGCCCGTTTGAAGAAGTAACATGTTCTGCATACAAAATGTCAACATCTGAAGGTATATAGTCCGCGCTCAATATGTTGGCAGCCTGAAAATTCACACACACAGTAAGATGCGAAATTCGCATATTTAGGGTGAAAAATGTTAAAGCTTTTACGATTTACCTGTTCCATGAAATAACTAGAAACACTTGGGAGTGTTTCCAATTCATTTCGTCTCCTGTAAGTGGCCTGCATTGCGGGATGATTCCATAGTTCTTCAACAACCGGTGCATATTCCCGTGTGGCAGCTGGGAATATATCTTCCAAATTACCAGCCACCATGGTTTTAAGAAGCCAGTCAGAAAACGTTTTCAACCTCGGGGGGATAGAGTATATAGTTTCGTCGTTTTCCGCAACGCCATCTCCTGTTGACAACCAGATATTGCGTATTATTTCAAGTATGATAGAAAAGAAAACAAAAGAAAAGAAAACAGTTAATCACTTAATCCATACCTGTAGATTCAGTGTTCTTAATTTCATTCAATGCTTCATCTTCAAAGCGTTCACGCCCTTCTAGAAGTATCCCAAGGTAGCCATAGACGTTGCTTTGGATTATGAATTTGATACTTTCGCGTTCTTCGTCAGTAAAAGGGATGTCTTTATACAGGATTTTTGCCTGATGAGATGAATGTACTCGATTATATTATTATCAACAAGAATTCAGAAACATAAAATGAAATAGACTATAGTTGGAATAACCTGCTTAAAAATGGTACTTGTACCAGATCCACAACATCCAATTAAAAGAAGTTTACGAGGGGAAATCTGGTCAAAATAATCTGGCAATGATTGACCAAGCGTGTTGCTACTCAATTGCTCTCCAGTGGGATAAACTGTTTTAGACGGAACTGGAAGAGATAATACAGCACAAACCAGCTTCGTTCCAGCCTGAAAATCAATATTATATTTAAGAAACCATTAATTAAAATTAAAAACCCGAAAATTAAAATCATCTAAAGACTTACTTTTCCCCATATATACCCTCTAGTGTTTTTCTGACCTTCTTCCTGATATGAACCATCGTCATTCACCCAAAAGTGTGGATTACCAGCACACTGGACTCCAGAAAGCTGCAACATATAACAAGGTTGTAATATAACATATGTTGTAGAAACAATGAATTATTGGTCATTTAAGAAGATACAAACCTGAAGCATTCTTAGCTCGACTTTTGTTATTTCACGACCATTTATGAAAACACCTGTGTTTCCATTGCTAGCATCGGGCATAATCGGGGCCCCAACGTTTAAATGGGGACTAATAATCTTTGACGGTTTCTCACCCTCCTGTTAAAAGATAAATATCATGATAACCCTTAATTCCATGTACATAAAAATACTACAAATTTACAACATTATAATGATGCGATATTTACCTTTCCCCAAAGACCAGATACTTTATCATACCAATAATTTCCCGGTTTTAGCTTCTTCGGAGGATTAGGGCAGCCTTGCAGTATCGCCAGCTCATCGTGACAAAGCGGTTTTCCGTTGACACAAACATACTCCGATGGCAATTGGTTAACCGCACATAGTTTTTCAGCTTTCATTATCTGTCTAACCTCTAAGCTATTAAGAAGCCGTTTCAGCATACGAGAACATTTCCCCAATTTACCCCTCTTCGACTCGTCAATTGAATACCCGATGCAAGTAACACACTTTCTTCCTTCGGGCATCGACCCCATCGCTCTAAGCACACAGTTGACACAATATTTCGCATTACAAACGATGCACACTTCCTTCTCCGTAAACCTATTTCCTTTACAGCACCGATAACACGCCCCTTTTCTCGTTTTCACCTCCGTCTCTCGTACTTTCACTCGCGCAACCGCGGGTTCAACCTGACTAACCCCCTCACCTAAATCCTCATCTTCCGACTCAACATCCGGAAAACCAATCAACGCGTTTCGTCTCAAATCACAACCCGACTCATCATCCTTACCCTCTCCATCTTTACCAGAACACGAAACCCGAGACGACGGATACTCAAAACTCAACCTCGACCCATTCGACTCGTTAAAATCATCATCCACACTCTCTTTACAAACATTTGAAGCTCTAAAAGCAAGTGAATTTCCAGAAAAGTCCCTAGACTTATCAAAACTATCCGAAAACCCTAAAGTACCTGAACTATCAACCCTACCAGTTGTCCCATTAATCAGATCCATAAACTCACCAGAGCTTATAAACACATCAGGATCACTAGAACTCACCGGAGACACGGTGGTTTCCGTTTGCGTACCTAACCCTAAACCTAAATCTTTCTCTCCGTCACCGTTACCATTACAGTTAGAATTATCATTACTGCTGAATGAGATAACGGAAATTGGGGAGATAATGGTTTCGATGGAGAGTTTGGAAGCAAGAATAGGTTGTACAACAGGCAAAGAGAGTTTACCACTGTTACGAGAAGGGGGAATGATGGCGGCAACGGGAATCTTGTTGATGTCGATTGGAAGAGCTCGTGGAAGAGCGTGGTGTGGTAGCGGAGGACCTTCGTATTCCAGAGCGAAGGAGTACGGTGGTCCAGTACCGTCGGAAACCATGGTGGTGGTGCAAAAGAAAACCCTAGTTCAGTTTAAACGAACCTGTATGGGTAAACTGAAAATGAAATTAAAATTGAAATTGAAACTGAGAGAGAGGGAGAGGAGGTTAGCCGGAGGGGGTAAAAGGGTTGGGCCGGAGAAGAATCCGGTGAGGGAAGATGGGGAAACCGGCGGGAAGAGAGGGGGGGATTGGGAAAGTGAAGGAGTGAAGAAAAGTGAGAGGAAGCATGAGTGAGAAAGAAAGAAGAGCAGTGTGATGGAGACAAGAGAATTTTGTCCTTTTTTTTCGTGGCTATTGGAATCGAAGTTAATAATTTTTTTTATTTTATTTTTTTTAATTTTTTTATTTTTTTTTATTCTATTTTTTTTTTTTTTTTTGAAAATTGGATACTGCTTTTTTGTCATGACTAGTTGTTGATTAATTGTATTTTGCTCTTTTGTGTCTGTGTCATGGAAGTTAAATTGGTATTACATCGTTATTAGTTTGGTAGACACTATTTACAATACCATGTGTGAGTGATAATTAAACATTTAAACGGATAATAATCATGTTCAAATTCAAAAATGTTAATATAAAAAAATGTATTAATTACTTTAGAGTTAACTGCCATTTTGGTCCCTGTGGTTTGGCCAGTTTTGCCACTTTAGTCCAAATCTCAAACTTATTACATCCAGGGCCCTGTGGTTTGCATTTTGTTGCCATTTTAGTCCAAAATCCAAAAACCCTAGTTTTTTGACTGTTGCAACCTCCTATTTTGTCCTGTAGTGCAGGGGTATTTTGGTCATTTATGTTTTATTTAAAGCAATTCAACAACAACAACAAAAAAACCCAGAAAATCAAGAACATCTTCTTCAACAACAACAAAACCCAGAAAATCAAGAACATCTTCAAAGTTCATCATCAAAACCCAGAAAATCAAGAACATCTTCAAGAAAAAACGAGGCTCAGATCTGTATCTTCAAGAACATCATCAAACATCATCATCAAAACCCAGAAAATCCACCAAATCAAGAACATAATCTTCAAGAAAATCAAAAACCGATTTGTAAAAAGAAACGAGGCTCGGATCTGTAACAAACCCAGAAACCATCACAAAAATCAAAATACAGACAACAAATCAAAACAAAAACCGATTTGTAAAAAGAAACGAGGCTCAGATCTGTAAGAACATAATCAAACATCATCCGATTTGTAAAACCGCCATGGCTGCAAACAGAGGTTGCAAGCGCACTTGCCCTCCTCTGATTCTGCCACGCCAAGCTCGGATTAGGTGAAATCATCACAGCCTCATGGTGAACAAGCATAACAGAACAGAAAATCCAGAAATTCCAGAAAATCAAGAATATCATCATCAAGAACATCATCATCATCAACCCAGAAAATCCAGAAAATCCAGAACATAATCATCAAGAACATCATCATCATCAACCCAGAAAATCCAGAAAATCAAAACCCAGAAAATCCAGAAAACCCATCATCAAGAACATCTGTATCTTCAAGAACATCATCACCACCACCGTCATTAACAAAAAATCTTACAAACCCTTTAAATCCGACAACGACTGTAACCCCCCATCTCTCTCTCTCATATGCAGATGACCAACAGCCCCAACGGCCAAAACAATCACCGCCGATCACTCATCCACCAGCCCCAACCCCCCATCTCTCTCTCTCTCATATGCAGATGACCAACATCGTTTCCGACAACAAATCTGGACGGCGGTGGTGATGTGGCGGCGGTGGTGGTGCTATAGGCGGTGGTGGCATCAGGATTTCATTTTTTACCTCGATTCGTCAGATCTAAGGTAAACAAAACGAGGTTACAATCCAGATCTGTTTCGTTGTCCACCAACACACTCACCACATAACTCTCTCTCTCTCATTCAGTTCCAGCGAAGACAAAGGCGGCGACGGTTGTTCCTCAGGCGGTGGATTTCATGGAGTGTTATTGAGAGAGAGAAGAGAGAGAGTCAGATTTTGTTTAAGAGAGAGAGAGAGAGAGAATGCAGATTATTATAGAGAGATGTGTTTTTTAGTTTTTTTTATTTCTTATAATAACTTATAAATAGAAAAAGATTTAATTAATATTTAGTTAGAAAAAGACCAAAATGCCCCTGAGGAAAAGGACAAAAACCAGGTATTTTTTTTTGAAATCTGACATGATTTGAGATTTGGACTAAAATGGCAACAAAATGCAAACCACAGGGCCCTGGATGTAATAAGTTTGAGATTTGGACTAAAGTGGCAAAACTGGCCAAACCACAGGGACCAAAATGGCAGTTAACTCATTACTTTATAGATAATCTGAGTAGGTGATACTAAAAGATTATTAGGTGTTTGTTTATCTGATGTTGATGGTGGGTTAAGACGAAGTTTAGTTTGTGTGAGTTTGTCTATTAAGAAAGAAAGGCTCAAACTATCTACACACCAAGTGTGTAGATAGCCAACCCAAAAAGATGTTTTTTTGTCCTATGTGCATACCCTGTAGTGTCGAGCTGTGGCCAAAGCGCGGCGTTTTGGTCCGGTTAACCAGACAAAGGCTGACGGGTGTCTGACGGGTCTGTTGACCGGACCAAAACGCCGAGCTTTGGCCGCGTTTTGGTCCTGTCAACCAGACCGGGTGTCAGTCTTTTGTCTGGTTGACAGGACCAAAACGCAGCCAAAGCTCGGCGTTTTGGTCCGGTCAACAGACCCGTCAGACACCCGTCAGTCTTTGTCTGGTTGACCGGACCAAAAAGTCGCGCTTTGGCCACAGCTCGACACTGCAGGGTGTGCTTATAGTACAAAAAACACATTTTTGGTGTGCCAATAGGCAAATAGGTACACCCAGAAAGAAATTTCTTGAATAGACGTATTTTGCTCTTGGATAGCGGTAATTATAGTAAGCTAGTTTATCTGCAAAAGCTAATATGTTTGTGACCTTATTGGTGTCATATGTGCATGAGCTTATTGGGAAAAGTGTTAATCTAGGTGGGTTTTAGTATAACTGAAAGTGTATACATGTGTTTATTTTCGAGTGTTAAAAGTGAGGTTATATGATATTTACTCTTTTGCTTAAGTAAAAAGATATTTTGAATGTTTGTAAAGTAGTTTCAGCATATGTGCAGCTTTAATGTAAGAAAATAAGATTTGTGTCAACTTCACAAAAAATAATATGTAATATCTTAGACGAAAACGTTACACATGTTAACAATGTATAAGAGAGATGTTTGGTTAGATATAATACATTGTCTGACTAGCACGACGTGTTTAGGTCGCAAACTTAATTGAGCCTAGTAAAAACTTCATATTCAAACATGTTAAAACTAGGGCAATACCTAAATTAGTAACATCTTGGAAGGTTAGCACATAGTGGCAAAGAGATTTTAAAACAAATTAGAAAATTTTGTTGATACTCACCAAATTGAATACATATTTTTTTATATTTATTAATAAATTATAAAATTAGACCAATTAGTTTTTTAATTAACCATATGTTACTCTAGCCTCTTATAATATGTACCTATACTCGTTTTTAAACTTACTAATAATAAATTAAACACACCATGTGATATAAACTATATTAATATCTACATTAGTTTTATTCCTTTTTTTCCCTTGTTCAATTACGTCTGAAAAAGCAAAGTTTGGTCTCTTTCCTGCTTTTTTCGGTAATTCATTTTTCCAGAACAAGAATCATAAGACCCAGAGCAATAGTTGTTGTCAACCTATAACTTACGCATTAAAGTTATAATATGCCTTGAATTTTATTTATATAGCTCTGAAAAAGGAGATATTATTTTTTGGGGTTTTATAATTTTGTCGGGGGTAAAAAAGGTACGACAAGGTTGAAAACGGCAACTCGGACTCGTTTTGGTGACCTGAACCCGATCAAATAAACCAGATTCGGAGGAAAACATATCAGGGAATATTAGGGGGCGTTTGGTTCACATGAAGGGAATTGGAATTTGAATTCCATCTCTTAAGTTGTTTGGTTCACAGAATTTGATGAAATTGGAATCCCAATTTCAATTCCATTGTTAACCAAACACATGAAGATTGGAATTGGGATTCCAATTCCATCAAATTATGTGAACCAAACAACTTAAGAGATGGAATTCAAATTCCAATTCCCTTAAATTCCATTGAATTCATGTGAACCAAACGCCCCCTTAATGTACGTCATACATGACAGGTTTTTTATTTATGAAATAAAATTGTAAACATATTGTTTCAAAATTCAATTCAAATAACAAAATAAAGTTGAACTAAAAAAGTTTAGAACTCTACACTTAAGCAACCAAAAATGATGTTTTTTTTATATATCATATGTTATTAATTATCATATCCATAAGATATCTAAAAGTTTAGAACTCTATACTTAGCAACCAAATATGATGTTTTTTTTTATATATCATATATTAGTAATTATCATATCATAAGGGTAGAGGATCCTGTAAAAAAGGCCTAAAGTATGAGAAGGGTAAGAAAGAATCTCAGCCATTAGATCTTTTGATCTAATGGTTGAGATCAATAGGGACCAAATTGTAAAATATTTTCATTAATTTGGACTGATTTGAAATATCTAGGGGCAATATAGTATTTTAAACCCACTAGAAATTAGGTAATGCACATGTAATTTCCCCCCGTCTTTTTTAAACGTCAATAACTTTTTATACGTAACTTTTTTTTAAAAAAAAAATTACACCATAATAACGAGCGTTTTTTTATCTTTAATATGAGTACCATATTGTTATACTTATATAGAGAAAAAAATATGTTTCGATCAGATGTTTAGTCAATGAATGGTGTTATATACTTGCTGAATGGTGTTATATACTTGCTGAATGCTGAATGGTGTTATATACTTGCTGAATGGTGTTATATACTTGCTGAATGCTGAATGGTGTTATATACTTGCTGAATGGTGTTATATACTTCCTATAATTAAGGTGGCGGTTATGGGAAGCTTTTAATTAATTGAATTAATGATAAAATTACTTGTTTACCCATTTCAATTAATTTAGATCTAATGGCTGAGATTCTTTCTTACATTTCTCACACTTTTGGTCTTTTTTACAATAACCTTACCCTATCATAAGATATCTAATTGTGATATTATCATATTAGACGATGTGCAGCGGGCGTTAGTTACTTACCACTATACCTTATAACTAGCTAGACAAACACCATTAGACCATATGTAGTGGAAGACACAAATAATGTCTCCACCCTTGGGCGTTTTGCGTCATGTGGTAGTCTAGTTAGCAATGAGGCATTATGAGGCGTTTTTCCAAAATGGGTGTAGTGGGGATGTGGGCATTGTGAGGCAATATGTTAAAAGGGGTGTTAAACAACTAAATAAAAAAACCGCAACCAAAAACCATCCAACCTGTCATTGGCCAAAGAGATTGAACAAGGCGTGAAAAAAAGAACGCCGGATGCATTTTTTTATTTTTTTTTTTTGAAAAAAAACACCCAGGAGGCGGTGTGGGGCTTGTGGGGGCATTTTTTTTGGGGGAAAACACCCAAAAACCTCAAATGCGGATGGTCTTATGTGAGTGTTTCCCAAGGGCGGTATGGGGCACCAAGGGGAGCAACGCCACATCACTCATTTTTTTATTTTAAATTTTATATTTAGTTAAACCATTATACACAGGGGCGGAACCACAATGTTAGGAGCCGTAGCACGGGCTACGGCTCAACCCCGTATTCGTAGTGTTTTTTTTTTCGGTTTTATACAAAGGATACCCCTAAAAAATACGAGGATACTCCTAACCAAAAAATAGGATACTTGATATTACTAAAATCTCATTTTTTTATAAGCCCAAACATTTTACAACCCGAAAACTTGTATAATAATTAAGCCCGAATGATAAAATAAGCTCGAATTAACAATAATAGAATTGAAAGAAGGCCCTAAATATATTTGATAAAGTTAGCCCAAGACCCAAAACAATATTATAATTGAATAAGCGATCTTGCTCGTTTTATGGTGGAAACCGGAACACATGGTTCTTGTCCTTTGGTTTATCGGATAGTGAAGCTAGCTTTGGTTTTACCGGTTGCAACCGCAACCGTGGAAGGATGTTTTTTTTTTTTTTTTCTAAATTGAAGCTTGTTAAGACGGATTTACGCAATCGAATTGGCCCGAAATATTTGAAAAATGTTATGGTTTGTGCAGTTGAAAAAGAAACTTTTGATAAAGCAAAAGACGACATGTAATGGACCGATTTCAATCTATGAAAAAAGAAGAGGACAAATCTATTAGGTATTTGTTCTACTTTATTGATTATCGTTTTTTTATTGTATGATTGCACGGTAAAAAAATTCAGGATACCCCTAAATTAGTGAGCTAGCTCCGCCACTAATTATACAATTATTCAAAAAAAAAGTTAAACCACTACATGATATAATAGTTAGTTAGTGATACTTATTGTTTCACTCAGTAACCATTGCCACTACACATATCACTTCTTTTGTGTGTATACTTTTCTTTTCATAAGTGATAAGAACTAGAATACTCGTGTCCTATAATCTTCCGCACTCTTTTTTACTCTTCTCTTAATTACCCCCTTCTATAAATTCCCCGAAAGTTTTGATTATGTCCTTTTTTTCTCCTACTCTACTCTTATCTTTGGCCAGAACACTTCTATTACATAAACATAAAGTTACGACCAAGTGTATCTAATATGATAATATCTACGATATATTTTGTGACATTTTTTTAGCATTCTCGCTCTGTTTTTTTAGCCTGTTTAATTTTTTATTTAATCACACAAGTGACAAGTGTGTTCACAGTTTAGGTGAAATCACAAGTTTTATTGACATTTGCTTTAAGTCACGTAATTTTTTTTATTTGACGGTAAGTGACAAGAACGTAGTTACTGCATGTTTAACGAATGTTATACATCGCAATAATATCAAAGAGCGTTTAAGAATACACTTTATTTGATTTTCTTATTATAGACGATGACACTGATGGTAAAATTAATGCACTTGTAACTTACAATGGCGAATAGGAATGTTTTTGTTTTAATAATAATCATAATAGTTTAGTTATTTTGTAGATGATGGTGTTGAATACTAGTAAATAACTCATAACTTGCATGAAAATCTCAGCATTGATAACTCGTCACATGTTTTAAAATTGGAGGTTTATTACAATTGATAGAAAATGGCTTTATGTTGTTGAAAACGTGAACAATGACGATCTCACAATGTATATTAAAGAATCATATAAAATTAATGTTAGTTTCACATAATAGAATGAAATCTGGATGAAATTGGAATGTATATTTCATTTCTTATATTGTTAGTTTCAACAAAAAAAATGAACTAAAATTGAACAATAACATAAGGAACAAAGTTGAATGTATGGGTTGATTTTGCCACCCCTACTTAAAACTAACACAAACAGGGGAAAGTTCTTTTTTTTTTAACGGCCAACAGAATCAATCCCGAGCACTCTTGGGGCACCCACTGGACAAACGGAGTACTCCGAGAGTAACCCGAGTCCACCACCAATTCCGGGGAAAACCCAGTAACCCTCTCGCCCGTAGGCACGACGGTGAAATTACTAGTAAAACCCATTTGGCTCAAAGATCCAACCCAAGTTTTTCTGGGTCTCCTATCATTGCCCACCAGTGCCTTACTCTGCACCAAGTGAGAGTTGAACCTGCATCTCTCAAGAGAAATAAAAGGCTTCTACCATTTGATCTAGAGATCATTGACATAGGCGAAAGTTCTTGATTGGGAAATCGAGGCTTTAAATCAAGGAATTTGCCTCTAAAGCATTTGGCAGATGAATGTGAGAACTGAATGGGTAGACAAAACCTGATGTGCTACAGGCCCAATAACGATTGAGGCCTAAGGTTCTAAGCCCGTGAATTGATAAATTTCAAATTTTTAAGTCTCTTCTTTTTACATTTCTCAACTTTCGTTTAATTAAAAAGTTAATTGATTTACTTTATACATTTTGTCGTTTAATTAAAAAGTTAATTGATTTAGTTTATGCATTTTGGATTTTTAAATTCTATTATTAAAACAAAAAGTATATATACTAAGTTTAATTATTCAAGTTAGAGCGTGGGGTATGGTGGGGCGTGGGTTGGGGGCATGGTGCGATACGTGGAGTATGGACACCCAAGACCAAAATCCAATTTCAAAGGGGTATGGTGAGGCGTGGCTGGGGTGGCGTGGAAAAAAAGTCAACTTCAAAGGGGTAGTGCTCTTGGCCAATGAGGTTCTGCCATGTCATGTGGGTAGCCCCGCCCAACGCCCGGGCTGAAACCCCCGCCCAAGGGGCCACGCCGAAACCCAAGCCTACCCAGGATGGTGACGTGGGCGTTTATACCCAACTCCCGCCCCATGCCCATAGTCTTATGGGCTGTTTGGTAGCCTCTGAATGGTCATTAAAAGGCCACCTCTTAATGGAACTACTAAGAATTTTACCAATGAGAAGGTAGAAGAATGTGACATGTGATGATTTACCATTCAGAGGTTACCTCTTAACTATTCAGACTTGAGGTTACCTCTTATTCATTCAGAGGTTTTAAACCATTAAGAGGTAGCATCTGAATGGCCATTAAGAGTCTACCAAACAGCCCCTTAGGTTGAGTCACTACAATATTGACTTTAGGTGTAGCGTGTAGGAATACCTGTATAGCCAATTTCATGACATTAGGCACATGTACACCTAACATGCAAATGTGTGATCAATTAGGTCTAGTGGTGTTAATCATAGCCTAGTGAAATCCACCTAACTAAAATGCAACTTCATATCATATGTATTGTGCAAAACCAATACATGACCTACACTTTATTTGTTTAAACCATATACAAGTTCACTTTTATGTATATCAGGATTCAAGACTATAGGTTGTCAAGTCAATTTCAACCCATCAGGGAATTATAGTTTTTCCTTTTTAGTAATTTATATTTAATCAATACTTTTAGAAATTACCTACATATACAATTACAAGCTAAGGGGAATAGTGCCAGGCAATACAATTACAAGCTAAGGGGAATAGTGCCAGGCAGCTGCCTGACACTTCTCCATTGGACCAACCCATTTTTAATTTAATTTTATTCCCAACTTAAAATTACGGTTTCGTCCTTCATTTAAAATTACGTTTTTGCCCCCAACTCAAAATAAAATTATAATTTTTCCCCTAGCTCAAAATTACGCTTTTGCCCTCGGTTCAAAAACTCATATTTAATTTTGTTCCTAGTTTAAAATTACGTTTTCGCCTTCCGTTTAAAATTACGTTTTTGCCCCCAGTTCAAAATAAAATGTTGTTTTTCCCTCTAGCTCAAAATTACGCTTCTGCCCTCAGCTCAAAATTACGTTTTTGTCCACAGTTCAAAATAAAATTATGTTTTCCCCCTAGCTCAAAATTATTAGCTGCCTGTCACTTCCCTATTGGACTAACTCATGTTTAATTTAATTTTATTACCAGTTTAAAATTACGCTTTCGTCCTTTGTTTAAAATTACGTTTTTGCCCACAACTCAAAATAAAATTATAATTTTGCCTTAGCTTAAAATTACGCTTTTGTCCTCGGTTCAAAAACTCAATTTTAATTTTGTTTCCAGTTTAAAATTACGGTTTCGCCATCCGTTTAAAATTACGTTTTTGCCCCCAGTTAAAAATAAAATGTTGTTTTTCCTCTAGCTCAAAATTACGATTATGCCCTTAGCTCAAAATTACGTTTTTGCCCACAGTTCAAAATAAAATTATGTTTTCCCCCTAGCTCAAAATTGTGATTTTGCTATCAGTTTAAAATTATGATTTCATCTCCAGTTTAAAATATAATAACGATTTTGCCCTCTGTACAGATATACATGTTGTGAGAGAGAAATATTTGGCTTATTGCCCCGCAACGCAGGCGGGGCAAAAACTAGTTTTCATACATATTCAACTTGTAAGTTTAGCCCGATTGAGTATTGACATGAAGTCAAGGAATTCAAGCCAACACCATTTGAGTCCATTTTTTACCTATTACTAGTGGGATGTCCGTGCGATGCGGCAGAAGCACAACACTTCGATTGGTGATTTTAGGGGTTGCACAGAGCGATTCGGATTGGTTCAGTTTTGAGCCATTACCATAATGAAAACCAAGTTAGTTATAAAACTTGGGACTCTAAGGTCGTGTACCAACCATTGTTTAGGCTGATTATTTCTTTAGTTGTAAATCATAGTTCAAATGCATCAACATGCAAGATTTGTGAGAATAACTCATGACTGATTTAATATTAATCAAATGAAAAACTAAACTAAAAATTATAATATCTATACACCTACCTATATTTTCTATTAAAATGTAGTATGCATGAATTTGTAAAAACCACCCGTTTGTACACGGGTATCACTACTAGTATATATAATAAATAAAAATAATTTGGGCCTCGTGTCCGCTTATGGTGCTTTCTCAGCTTGGTTTGGGCGAGAAATAGATGGGTTTTAATGGATACCGCGTGTTGATCCATACCCAGTCTTTTTACCCGAGTATATAAATGTCGCTTCATTTAATCTTTTAGGTTTTACTATGGAAAACATCACGCCGCTCCACATATTTGATGATTTCGACCACCACCGTTATGGTGGTTGTTTTCTTGATTCAAACAGAGGTTGGTATTAAAATCTTGATTTTTTAATTTTTTAATTAAAATTAACATTACGCGGGTTCGGTTATGTGCTTACGAAGCGTTTTAGGGCGTTTTCGAAGGTTGTTATATTGCAGGCTTTCCTAAACATATGGTAAAATTCCTGACATCTTTTAAGTAGAGGAACACTGAAAATTACGTAAAAAACGAAAAATATAATTTATTACTAAAAATTTGAAAAGAAACCGAGGTAAATCTGTTGGTAGAAATTTCTTAAGACATTGGGATATACTTTAACCTTCCTTAACTCCGTCTAGGTGTCATATCACTCACTTTTCCCTATTTCACTTCACCTCACCTTAAGGAAATGGTTTAATCTTTTTGTTGTTTGATTATAAAAAAAGAAAAACAAATTAATTCAACCTCTTAACATCAACACAAGAAGAGAGTAGTATGCAATGCCACCTAACATGTCATGTCACCATTATCATACACCCAAAGATCTAATATACAAAATTGATTTGGTATTTAGAGCATTCACAATGGAGTTCCAATATTTATGTGAGTGAGATAATTATATTATAAGGAATGGTTGCGAGTGGTTTTGAGTGATTGCAAGGGGGAAGGGGCTGTAACACCCCGTGCTTTCACGAGTGAAAGTCAAAGTCAAGGTCAAAGTCAACGACCGATTTCGCGCGACTTGACTCGTAGAATTGTTTCTATTATATTTAGATTATGTGGAGTAAGTGTCGTTCATTACAATATTCGAATCATATTAATCGTACTTCAATCGACTTACGACTGCGAACGATAGGAAGTAACAATGCGATAAAGTTAATCAAGCTATGCTAATCGAATCGACACCGAATCGTAACTCGAACTGCGTACTTTACTTGTTGTTTATACGTGCGTGTGTGCCTTACGTGTTACCTGTGCATGTTTACTTTATGTTATGTTATGTTGTGATGATCAAGCAAACTCAATCGAACTCAAAGTGTAACTCGAATGCTAACGAACCCGAACCCGAATTCCGAGTCGAACCGTATAAGAAGTAGTTGGGACTGAAAGTAATTTGACTAGGAAACCCTATCGAGTCGTACTCAATCAAAACTGAAACGTCGAATAACCGCACCGAGCGCACCAAACGAGTGACATCCGAACGGATGGTCAATCCGCACGGATGGTCAATCCGCACGGATGGTCAATCCGCACGGATTGCCAATCCGCACGGATTACCAATCCGGACGGACGACCAATCCGGACGGATAACCCCATCCGGGTAACGTGCAATCCGCACGGGCTACCCTTTCCCTTTTTGGCATCCTATAAATACACGGGTCACTCTCCAACCTTTCCACTTTTGGCAAATGACGTCCGAACCACGCGCATTCTTCACTTTTTCTCAGATTTCTCTCAATCCAGGTAAGATCTTGCACTAATTCTTGTACATCTTTGATCACTACACAATTCTACACATTTCCATCTTTCAAATCTTCACTTTTAACCATGGAATCACCCGGATTTGAGGTATTCTCGGGTGACGTCATCATGAAGTTCTTATGAACTTCAAGCTTGACCTCATTCCACCAAGAATAACTCAGATCTAAACGATTTCTACAAGATTTCACAATAACTTCACCTAGATCTAAACTTTTCTAAGGATAAAAGAGTTGAAAGAAATAAACCTAAGTTCTCTCCTCCTTTTACCCTTAGAATTGGTACGAATCTGATCGGTTCTAGTCTCTACTCGATAATAGTGGTGCACTAGTCCTAGATTTGGATTCTACCAACAAGACCCCTGATCTCGAGGTAAATCAGAATACCGTTCTGAGTCGCCGACAGGTCGAGTTAGGGTGGTTCATGACCGGTCTAGTCACGCGGGTGTGAATACAATTCCAAGTGGTTGCCACGTAATCAGAACGTCTCGATAAACGACAACGGAAACCAAGTGTAGGCGAACGGAACAACCAGTCCAATTGCCCGCACGGACAAGCTGTCCGCACGTACAGGGTGTCACCCGGACGAGCTACCCTTGGGACCCACTTTCGAAATAAGGTTTGAGTATCGACGAATGAGTAATCCGGACGGACGACATCTGAAAGAATTACTCTTCGGATCATGAGATACTAGGGCCTTGAACCAACTCAACAATGATCATCCGCACGGACAAGTTGTCCGCACGGACAGACTATCCGGACGGATTGTCTTGCCCGCACGAACAACTATCCGGACGGATTATCCTATCCGCACGGATTACCATCCGGACGGATTCCACAACCCAACTCTACTTAGTAACTCAGCCTTAGAGACGTTGTCCGCACGGACTGCCATCCGGACGGATTGCTATCCGCGCGACCGCCTTGAAGGGTAGAGATACTTGGATGTTTTCTAAATGCTATAACGAAAACTTCAAAGCACAAGCCATCATACACAAACACATCTCACTTGAAAGGATATCCGCACGAGTAAGTTGTCCGTACGGATAAGTCATCCGCACGAGTAGCCAATCCGGACGGATTGCCACTCGCACGGATAACCAATCCGGACAGACTTCCACTCGCACGGATAACCAATCCGCACGAGTAGTCAATCCGGACGGAATGCCATCCGCACGGATTGCTATCCGCATGGATGAGTGATCCGGACAGGCAACTGTCCTACCCATCCTCACTTTGCATCGTTTTACGCGCCACTTATCATTACGTTATCGAATCTATTCAGGCTAACCGTACTCGCTGAAAAGCGCTCCCTTCAATCCATCAAGCACTGTGAGTATACTCGAACCCTTTTTGCTTTAGCACTTTTGGGTGTTACATACGTTACGAATATTCAAACTACAACAATCACACTACTCAAGCTATTTTAACGCCGAACCAATTATGCATGTTATACGTGGCTTATGAATGCTTGTTTGTTATGTTTACACATGGAATGCTGTCTACCTGCCTTAGCAACGATAGTACTATAGTTTGGACTCAGCACCCGTTCACTCGGGGGTTGTTAAGGATCTTTTACTTGCATGGATTACGGTGGTAATCATGTATTGCGAACTGCCTCGGGCAGTCAACCCGCAGTCATTGGTATCGATGGATCTATGTCGATAACTAACGTGCTTCATTTCACTATGTGTACGTGCTGGTTATGCGTAAACGAATTCGAACTCTATTATGCTATTATCAAACTTGTATGCTCACCTTTACATTATGTGTATTGACTTTATTTTAACGTATGTGATAGGTGCTTAGGTTGTTTATATGCTTCTCGGGCTGTGATGAACTTGAAGCTAGGGACTGGAGTCTTAGAAACCAACGAATAAAAATTGTCATGTTTAAATCTGAGTTGTCGGAACAGGATATTTGTTTAGTTTTTGTCTGTAATAACTTGTTTGCTATTTAAGACATGGTATGGGACATGTTAACTTAAATTGAATGGTAATGATAGTTGTTATGGAAACTTCTGAACAATCTGTTTCGCTCAGTGCCGCGCCCTGATGATTCCGCCATCGGTTGGGGTGTGACAGATTGGTATCAGAGCCATAACTGTAGGGAATTAGGCAAGACTCGACCTAGTCCGGGTCGAAGTCTTAGAGACCTAGTCTATAGTTAAGAACCAACAGACCAACTCGTCACTATCACTCGCTCTTTTCTATCACTGCACTCGAATTTTCAAATTATGAATGGGTGACAAGGTCGAGAATAGGTGTGAAAACCGCAAACTTTCGACTAAAGTCGCTTAATCAGCTTGCGTTTTAACTACAAACGAGGAGAAATCATACCGAATTAGGAGTGGAATCCATATTTTGATGAATAATCTCCTCAATTTTATTAAAAACAAGGACAGAAGTTACAAGATAGGGGTGAAACCTTAACCTTGACGACTTGTCCTGCTTTTATACAAAACTCTCGCCAAAGTTTCTATGGACTCCAACGATCCAAAGACACAATATAACCAATGGGAATTGCGCCAACGCCCAAGAATCGAGGCAAAGGCATGGTCCTGGAGGTAATTGTGCAGGATCCTTGCGAATAGTCGAGCCACTTTGGTTAGTCGAAGTCTACTAGCCACAGACAATCTACCCTCGATTTATCGATCTTTATGAGAATTTTATGCATTTTCTGTTAACGTCTTGAGGTACCATTGGTTTCGACCCGATACTATTGCTTCTGCTAAGACACAAAACTCACACGACACGACATTGACAAATCGCTCGCGTTACACTGCTTTCGAATACCCGCAAACCCTGAATACTAGGTTTCTGTTTTCTGACTGCTTTTAGTGACTAAGTTATGTGTGTTTTGCTATTGGGCTTACGTGTTTAGGAATACTGTGATTATGTGCTCTATGTGTTTATGTGATTTTGTGCAATTCTGTGATTTTGTGACTACATGGTACGTGTTACTGAGCTTAGTAAGTAGTAGACGTGTGAGGTGAGATTCGAAAACATGTGTTGAGTTCCGTGGCAATGTCTATTGCAGACAATGTCGTCTGGATCTCGTCATACGCTCACTCGTCAGGAGAAGAGGACAGGCATCTTGCCTCTATTATCGCGAAAAGTGTGGCAAAAGCTGTGAGCGATGCCTATGAGAATGCCAGCAAATCATCCGAGGAGTCGAGGACTGAAGGTCCTAAAGTTGCTGCAAGACCTTTCAGTTTCAAACAATTCAAATCGTGTGGGCCGAAAGAATTCACAGGCGAAGGAGGTCCTACTGCACTATTCCACTGGTTTGACTCTATCGAGGTTACTCTGCGACAAAGTGGTTGCCCTGATGACCTTCGAACTCTGAACGCTACCGGCGTCTTTCAGTCCCGTGCTTTGGACTGGTGGACGACCGAGAGGAACAAGAGAGGGAATGATGCAGCTTACGGTTTGTCGTGGGACGAGCTCAAGGAAGTCATGCTGGAGGAATTCTGCCCTCCTCACGAACGTCAAAAGCTTGAAGACGAATTCTGGCACATACATCAGAAGGATGGAGACAATGCTGGTCTTACTGCTCGGTTCAAACAGCTCAGCATTATCTGTCCTGACCAGGTCAAGACTCCGGAAATGACCATCAAGAAGTACATACGAGCTTTGCCCGACTGCGTTGCTGATTTCGTGCAAGCGGCTAAGACTACCACGATCGAGGAAACCTATCTGCTAGCCGCTGAAATCAATGACAAAAGGGTTAAGGCTGGGGTGTGGGATAAGACCTCCAAGCATCTGCATCAAGCCACCACTACTGCACCAACTGTTGAACCCACCTCATCAAACAGCAAGAGAAAGAACAAGAGGAAGAGCAACTCCACCAACAAGAACTGTGCGATCACTGCTGCACCAGTTCAAACCGTACCTGCTCAACAGCGTCAAGTAGCGGCACCTGTGGCCAATGCACCGCCGGCAAAGCGTGCATATACGGGACCACACCCACTCTGCCCTACTTGCACCTATCATCACCCGACTGCTATCCAATGTCGCTTCTGTGCTCATTGCAACGTGTACGGCCACTTCACTGCCAACTGCCGTATTCGTCAAACTCCTGCCAATCATGCTCTACTCGCTGCCCCACAGGGTCAACAAGCTCCTCCGGCACCTGCAGTCAAAGCCAGAGCATGCTTCACGTGTGGCGACCCAAACCATTTCGCCAACATGTGCCCGAACAGGGTAGTGAAACAAGAACCGCAACAGCAGCAACCACAGCAGCAGCAACAACAGGCCGCACGCGCCAGAACTTTCAACCTCAACGTGCGTCAAGCCCAGGCCGACAACAACGTGGTCAACGGTACGTTTCTCGTGAATGGTATTTATGCTTCATGTTTGTTTGATACTGGAGCGGATAATTGCTTTGTGTCGATCGAATTTGAGAAACTCCTTAGTCGTAGACGTTCCAAACTCTCCTCGGCATTCGAAGTTGAAGTCGCTACTGGAAGAACCGTCGCTGTAAATTCCGTTATTCGTGATTGCACTCTCGAGCTCAACAATCACATCTTTTCCATTGACCTCATTCCGATGCAACTCGGAAGTTTCGATGTCATAATAGGCATGGACTTTCTTCGCGAAAACCATGCCGAAGTTGTGTGCTTCGATAAGATGATTCGTTTTTCACTCGCAAATGGTGACTCGTTATGCGTTTATGGTGATACTACTTCGAAAGGTCTCAAGCTTATGTCATGCCTACAAGCTAGCAAGTATCTCCGCAAGGAATACAGGGCTTTCTTGGCTCACGTTGTAGCAGCGGGGAAGGAAAAGAAAGAGAAGAAGGAGGTAAAAGAATTTCCCGTGGTTCGGGAATTCCCTCAAGTTTTTCCAGAGGACCTTCCCGGACTACCTCCAAAACGCGATATTGATTTTCGCATTGATCTCATTCCTGGAGCTAATCCTACCGCCAGAGCTCCTTATCGACTCGCGCCGTCCGAAATGCGCGAACTCGCAACCCAACTCCAGGAATTACTTGAAAAAGGCTTCATTCGCCCGAGCACCTCTCCTTGGGGCGCACCAGTCCTTTTCGTCAAAAAGAAGGATGGGTCGTTCCGGATGTGCATCGACTACCGGGAATTGAATAAGTTGACTATCAAGAACCGCTATCCTCTGCCTCCAATCGACGATTTGTTTGACCAGCTACAAGGCGCTACGTGTTTCTCGAAGATCGATCTACGTTCCGGATACCATCAGCTGCGTATACAAGAGGAGGATATACCCAAAACCGCATTTCGAACCCGTTACGGCCATTATGAATTCGTTGTCATGCCTTTTGGCCTAACCAACGCACCAGCAGTTTTCATGGATCTAATGAATCGCGTGTGTAGACCATATCTCGACCGTTTCGTCATCGTGTTCATCGACGATGTCTTGATCTATTCCAAGACGAGAGCCGAACACGCGCAGCATCTACGTTTGGTTCTCGAGTTGCTCCAGGGGAACCAACTCTACGCCAAATTCTCCAAATGCGAATTTTGGTTGGGGGAGGTTCAGTTTCTGGGTCACATCGTGAATAGTCAGGGTATTCACGTCGATCCTGCGAAGATTGAAACTGTCAAGAGCTGGGTTACGCCTAAGAATCCGACTGAAGTTCGTTCTTTTCTCGGGCTAGCGGGCTATTATCGACGATTCATCCAAGGATTATCGAAGATTGTTGTACCACTTACCTCTCTTACTCATAAGGACCAGCCTTTTATTTGGGGAACCAAGCAAGAGTCTGCCTTTCGAACCCTCAAACACATGCTTTGCAATGCTCCTGTTCTTACACTACCCGACAGAAACAATGATTTCATTGTCTACTGTGATGCTTCCAACCTTGGTC
The DNA here is from genome assembly GCA_030545235.1 of Helianthus tuberosus. Classification (NCBI taxonomy): domain Eukaryota; kingdom Viridiplantae; phylum Streptophyta; class Magnoliopsida; order Asterales; family Asteraceae; genus Helianthus; species Helianthus tuberosus. The sequence goes on from CM060432.1 coordinate 145,036,078, forward strand.
TCGGTTGTGTCCTTATGCAACGGGACAAGGTTATAGCTTACGCATCTCGACAGCTCAAAACCCACGAGAAGAACTATACAACCCACGATCTCGAGCTAGGCGCGGTTGTTTTTGCATTAAAGATTTGGCGACACTACCTGTATGGTACTAAGTGTACGATCTTCACCGATCATAGGAGCCTACAACATATCTTTAATCAGAGGGAACTAAATATGCGTCAACACCGATGGGTAGAACTTCTCAACGATTACGACTGTGAGATTCGTTATCACCCAGGCAAAACAAATGTTGTTGCCGACGCACTTAGCAGACGGAGCTATCTGCTTAGCACCCGAAATGTTCAAGCCCAGCACAACCTCGAAGCTCTCATTCGCGATGCCCAGCATGCATGTTTCAACGAACGCACTCTGAAGAAAGAAAGAATCTACCACGATGGAGCCCAGCTTGTGAGCAAATCGAATGGGATATTCCACTTTTTAGACCGAATTTGGATTCCCAAGCGAAACGATTTACGAAAGATTATCATGGACGAAGCCCACAAATCCCGATACTCTATCCATCCCGGTGCTGACAAAATGTACCACGATCTTCGCTATAGGTACTGGTGGCCGGGTATGAAACGGGATATCGCTCTCTACGTCGGAAAATGCCTAACCTGTGCTAGAATCAAGGCTGAACATCAAAGACCCTCTGGCTTGCTCGAACAACCACCAATCCCCATGTGGAAGTGGGAGAGCATAGCTATGGATTTCGTAACCAAGCTTCCAACCACGTCATCGGGCCACGACAACATTTGGGTTGTTGTTGACCGTTTGACTAAATCAGCTTATTTTCTGCCAATACGGGAAGACTACAAGGTGGAACGATTAGCCCGAATCTACACCAACGAGATCATTTGTCGACATGGGACGCCTCGTGATATCATCTCTGACCGTGATGCTCGGTTTACTTCACGACTGTGGGAAACATTTCAAGCGGCACTCGGTACAACGCTCAATCTAAGTACTGCGTTCCACCCATAAACCGATGGTCAGACTGAAAGAACGATTCGTACTCTTGAAGACATGCTCCGTTCGTGTGTTCTGGACTTCGGTGGTAATTGGGATAGACACCTTCCGTTGGTCGAATTCTCGTATAACAACAGCTACCAGGCTAGCATTAAGATGGCACCTTTCGAGGCCCTATACGGAAGAAGATGTCGATCGCCTATTGTGTGGCACGAGATCGGTCACTCGCAACTAACCGGTCCGGAGCTGCTACAAGAAACGACAGACAAAATTTTCCAAATTCGAGACAACCTAGCGAAAGCTCGGGATCGACAGAAAGTTCTCGCCGATAAAAAGCGCAAGCATCGTGAATATGGCGTTGGTGACTACGTACTCCTAAAGGTATCACCTTGGAAGGGTGTAGTCCGATTCGGCAAGAAGGGGACACTCGCGCCTCGATATGTTGGACCTTTTAAGATTCTGGAAAGGATCGGAAAAGTCGCCTACAGACTCGAATTACCGGAGGAACTTAGCAATGTCCATCCGACTTTCCACGTGTCGAACCTCCGAAAGTGCATCTACGACCACGACTTACACGTTCCTCTAGATGATTTACAAGTGAACGAAACATTACACTTCGTGGAAAAACCTGTCGAAATCATGGATCGCAAAACCAAAGAACTCAGGCGCTCACGCATTCCTATTGTGAAGGTCTGGTGGGAAGGCAAACGAGGCGCGGAGTTCACTTGGGAACTCGAAAGCGACATGAAGGCAAAGTATCCACAGTTGTTTAACGAATGAGTAATGTCTGATTAAGAAAGGCAAGGTAGCATACTTGTAAATAAGGGCTAGAGAGAGAAAGTAGAGAGAAAAAGGCAGGACGTGATTCCCGTAGCTTGTACACGTCATACGGATCTATTGAATCACGATTATTTGTACGTTTTGTGTGTTCGGTAACGATCGTGTACGGATTCCGCACGTTCACGAGTCGGTTCGCAATCGAAACGGAGATAAATCCGGACCTACAATAATCAAGGTTTTGAAAGAAAAAGAAAAAGACTTTGAAAATGAAAAATTGGAAATTGAAAACGATTTCTCTCAAACGACTTCGAATTGAAATCTAAAACTTTATAGGATTTTAGATCAAATGTTTTCGCACACCATATCCAAAATCAGCGATTTTAACTGTGAAATCCCGAATAATTTGACGATTTTCAATGATCCGAACGAAGGACTCTCACAGGTGATCCACGGTTAGTTACGGCTTTCAGCTTAATTTCGGGACGAAATTCCCTAAACAAGAGGAGGCTGTAACACCCCGTGTTTTCACGAGTGAAAGTCAAAGTCAAGGTCAAAGTCAACGACTGATTTCGCGCGACTTGACTCGTAGAATTGTTTCTATTATATTTAGATTATGTGGAGTAAGTGTCGTTCATTACAATATTCGAATCATATTAATCGTACTTCAATCGACTTACGACTGCGAACGATAGGAAGTAACAATGCGATAAAGTTAATCAAGCTATGCTAATCGAATCGACACTCGCACGGATAACCAATCCGGACAGACTTCCACTCGCACGGATAACCAATCCGCACGAGTAGTCAATCCGGACGGAATGCCATCCGCACGGATTGCTATCCGCACGGATGAGTGATCCGGACAGGCAACTGTCCTACCCATCCTCACTTTGCATCGTTTTGCGCGCCACTTATCATTACGTTATCGAATCTATTCAGGCTAACCGTACTCGCTGAAAAGCGCTCCCTTCAATCCATCAAGCACTGTGAGTATACTCGAACCCTTTTTGCTTTAGCACTTTTGGGTGTTACATACGTTACGAATATTCAAACTACAACAATCACACTACTCAAGCTATTTTAACGCCGAACCAATTATGCATGTTATACGTGGCTTATGAATGCTTGTTTGTTATGTTTACACATGGAATGCTGTCTACCTGCCTTAGCAACGATAGTACTATAGTTTGGACTCAGCACCCGTTCACTCGGGGGTTGTTAAGGATCTTTTACTTGCATGGATTACGGTGGTAATCATGTATTGCGAACTGCCTCGGGCAGTCATCCCGCAGTCATTGGTATCGATGGATCTATGTCGATAACTAACGTGCTTCATTTCACTATGTGTACGTGCTGGTTATGCGTAAACGAATTCGAACTCTATTATGCTATTATCAAACTTGTATGCTCACCTTTACATTATGTGTATTGACTTTATTTTAACGTATGTGACAGGTGCTTAGGTTGTTTATATGCTTCTCGGGCTGTGATGAACTTGAAGCTAGGGACTGGAGTCTTAGAAACCAACGAATAAAAATTGTCATGTTTAAATCTGAGTTGTCGGAACAAGATATTTGTTTAGTTTTTGTCTGTAATAACTTGTTTGCTATTTGAGACATGGTATGGGACATGTTAACTTAAATTGAATGGTAATGATAGTTGTTATGGAAACTTCTGAACAATCTGTTTCGCTCAGTGCCGCGCCCTGATGATTCCGCCATCGGTTGGGGTGTGACAGGGGCGCCCATCACTCATCACTCACTCACAACTTCCAGTTCCAATCAAGTTCTGCCATGTCATAAAGCATTATTCCATCACTAGTGATGGATTTTAGTAGTAATGTCCATCACTTGTGATAGAATTCCATCACTCACAACTTTTTTTTTTAAATCATAAATTATAAATTCCATTATTCAGTTGCTTCGATGTCTCCAACAATCTTTAAAAATAAATCTTTTGGTAAACGAAACCGATCTCTAAACGTTTCGGCATTGTAGACCGGATTCTCTGATACGTGGTAGAAAACCGGTGTTCGTATTTGTTTAAATTGATGTTTTTACATGGTTTTTAATTTCGAATAGCCTACTTTTGATTAAAATTGTGTTTTGAAGGTTTAACGAAATTTAAGGAGCTATTCGGGGGCTTTACGGACCACCGGGATGAAAAACAGACCACCGGGACGCGAAACGAATCAACTGGGAGTGAGAAAGTAGAAAAACGGAAACCAAAGAATGGGAATACCATCGCCGACGCCTCCTGGGCCGTCGGCGACGCCGTGTGAATAGTTCCGTCCCGCAAAAACGTCGTATACAGCAAGATAGCGTGTCAGAGGAAACTCCAGGATCTGGGCACCGTCGTCGACGCACCAATAGGCCGTCTACGACGCCCTCCGTATCTTCCTGTCGCGAAAATTTGATTTCCCTTGTGTTTTGACGAGTTAAAACGGATTTTTGAGTCATGACTCGGGGGTTACGAGTTGGGAACGATAAAAACACCATTAGGGATCATCCTCTTGGCATCTAATCCATCCCTAACCCATCTCTAATCATCCCTAATGTAGGATCGGGGATTCGATCAAACGAGTCGTTCAGAAGAGTTTTTGATCAATACGAAAGGCGGAATCAGACGTATTGATGTTATATCAAGTAGATTCACACTCAGAATCACTTTAACTGTCGATTGTATTGATTTGATAGTGTTTACAGATTGTTCGACACTTCGGCAACACTTCGTCTCCGGAATCACAAAGTTACAAATGAAGATCTAAGACCACCTATTTATAGGAATGCCAGACCCCACGAACCATTTCATGCTTTCTGGCCAGACCCCATGAACTTGCCAGGTCGCACGAACTGGCCAGACTTCACGAACTTGGTCACCTCATGCGAGGTGGCTGGTTCAGGTCTGTTTCCCGATTCTCTCGTACAACATGTCCTGGTCTATCTATTCTATTACATGCCTCGACACAAGACGAAGTCAACAGACATATGCACTAACAAACTCCCCCTTGGATGATGACGAGTCTTCAATGTATTGAGTCTTCAGTCTTGATCGGTCTTCTAGCTCTTTCCAAAGTATCTTTCTCTGTAAGCATCCTTCAATCTCTATCTTCCAATTAACAGACTCCCCTTTGCTAACAGACTCCCCCTTAAGTTGTTCCGGGATCGCAATCTGACATAGCACTCGTTCTAAGATGGTGTCCTGGCTCAAACTCTGCTCAGGCTTAGACACGGAGATCTTGCTTTACAGCTTTCACAGGTTCAGGAACGTCTCCTGGCTCTCCATAGCAACAGGATCAGGAACCTGGTAACCTGCACAATTCTCTGCCCAAAAGTAAATTTCACAATTGTTAAAATTTAACAAATTTAGAAACCACTTGTAGGTATCATTCGACATTAACAATAGTTATATCAAGTTCAAATTAATGACCTTGATTAACTAACAGTAAAATCATCCTCAAAACATCACTTGTAAAATTATTTTAAAACATTTCTCAAGTTATCTCAAACTTTAACTTCATTTTTCATTTCAAACACACTCTCCCAACCCACTGTTGTTCATCATGTTTAGCACTTGGAATTTTGAAAATCAGCTTTTCAACATCAGTTGTTGAAAATAAGATGAAATAAAATCTTTATGATTTTTCAAAAATTTATGCTAAAACTCACTGAAAATCTTTTTGGATTTTGAGAAATAAACTATATACAGACATCTTTTTGTGAGTTTGTGTAAGAAGATCATATCAGTTTATGACAAATCACTAGCACCGTTGAGCTTTAAACACTTTAAGATCTAAACGATTCACTTAGATTGTCAGTATACTGATCCACTTAAATTTTCACACAAAGTTCAATTGTTTCGAGATACGAGATTAGTGTTTTAATGGACTTAACTTATTCGCGTGTCCCACCTCAGAATATATTCCCATGTCCAGACTCCTATATTCAGTCTTACAGGTGAATGTACACTAATGATATCTGTAAATGGGTAATGCGAGGCCATGAGAGCTCAGGTTAGAACTTCCGTTCAGACAAATAGATGATGGCTCGACTTTTAGGTGTGTCCCGTTTGGGGATCTTTTCTTCAACAGCGCATGATTAGCATTTTTCAATGTTTCATCATTTTTTATGCTGAGGGTGGGCTTTATGATTAAAGCAGTGCAGAGTCTTATACGAGGACTAGGCTATTGCTCCCGCAAAATCAGAAGTCCCGGTATAATACCCCAGATTTCATCACGCACAAAGGCCTAGTATGTCAGAAATAGAAAGCCCTTCAAACAAGATTTCAGGGGTTACCTATATATCCGAGAGATGTTCCCCACGAGATAAGTAAGTATTTGATATTTAGGTTTATATCTCGAAAAACAATCTACTAAGCGTGTAAAAACCTACTGGCATATCATCAGTGAGACCGTTTATCACATTTTAACTTTCCAATTCTTTAGCGTACTGTGATTGTCTACTGATGTACTATCATTTCCTCTTTTACTCAACAAAACTCATTTTGATTTTTCGATGTTTTTGGTTTTTAGATTTTATCATGTTTTTGGATTTTTCAAATTTTCAAAATTTCTAATTTTTTTACTCCCCCTAAAATAAAAAATATGTTTCAATTTTTTATTTTCCAGGAAAATTTGAAAGTAAAAGCAATAAACTGTACAAATAAAATGACAAACTGATATGAATTGCTTCAATTCTCCATTCTCTTGGCTTAAACAATCAGAACTCCCCCTGACAACAAACTATTTTCCCATTATAATTTCAAAACACTTAAGTTTGTTTTAATCAAAATGGTTTTTCCGGAAAATTAGTTTTGTTAATTTCACACATCATGGGGATTCATTCATCACTTTGTTCTTTCAACCACTTGTAAAAATTAACACTTGTAGGTTTTTCACAGAAACATTTTCAAGAATGATGCCGATTCATGCTCCAAGATTACCAACTTGGGAGCTCCGGCAAGTCAGGATTTTTTAAGCAAAGAATACAGACACCCAAGCCTGACCAGCATTGGATGCATCCGAGTTATTTTCACTCGGTGTGTAAGTTCTCCTCTTTGATTCATAAAATTCTTTTACCCCTTTTGCCCTACCATCGACCATTTTTCAAAAAATATGTTTTACTTTCCCATTGAAAGCCTTTTCGACATCGAATTCTTTCTTTTTCAGAATAGAATTGATTCAAAATTTCCACTTTTCCAACTTTTGTTTTAATTTTTCAGTCTGCAATGGTGGAAAGTTTACGTCATCCATTGGCGGAACTGAATTTTCTCTTTTTAGCTCAACTTGTGGCTCCTCTGACTTTGACGAGTCAGATTCATTGCCAGAAAGTGGCTCCTTTGCTTCTGAAGAAACAAATTCAACACCAGATTTAACCTCTGATTTCTTAGCAACCCACTTGTGGTTGTTCAGATTCACTCTTCTTTTGTAGAAATGTGTTGAACTCTCACCAACCTCAAATTTTGAATTTTTGAACTCTTTAAATTGTTCGGTTGGTGGTTCATTATCAACCAACTTTTCTTTCAAGTTTTCAGAGACTCCCTGTTTTGTTTGGGTTGCCTTTGGACAGTTCCATGCAATGTGCCCAACTTTTTTACATTGATAACAGGTTCTCATTTCCTTCTTCTGAGTAACATCATTCTTCATTCCCTCTTGCTTCTTAGCAAGGAATTCTTTGTTCGTCTGCTTTCTGAACAAATTCTCTTTTTCTTCTTCAGAAGATGTTCCTGATACAAAAACAACTTTTGATTTAAAATCTTTAACATATTTTTCATTTTCTTTTGGAATAAAACCTAATCCTTTCTTTTTGAAATTATTTTTTTGATTTGGTTTCTTATGGTGATTTGGGCCAAAATCTTTTTTCTTGTTTAACCTTTGTTGAACTCTCGAAGTGTATTGTTTAGGTTTTTCAGAAAGATTTTTATCTTTTATTTCTGAAATATTAATTTCTGTTAATTTGAAAACCTTTTTAATCTGTTCAGTTTGTACACTTCTTATTGGAAATTCTTCATCAGAATATAATTTGTCAGAGTCATTCAAAGTATATGCTACTTTGAATGTTTCGTCATTCAAATTATTTTTTTATATCAGAAAATCATTATTGTAAACCCTTTTGCCCTTAATCAACTCAGATTGTTGATCAGTGTCAGATGCAGTGAATGTGATGTCAATATTATCTGGCAATCCATCTGAAGGTTCAGATTCCCACTTTAAATTGGTTGCCTTTTTGACTCTTTCTGAATTAGGATTTCGTGGAGAATATCCTTCTTCAAGCGGAGGTGGACACTTTGTATAAGTGGTACTATGTTTCTTACCAGTATTCTTTACTTCAGATTTCTTTTCTTCAAACGCTTCCATGCCTTCTACTGTAGGGTAAATCCTGTCAATCATGTAAGAAGCACATGAATAACTTTTCAATAACCTGTTTACCCTCTCCGTTTCTATCCTATGAGTTTCCAATTTTTGTTCAAGTTCAGCACATTTCTCAATGTACTGATTGATGATTTTCTGCTTCGTCATGAATGCTCCATTGAGTGTCTTCATAGCTATCTCTTGTTCATTGCTTGCCTTGCTATATTGATTCATAGCTTTGTTTAAAACATCATAAGATTCTTTCCGTCTGTTCATGTTATGAATCAATTTGTTGTTGTGCCTTTTCATAGTATCACAATTTACACACTTCTCAGGTATCTTTTCAGTATCTGCTTCCTTCTCAACCTTGGTGTACCACCCCGAAAACAGATTTGGTAATTAAACTACATTAGTACTAAAAGACGGGTAAATTACCGTTAGGGGTAAAAGTAACCCGGTGAATATTAGGTTTTTTAAATAAATAAGCCTAATATTAAATAAAAGCTGAACGAAAGCTTTTGAGAAAACAAAGTATGTGAAGAGGCCCGAGTTAACGGGACTTAAAATAAAACGGGTTATGACTATCTCGAACTCACTAAGCTAACTAGGAAAGTTTAACCTAGTTAATAAAACAAAATATTGTTGAAGACAAGTAGGTTGTAGCCTACTTACTAATTAACGAAACATGAGGGCTAATAATGTTAAGTGAGAAACTTGGGTTATTAAAAATCAAAAATAAAAAACACAGCACACAGTCTGTGTGCGTGATGGAGATCGACCAGGAGAACAAAAAAGGGGCTCAAACCCTAACTTCAGCAAAATCAACAAATTGAAGCTTGATTCAAGCCCCAAATCGATGCATGAATACATAGAAACGATCACCTAGTCGTGAGGATCGTAAGGTATGCCGAATTTTTGATATTTATGAAGTTGAGAATTCTTGATGTACATAAGAAATTCGAAATTGATGTTGCATGATTGTGGTATGGATGATATTGAAGTGAAATAGTGTTTAGGAGTAAACCCTAGACAAGAATATATTGAAATCATGCCTACCTCAAGTAAATTCAGATTTTGTTGATGCTAAATTCATGTATGAGATGTTTTTAGGGTTTTGATTGCTAAAAAATAGTGTTATGATGTCAAGAACATGCTTAAATTGAAAGCTGAATTCAAACAGCTCCTGATCAGAATTTACAGCCGACTTGTATTGGCTGTAACCTGAACAAAACTTGACAAAAACATGTGTTTCTTGAGTCTAAAATGTAATTCCAGGAAATATCTTTAAAACCCCACTGGAATCGCATTTTTTCGACGAAAATTGAGCGTTTTATGAATTCTTCCGTATCAAAGGTTCAAGCTGCGTTTTCTGGCAGAATTTGTAGCCCATTATGAATGTCATAACTCAATTTAGGAATTTATTTATGATCTCAAATTTTTACTGTAGATAGTTTTAAGCGATTAAAAGAATCGCCAATTAGAATTTCGTCAATCGGATAAACGAGGAGTTTTTAATGAATTTTTCCGTAAGCTGCAGTCAGAAGTGACGAATCTGATTGCAGCTTAGTAAATGAATTTTTACGAATTTTTGGTAAAGAGTTAGATCTTGAAATTTTAACACAAGGCCTAACCCTCCGAGAGGTACGCTACATAAAAAAATCATAATTTTTGAAGACATGTAAACAGGTTAAACAAGTCACCAAAAACAACCCATTTTCAGTGATATGAAATGGCTAAATGAAATCGCGGCCTACTAGTTAGTATGTAAAATTTGATTTCGTTAAGAGTTCGGATGAAATATGCCTAAGTGAGTTCATTGAACCAAATGTGCTTTTGAATATGTTGATAAGTCAATTGACTTTTAAAAAGTCAAACCGAACAATGATTAGATCGAATGATAATTTTGATATGGACGAATGATAAATTCGACATAAAACCCGTAGGATGGAATAGTCGTAAATGATTATGACTAATCTAACCGTCTTACGAATTGTGATCTTGATAGTTTGACTCTAGACAAGCTAGATGAAGACTTGGGAAAGAAGCGGGTCAAACGGATCGAGTACGCGGAAAAAGAGCATAACCGGATGCAAGGTAAGTGAAACTTACACTTTTTATAGAATATGTGTTTGTTCTAAAAGTTTCTTATACGATTAAGATGATATTCAAGATATGGCTCCGACACGAAACGATACGGGTCGGAGCATATCTAATGATGAAAAACTATGTTTTATGATAAAGAGGCAAAATGGTCATGAAGTGACATGAATAAAATGGGTTTTCGAACGGCTACTTTATAAGTAAGCCTAAACGAGTAAAAAGGGGAAACGGTGATTTAGTCACGAACAAATAGGTAAAAGTTGAAATATAGAACAACACTAAGCGACATAAGTCATGTCAGGCTAAATGCGTAAGGAAAAAGGGTTTAAGAGACATAGCTAAAGAGGTGAGAAATCTGAATTTAGTTATTTAATGAAATGGTAGATAGATACCATTCCAATATAAGCGCAAAGTGTTTAAATCGTTTAGACCAAACGGGTCAAATAGTAATGTAGATACCATTTGACAAATAATGACTAATAAGTGCTTGTCGAGTCTTATGCGCACAAGATAAAATGGTTATGATTTAGCGGTGCTATGAATTAGCATGTTATGGACGCAAGGTATTAAACGGGTCAATATATTGATCCGAGCCAGGTACGCATATTTTGTATTGTAGTTAGAAGCGATATCGCGGTCAATTATTGGCGAAAGCCCTTCGTCACAAAATGAAGGATTTAAAATTGACCAAAAAGTCATTGAGGGGTAAATAGGGAAAAACAACCTTTAAGAGTTGTTTAAAAATAGGCGTTTTGTTTAATTGAGTCCTTGGGATATGTCTAAAATGGAGATAGGGTGTAAGCTAAAAGAAGCGTGATTTAAGCTTAAAAGTGTTAAATACCCCGTAACGGGTCAAAATGAGTAGATATGCAAAACGGGTTAAGATTTGCATAAGAACCCATCATTTGAACCTTGAATATTAGTAAACTGATATAATGTGATTTGCATGACATTTTGAAGGTAATTAACAAGTTTGTTTGATTAAATCGTAAACGGGTCAAAAGTGTTGAAAAGGGATTTCAAGCCGAGAGCTTGAAATCTGAATTTTTGAAGTAGTTTAATATCAAGTATTGACTCCATGAGATGGAGAATTAAATTACGAACGCGTAAGAAAAAGAATCGTGCAAAACGGACTTGTATAGCAAAAGTTATGCAGGGTTTAAGTTGTTAAATGTTAATTTTCGTAGCTGGGCAAGTGCAACAACAATGAAACAAACCTGCTGTGAAAAATAGGCCGTCACGCTACGCGACGACATATCAACATTATGGTCGCGCGACGCGGCCATCGTCGCGGGCCGCGAAGGATGACTAGAGAACGGTCGCGGGGCGCGACCGCCTATTATTTCAGAAATTTTGTTTCTTTTCTATTGTTGGCCCTTAGAACTTGATTATACATGTCAAAACTAACAGTTTGTGTGGTTTTGGCAATAGGTGAATGCTCCCAAAATGTCCGAATGAAGATCAAGCAATTTACAAGAACCGAACACATCAGAATGAAGCTTCCGCACGGCGTTTTGATGTCGTTGTAAATGACGAACTTATATATATAAATTATGTTGTAAACTTTTAATTTGTAAAAGTTTTAAATTACTCGAATTTCTAAGAATCCTTAATCGTAATTACATGTTAAATTTTCGTTTTATATACGAAAACCTTTAAAATATCGGATTTACAAGATGAGTGTTACACTTGATAGCTGGAATTTCTTTAACCTGATTCTTTACTACTCGAACATTTTCCTCAGGTTTGACCTTTTCTTCAACAGTTGCTGCCATATGATTCTTCTTTTTCGCAACTTGTCTTTCTTTGATCTCTTCCATTTTACCTGCAAAATACAAATTATACCTAACAGGTGAAAGTTCTCTTTTATAATATTCAAGTTTTTGAATTTCTTCACTCTCTTCATCTTCAGCAGTTGAATCTTCAAAAATTTGAGCAACAAATGCTTTAGAATCTGAAGTTCTGTTAGGATCATAATGATCCCAATTAAAACCTTCTGGAATTCTTTCATCTTCTTGATGAACTAGATAAGCTTTCTTTGATGGCTCTTCGATCGGATCCTTCCTAGAATGTGAAGTTTGTGGCGATTGTTGTTGATGCGGCTGTAGAGCAATTTGATGATAAATCGCTTTTCGATGATAATCATTGTTGCCGAATGGATTTTGAGCTCCACTTGCTTCGCGATTTGTTCATTCTCGCTTAAAGTGCCCATTCTCCCTGCAACGAAAACAAGTAACTTTAGATTTATCAAAACCTAGAGGTGAAGTTCCATCATCACGGAAATCATCTCTTCCAAGGATCCGTTTAAACTTCTCAGCTCTTCTCAACACACTAGCCATACACCACTTTATATCCATTAGTTCCATCTCTTCAGCATCAATCTGATCATAATCCTCTTTGGTCAACATTGGATTACCAATCCTTCCGGCTACCAAACTTTCATAAGACTCTAATATGGTCACCAATAAAGACAAATGACATTTGGCAATCTCTTCCGAGAAATTCTGACCATTCTGAAGATGTAATGCAATGTTGCATTGTAGTACTTGGCCATTATTGTTGTATGAGCTTTGCGGTTAAGAATTGGTTGCTGAAAAATTTGGATCAAATGATGGATATGAAGAGAATCCATTATTGTTGTTTGATCCTTGAGATGACCCTCCAGAAGAACTGTTTGCGTTAAATGCAGTTTCGATCTTTGGTGCAATGTTGGTCTTATCAATCGTACTTCCTTTGTAGTACAAACCAATGTCCTGTTCACCATTAGAATTCTTCATTTTCGCCATCTTCCGTTGGTCCATCTCTTGAACTTCGAGTTTTTCAATAAACTTGCTCAGCGATAGATTCGCAAATTCACCATTATTCTTCAAAATCATAAGATACGTGCCCCAAACATCTTGTGGCAACGCATCGGCCAACTTTTCCACCCATTCCTCCTATCTTTCTTGATATCCAATCGCTTCATGTTAACCACCAAATTGCAATATCTTTCTATAATCATTTTGGTGTTTTCAGTTTTCAATCCATGAAATAGATCAAATTCTTTCTTCAAAAGCGATTTTTTGTTCTTGATCATGTCTAAACTTACAACAAACTTCGTTTTTAGTGCTTTCCACATTGAGTGTGCACTTCCGTTGTGTTGCAATAAGATCAAGATGTCTTCCTTAATGGCTTGTTGCAATATACTGATCATCATCTTTTCACTTTTGTATTTCTTTTTATCTTTTTCATCTAAATATTTAATAGCAACAATCTCTCCGTATTCATCAATCGGTCTAACATATCGTTCTTCAACACATTCCCACGCCTCTAAGTGATTAGCTTGAACCCAATTTTTGAAACGTTCCTCCCATCCACTTATACTCCTCGATATTCACGAGCTTAGGCGGTTTTTGCATGGTGCCCATTTCATTCTCTAAGTTCACGTTCTGAGCCATAGTGATCGGGGTAGCAAATGCGTTGTAAAATTCAGAATCCATGTTTCGGTTTAAAAAGATTCACAAAATCAGAATTTCAAACGAGCTGGGGTTTTGAAACGAGCTGGAAATCACAAACAGTACAGACTGAAATCACTCCAAACGAGCTGGAGTTGTTTTCAAACGGTCTGGTAACCTAAAATCTTCTCGTGCGGTCTGAAACAACAAACTATTTGATCTGGTGCAAACCGTGCGAGCTGGAATGTCACTATGTCAAACCGTGCGAGCTGGATCAACCCGTGCGAGCTGGTTCAAACGACCTGATCAGTTTCCAAACGATCTGGACACTAATTTCAAACGATCTGGACCTAATCTCAAACCGTGTGACCTGAATGACTTTCACACGATCTGAATGTTTTCACACGACCTGGATATAATTTTCAAGCGACCTGAATGACTTTCACACGATCTGGATCATAATTTCAAACAACCTGACTTGATTTCGAACGATCTGACGGTATTTTTCACGTGATTTGGTTCAATAGTTCATCATTTTGTCAATTTTTATCAAGTTTTAGGTTGAATTTGGTTCTGATTTGTTCACGGATTGATTAAAACTCAGTTTTATGTGTGATATCACAAAATTAGGTCATATTAACCACGAATTCATGGTTAATTTTGAGAAAAATGTGTAGAAAATGAGTAGAAAGAAGTTGTTGTTGAAGAAATCAAGCTGAAATGGTAAGAACTCTTCCTCCTGAGCTCTGATACCACTTGTAGGATCGGGGATTCGATCAAACGAGTCGTTCAGAAGAGTTCTCGATCAATACGAAAGGCGGAATCAGACGTATTGATGTTATATCATCTAGATTCACACTTAGAATCACTTTAACTGTCGATTGTATTGATTTGATAGTGTTTACAGATCGTTCGACACTTCGGCAGCACTTCGTCTCCGGAATCACAAAGTTACAAATGAAGATCCAAGACCTCCTATTTATAGGAATGCTAGACCCCACGAACCATTTCATGCTTTTTGGCCAGACCCCATGAACATCGTTCGACACTTCGGCAGCACTTCGTCTCCGGAATCACAAAGTTACAAATGAAGATCCAAGACCACCTATTTATAGGAATGCCAGACCCCACGAACCATTTCATGCTTTCTGGCCAGACCCCATGAACTTGCCAGGTCGCACGAACTGGCCAAACCTCACGAACTTGGTCACCTCGTGCGAGGTGGCTGGTTCAGGTCTGTTTCCCGATTCTCTCGTACAACATGTCCTGGTCTATCTATTCTATTACATGCCTCGATACAAGACGAAGTCAACAGACATATGCACTAACACCTAACACCACCACTATCTTCATTCACATCTAACCTCTAAACCCTAACCAATTCTCCATCACCTCTAACCCTAATCGATTCCACCATCATCGTCACCATCATCTTCATCCTTTCACCTTCACCTTCAAACCCTAACCTCCATCACTCCTCCAAGACTCAAAGGTCATGGCTCGGTGTTCGCGCTCGTCATCCGGTGATCGCATTTCTTCGACCATGAGCGGCTAGTCTTATCGGTTTCACCCCGGTGTAGGTAGTTGTTTTATCTAGGGTTTTGAATTGTTATGTGATTCAACTTTGTGACAATTTGTGTTGATTTTGTAAACCATTGACAATTGTTTACATTTGTTTCGTATTCGTAAATTGTCGAACGATTATAAAGTTATGACTTTGCGAAATGGTTATGTGTAATTATGCGTTGTCGTGGTTAGGAATTACTTGTACAATTTGTTGTTTCCACCATTTAGTTTAGTTTGCAATCTTAGTTAATCAAACGTTGTTTTAAGATAACATCAATTTGTCGGTTCACTCCGATTTATTTTCAAAACCAAATATCCAAATAAAATTAGCAAGCTTCATAATCACTTTGTACATTTTTGTAAATAGTCTAACTAATCGAACAGGTCGTGCGATACTGACCACATGCTCTTCGTGGATACGATACCCGACTTACCCTAGCTACCTAGGTTTAATTGGGTTTTTGACTGATCGGGACGACACGGTCACGTCACTCTCCACAAAATAATCATTCATTAACACTTCGTTGGCATGTATACGATCACGATCCACCATTTTCTTCTTTGGGCGGCTTGAATTTGCGTCAAGTTCGTTATACACCGTCTCGAAAAATTCAAGCGTCTCGTTGTCGGAAGAAGTTTGGCTATCGCTATCGTTGTCTATCAGAAACGTCGAAGCCGTAGGAAAATCCATTTGTGAAATATGTAGAATGTGTGATATATGTTTGTGTTTTGGTGTGGGTGAAATGGTATAAAAGTGTGAAATATATATAGATTGTTTAAGGGTTTTTTTTATTAAACAACGGTCAAATACAACGGTCAAGCACAAACGGTCGAATTTTTGAAAGTATAACGCGTCAAAAAGTTCACCCATTGTAAGATTGACGCGTTATAAAGTCTAGCGGTGACGATTTTTTTTCCACACGTTATGGGGGCCGATCACGGGGCGCCCCTACCCCCTAAGTGTAAGAGAGAGAAAATGTTACTGTTTATTTGTAAATATACGGGAATAATGTTCATATCTTATAAATGTTTTAATATTTTTGTATGAGTGGAAGAGAGAGAAAATGTAATGAAAAAAAGTATAAAAAGTATTATTTAATTAAAAAGGAGTGAGAAAAAGTAGTGATTTTTAGTGTAATTATATGTACATGGAAAATAAATTGATTGTGAATGCTCTTAATCAGTGTTTTCAGACCCGGACCAGACCGGACCGGTCGGTCGGACCGAACTGGAGGTTGAGCCGGTCCGGGTCATGGTATCGGGCCGGAAATGCATTGAACCGGCGACCCGACGGTTGGACCAGGAAACCGGTCGGTCAGACCTGTTTATGGAAGGGTTGAACCGATTTTTTATATTTTAGATTTAACCCTATTAATCTAACTTATAATAAAAGACTCAAAAAATGCCACATGTCATTCTCTTTTTCAAACCCATCAATTTTATTTATAATTATTTAATAAATTTCCTTTAATATTAATATTCATAACTAATATATATATATATCATTTGTTTTTATCCTTATCTTTATATAAGATTAATAAATAACTTCAAATTTGCAATTTAGACCCTTTGTTTTTTTTACTTTTAACTCAAAGTTTCTAGCCGTACAAAAAAAAAAAAAAAAAAAAAAAAAACTCAAAGTTTCTCATCTTTTGCAATTTAATCCCAACTGTTTTTTATTTTCAATTTTGGTCCACCATACTTATCATCTTTCCCAAGTTTTTCGTTTCGTTCTAACTTTTGTGAGTTAATGCACAGTAACGTGCGTGTGGGATTCAACATTTTTTTCGTATATTTTTTCTCGTTTGACTGGCCCGTCGCAACACATCTATTTTTCTCCGTTTAACAAGTTCGACCAACGCGCGGGTCCTGGATTGACTTAGTTATTTTTTTCTATTTTTTACGTTTCGGTTTAATTTCTCTGCAACGAGCGTTCGTGATTCAAAGATTTTACGTCTGCTTTTCGCTCGACGTTATTTTTTCGTTTTTATTTAATTTGTTTTTACGAGCTTTTCCGGTGTTGGTGGTCGCTGATAGTGGTATAGCATTGATACTACTTGACACGGTTTTACAACAAACGCTGCAACGGAGAGGCTTATTACTAATTTTTATAATACCTACGCAACATCCGGTTCTAAAAACATTGCTCTTAAATTAATATCCACTTTCAACGATATAAATGATGATCCAAAAGATCTTCATTGTCGGTCGGTCCATGTAACGGTCACGGTTTCTCTGTGATATTGCACTCCACCACTACCATACCCTTCTATTTCACAAAACCCATCCGCCGGAGAATGATCACCGGAATCCCCCTTCCAAACATCTTCTAATCCACCCGGAAAACCAGTGCTGCTCGTCAATGGCATCTCCTATTAAACATCATGCGTCCCCGAAATCATTTATTGAAAAACCAGAAATATCTCAACTGCACACATTTACTCTCTCCTATTAAATGATCCACTCGGTCAATTTTTCCAAAGTTCAGTTTCACTTCCGTTTTCAAACATGTGTCTTCTTCATCTTCTTGTTTTCTATACCATTCTGGTAATTACAGCCTCATCCGCAGTTGCCGGAGCAAATTGCAACCGGGTTTGTAAAGGAAGTGTTGTTCGTTACCCGTTTGGATTCTCCGACGATTGTAAAATTCGTCTTAGTTGTTCAAACACCGGTGAAGCTCGTATCAATAGACACCGGGTTGTTAATTTAACTAGAGATCATATACTGCTCAACCTTTCACCAAACTGCAACCGCCCGGTTAATAATATTCATGTATTCACTACCAAAAACTACGCTCTCACTAGACGTAACGGGTTGCTGTTGGATAACTGTAACCACACATTGAACGAATGTGTGGTCTCAACGGGTTTAATCCAGGGTCACTTCAACTCACCAATGTGCAGTAACCCAGCTAACAGAAGCTTAAGTTGTTACTCAGACGATTATAATATTAACGATGGAGTGGAGTTTATGAATTTGACTCGATTGGAGAAGGCGGGATGTAGGGGTCTGTACTCTTCTATTGTTGTCGATTTGGACCCGAACGTTATACAGAGGTCATCAGTGTCGATGGGGTTTGAGTTGGTTGAATTGGGGTGGTGGATCCAAGGGAACTGCAGTTGTCATCGAAAGGCGGTTTGTGCGAATGTGTCGTCGATTGATAATAAAAGGATCGGGTATCGATGCCATTGTTTTGATGGATATGATGGAGATGGATTTGTTCATGGTGATGGTTGCAGGAGAGGTTAGTGTATTAGTGATTTAATTTTATTTGCAGTTGATTAATTAAGAATACTTAGTTGTGATATTTGAGTTTATATTTAGTTAAAGAAAAAGTGTGGGCGCTCGGGGGGGCAAAAGCAAAAGTGCACTAATTTTTAACGTTATTTTACTAATTTCGTGAAAATAACGTTAAAAAGAGGGGATCGTTAATCAGGCATCATGTGGTGGCGTTGATAGCCGAAAGACAAGGGGGTACATGCACCAATTGGCGTTTGTCTCAATTGCTGAGTGTTATGTGCCTTATGTCCAAGGCTTGATGCAAAACCACAATCGAGCCGGGGGTCTCATTGGAAGCAGCCTCTCTATTCCTACGGGGTAGAGGTAAGGCTGTCTACATCCCACCCTCCTCAGACCCTACCTTAGCTTTGCTATAGGTGGGATATACTGAGTACGATGATGATGATGATGATTTAGTTAAAGAAAGAAAATAAGAAGATGAGTTGCCATTTTTGAATCATAGGGATTGATTATGGAGTAGACTATAAGGAAGTTAGATTATTTATTTTTTGGTTTGTTGTTCATCCATGTGTTTTTGTTGGTTGTGGTGAGTGATCTAATTGCTTTGACTTGGCAATGCCCAAATATGTGGATCTAGATAGATAGTTTTTATTAAATATCTATCTATCTTCTTTAAGGATCATGCAATATCATCCACATACTTGTACTTATTGAAGACCCCTCCACTCCCCCACCACAATAACACAAAGTAAAGAAATTATAGAGTACTAGATGATGAGTTTTTACTTTCGGGTAGAGGTTTTAGGTTCGAATCTAGGTTCTACTTGTTTTCTGTCTTTAACCCCTTTGAAGGCCACTTGTCTAGTGCGTTTTACCTGATCCATTGGTTAGCAGGGTGATGGTGGGATCTTTTTACGGGTAATGGACTGATGATTACGCACGTTCACTAAAAAAGGAGTATTAAAAACATATTAGGGAATAGAACACTAAAAGGAATAAGTCCATATCAAAGTTCAACCAAAAGCCATTAACTTTGAATCTTTGTAATCAAAGTGGGTTATCATTTCATTTTCGGGATGACTTTTCGTCTCCGTAGGTTTTAGGGATGTTGAATAAAATTGCTTTGGAATTTTATATTTGAATATTCGGTTATTAAGGTCGTTGTGCAGTGATAAAGGGTAACCTGCTTGTGATTGATTTTGAAAATTTCTTGATTTTGACTTTAGATGCAATAATTGTATTGTATGTTGAAAAATATAGATAAGATCATAGAGAAAGATGCTTTCTTGAAAGATCTGTATTTTGAATGTTGTATTTAGTCAAACATACAATGAATCAGTTCTGGATGAAGATCATCCACCACTATTGACTCTTCAATTCTTATAATATTTTTAGGTTTTCTTGATTTGAGCAAGGGCCTACAGCCCTGCAATGTGATATAAGGGGCGGCAATTTCGACACAAAATTAACCAGGTTTTTGGGTTGTCATATCTAGCCCGTTTAATAAACAAGTCGTGTTCGGGTTGACCTGTTTAATTACACGGGTAGACCTGCTAACCTGTTTTGACCCGTTTAACCCATTTTTACAACCCACCAACCTAACATAAATGAGTTAAACCCATATTTACAACTTGATTACTACCCGTCAACCCGTTCGACACGCTTAGATAAATAAGTTAAACGGGTCGTGTTCGGGTTACATGATCTTAAGTGTGTGTGGATTTGGGTTGATATTTTTACTCGAATGTCGTGTTCGGATTGTAGTATTATACAACTCAAACCGCAACCTGAAACTCGTTAACCCAACATGATATTCAGTCAATCAGTCTCGTTTACTTGATGCATGAAATTAAAAAACTGAACAATTGAGGTAATTGATTTAAAAGTAATTTATCTGTATTGATTTGCAACAGTGTCAAAGTGCAATGCTTCAAAATACATGTCTGGTGAATGTGGTGGAACTACAAGAGTAGCCGTTCTAATTGGAGGTAAGAAATTCAAATTCTGGTCACTTTTGGCCATTTTATGTAGTCAAACACCAATATTTTTTTTTCTGTATATTTCTTAGGGATTATTGTTGGAGCTTCTTTAGTGTCTACAATCGTGCTTATCTGTTCCTGCATCCGAAAACGAATAAATTTAAGAAAACACAAGAGTGCAAAACGCCTGCTTTCAGAGGCTACAGGGAGCTTAAATGTACCATTCTACCCCTACAAAGAAATCTCACGGGCAACAGACGGTTTCTCTGAGAAACAAATGTTGGGTGTAGGAGCTTACGCAACGGTCTACGCTGGTAAACTCAGTAATCATGAATGGGTTGCCATTAAAAAGATTAGACAAAAAGAAACACATGGAATTAATCAAATAATGAATGAAATCAAGCTTCTGTCGTCTGTAAGCCACCCGAATCTCGTACGCCTTTTAGGATTTTGTATCGAAGAAGGTGAACAAATCCTCGTGTACGAATTCATGCCAAACGGTACCCTATCTCAGCATCTACAAAGAGAAAGAGGAAACGGTCTTTCATGGATAATGCGGCTAGCCATTGCAACCGAAACCGCACAAGCAATTGCTTATCTTCATTCCTCTATGAACCCGCCTATTTATCATAGAGACATAAAATCCAGCAACATACTTTTGGATTACAGTTATAGTTCAAAAGTTGCGGATTTTGGTCTATCTAGGCTTGGGATGCTTGATGAGTCGCACATCTCAACTGCACCTCAAGGGACACCTGGTTATGTGGACCCACAATACCATCAAAACTACCATCTTTCTGATAAAAGTGATGTTTATAGCTTCGGTGTTGTTCTTGTGGAGATAATCACGGCTTTAAAAGTGGTTGACTTGTCAAGGCGTAACAGTGAAGTCAACTTGGCTGCTCTTGCGGTTGACAAGATTGGGAAAGGTCGTGTGGAGGAAATAATAGATCCGTTTTTGGAACCAAACAGGGACGCATGGACAACTTCCTCGATCCACAAAGTAGCTGAGCTGGCGTTTCGGTGCTTAGCGTTTCACGGGGACGTGAGACCTTCAATGACCGAAGTTGCCGATGAGTTGGAACAGATTAGACTCAGTGGGTGGGCCTCAACCGACAGTTATATAACCAAAGATAAAGATAACTCGCCTGTGACGGTGCAGGAGGGGTGGGTAAGCGAGCAGAGCTCACCGTCAATCAGTAGTTTGTTAAGCAACGTCGTCCAGTGAACCCTGAATTACGTTTCTCGTTTATAGCATGAGTTCGCATGAAGCATCGTGTAAATATTAATATTATGCATATGATCTCTTGTTGCTTTCGTTCAATTGTTTGTGTAACTATGTAAGACGCATTTGTTAGATCATTGGATCCTAGGTAAGCAATTTTGGCTTCCAGCATCTGGCGTTTTTATTGGTTAAACCGAAGAATATTTATAAAACAGCAGACTTATATATACAAGTACAACAACAATGCCCGAGGAAAATAGTCATTTTCAACAACGGATTCCCACCCATGTTGTGATTTACCGATGATAACGAAGTTTTGGCAAGCTATAAATAAAGAATAATCGCGTGGGAATATAGAAACAAGTACAATGTGTTCCAGGGTGGTGTGCAAGAGCGGCAGGAAGTTCGGGTGGGGAGGTTGTGGCGAGCATGTGAAGTTGGTGTATGGGGGCATAGAAAAGGGTAAGCATTGTATGTGTCGGTAGTGGCCTGGGGTTGTAGTTTCTTCATCTGAGACGGCAGCTACTGCTACATCTACTGCAGGTAATCATCGTTCTTTTTTTAGAAGTAAAGAACACCACTGGTCAAGTGTCGTTCGTGAATGGTTTCTAAATTTTAAGTTTTGAACTTTTGATGATCATAACATAAGTTTTATAATTGTATATTGGCAGGATAGATTGATTATTTTGAAAAGTGGATAAAAAGGAATTGTAACGTTGGAGGACGATGTGTTTCGTGTCGTTGGTTTATCAATTTTGTTTTGTGAAATGTAATATAACATTTAATCAAATAAAACTTTCGGTATAAATATGTAACCGGACATGTGTAATATATGCTAATATTGTTTCGCTTATGACGTTTTAAACGTAATTTAAGCTTGATACAAGACGCGTTTTAATAAGATTTAAGTGGGATAAGCTACTGTAATTTCGCGTAACTCGTGATGTGAAACATAGCAATCAGCACATCTGAACAAAACATAGCAATAAGCAAGAACTCTGCACCAGAGTTCCAGAAAAACAAACTGATGACCCGTTTAACCTACACTCTTGACGAAATCGAGGGCCCGTTTGAAGTATCTCAAGATGGCACCATCAAGTTCGACGAAAAAGACAGGATCGATTACGCTGCAGTGACTTCGCTTCCTGGTGGTGAGCGTGTGTCGTTTCTGGTTACGATCAAAGAACTTGTAGCATCGGGTAAACCCGAGAGCTTTTAGGGAATTTCTAGTGTCATCTTATAGAGGTTCTTCTTTCCTTTACCCAAAGGGCCGAAGCGTGTCCACCGGTTATGACAATGCGGTTGCTTTTCCAACTGGCGGTGAGGAGATGAAGAGGAACTTGTTATGGAGGAGAATGTTAAGAATACCGTGTCTTGTAATTCTATTGATCACCAATTTGTTTATATTACAATAATCTGTGAAACAACGCTAGTTAATAGCAGTCTATCTCTGTGAGTGTTTAGATAAGTTATAACATGGTGTTTATATGTGTCTAAAAATGAATTAAATAACGACCCTTGACTCGGGCCTTTTAAAACCCGGGTATTGTGAACCTGACCCGGGTATGATATGCGTTGTGAGAACCTGAACCCGGGTTTTTTCAACCCGATTTATACCCAGGTTTTATAATACCTGACACGGATTTTTTTTAATACCTGCACCGGGTTTTTTGATACCCGATTATGTATGCACTTTTCGAGACTTTTAGTTCCTAGTATTTTAAAAAAATTATGTATGCACTTTTATGATATGTAATCTTGTAATATTTTTAAGTTTCTAATATATTGGAAGTTTTATGTAATTAATGTTAAAGTTTATAAGCCAAAAAATGGAATTGGAAAAAAAATACAAAAAATACGAAATAAAAAACAGCATCGACATCGGGTTTTTTGCGTACCGGCATAGGGTTTTCTAATACCCGACCCAGAAACCGGGTTCTTTTATACCCGCAAATAGGTTTATATAAATAACCCGGTATTGAAAACTCGAACCCTAACCGGACCCGGGTACACCAGATATGGTTTTTCTAACCAATACTCGAACTCAAACTCAAACCCGAACCCGACCTGGGTATTGCCAATACCCGGAAAATCAATGCCCGGTGATACCCGAATCCGGGTATTAAAAAAACCCGGTTATGTGCACCTCCAATTTAGAGGCCCAAATACTTGATTAAAATATTAAACAATCCAAAAGAGACAGAGTGTCCGTGTCCAGAGTATTTCTTATATTTTCTTCCAACTCTAGATAAACCTCTACTAGTTTATTTAAACGACCAAGGCCCAAATACTTGATTGAAATGTCAAATAATAGAGTGGAGAGTATTTATTTTACTATAAATAAGCCCTACTAGGCTACTATGTGGACCACATATAACTTTAGCCCAAAGTCAAGAGCCCCAACTCGCAAGTGCTTGCTTAAAAACAGGAATAATCCAATAAAGCCCAGAACAATATTTTATTTTCCTTTTCCAGTCATATCCCACTCACTCCTGTCCAGGCTATTGTTTGACAGTAATTATCGAACATCTCAACTTCACTACTAGGGGAGACTCTAAGGAGGGGCAATGTGGGCTTCTGACAAGGGCACGTTTTTTTTCGAGGGCATAAAAATTTTAAAAATTCTCAGTTATATATAGATGCGAATGATTGTCCAGAAAAACTTAGACGATTTTCTTTTGTGTCTAAACTGTTCAAAGTGAAAAAGAAATATAAAAATATGATAAGTTGATTCTTTATTTACTATAGTGAAGGGGTATGGTCCCAAAAAGCCGCGTAGACCAATCAGGTCGCTCGCATGACTAATCTACAGACCTCGGGCGGACTACTTAGGCAAAGCCAAGCCGCGCCCGTGGCCAAGCAAAGGTAAAGCTCAGATTCTACACTTAGCATCTTGAGTAAAGACCCTCGCTCGCGCCGGACGACTGGACGCACACCAAAGGCCGCGCAAGGGTGGCGGCGTAGGTTCACTCCAAGAAGCACGAAAGGTACGAGTGGCAGAGGAGTAAGCCAATAAGCGTCCAACAGTCTATATTCTATCGTGCTCAACGATCAACAATCGTGCAGGGGACAAAAAGTACACAAGGACGCCTACGTGGCACCATTCAGGGGGCGGCGACAACTACCCCATGATCTCCACTCACCTGCTGATGTCAGAGAGACAACAAAGATGACAACCCGGACACGTGGCTCCAATCAAGGTGCGCCAACACCGAAGATCTTCTAGAAGCACTAACGGTCGTCACAAAAGAGACAAGACGGATATTCCTTGTTCTTGTCTCCGGGCCCAAGGCCCAAGGCCCACAGGTCACAACCTATCTCCTTCTACACTACTCCGGCTATAAATAGGGACCTTCATACACATGTTAAATCATTCTGCTCTCTACTCTCTCACCCTTAACACACACTTATTTCCTCAAAACAAGTACTTATCCTCACGCTGGTGAGTGGTTAAGAGGGAAACCCCCATATTCCCCTCTTAACGAGCTTAACGGGGTGTTGATTGTTTTGCAGGAAGGATCATAATTGAGCTCATAAATGATTAAGAAGATAACCATTATGGTTGAAACATAAACCAGACTAATAAACTTAAAATTAGTTCCGTGTTTCTACATATAGGTTTAGGATGATCATTACATTCATATATCATTATATCATAACTACCCGAGCTCACATTGATATAACTTGTATGGAAAATAATTGTAGACATGTAGAACAAAGTGTGTTCATCTTCATCCAATTCATTAATCTAACATTAACATGTATGCCAAATGTGTGTTGTTTAAAACATCTTTGAATATTCTTTCGAAAAAGCACTAAAAGAATCAAGATTTGTTGGATCAACCAACCAATAATTTTAAATCTTTAAAGATGAATGTCCTATATAATTGGCAATTTTCCCATGTAAGTTCTTCACTAGTTGAATGTTGCCTTGAATAAATTTCTATTAATGCATATTCTCCTCATAAGTTGTTGCAAGTGGGAAGATTAAAAAAAATACCATACATATATTATATAGACTATTAGAACGGGTATCGGTTTTTTAATTTATAATCAACAACCAACATCACAGAAGAAGAACAACCAAACTTTTCTGTAGCATATTCATTATTAACATTGTTTAATAATCAAGCATACGTGTGGATTATCATTTGATGTATAAGTTTGACCAGCCCTACAGCCAGATCATGATACCGCATGTCTGCATGGGTCACCTCCTTAAATGAAGTATGGATCCATGGATCACGGGGATGGATCTTGTTGAAGATTTTCAGACAACACAGATAAGCTTGTTGTAGAAAAAACATTTATATATGACCAACACTTGCATGCATAGGAACAATGGTATTTCTTAAATCTAGCCATAGTCATTGCTGGTACAGTTTTCTTGTTTTGTTGCCGGTTGTTTGGTGAACTGTTTAACGTGGCAAGTGATTAATATTTGGAAATCCAGTAGGTTTAGGGAGAATTTGCCTACGAATGGAATCTGTGAGTGTGGATCTCAAGGTTTATGAATTTTGTAGAGAAATAAAAATTGGTTTTTACACAAAATGAAGACGACTCTTAGCTAGTGGAGCCTAATACAGCTTTGCTTTGCACATGATTTCTGTATATATTTTATATTATTTCAACGTTGATGAAGCTTATGTGGATGGTTGAATGAATTATAGTATGTTTAGGGAAGTTTCCTTGTAGCATGCTTTGTGCTTCAATAGTTTAAATTAATTTTTTTATAGAAAAAATAAGGAAAAAAAGGGAAACCAAAACCAACATAATCTATACCTATATAAATAAGTAAGAGCATCCACAATAAGGCCCCTTAAAAACACCTAAAAACATGTCCAGTCAGCTGCCACATCAGAAAAACACTCACCCTTCAAAAACATCAAAAACCCACCCAATAAGAAAATACAAAAACACATAAAAACATTGCCAAATCATCACCACCTTTATATATTTAAAGTTTTTTTTTTAATTTATCACCCAACCCCCCACCCTTTGGCCCCACCACCTGACAAAAAGCATCCCAAATATGCGTTCTTCATCAAATATGAATCTCAAATACATGGGGAAAAAATGAATCCCACAATAGCAACAAATGGATGAGGTGGAAAAATGGCAAAAAACAACCTAAAAAAACAAGCTATTGGGGATGGTCTAATTGGTTGCACAGCCTAGTGTGTTTTTTTTCTTCTGTGTAACACACAGATAAGGGTAGGGGCGCTCCACTAGTGATGGTTTTCTATCACTCACAACACACCCAATCATTGTCTACAACGTCATTGAACTTGATTCCATCACTAGTGATGGATTTTACTAGGGGTGTCCATCACTAGTGATGTTTTTTTTTTAATTATAAATTAACAATAACAATTTCATTTAAATAAAAATTACATTAAATAAATTCTAAATCTTTGTAGTTTGAAAGATTGTATTTTTTTATGTTTGAATGATTGTATTTTTCGGTAATTTTTGTAGGTTGAAACTCTGAGTTTTGTGTGTATATATATAGCATCACAATCACAGAAGGTTTTTTATATAAAAAAAAAAAAATTCCTCCAACGGTCATATTCCTCTTAAACGGTCATCAAATTCGAAATTCAATGCGTGATAACGACCATGCGTCACCAAGTCCACGCGTGAAAAAATGACGGTGGCAACGGTGTATAACGTGTTATGACGCGTGGATTTTGGCCATCACGCGACGCCCCGCGCACCCTAATAAATAAGTACATGTTTGCGTCACATGTCAAAATTATAAGAGCCCGACATTCTTTTACGCTTATCTTGTTTCAGGTAAGTAATCATATAATTTCTTAATTTTAAATTTTTTTAAAAGTTAATTAAAAAATAATATTAATAAAGAATAATAAATTAAAAAGTAATTTCAATCATATCACATCTCAAAATATTGTTTTATAATTTTCTAAATTATTGCTAACTATTTAATATTTACGTGTTCAACTTCTGAAATACACAAGTTTTCTAACCTATATATATGGTGAGTTAGCTTACAAAGTCATTTTGACGTACAAAGTATATGAAGACACCATAATGCGACCCCTCTCCTTGGACGACGGTTAAATCCGCCTGTGCCATTATCACTTATACAAATATATCATAATTACACATAACTTAACTACACTATTAAATAATTGCACAACCATATATAACACGCAACATATTAATAACGTCTAGGGTTGTAAACGATTCGAACGTTCAGCGAACAGTTCGTGAACTATTCCACGAGAATTTCGTTCATGTTTGTTCGTTTAATAAATTAACAAACATGAACAACAAATTTCGTTCGATAAGTTAAACAATCGAACATGAACAGAGGTTGCGTTCGTTTATTTATGCTCGTAAATGTTCGGTAATGTGTTCATTTATGCTCGCTCGTTTATGTTCATTTGTGTTCATCCATTTAAATGTTTTTTATGTTAAATTTTATTTTATTGGTTTTACTTTTTTTTTTTAAATTTAAAACCATAGTTATACTATACGTATCCACCAACATTCATTTCAATTTCAATTTGTGTTAAAGTTTGACAAACTTCTTAATTTTTGTGTTAATTATTTTTATGATAATTATGTTAACTATATTCACATAGTTATAACAAGTATTTAATTATATTTGGTGGAATTCGTAATCTTTCTAATGAAAAACGCAGATTTTGTTTTAAAATGAATATTTAACGTTTGTTTGTGTTAATTTATGTTCATGAACATTTGTTTGTGTTCGTCTACATTCGTTCACGTTCAGTAAGTGTTCATGAACATGTTCATTTAATGAACACGGACAAGAAATCTCTTTCATTAAGCGTTTATGAACCGTTTATGAACATTTTCATTCTTTAATGAACGAACACGAACAAGGTCTTGTTCGTGTTCGTGTTCGTACGGTTCGTTTACAACCCTAATAATGACTCAACCGAAGTTTATAATTACGATTTAATATTAAATAATTATACACTTTATAAAAAATCAATTAAAAAGTATAGCAACACTATACTCAAATGAAAGAGAATAAAATCTCTACCAAAGTAGTGTTGTCCCATAGAGGATTGAACATTAACGATCTCATTTGAGTATAGTCTTGCGGCTGGCGTTTGGGGTGAAGTGTGTAGATAGGGTAAAATTTCAATCCCTTCGAATTGTGTGGACATGAAATCGATTACTACAACTTATAATGTACAAAATACCTGATTCTAGACCTGACTTGGAACCGGTTCCAACTCCAACCCACTAAACTGCACGAATCATTTCCCAATTAATATTTGTTTTTTTCAATTTTGTGTATCGTTACTTTTTTTTTTTTTCTCTTTTTTTTTCTCAATACTTGGAATTTGTCTTCTCCCTTTTTTTTTGTTTTCTCCTTTTTTTCTCATTACTTGGAATTTGTCTTTTCCCTAGCTTGGATCCTTGGAAAAAAGTTACTGAACATGGGCATAAATGTAAATTGGTAATTGCTATTGGACAGCATAAAATATAAATAGCCATAAATTGTAAATTGAGCAAAGATTTCAGTGGGCTGTAGCGGTGCCATATTCTTCTTCTTCCACGTGCTCGTTTTTTGCTCTGGCACCATGGCTCTGTGGCTTTAATACGCTCGCCACGTAGTACATCACTATATCACCCTTCAACTTCCCACAAATTACGAAAATACCTTCACCCCACCTATTATTTTGTCTTTATTATCATTCATTCAAACAACACCCTATATTTAGGGCCTGGTCTATTCGCACACGGCATTAGTCTATTTGCACACTCGAAGCGCCCCGCTTTGGCCATAGCGGGGCGCTTTGGCCAAAGTCAACAGACAAGGACAAGGACTGACTTTGTCAGTCCTTGTCTGTTGACTTTGGCCAAAGCGCCCCGCTATGGCCAAAGCGGGGCGCTTCGAGTGTGCAAATAGACTAATGCATTGGCTGGAATTTGTGTTGATTTTTTTTTGAAATAGGTGAGATGTGGGTTAGTTTGGTAGTGTTTTTTGGAGGAAAAAATTGTATTTGAGTTTTATAATGGGTGGCCTTTATAATACGTTGTTTTATAATTACGTTTTTTACGTCATTATTTTTATAGAACGTATATAATATAAGTGCGTCTTTATAAACTGTTAACCTAGTTTATTTTGTTAAATTAAACGAACACGTTAAATAAATTGTACAGAAAACCATAAGAATTAAACGTAAACAATCCAACACCAACGTGATGTAAATAGAAGATTAACTGCAATATATATATATATATATCAGTTTGTACATACAAAACAAAAAGGTACAACTGACTGCATAATACATAACAAAACACTATACAAACAAACTAAGATACTAATCCTCGTGCGGTGGGGACGGTGGGAGGGGAAGTGGAGGCAACCCAGCGACCTCTCGTAGAGAAACGAGCGTCTCGATGATCCAGTCCTGGCGTGCGGCCTGGCGTCTGAGGCGCCGGTCGAAGTCCCGAGCCACCTCACGCGCTACCGGAGGCAGGTCAGCGTAAACGTGCTGCGGGTACTGTGGCGGCTCAGGAGCTGGCTGAACTGGTGGTACCGGGATCTCCTCGATATGCTCCTCCTGAGCCGGATCCTCTAATACAGGCTGAGCCTGAGCCTGAGGCTGAGCCTGAGCCTGAGCCTCAGCCTGAGGCTGGCCCGGGAACTCATCGAGTCCCAGAGCCTGTAGCTGAGCCTGCCGAGCGGCCGCCTGCTCAGCAGGAGGGGCCAACACTCCAGGCCTCAACTCAATAACAACCGGGATGACCTCCGGCACCGGCTCCGGCTGCCAAATCTGCCCGTCCATGCCCCTAAACCTCAGACCAACATCAAAGCGACGGGTGATCTGCATGCTAGAAACTGACGCGCGGCCCAACCTGGTAGACGGGACCGGATCGGACAGCAGCGGATCTCCCTCGAGCACGATCCCGAGCGAGCGTGCGATGGCGGTGATGAATGAGCCAGTGTGCACCCACCCGCGGAGCTGCCGGTGGTATGCGGTGGCAAAGTAATCTGCCAGGCAGGCTGCTAGATTGCAGGGCTGGCCCCGCAGTAGGCAGTATAGAAAGAAAAGGTCACTGAGGTTTTCCAAGTTATACCTGTATATTTCCTCGGTCGTAGACTCGCACAATAACGAAAATGTACGTACGAATTCTTTCCATTCCTTGTCAGAGAATTTCTTCTTGCTGTTCTTATTAATATTTTGTTGAATATGGAACCGACAAAGATACTTATGCGCTTTTGGAAAAACTTGTTCACACGCGTTCATCAGCGCAAAATCCCTGTCTGTTAAAATCACGCGCGGTTCCATACATCCTACCAGCATAGACTTGATCCTCTGCAACACCCATAGGTAGTTCTCTGACTTCTCAGCGGAAATTACCGCACAAGCAGCCGTAAACGATTTGTTTGTCGACGTCATGCCTACGACCTGAACAAATGGCAGGTTGTACATGTTCGTTTTGTAGGTGGCGTCAATCATTAGCACATGCGGGAAGGCACACCACATATTGAATGATCTTTCGTGAACAAAGAAGACATCTTCAACTTCGTTTGATATCTCATTCGTGCGCATGTAATAAGTGTAATTTTTTTCGAGAAGAATGCTTTCAAGTTTTTGCATCGGAGACTTACCGACATTTTTTTCGGCGTTGATCTTCTGAACAGCGTTGTGTATATCTTTCGGAATAAGCTTTCTAGCCGGATTGTTTTTTGTCAGCGTTCGCCAGATACTTTGGTTGGGAATGTCTTGCTCTGCCAGCTCCTTAACCAGTTTTGTATCCTCCGAAGAAAGCCTTCTCGCATACGCGTGACCCTCTAAGTTTTCAATAGGAGTGTGGTTATGCTTCGCCTTCGTCACCTCGATCCTCCAAACACTTCCGGATGATTCCGAAAACCCGATCATCTCGAACGGGCAGCCTATTTTCTTGCTACCCGTTTTCCTCTGTGTAGCTATACTCTTATGCTCCCCACCAAAAGTACATTGAAACCAAATCTTGTAATTCTCTCCTCTTTTATTCGACCTCTTAGTCACAATGAGGTAACCGTTGTCTTTTGCCGTGTCTTGTACCCAACGCACCAACTCTTTACGTGACGAAAAGGTCTGCGTCGTATCAAACGAAAACGTAACCGGGTAACAGCCTTCCTCGTCAACAGACACATCCCCCGGCTCACCATCGTCACCGAGGTCCGAATATACTTGATGTTCAAAGTTGTGCTCGCCACTGTAACCGAAATTCGAATAACCTTGTAAGCTCTGTTGACAACTGTAACTGTCGTTTGGACCACACTCCTGCTGTACAAAGCTGTACTCGCCACCGTAACCGAAATTCGAATAACCTTGTTGTGCGTAAGGGTCCTCCACAGGGGTATTCAAATCCAGCGTCACCGTGTTATCACGATGAGATGGAGTTTGACGACGTCGTTTCCGCTGTGAATGAAGAAGAGGTGCTTCAGCTTGGGCAGCTGTATTTTGCGCTGCCGGTGAGCCGGTTGAGGCGGCGGCTCAAGCCGGAGGAGATGGCGGCATTGGCCGTGAAGGCCAGCTCGGCATTGGCGAAAAGTGGTGGTGATAAATGTTTGTATTTTACACCGGCGTGTTCGAGTAGTGCGAAGAGTTCGGGTCGGGTTTCGGATGTGGGGAGTGTCGGATCTAGAGGGAGGAGTGGTGGTAGGAGACGTAACTTTACGGCAATGTTGAGTGCCATACCTGAATAGAGAGAGTTGTGATGACGGATTTAGAGCATTCACATCCAAACCATCAAATTATACATACATTCCACTAAAAAACAACTCCTATATCAATATATTTCCACTAAAAACAAATACTTTTTCTCTCTCATTTTCAATTAAATAATATTATCATCACATTTTTCTCTCTCCTTCACTCACAACCACTTTCAATATATATTAAAAAAATTTTACTGGGTGAACAGTGTCCCCCCAAATATACAGATGAACAGTAACATTTTCTCTCTCCTCCACTCACAACCACTTTTTATACCCTTTATAATATAAAAACTTCCCCTCACATATTTTGATGGATAGAATGTGAATGCTCTTAAAGATGTTAATATGTTTGTAAATAGTGTAATGAGTTTTTACTTTTGTAGGTTGAAAATAGCTTTTTAGTTTTGGGGGATTTTCCAACTTTACCCCTGAAATGAGTTCAGAGTTTTTAATTAGAGATATCCATGTTCATACATTTCTATTTTGCATCTTTTCCATTAAATTATTATTATTATTATTTTATTATATCTCAAATAGTGAACACATTATTAGGGTTAGGTTTAAGTATCCTTAATTTAAAATTAACTACACGACAAAACAAGGGAGACTTCTAGCAATTTAAAAAGAAAAAAATCATGATCATCATAATTACATTCACCGACAAGAGTTGTATGCATCTTGGTTCGTTTGACATCTAAAAATGTATATGAACGTTAATGATCTGGTTTGATGTTCTAATGTTAAGTACTTGAGTTCCTCCGATGGAGAAAAACTTGGTGTATTTGTGACCTAGGTTCGATTCTCAATCTTCCCATTATTTCCTGTGGCATCCAGGTGAAGGACGAATACGGGCGGCGCTGGTTCATCTTGGATGAGAGGCAAGGTTTTACCGATTATTCCATTGTCGTGTCTTCGGCCGGGTTTCCGCGCATCTGGGAGAGCCAAGGGACTAACGGTGGTCGAGTAGTCGACCTTCGTCACAACGCCTGGTGTCATGATGATTAGCACGTCATTCCTTCCCATTAAAAAAGTACTTGAGTTCCATATCAGAGGACCTAATTAAGACCAAGGCCAAGTTCTAATGTCTTTCAGTGGTATCTTTTTGTATGGTGATGTAGTTCTTATTTAAGGGTCAAAACATTACCCACTTAACTTCTATATATAAACGTTCATTTCAGAGTCAATAATATAAGACGTAGCTTTATTTCAAAGCTAATAATATAACGCATTCATTTCAGAGTCAATAATATAATACGTAGCTTTATTTCAAAGCTAATAATATAACACATTCATTTCAGAGCCAATAACATAATACGTAGCTTTATTATTCATTTCTGAGTCAATAATATATAGTACGTAGCTTTATTTCAAAGCTAATAATACAACGCATTCATTTTAGAGTCAATAATATAATACGTAGCTTTATTTCAAATCTAATAATATAACACATTCATTTCAGAGCCAATAACATAATACGTAGCTTTATTATTCATTTCTGAGTCAATAATATATAGTACGTAGCTTTATTTCAAAGCTAATAATACAACGCATTCATTTTAGAGTCAATAATATAATACGTAGCTTTATTTCAAAGCTAATAATATAACGTATTCATTTTAGAGGCAAAAATATAATACGTACATTTGTTTCAAAGCTAATAGCAAGCCGATGATATCGCTCTTCATGTAAATGTTTTCTCACTTTTTATTGGTAGAGTTAATGTAAAATGTTGGGTTTATTATTTTATACAATAATATGTTTGGTGTTGTATATTTCAAAGCGATTATAATTTGTCCTTGTAAAATAGGTAAATATGTTTGGGATACAACACACCAGGCGAATGATATTGCAGAAACCCAAATAGCAACTACTTCATGTAACATTTAAGTAGTTTAATGATTAAAATCACAAAATGTAAACTATTTTGGCTCTAATGTCCTTAAAATTATGAACAAATCAGGTGAATTTGAACTTAATGTCTAAGCAAGAAAGTAAGCTCGGAAAATAAAAACATACAAAGTTCAATTCGAAGCTAGAAATAGAGGTATAAAGTTGGACATATATATCAAGGGTGGAGATACAATAGGAAGTTTATTTGGCTAGGAAGGCTACAAAGTGATCTTGACCATCCATTTAATTAATCAAGGGCTAAGATTAAATGAATGAAATTGAAGCAAAAAAAAGAGGCGCGTGGGTTTGTTAGGGGCATTCTAGTCAATCCAGCACAATAGTTTCTCTCTCCTCCAATTCCCCCCATTTTTTAAACGTTAATAATTTTTTCATACGACATTATTTTTTTATAAAATTGCACCAAAAAACTAGCGTTTTTTTATCTTTAAAACGAGTATACTATTGCTATATTTTCGAAAAAAAAATTTGAAAACTCAGTTGCGTAAAACGCAATGAAAAAAAAAACGTAAAAATGACTTTTTCTAAAACGCAACGCACCAAAAACACAAAAAAATGTCTTATTTCTAAAACGCAATGACCAGAAAACACAAATAAATGTCTTATTTCAAAAACGCAATAGCCTAAAAACACAAAAGAAAGTGTACTTTATAAAACGCAATGGACAGAAAACACTTAAAAATGTCTTATTTCTAAAACGCAATGCCTAGAAAACACATAAAAATGTCTTATTTCTAAAACGCAATGGCCTAAAAACAAAAAAGAAGTTGTTCTCTCTAAAACGCAATGAACTGAATACACATAAAAATGTGTTTACCTAAAACGCAATGAGTAAAAACACTTTAAAAATGTTTTATTTCTAAAACGCAATGACCAGAAACTGTTGTTCACAGAACCAGAAACTGTCTAAAACGCAATGACCAGAAATTGTTGTTCATAGAACTAGAAACTGTCTAAAATGCAATGACCAGAAACTGTTGTTCACAGAACCAGAAACTGTTGTTCACAGAACCAGAATCTAACTAAAACACAATGACCAGAACCTGTTGTTTACAGAACCAGAAACACTGTCTACGAATGCAGTTTTCCAGAGGCAATTTACAGAAAATTATTTTTTCCGAGCTGAACCCCAGCCAGGGGCTCTGCCCCTTTGACCCCGCCAGGGGCTGCCGCCCCTGGGGCCCCGCTACCAGGGGCGCTGCCCCCGGACCCCCGCCAAGATCATAAATCGCAATGACTAAATCAAAAACCCATATCGTAAAAATGAAATTAAAGAATTTCTTACATGGATCGAAATGATTTCTTTAACAATTGACGAAGTTTGAATGATTGAAACACTTATCAGCGCTCGAATCGAACGAATCGAGTGATTATCTCCAAAATCACTGGAAAAAACGAGATTTTTTATTAAATTAAACTGGGTTTTCTTCAAAAAAGCTGAAGAACACGTTGATCGGGTGTTTGAATCATTGATTTGTGATGAAAATCGCACTATAATGTAGTAATTATTGAGATAGAAAGTGAAGAAATGGTTGAAGATGGTGGGTTTTGAAAATGGTGGGTTTTGAAGTTACTGGGTTTTGAAAAGGAAGAAGAAAGGGTTGGATTGACTAAAATACTCTTTTTCTTTATTTTAAATGTTGCCACATGTCCTAATCCTATTGCTTGCTTCCTACACTTCCTAGCCAAAATAAACTTCCTATTTGATCTTTTCCCTATATATCAAAAGCTGAAAAATCACAAACATACAAGGTTTGGTTCGATTCGAGGTTGATTTCGGTTAAAGTTGGTTAACGAAGACACATTAACTGTAACCATAATCAAATATTCGGTCATGCAAATTCATTTTAATGTAAATAGTCGATTTTCAATTAACTGTTCGGCTTTTGCTCACCTTCATTCGACACTTCCCACACCTTCTCTCATTTCCACAACACCGCCACACCACCTTCTCTCGTAATTCTCTTTCTCTTCCTTAAGAGCATCTCCATCACTTGTATATGTGCCAAATATGGAATTCCATACCTATTTTAGTTCTAATAATGATTAAGCAACCTTCAAAGTTGAAACTTGATTATCTATGTCTCCGTAATCAAACCAAACCGACTTTGCACACCTCTTATGTGGGATGACTCGTCTCACCCTAACATGTTAAAAAAAGAAAATATCACATAATTTACTTTTAGAGTAAATTACGATTTTGGCCCATGTGGTAGTATCTTTTTAATCCTATCAGCCCAAAAACGAATCTTTTAGCGAATCGTTTGACATCTGAGCCCTTAACGTCATATTTTCTAACCCTTTTAGCCCCCGTAACTAACCTCATCCATTTACTTGGTTAAAAACTGGTCATGTGCCCCTCACATGAGTGCATTTATGTCAATTCACCCACCCATTTATAAAACCTTCAACAAAAAAACCCATCTACATCTTCTTCATTTGAGCATCCCAAACCCTAAGGGTCTGTTTGTTTTTTGTCAAAAGCACTTCAGAACCTCTTATGTCTGCCCCACGCAGACCACGCGCAGACGTTTGAGTCTGCAGTGTGTTTGTTTTCTTGAAGTGCTTTCATTAAAAAAGGTCTTCAAGACCTCTTCCTCAAACAGATGTGGACTAGTGTCTTCAAAGCTCTTCTATCCTCTTCCTTCCTCACTGCTCTTTCAAAACAAATAAACCCTAGCATCCATCCAGCCGAGACTTCAGTTTGATCTCCACCTCCACACATATGGCTGCCATCTTCCCGTTGTGATACGTACGCCGCCGACCACACCTCCGTCGAAGCCACCACACCTCCGTCGACTCCACCTCCTTCTTCTCCACAGCGACCATAATTCGTTTGTTGTGAAGAGATTGAACAAAGCCACCACACCTCCGTCGACTCCACCTCCGTCGACTCACCTCGATCTGATTTCACCGAAACGGCAGCCGCACCTTGTTGTTTTGGTCAATGGTTTGATCGGAAGGTTAGTTGTTAGGTTTTTGAATATTTGTGTTGTCGTTGTTTGAGTTTTGAACGATTCAGATTTGAACGATTCCGTTTTGAACTATTCAGATTTGAATATTTGTGTTGTCGATGTTTGAGTTTTGAACGATTCAGATTTGATCAGTTTCGGTGAAATCAGATCGATTTCGTTTGATTTTCGGATCATTTCGGCGAAACTTTTGAACGATTCAGATTTGAATCTGTTGAAATTCAGTCTGTTTAGATGATTTTCGATTGAAGATTGATACATTTCAAACTGACTCGGATCTTTCGATGTATCCTTTGTCTATATCGGATTGATTCGATTGAGTTTCGGTGTGATTCCGGACATTTCGGACAAGTTTCTTTGGTTCGATCAAAGTTGAAAACATTTCGGATTGTTCTTATCACTTAAAAATTGTATGAACGGTTGAAACTGGAAAAAAAATAATGTAAAGAATTTTGTTCTTTTCAATCAGTTTCGGTGAACAATCGAAGTAGAAAGGA
The DNA here is from genome assembly GCA_030545235.1 of Helianthus tuberosus. Taxonomy (NCBI): domain Eukaryota; kingdom Viridiplantae; phylum Streptophyta; class Magnoliopsida; order Asterales; family Asteraceae; genus Helianthus; species Helianthus tuberosus. The sequence continues at coordinate 145,073,855 of CM060432.1, forward strand.
TTTGTAAGTAGATTTTGCTTGATACCTTACCTGCAGATCTGAATTAAATTTCAAATATTATGGTTGTTTTAGATTGTTGTTCGAACTATCGAAGTAGTTTACTGATGCGCATGTTAAGGAAGTAGTTTAGATTAAAGAAGTTAAAAAACACTTTTGTAAAACAAACAGTCTTCTTCTTGCAGACTGCAGAGGTTTGGCCCACCTCTTCAGCTGCAGATGTCTGCAGATGTGGTCCGCAGACTGCAGACGTTTTACCTCTGAAAAAACAAACAACACCTAAGTCATCACTACCACACCTACCACCAACAGATCCGGCCACCACCGCACCTGCCACCAACAAATCCAGCCACCACCACACCGCTACCGTTAGATCCGGCCACCACCGCACCTGCCACCAACAAATACGGCCACCACCACACCACCTATAGGTGAGCTAAAAACCGAAATAACCGAACCGTAACTGAAATAACCGAAAAATTCAGACGGAAAAACAGACCTGAAACAAAAACTAACAAATTGGTATGCGGATTTACGATGTGATAAACATCCTATATCGATTGAGGATCGACAGGTTAAGAAGCTTCGAAGGAAGCAAGTACCAATTGTAAAGTTCAAATGGGATGCCCGTAGAGGTCCCGAGTATACGTGGGAGGTTGAGTCCACGATGAAAGAAAAGTACCCTCATCTATTTCAGTAAATCTCGGGGTCGAGATTTCTTTTAAGGGGGTGAGGATGTAACACCTCGAAAATTTACGTCCTATAATGTCTTGACACGTGTCATAACCTTTGAACGTATGAAAGAATGTCCTTGAAGGACTAAAGTTGACAAACAATGAAACTGTGTAAATATAAGGGTTCAAAGTGTCAACAATGAATAAATATACTTTACAATAACCCTACATGATGTTTATAACCTTAAACGAATGGATCATGGATCATACGAAGCGAATTGTGAAAGAAAGTGAGAGATTACAAACTACAGGGGTTAAATGTGTCAACATGTTAAAGATATACCTCTGAGTGACCTGATAGCAAACCCGAAGCCTTGTAACGATTAATTATGCTCACTAGAATGCACCATAAAAATTTCACCAAGTTTCGTTATCATATGAGAAAGTTATGATAAAATTCGTGTGTGAGGGTTAGATTCGTCAACATAGAAAATTAGGGCTTTTCGGGTGATCACAAAGTTACCCGAGGACGTGACAAAGTGGGTATAAGTATTAAAGCCCCCATATGTCAAATATAAAGCCTCTTAATGCAAGAAACAACTCGAAAACGACCTTTCGGGGGACCAAGGGCCAAAATGCAATTAAAGAAAAATGGGAAACCTGAACATAAGGCTCAGGCGGCCCGCGTGAGATTTAACAAAATGTGAGGCGGCCCGCGTCAGACTGCCAGAACCAGAAAACGTGTACAGGTGCCTGTTTCAGTCCCTTAACCGACTTAGATCGACTTTGGGTAATACAATGGGCTTCCTATCATGGTTTTGAGACTATAGGGGACACATGTAATGATCCTTGAACCTTGGTAGACCCATTTGGCATCCATCTAACATGATTAAAGTTCATATATAAGTCACAAAGTTGCAACATGCAACCACACTTCATTTCTGGACATTTTGAGGAGCTCAAGACCTGATACAAGACTTCTTAATCATCCATTAGACTTATGTAAGTATGCTTGACCCTTCTAAATTAAGTTTTGGTTAGTTTATAGCCTAGAAATCAAACCGTCGTAACTACGGTTTGACTTAGCGATAAAACACAAACGGTCCAGAGTTTTGTCGAAGCGAAAGTTGTTATAAGTTGGTATTTATATGGGTAATAAACCCCTAAAAGGGCACTCACTGATTCCAATCCTAACTAGGTTGTTTGTCGAGTCAAACGTTATCCGAAAAAGTCAACAGAAATGGTATTTTCGATTTAACGCATGATTAACGATGTAAAAGGTGTATCACCTATTTTATCATTCTTATAAACTGATAATAAGTATAAAAACTTGTCTACGCTTGTTCGATTCGACAACTTTCTGTTTTGAACCGATTCGGAACCGAAAGACGCAAAAGTTTGACTTTTGCTTTGACCTCAGTTCTGACCCGGTTTTGATAGGTTTAGACATGCCTTAAAGTTCTATTAGGACCTAATTACATGTTGGTATAACCCTCTGCGTTTATACCACTTGAAACCTCGATTGTCCGACGGTTCCGTTAATTGCCTAAATAATGACCATATTACCCTTATAGCCATAAAACGAGATTTTTAGAAATATGAAAGTAAAATAATCTTAGTTACTGATTATTGATCATGTCTGCAAAATTTCACGTCAATCGGAAGTCTAGATTAGGAGTTATGCTTAATGACGTAATTATAACGTTTATTAGTAATTAAACGGCGTCATTAGCGTAAAACCTATCTAAACCCAATTTTTAACACCAAACCTTTTACCCACTGATGTTAAATAATATTTTGGGATTTTTGAAGATTTTTAATTATTTTTAAAACTGATCATAAGCTAGGATTATCGCCTTAATTCGGTTAATACCGAATATACCCTTTTCGGCCATAAAATGAGTTTTACAAATCCTTTTGATACCAATCCAATTGCTACTGATTTCAAATAATAAATAGAGTATTTTGAACCTGTTGAACTGATCAAAAAAACTCAGAATCCAATATTAACCCGTAAATCGCTTAAAACGACATTATACGCGTATTAAACGCATAGTTAGGGTTTAAAACTATTTTGGCATATAAGACTTATAACCAAATGTTTTAACCTGTTAAAATAAGTTATTTTACTGATTTATTCAGACCCGGATCACAGAAGCTTAATTGATCCCTTTTATAATCTTTAAAATAACCAAAATACCCCTAAGGGGCTTAATATGAGATTAAACTCGTTTTGGGCATAATGGAAGGTATCCTAATGATATCACAACATATTTAAGGCATGTTAACTTAGGAAACCTGTTTAGGACTCTTATGGTTACCCGTTACGCTTCATAAGCGTTCGGTTCGGTTTATGTAACTAGTTTACATAAATTAGCCGAAACGGGTCAAACCTTATCGGTTTTATCTCAAAATCCAGAGTGTGTATAATATACCCATATTATACAAGTCTCCAAACTTGTCGGGTCTAAATCACATTCTATTCCGGTCTTCGCCTTATCATGCGTTTGAACCGTATCTTCTCTTTGAAAACTAATCGGTCTAAGCCAAGGCTTAATAAAAGACCCGTTAGGATTCTAATAGGTTATTTAAAAACCTTCGTTCCAGATTTAGGAGCCCAGTAAAAGCTATCTGTACTTGCTGATTTGATACGGCTGGGATTGAATTTATATTTAGCTCAGGTAAATACTTTTAACTTATTTTCCCTATACGGGCTTGGGGTACGGTATATAAAATACCGCTTGGTCCGGCATTGAATCTTTAATCGAATAGAGGTTAAATCATTGATATGCTACGTTTTGAAATGTTTTGTTTGCTTAAAGCCTTTGGGGGGTTAATGACCGTTGTCCCGGATATCCCTGGCATCATTTTACGAAATGGCCACGACCTTAGCACTCAGGTGTAGGCGTACACCTGTCAGTGTCTCATTGAATAAAGTGGTGAGTCAATTGATCTTTAACCCGGTCTACGGATTGGGCAACTGAACGCATAAGAAACATGTAATTCGTTTACAAGTATTATATTTAAATAATTATCCCAAGTTATAAAATATTATTTGTGCCATGTGCATGCAAATCAATCGTTTTAAAAACCTTTTCAAATGAGTCGGTTGATTGTATTTACCAGTGTAAACTGACGTATTTTCAAAAAGGCTAAGTGCAGGTACTAATCGGAATTGGCTGGCTACTCCTAGCATCAATAAAGAGTTTCGCAAGCTTAGATGCCTAAAGTCTGTTGAACAGTGTTATTTTATTTTCGATCCGCCTATGGATCCTTTACTTCCGTTGTAATACTTTGATGTTACACTATTACGGATTGTAATATATTTATCCTTTTGCTTCCGCTGTGCATTTATATTTTGTGTTGTTTGACTGTGATGTTGCCAACCACGTCACGTTACTCCCCTACCGGGCCCACCGGTAACACGTGGAAATTTGGGGTGTGACAATAATAGTATGTCAAACCCATATATTGTATGTTTAAGTTTAAGTTGTTTAAGTGTTTAACCCATGCTACTAAGAATTATTAAACTTATTCTTGATTGTTAAATATTTATAATAAGAACATTAACATGTTTATTTATCATTGAAATGATTTACAAGAAATATCAAAATTTAACATAAAAATTAAATGATTTTCAAAGCATCATAAAAGAAAACGTGTTAATAAAAACTTTAGAGAAACATTAAAATAGATTAGAATCTTAGGTTCATATGAACAATATTAATAAATAAGACTAAATAGATTAACTTAAATGTAAACATTTAAGAAAAATTCTTAAACTTTGAATTATACTTTAAATTTTGAATCTTATGTAATTTGTTTCAAAAAACCGAACCGAACCGTTGCTAAAACCAATAAAAAACCGAAACCGAACGGTTTTCAAAAACCGAAAACTGAACCGTGCACACCCCTAACACCACCACCACTGTCGCAACCCCCGATCCCTAATCCCCGGGAACGGGCGGCCGCGAGCCAGTTTTGGTGGTATCGCGTATTGTCTAATTTGGCAGCGGAAATTTTCATCAGGACCGTAGTTAGGAAATATTTGATCAGAGTAAAATACCACATTTTCATAACATTAAACACATGGGATAAACCCAACTCGCAGTACACACGTTTTCATAGGAATAAATCATATTTTATTAATAAAAACATCTATTTTATTTTAGGTAACTTTATTGCCACATTTCCAAGCCTTCAGTGCTGTCCAGCTGGCTTCTATTTGGCTTTCACAGTTTGTTACCTGAAACGCGTTTTAAAAATATTTGTCAGTGGGAAATACTGGTGAGTGAATCCCAGTTTAATCAAGTTTAAATAAAAACCAGTGTACATTATTGAGGGCGATCTCGCAATTATATTTGTTTCCAAGTTATAACAATTAACATCCATGGTACTGTCAGACCCGACTTGTGGAAATGTTACTCCTTGACCAGGTGGTAACAAATTTTGTATACAAAACCCCAACATATTCATGATAATTGTATTCTTACAAATACTCAATAACTGCTTAATATGCATTTAATTGTATGAGGTTTTGTAAAAACAGTTAACAAAAGGTTTACAAAAAGTGGATCAACTCACATTGCTGTCTTAGATTATCCTTGAGGGTTTCCTGGTGACAATCTATAATTTACACAAATGCACAGGCATTAATATAATAACCCATTTTAACATTAGTAATACCCTCCCCGAGACGGCATTCCAACGACTACGTCGGGCAGAACCACGACAGCCGTTACGGAACCCTAGATCAATCGGGCAGCGTATCTAATACGTATCAAAGGGTTATAATACTTACAACGTAGCAGAACTTCGCTATTTAGGGGGTATTAGACCCGAGTATAATGCCTAATTAAGAGAAAGATTTTGAATTTGAACGAGCAGACTGAAGATCCGATGGCCACTACTTATAGGGACTGTTTTCAACTTCTACGCAGCCCGCGTAAGAGTAGGCAAGGGCCTACGCGGCCCGCGTCAAACCCGGTCAACGCTGTAGCTTGTCCGGATCATCGCCTAGACCCGCCACGATGATGACACGTGTCATTACCGGGCTGTGCCACCTTTTTGATCTTTAGCGGCCCGCGTAAGACCTTTAAGAGGTCTACGCGGCCCACGACAAACCCAAAAACATTATTTTTAATTATTTTTAATAATATTTAGGGTATTCGGGGTCCGTTTTTGCGTATGGGGTGTATTTTTGGACATATTAGGGTATTTTAATATATATTAGGGTGTCGGAGAATATTCGAGGGTGTCGGTTTTCTTTAAGGTTGTTATAACCACCATCAGATCCGGCCACCACCGCACCTGACATCCTGTTTTGGGCGTTTAATCCCACCGAAACCCTTAATCTAAACACCCCCAGTTTTATGTCATCACCATCAGCGCCAACCACCATACTCAAGGTCCTTTTCAGCAGAGCTTGGTTCGAGTTGTTCACTTAAAGAAGGTTTGTGGCTTTTTTTAGGGATTTTGGGGGATCGACTGGCGCCCAAAACAGCGTCGGATGATGATGAAAAATCCACACTTAGGACCAAATCTAGAGGAGCCATGAACACTTTGTATCAATTTTGGAGGTGGCGGCTGGGTTTGAGGACACCCTAGTGATTCCTCTTGAGCTCCGGTTTCAATACAGGAGATGCTAAATATGGTTTAGGGTCCAAATTTGAGAAGGGTTTGGGTGTAAAATGAGGGATCAGAAGACAGTGTGATGGATCAGATAAAGATTTAATGGAGAATAGGTGACAAGTGCAGAGGATTTTCGAGAGAGAGAATTACTGAGAGATTTTTTTTTGTTAAATGTTTTATAAATGGGTGGGTGAACTGACATAAATGCCCCTCATGTGAGGGGCACATGACCAGTTTTTAACTAAGTAAATTGATGGGGTTAGTGATGGGGGCCAAAAGGGTTAGAAAACATGAGATTGAGGGCTCACATGTCAAAAACAACTATACCTAACGAGGACACCTGCCTGTCGTTCGAAACACTTCCGTCAACACTTCCTCCAGCAAACGAAGATGCGAACGAAGACATCGGCGATTGAAACGACGGTGTTGCATCAGTAACAGATTTCTTTAACAAACCGACCTTAACCGCCGCAACAATTGATTTTACCAAGCAGTTTCTGTTCAGATCTCGAAGAAACAGAAGGTATTCGTGGATAAAGACCATTTTACCCTTCATTAAAAGAAAGGAAAAAGACAAAAAAGTTGGATGTTAATTGAAAAATCTAACCAAATTTTGCTTTTGGATGAAAATGGCAATAAAATTGAAACCACAGGAACCCAGATTCAAAAGATTTGAGTTTTGGACTAAAATGGGAAAAGTGACCAAACCCCGGGAACCATTTTGGCAGTTTACTCTTTGAAAAAAAATTAGTAAGAACCCAAAAAAAAAAAAAACCCTGTTGAAATAAAAAATCTTAGATTCCTCACTAGCTTAGCTAACATAAGCCAAACTGTTTTATTTTGTTTTGTTTGTTCTATATAGATCAAAAGTGAATTTGTATAGTTTTCTAAAGTCTATTTTGTTTTGTTTATTCTATAAAGGTATTGGATTTTAATAATCCTAAGTTTCACATATTGGCCGATAATAATTACAACTCTAAAAATTCCCTCAAACGATCTCAACTTATAAGAATTTGGCCCCCATCAATCTTTTTCAACTGTAGATGCATTTAATTTAATTAAGGAGGCTGCAGTTACACTTGAATCTATTGAGGAGGCCAGATTTTTATATGTTATAAAAGGATCAATGGGGGCCAAATTCTTACAAGTTTAGCCCCCTATCAATCCTTTTCAAATGCAGATGCACTTAATTTAATTAAGGATGCTACAGGTGCACTTGAGTCTATTGAGACCATATCTTATATGTTATAAAAGGATCAATGGGGGGCAAATTCTTACAAGTTTGGATCAGTAGATGGAATTTTAAAAGTTGAGATTATTATCGGCCAACATTTGACACTTATAATTATTCAAATCCAATAACCGTTTAATAAAGATCAAAAGTGAATTCGTATAGTTTTCTAAAGTCAAGTTCATTAAGAAACAAGTACGTACTTTTTAGAAAGTCTTCAATAAATTCTTCCAAAATTGTTATTTAGTAATTGATTCTACTCTCTTTTTTTTTTTCCTTTTCTACACACAACGAAAAACTAACAAATTTTCTTTTTATGTAAGATCATACGTAATGATTAATATCTTTTAAGATATATTTTCTGGCACATCAGCATCATAGTACCCTTTTAAAAATGTATAAAGGTTAACGACCCTTTCAATCGTTGCCTTCCAAATTTTTTTCTTCTCATTTGGTATTATACAAGAAATGTTTCTCCCTTTTAATGCCCTTGTAACGTTCAGGGAATGGTGTTGGAAGCATTATCTAGCCTTTTAAGACCGTGGGGTATGGTGGGGCGGGGGTTTGGGGCATGGGTTGACACGTGGATTATGGGGGCGCTCAATACACAAACCCAAGTTCTAGGGGTATGGTGGGCGTGACTGGGCTGGCGTGGCCAAGCCACTTCAATTTTTTTTAATATATATATATAAATTACATAAACATACATAATAATTACAAAAAACATAGTATCAAAATAAAAACAATCATTCTTCGTCGTCTTCGTCGGTTTCGAACCCAGGAATCGTTGAAACATGATCCACCAAATCATATCGAAGGCTGTGTTGATCAAAAATTCATTTGACGCTTTATCTTCGTCTGTAACTGTTACGTTACCTGGTTGGGGGTCATCGTCATCATAGTAGGTAACGACCGCTCTACATTCATCCTTCAAAATCATGTTGTGAAGCATGATACATGCGTACATCACGTTTCCAATCTGATCCATGTCCCATAGTCGACAAGGCATTGCCAATATTCACCACATTTTCTTTAAAACACCGAACGCTCGCTCGACGTCTTTACGTGCAGCCATTTGTACCCTGTTAAACTTTAATCTCTTTGGATCTATGGTATCGTGTCCTGTGAACGATTTTACGAAAACCCCCCACTCTGGGTAAATCCCATCAACTAGGTAGTACCCATACACGTACTCAACCCCGTTTACAAAGAGACTTCCTTTGGGTCCTATACCATTTACCCGATCATTGAAAACGGGCGAGTGGTTTATGATGGTAATATCGTTATGTGAATCTGGCATACCGAAGAACGCATGCCATATCCAAAGATCTTGGGACGCAACCGCTTTAAGCATGATGGCTGTCATCCCGTGAAATCCACTCGTGTGAGTGCCTTGCCATGCGGTTGGACAAAGTTCCCAAGGCCATTTCATACAATCTAAACTACCTAGCATCCCGGGTAGCCCATGATAATCTGCGTGATGTTCCAATATTTGTTGCATGTCACTGAACGAGGGTTTTCTCAAATATCTTTTCTTATAAAGTTCTAAAATACACGAACAAAAGTTGTGAAGACTTTCTCTAGCTACACGTGTAGACATTTTTAAATAGTCATCCATAATGTCCGAACTATTGTCGTACGCTAACTGTCTAAGTGCGGCCGTGACCTTTTGCCACGTACTAAATCCTAATTGCCCGGTTACATCTGGTTTTTGTTGGAAATAAACATACTTCTCCTCAAGATCTCTAGATATCCTTAAAAATAAGTTTCTACTCATACGAAAACGACGCCTAAACATTTTTTCATCATACTTAGGTTCCGCTGAGAAGTAATCGCTTACCAACAAATTGTTAGCGGTGTGTCGTTCACGAGCGATGTACCTCCTTTGTTTAGGTTGCGAAGTCTCTTCCTCATCGTCTTCCGCGATAGCTTTCACCACCGTCGCGATCGTTTGTAGAAATATTTCCGCACCATCGTCAGATGATGATGACGATTCATTTGAACTTGAAGAACTCATGACAAGATTGTGTTTTATGTGTTTGATATTGTGTGAGAAAAATGTTAAATATGGTAAGGTATTTATAAATGAAAAAAAAAGGTTTTTCTTTTAAATAATGCCCAACGGCTAGCCCAAACGGCTAGTTTTGTTGGCCAATCACATCCCGCCAAGTCAGTTTCGTAGCCCCGCCCTACGCCCGGCTGGGGTGGTGGCTTGGGTGTTTTCAGCCAACCCACGCCCCAACCCCCGCCCCATACCCCATAGTCTAACATCCCTATAATTTTCATTACGCATGATGTAGCTATCATTCACAAACCAAAAAAATGATATTATATTTTTAGAAATTATTACATTTACATTACATTACATTACATTACATTACAATTACAATTACATTACATTACATTACATTACATTACATTACAATATGTTAATAAATGAACTTAAATGAACAGTAATTATAATAATATAATAATATATAGTTTTTTTAATATTTTTATTATTTTAATATTATAATACTAGTTAACTTTAATCATTTTTTTAATATCAGGGGTTGAGATAAGCTTGATGTCAACCGATATCGAACCAGTACTGGTATTGAAAATACCGGGACAGTCCTGTTCGGTATCAGTACATGAAGGTAAAAACCGGCACTAATACAGAAAACGCCAAAAGTTGGTGCCGAATTGATATTGGAAATCTTTTGGTTCGAAAAATTCAGTGCTGCTACCCGGTACCATTTGCTCATCCCTGATCACGGTTATCGTACGAACAATGGTATCGTACAACTTTTTTTGTTGATTTTCTTCAACTTTTAATTTTTCCTTTTTTTAGTTTCAGGGGTAAGGATGAGCTCGGTGCCAACCGATACAGAGTCGGCACTGATACCGAAAATACCGGTTACGGTACCGGTATATGAAGGTAAAAAACGATAGTGAACCGGTACTAGGAACGCCAAAAGTCTGTACCAAATTGGTACTTAAGATCTTTCGTTTCGGCAAATTTGGTACCGGTACCCAGAACAATTTGCTCATCTCTGACCACGGGTTTCATACGAACAACATCGTTACCATACAACTTTTTTTGTTGATTTTCTTTAGGTTATCTTTTAGTGTTTTTTCCTACATTTTTTTTATTCTTGTCAGCAGTTCCGTTCGCAACACGCTCGTAGTGATTTCAAAACATATGTAAACACAGACTAAATAACAAAAGAAATTCGCCGCGTTTGCGGCGAATTTCTTTAAACCTAGTTACTAAAAAACTGTAAAATATTATATGTAATAAATAAACTCCACTAGATTAGAATACTATATAAAAATATAATCAAGTTGTAATAAAAGTTTAGAGTTTATACAAGTAGATGGTTGAAATAAATACATTTTTAAACTCAAATAACACCTTTGAGGTTAAAATCATTTTCATATTTTAGGGTTGTAAACAAATCGAATTTCAACAAACAGATCGTGAATCGTTTGGCGGAAAGTTCGTTTATATTTGTTCGCTTAATAAATGAACGGACACGGACAATGAATTATGTTTGTTAAATAAAACGAACGAACACGAACAGAGGTTGCATTCGTTCGTTTACGTTCCTGAACGTTCAGTAATGTGTTTATTTATGTTCGCTCATTTATGTTTATATGTGTTCGTTCATTTAAAGATTTTTGTATGTAGTGTTTTTGTTTTTATTGTTTTTAGTTTATAAAAATTTGAAACCCTTGTTATACCATATGCCTCACCCAACATCCATCATCCGACTAAGTTTGTGTTAGAACTTGACAATCTTCTTAATTTTGTATTAATCATGTTTCTAACATTCATGTCAATTGTGTTCATATAATTATGCTAAGTGCTTATTCATGTTTTGGTGGAATCTTGATGATGAAAAATGCAGATTTTATTCTAAAATTAATATATGTTCGTGTGTACTCATTTGTGTTTATAAACGTTGTTTTTGTTCATTTATGTTCATAACATTTGTTTGAGTTCATTTACATTTGGTTGGTAAGTGTTCATGAACACGTTCTTTTCCTTAATTAATAAACAATTCATGAACATACTTACTGGTTTGTGTTCGTTTCGATTGAATTTACAACTGTATCGTATTTGATTCTTTGACCTTTTGATTATAACGTATATTATTTACCACCATGATATCCTCTTTAAGGAAATACATTTTAAAAAAGTGATTAATTAGTGTGGCCTAATTCCAACTTGTCTGCCAACTTGCGACCCTATGTGGGAGAGTTGCAATCAGTTACGTTTATTTGTAAGACTAAAGTTGATATTTGAGGGTTTTTTTTTTTTTTTTTCAGATATTTGTTTTATTGATAAAAGTTATTTAACATGCTGAAAATGAAGTGCCTAGACAATTATTGATAAAAGTTATTTAACATGCTGAAAATGAAGTGCCTAGACAATAAAGTTGATAGTACGCAGCTTCCTTTGAGTTGATCCACTGAATGTGCCTTACAAAAAGCATAATATCTTCTCTTCATCATTGTTCTATCAAGTTGAGTGAATCATGGAAAGATATTATACAAATCTTTAATAGGAGATATATAAATCTGTTGTGAATTAATCTTATATAACTTTAGTTTTCCAAATTACGGGGGTTTCTAAAGTATACATTTACGTTTTATTTACGATTTTTTTTCCAGTTATGTTTCGAATTATCAATGTTAGGCTAACTTACTTGACAAAGACTTATATTTCTTAGTGGAAGATCTTGAATGGAATCTCATGCAAGATGATAATTTGGTGTAGTGATCAGCATTTGACGAGTTGTGTATCATTAGCCGTTAAAAAAACATGTTCCGAATTATTAAAGTGTAATAACTACATGTCACTAAAGTTGTGTATATTTTATGACTAGGGTTGTTGTAATATATCAGGGTCGTCTCCGAAAATCACAAAAAAAAATTTGGCCTAATGCGAGATAAAAATTTTGGGCCCACCGATAATTACCCAAATATTATCTTTAAAAAAAATTAAAACAAATAATATTAGTTGGAAGGTTCTTATTGGTCAAGCACAAGTGGAGGAGGCGTGTTAAAAAAAAGCCAAACACATTTCTGGACAAAAAAACGCCCCGGGCTAAAACTCTTACCACTAAGGGTGGCCTTAGCGGGGAGGTCTTGGGTTGAATTCCAAACAAAGAGTAGATTAGTATTTATTTGGTGTAATTTAAAAATATGTAAGATTACCATTAAAAAAAATTTAAATTATTATGGTGTGGATCACTTGTCAACCATATTTGTTAAACGTTGAATTGTGGTAGGAAACATTACTATGGACAACTCTACATAGTAATAGCAATATTAAAGTAATTGTAATACTAATTAAATTATTAGGGTGGAAGGGGTGCTCACCAAATGTGGAGTGATAAACTTTTTTCCTACCCAATAATCTCATACCATGTCAACTTTCCCATTCACTTCCCATCTTGCACTCAATCACTAGGGGTGCTCAAACACATGAAGAGTGATAAACAATTTTCTTTTTAAAATGTATGATTGGTTGAAAGGGGTTGGGGTCCACCATTAACCCCTCGTCTCTCTTCTTTTCCCACATCGGTGAATACTCACCGTAACAACCACTCACTGCTCACCGATTTGAGGGTGGCGACCCCTCAGCGTGCGGCAAACATTACTCACCGAAGGGGTCACTGATGGTGCCCCTTCCACCCTTATGGTGTGGATCACTTGTCAACCATCTTTGTTAAACGTTGAAGTGTGGGAGGAAACATTACTATTGTTGGCTCATGTGATCCTTCCATTAAGAACAAATGATACAAAGCCAAAACTGCTCTGCAACAACTGATCCTAAATAGTGTTTTGAGTTCTATTCCCTCAATGGCAAAGACATCTAACATCTGCTGATCTCTGAGGACTGTTAAATGCAAAGCTCTGATGAAGTGTAAAGACTGTTGAAGACCAATCCACTGAAAAAGTCAAAGATCTGCTGGAAGTCAAAGGACTGATCAACCTTTGTGGAAAGCACTGCTAAAGCTTCATCAGCGGTTGAGCCCATCAGCTGATAGCATCAACAACACTTTAGTAATCAGTGTTTAATTGTATCAGTGTTTTGTATTAAGCAGTGTTTAGAGTCAGTTAATATTGTTAGATGTCACTGTCTAGGTGACGTCAGCCAAGATGCCATAGTGGTTAGGATTGTAATATAAATAGACAGTGCATGTACTGTTCTATCAGCTTACACACTCACTTGCATTTTGTACAAACAATCACTTGTGAGCTCAGGCTTAGTAGGAGATAGTAGTTCATGCATACGTATTGAATCATTGTGTAGTACAATCTTTTGATTAAAAGTATTCATGATGAAAGTTGTTATTCAATTGTTTGTGTTATAAAGTTTTCTTCATTTCCACTGAAGTTATTCATCTGTTTATCTTCTTTCATCTTAAATTTCTTAAAACAAACACAAACAATTAAACTCAGATCCTAACAACTATGGACAACTCTACAAAAGAGAATTGTCCTGTTGTCAAGTTCAAAAAGATTAAAACATCACGGTTTTTGTTTTTCGACGTTGCTTCTTAAACTACAGATGATAATATATATTACAATAATATTATCATTTCAACTCAACTGTCATGTTTTTTACTTTTTTACGGCGTAAGTTACATAAAATCCGTCTTCGACGGGGTTCTAACCCTTGACTTCAAGAGGAACAACACCTTAACTTTAATGGCTTTACCAATTAGACCCAACCTCACCCATATTTGTTTTACTTAAGTGTCAATTTTTTCGCAACTAATTGTTAGCCCAATGTTTGCTAACTCTAGTTTATATATTTAGAGCTTCATTGCAGACTAGTTTTAATTGCTTGCCAATGGGTGTCATTCAACAAAACCGTAACTAAGATTTTTATAATCCTTTACAATAATGGCATGTGTTTATTTGAACTTTTTAAACATTTACAATTATTATTTTTCACATAAAATATGAGTAAAATGGTATTATTATTATTATTTTATATACTAACAATTGATGAAAGCTCTTAACAACAGTATCGGTTTCCGGGTTTACTATGACCGGCATCTTCCGGTCTTCCCCACCTCTGCATAACCTATCTCCAAACTCTAACACACCGCCCCCCAAACTCACTCAAATCACAAACTCCAACAGCCACATCGTTGTTCCTTTTGATGATAGAAGTACGTAACTGTTTCAAAGAGACCGAAATCGGTGTTCCAACGGCTAGGATTCCACTACGAACCCGACTACGACAGTGATTTGGGTTGTTGGTTCTGCGTCGGCTAGTTATTATATAAAACATATCAAGTTGTTAGCTACAATGGAGTTTTCTCCTTTTGAATTTTGGCCACAATATTTTTCTTACATTTTTGTTCTATCCCTTGACTTTTTATATTAGTATATTTTTTAGGAACAATTCTTACCTTTTGAGATATGCATCCTGACACGTATTATATTATTATATATATATTATATTATATTATTATTATTATTATTATCCTATATATTAAAAGAGCAACCTAACCTTATGAATAGTTCTTCACCATAAGTAGCCACGTGACAAACCAATAAACAGGTAAACCCTAATACCCAAATTACACTCTCTTCTTCACTTCTTTCTTCACCAGATTGACACCTTCCTCAACCAACCTCCATCTCCAGCTCCATCACCACATCGACCACCACCTTCCCGAATCAACCTCCATCTCCATCTCTATCTCCATCTCCATCTCCATCACCACATCGACCACCGCCCTCCATCATCGTCCTCAGCCCCAAACGCCGTCGCAAAACGCCGTCGCAGTAGAACGAGAAGGAGATCGGAGAGAAGGAGCAGAAGAGAGAGAGAGACGGCGAAGGGTTTAAGCGCTTTCGCTGGACTTCACCGATTACGACGGTAATCAGTTATGGCGGACAAGGGGTGGTGAGACGATTCACAGCGCCAACAGGTATGGGTTATTGATTTTGACATGAGTCAGTTGGTAGGCATCGATTAGGGTCTTGGGTCCTAAGTATTGTTGCAAGAAATTTGGGTTTTTTGTCGGAAGGCAGCGATTAGGGCTTAGATCAGTAGAATCGGAGGTTAATTGGTGTCATTGATATGATTTGATAGACTGTGTATAGGTTTGTTTTTCATTTATATGTGAGGAGGTTTTGACAATAGTTATACTATCTGTGTCTGTGGTTGATGTATATAGTATATGATTTGAAGAATTGTTTGTTGCTGATGTTAGTGTGTAATGTTGTAAGATGTTAATAACTTGATGTTAGTTTTTATGTTAGGAGTATAGTTTTCGTGTAATGGAGATGCTGGATGATTTTTTTGATAGTGAGCTTTGATTTATTGTGATTTAGTTAAGTTGCTTGACATGATGGAAATGATATGATGTGATAGATTGAATATAGGTTTGCTTTTCTTTCCTTTGAGGCTTTGACAATAGTCATGCTGTTGGACAAGGGAACAAGCTATAACCACAGTTGTCAAATGTGCAAGGCGCACTCAAGGCGTAAAGAGTGAGCCTTGGGTCTCAGCGCAAGGCGCTTAAAAACAAGGGGTTTTATAAGCGAGGCTCATCGTATAAGTATGCAGGTTGTAGGGGTTTTAGACATATTTACTGCATAGGACTGAAGACCAGCGGCGTATTTAGCATATAGTGATAGGATTATAATGCTAATTTCTATTAAAATTTAAGGCTATAATGGAGAATTACAGCCACAAATATTACACTGGGGGCTATTAAGGCACTTCTCCAAGCAGAAAAAAATTAAGTCGTTGTTGAAGAGTTCCACCAGGTGGCGAAGGCGGGCAAAAACCCAGCGAAGATCCGCCAAAGGATGATTTCGCGTATGCGAGATCCAAACCATTGTAGAAGAATTTACCAGAGATAAATAAAAAACTAAGGTTGAGAAATTACCAGAGAATGACACGTGTCCAAAAAGAATTTTTGTTTATTAGTATAGAAAGATAAGGTTGTTTAACAGAAGTAGTATATTACCAAAGCTAAGAGTAGATTTCTTGGACTGTCAAATTTGTCCCAGTTCCTTACTTTAGCGAATTCCGCTACCTTATCTCTTAGTTCCTCTACCGAAACATCCTTGAATTTTCAGGGAAATTTGTTTGTGCTCTCCATGTTCAAGCTCTCCTACAAGCCCAAATAAAAGTCAAATCCAATTCAAGTCTTCGGCCCATGTGAGTGAATTACGGCCCAAACTTGATGAATCTGTTTACATCTTTTACCAAGTCAACATAAGACAAATGTTGTGACATCATCATGACATCACAATGATGATGTCATGGTGATGTGTAAACGGGAATGGGCTTGCGGCGCTCCGTGCTTCGCGTGTCGAACTCTGGGGCGCACGACGGAGGAATGTCGTGACGTCGGACTTGAGCCGTACCTAACCGAGTCGACCCGAATCGAACCGAGTCGAGTCGCGTACACATAAAGTGTACCAACAATAATACATGTGACTAAAGGTCCAAACCCACTAACCCAGTCCCAAAATCTTTCATTTAGAGCTCTGAATTTGATGTTGTTTTATTATTTTAAACTTACACTTGCTAAAAAAACAAGCACATCTCTTGTAACCTTGAGATGATTGTTGAATATATATATAAAGACTCCTCCCTAAAAAATGTGTTTAGGACTTTAGGGTAACAATTCTGATCAGGTTGATTTAATGAAGATTTAGGTTTCTAATATTAGCTTTGATGTAGTATATACAGTTGATGCTACTTGCTATGCCCCAAATTCGGTATATGTTTATGGATTTAAATATCTTTGGCATTTGTTATCTAATATGCTTGGTATGTTTTGGTCTTATTTTAAGCGAGCTCACTTTTAATTGTCCAGAAATTGTCTGGCCAGGGCCGGCTCAACCGTTTTGGTGGCCCAAAGCGAAACAAAAATTTGGACCCTCCAATTTTATTTTATTTTTTAGATTTATATTTACAGTTTTTACCTGGGGTGGAAATTTATAAAAATAAACCCATATAAGAGTCTAAATTACACTTATAAATTTATAAATTAAATGATTTCTATCTTGATTTTGTGGTTTTTTGTTTTATTTAAAGGACACTTTAAGATGATTGCTTAAGTTAAGTTAGGGTTTTTAGAGAAGATTCTTGCATTGGTTAAAATCTTGATAGTTTTTCTCTGTGCATAGGGAACTGAAAACCTAATTAGACTTGGGTAGTTGGATGGCATATACTAAATAATCGATTAGTCTATTTATTTTAATTTTTGGGTTAATGAAGATAAAATTTCCTGTAAGTTTCTGTAATGTTTGTCCGGACTTTTTGTTGTGCAAAAATGTATGTGCATCATTGTTTAATGGATAGGTAGACCTATATTAGTGACACGGACCTTTAGGAAACTGAAAAAGCAACTGAAGTGGTTTAATTAACGCTTCTTCTCTAAGGATATAGTCGTTCTTATGAGATTACATGTTTTTGAAGGCCATGATGGATATAGTCGTTCTTGTTAAAAGTTTTAGATACCTGTTTAAAACAAATATGAGATCACTAAGTTATTACCATCTGATGATGTTAGTGATGGTGTTTTGGATAATATTGTCAACAGCGTCCATAGCGGACACTACATTACTTAATCACAAGGTCTTATTAATATGACTAATGTTTGCAACCATAACTAATTGAAACTACCTTGTGATGTAGCGCACATTTTCATACCAGTTGCAACAGCCAGCATTATTGATTTTCATATGGTAAAATAAAACCTGTATATTTATCCTTCCTTTTCCTACAAATATTCACATTCACATTTAATCATTATTGATTTTCGTAGATGTAATCCGAATTCAGGTTTTAGCAAGCAAACACAGCAATCTTGTTGACCCACAGGAGACAGACAATGAAACTGCGTTGACTTCAACAGCTGATGATCAAGAGTATGCTTATTTTATGCTTATACTTAATTATTACACCAAATTCATCTTGGATTTTTTTTTATAATAAATAATTGTTGTTTTACATTTAGGCCTACAATAGTGGGAGCTGGTGAAATAGCAGAAGTTGCTTCGTTATGGTCAGGAATTCCAATTCAGCAGTTGACTGTTTATGAAAGAATGCTATTGGTGGGACTTGATGAACGGTTAAAAGAACGAGTTTGCGGTCAAGATGAAGTTGTGGATGCGAGTGTGTGCTGACACATACGCGTGAGAGATCACCATATTTTGCCTAAAAACGCAAAGCGATGGAGTGTTCCAAGGTCTGCTTCCATTCTAACTAATGGCTTTATTTTTATTTTTTTGAAAAAAAGTAGGCGGTTGATCATTTGAGTTGAGTTTATCTTGACTATAAGACGTTATCTCGACCCATTAACTAATGAATGGGACAAACAATATAGATTCACAAACAGAGAATCAAACAACACAACAGACAAACAATCAATCAGATACAATATAGACAACAGCAAGACTGTATTAGAGGCCAGATTCTAGGGTCATCACTCTATAGGTGCCTGGACAAGCATAATACAGTTGCAAGATAAAAAATAACCCGAGTGAACCAGGCGCAACGCGCCGTTTAAATAAACCTAGTTATTATATATTAAAAAACAAACCTAATGAATAGTATGAATAGTCTTTTTATTTTTCTTTTATCCAATATTGTTATTAAATATATAGATTTTAATTTTATTACTTAATGTATTTGTGCTTTTGGTGTAGTGGTTTGTGTGTTGTTTTTTTAGCCATTGGTCGCGGGTTCAACTCCTTCCCACATCGTTTTTTTTCTTTTTAATCCTCACTTTCCCCCTTTCCATCAAGAAAACTTCGATTTTAACCATTTATCACCACCGTCAACCGTTTTTTTAATGGCAACAACACTTCCATTCATAAAAATTATAAGTAATGAATAGTACCTATAATAATATCTATTTTCTTTATTATTTTCCTTAACTTTAATAATTTATTTTTCTTAACTTTAATGATTTTCTTTATCGCGAGTTTGGATAAATGCTACATGTTATCATTTGCTCATCCTTAATCACGGGTACCATACGAACAACAACGGTATTGCACATTTTTTTGTTGATTTTCTTCAACTTTTAATGAATTTTTTTTTGTTTAAGGGACAGGGATGAGATCGGTGCCAACCGATACCGAATCGGTACTAGGATCGCCAAAAGTCGATACCGAATTGGTACGTAAGATATACCAGTTTGGAAAATTCGCTATTGTTACACAGTATTGTTTGCTCATCACTGACCATGAGTTTCATACAAACAACATCACTACCATACAACTTTTTTGTTGATTTTCTTTCGGTTATCTTTTAGCGTTTTTCTACATTTTCTTTTTTATTCTTGTCAGCAGTTCCGTGCGCAACGTGCTCGTAGTGATTTCAAAATACATGTAGACACAGACTAAATAACAAAGAAGTTCGCCGCAACGCGTCAACGATGATAAACCTAGTTTAGTTAATAGAAAGATGGTATATTCAAAACTTTGTAACTTAATAAAAATTAAATTTAAAGGCCGATACGAACCGTAGAGTTTTTTTTTTTTTTTTTTTTACTTTTAGTTTCTCCGTTTACATCATAAATAATATACTTCTTTAACTAATTTATTTTGTATTTAAATTTGGTTTTACTCTAACAACTAGTGTATATTAACTTTTTAAATTACACAATTTTGTTTAAATTTATTCCCTCACCATTCTATTATATATTATATTTAAAATGAAGTTGTATTCAAAATAAAGTGTTTCTTGGTATCGTAAACAACATGAGATATATATATATATATATATCTACACATATAATATCAATTGTTTAGTCAATAGAAAGATGAATATCTAGAACTTTTTAACTTAATAAAAACTATATTTAGAGGTCGATACGAACGGTAGAGGTTTCCTTTTTTAACTTTTAGTTTCATCATTTACACCATAAATAACACAAGTTTTTAACTCCTTTAATATTTCGTTAATTTGTTTTTACTTTAATAAGTTGCCTTCGTTAACTTTTTTAAAATGTGCAATTGTGTTTAAATTTTTCCCTTGACATTCAGGTACAAATTTTATTAAAAACGAAGTTGTATTTAAAATAAAGTGTTTCTTAGTATCGTAAACAACATAAATGCCAATACCAACCCATCACTAGCATATACCAATATCCTTTTGGACATAGCAAGACCCCCCTCTTTTGGTTGCTATATTGAATGTCAATACCATAATAATCCGAACTTATACCGATCAAGTTCCCGCCGTGTAGCGCGGAAAACCCCACTAGTAAGGTTGTAAAGCTAGGTTGCATTCCTGTTAATTGAGATAAAAAAGAAGTGGATAAGACAGCATTGTGTTTGTGTAGTTTGATTTAGACATCCCATAAGAATAAAACAAGCAACAAAACAAAAAAAAAGTTGGCAAGCTTTTTCTTGCATTAATTTATTAAAAGGGTTTTGATTGTAAGATATTTTCTTTTGGTATTTATGAAAACTTACTACTAATTTCATTTCAATACATACAAACCAAAAAGTCTGCGGGAATAGTTAACGCATTTGGTTGGCCAAAAGTGACGGCCAACCCTTTTTTTTTTTTTTTTCATAATATAGTTATTTTTTTTTTTGCATAACATAGTTATTTATAACTCCTGTTAAATTACGGTTTTACTCCCTGCCTAAAATTACGATCTTCCTCCCAGTTTGAAATTAAATTTACGCTTTGGCCCCAGCTTAAATTTACGATTTTGCCCTCAGTTAAAAAATACGATTTTCCCTGGTTCAAAAAAAAATTATATTTTTGCCCCCAACTACAGTCTTGCCAAACTACAATTTGGTTCCCAGTTTAAAATTACAATTTCACCCCCAGTTCAAAATAAAATTTTCTTTTGCCCCCAGCTAAAAATTACGATTTTGCTCTCAGTAAAAAAATACGATTTTGCCCCCAATTCAAAATAAAAAAATAGTTTTGCCCTCAGTTCAAAATATTATTTTACCTCCAGTTTAGATTTATGATTTTACCCCATCTAAAAATTGCAATCTTGCCATTGTTTTTTTGGGCAAAACTATGGTAGTGTTTTATTTTACTTAGTTGACTCAATTTAGTTTTTATTCGTGCTAAACAGCTGCCTAGCACTCGCTAATTGGTACTGATAAATTATTGTTTTGCCCCCAACTCTAAATTACATGCTTGCCGTCACTGTAGTTATTTTTGTATCATAACTATGATAGTGTTTTCCTTTACTTCGTTAACTCGATGTATCTTTTTTTATCGTGTTATAAGTAACATGTATAACTAACCGAAATAAATGCGTGCATATTATTAAACTAAGAAATTTTCGGTTTAACGCCCCACAACGCGGGCGGCGCATAACTCTAGTTATATATAATAGTTAAAAACTCATTATTACACATGTTGATTCAGCAGAGCCGTCCTTGAGAACTCTTAAAAAGGTTTAGGCCTCGGGCGAAAAAAAAAAGTTGGGCTCAAAATTGTTGTTAGTGAAATGATTTAAGAAAACAAACCCTTGGTGGTGGAATCAAGACTTGAACTCGATATCTTTACATTATCTTGAAATGGTTTTTCCACTTCACCACCAACACTTTTTTGCATAATGAGTAGATGCACATATTAAATATATAATTAAGTATATATATAAAAGCTCATAAAAACCTTTCGGGCCCTTTAAAAATTTGAGCCTCGACCGACGGCACAGATTGGCCAGCCCTGTGATTCAGTAAATTTTGTTTTCTTTTATAATAATAATAATAATAATAATAATAATAATAATGATAATAATAATAATAGGAAACCCTAATTGAGAACCCCAAGTAATTATGCATAACCCTTAAATTTTTCAGAACAATCGGAATCAGGATCAGGGCCCCTAAAACTCAGGGGGGGGGGGGTATTCCCCATTAACGATTATCCTTATAAATTGCTGTCGAAATTGAATTTTTATGAAACGTCGACTCAGCAGGCCTAGGCTGGTGATCAAGCAAGCCTACCCTATTTGGGTTTCCCCCGCGACACGCGACAGTTGCGGAGGATCCTGTCGCGACACGCGGGCGGGTCCAAATTAGGGTATAAATACAAGGGCCTGGGACTTGAAGTTTGGCGCTATTTCGACGTTAAAACTCGCTTCGTACACTGATTAAAACACTGTTTACTATAAAAAAACACACGATCACGAAACGCTGCCGCAGTAACAGGGTAATAACTCGATCGCTGCTACGATTTAATGTCCGATTGATAGAAATCAATCCAATGGATGTTTAAGTGCTGCCCGAATTAGGGTTTATGCTTTGTCATTCATCGTAAATTCGATGGATGTTTAAGTATCGCACTTTGTCATTCGTTGTGAAGGTTTTTATCTCGTGAGTTATCGTAAATGCTGTATTAGTTACTGACCTAGTTCGTGTGCGTTGTTATTTGAATTAGGTTAACGGGCTTATCAGTAAACTAAACTCTGCTCAAATTAAATCTGCAATGTGAGTCATTCTCTTTTTATCAAAATTACTTTCAAAATCATGTTTACTTTCAAAGTTATAATTACAGGGATTAAGTCTTTGTAGTCTCCAATTTACAGCCGGTATGTGGGGTTTTGTATACAATACTTGATAACCGTCACCATTGGACAACGGGTTAGCTAAGGGGTGATATGACCATAATCACAGACACCATTGGACAACGAGATAGCCAATAGGTGGTCGAGTGATAAATACCGTGGGTAGATGGTTGATATGTATAAACATTGTAATCGCTCTTAATACTGTAAATTATAACAACACGTCGTTTTTAGTAAAAAGAATGATTCACCAGTATTTCCCGCTGACAAAACCTTTTTCAAACATGTTTCAGGTGATCTGTTGTGATCCAAGGAAAAGTGCCGTGAAGCACTACAAGCTTAAGGAAGTGGCTCAAAATAAATAAAGAAACATGTTTTGTAAAATAAAGATTTCCCAGTGAAATCACCTTATTGTAAATTATTGGGGTTTTATCCGAAATTATGAAATAAAATAATCAGGCATTTTTAGTTTAAAATATCCTGTTAAAATCTTCCGCTGTCACTCAATTAAATAAATACCACGGGATTTTCTGTTTCGCGGCTCCTGAACCGGGTCAAACCGGGCCGGGGGCCGTGACAGTTGCACAACCAAAATCTTTGTTGAGACATCTTTGGTTCCTAACCAAAAACCAACTGTATGGGGAGAACTATAATTTATTGGCTTGATGTGAATTGATGGTACTATATATAAAATTATATGTACCTAAATGAACTTTGCTCCTCTCATGATTATTGGCTTTGTAACTAATAGTAGACGTTTAGTGATCACAATAACACTTATTCCAATGATCGTTAATAACCTGGGAATCAAATTCACTATTATCAAATAAATATACTAATCTGGATTAATATGCTTGCTATCACATTAGCTAAGCCACAATCACACAAGTTTCAGGTTGTGGATTTGATAACCATTTAGACGATGCATCGATTTAAAAAAAAAACTAAATGGTATCATGTTGGGATATGCATATCCTTTAATCGCTTCCAGAATATTTAGGTATACTCGTTTATTTTGCAAATATATAACTTCACTTGAGAGCAAACATTACATGCTAATTATTATCTTGAAGAATCTTCTAGTTCTTCATTATGTTTCACATCATCAGTGACTCGGTGTGGTCTAACCGGTCATGCCGACTAATTAAATAATTGTGATCCATAAACTTCTGGTTTATGATCGTATGTGTATTACTTGCTCGTATGTAATACAAAACGTATGATACGAGAGAATATATTATAACTTCAAAGTTAAAACCATCACGTTATGCAATCACTCCTTAGTTTGCCACTTTTGGTGGTCCATCTCATTATTAAAATGGGCATCATTACAATTCTTATAGTCAATCTCATCATTACAAGTGTCTCAATTAGGTCCATCATTATGTTTACAATGATTAATATATAATCACATTCACTTTTGTGAATGGAGTAGAACTAAAACAAGCTTCATAGCTTTTCATTATTTACTCGGACACATGAGTATAAAATCATTTCATTTTTTCATATAATGATATTGCTACTTTAGGAGCATATGTCTCAAGTGTGACAAATGAAAAGAATTTAATCGACTTTTCCTTGTAAATAATGTTCTCTTTGCTTACCATCAATTGAGAAGTAGTTGGTTCGTATAAGATTTACCAATCTTATATCTTACGACCTTTATAACGATCATTGTATAGTCATCACCTTATTAATATGGTTGATCTCATTACTTGAGCATCATAACAATTTCCTCAATTACCATGATTATGAACTTTACACCAATTATTATATCATCATATTCACTTCAAGGAATGGATTATACCCAAACAACTATCATGGTGACATCATTACATTTTTCTTAGTTGTGTACATGATCTTCACCTTTACACTAGTCATTATATCATCACATTCACTTCATGAATGGATTAGAATCACACAACTTTCATGGTGGTCGTTTCAAACCTTACATATTTTTTAACAATCTTGCTTCTTCAAGAGCATATTTGAGGTTTGACAATGGAACTTGTTTTATTCCACATGTATAACTAATCTTTTCACCACATAATATCAATTATATGATCGAATCATTAGATTTATCAGTCCAAAATCTTATAAGCATCAATAAATTTACAATAAGCTTTAGTGAGTTTGAAACTTCGAATGTCATATTATAAATGAATCTTGATCACTATTCAATCATGTTTATAACGTGTGATCATATACACAACTTTAATTTAGTTGCTTCATTGAAGACTGTCTATATACATATACAATCGCATATGAAATATAATGTACAAAGTAAAATTGTATAATATATAATTGATATAAGATGCCTTCTTATCAAGTGTAATAAAATACATATACTTAATTTGACTTACTGTCATGATTGAATATTAAAATATATCAAGAACGCTATTAAAAAGGTTTATGGTAATATGTAAAGGTGATGATTATACAATGCATCACTTTATATTATGTTACTAGGATAAATGACTTATGACACAACCTTATGATATAACAAGTGTTCATCAGTTTTATGAAATATGTATTTATTTATGAAACATGAATATTATATAGTAACTCATCGCGATATAACCAATCACAAATATCCATATACATGGTTTTGTCACTCTAACTTAAAAAATAAACAAATATCTCCATGAATTTATTTTAGGTTATTTTTTTTTAAGATTGGAGATTATAATATCATAAAGAAACATATATACCAAAAATTATATAACCCCAACATTATAACAAATAATATTCTCAAATCTACTCATTTATATTTGAATGAATCCCTCTAATTTAGTTTAATCATAAACCTTGTTTACATGTAAGTATTTAACCAAATACATATCCTTATAGCATGAATAAACGAAAGTTACCTTCCGTGTTAATAGTATTTGAATATACATTCATTCAATACCATAAACTTATTTTTCAACAAAAGCATAT
This sequence comes from Helianthus tuberosus, assembly GCA_030545235.1. NCBI lineage: Eukaryota > Viridiplantae > Streptophyta > Magnoliopsida > Asterales > Asteraceae > Helianthus > Helianthus tuberosus. The sequence goes on from CM060432.1 coordinate 145,099,855, forward strand.
TATTAGGAAAAAATTAAAAAATAAACTCAACAGTCAACATTGAATTTAATTATAAATATAGTTGATCGATACAAATTTCAATAAAATTACTTTCAATTAATAACAATATAATATTACATATCAATATCATGCAAAATTGGTTTTATTTAAATCTGTTATCAAACTTGTGACATCAAAATCTATGATCTAAAAGATGTACATCGACATAAACCTTTTGTTATTCATTCGGGAATATAACATACCTAAATAACCATATTGTATTGGCATGACATGGTAAAAGACAATATTTACAGTAACACTATTAACTACACGATCTTTTTTACTAAATGAACAGATGAACTTAGACTTCAAAGTTTATTACTAATTTGATGGATGAAGAAACAATAAGATAACAATATTAAGCTCATACAATATTCTAAAAACAATTCATTCTAAAAGAAGTCACAACCAAAAGAAGTGAGGGTTAACCAGGAAACCCAGAAACTAGACAGTAACCTACCATGGGAAGACAAATTAGATGAAAAATGGGCAGATCTTTATATGTTAGCCACTGTAGTAGTAAATGCAAAATTTTAAATATTCTGACCCAGTACTAGTACCCATATCATCTACAATCCAGAAATCCTAAAGAAAACTTTTCCCAGTAAATAAATAAGTTACAATAAACCCTAGTATGTTTTAAATTGACAGTTGTCCTTTGTATTAAATTAGTCACATGATATGCAATAATACTTGAATGTTTATCTGTGAAAATTTTGTTATAAAATTTTAACTTAGCATTTTGTGTGCATTTTTCATATATGCTAAACAGCATGAATGAGTTATCTGAAGCCCTTCAGAATCTCAATCTCTATCCGGTAAAAATAGAAGTTTCAAAAGACTTTACTGGTTACATACCCGATGTGGAAGAACCTATGGAATTCAACGCTCCACCTCCGGAGAAATCAAAGCCTAAGAAAATGAGAAGATTTGTAGGATGGGGGCGTGTACGCAGGAGAAAACCAGCAACTAGAAAGATTCCCAAAATAGAGAATCCCATAGATAAAGGGAAAGGGATTGAGATCGGGGAAGGTGTTAGGCAAACAGAAATGGAAATTGGGGAAAGTTCGAGGCAAGTCGAGGAATTGCCATTACAAGAGGAGTTGGATCGCATACTGGCAGGCTGTGATATCATTAGTCCTATCAATACCAACCTTTACCCTTATCCTGCCGAAACTCAACTTCCAATAAATTTGGAACCAGCCATCCCAGAACCTTTAATCCATACTCAACCTCTAGGAATGGACGAGTGGTGGACCAATGACTGGTAGTTTCAAAACCTCCTAAATAACCCTTATACCTTTTTCCCTCAGTTTGACCCAGAACCTATACCAAACCCACCAATGAGCAATGAAAACTTAGCTGAACTCCGCCATTTTGGCGAGGAGCTGATAGGTGCAGGGAATAGGATTCGGGAGGTGGGAGAGCAAATTTCCTGGAAGTACGACGAGAGGGAACGTCGCTTCTAAGATGCCCAGGGATAGGATGGTTGTAAAGTTGTGATTGTATAATAATAATAAAATAAGTCTGTAAATAACCTACAAATAAAACCTTTGTAAGATAACCGTGTGTAATGATGCATAATATATATAAAATGGGAATCGAGAAATCGATAATTTTGGCTATATGTATGTTGTGAAATTTGCATGATTGATTTGTGTATAATTGTTATTTACTCTATACTAATAAATTATATATATTAATTATCAGATGGAAAACGCTAATAATGAACCAGTTAACGAGGTTAACCAATCTGAGCAACACCCGGAGGATCAATTTATGACTAGGCAAGATATAGAAAATATCGTTACTCAAGGGATAGCCAATGCTATTCCAGCAATCCTTGCTGCTGCCCAGAAACCTGTTGAGCCTCAACAAATTATTCCTAGCAAACGTACTTCTGAAGATAACTTCAGTAATAGCGTAAACGGATGCGGTAATCATACTAACAACGATAATGAGCCACGGCAGGCCCCGCTCCCTAAGAAAATGAAAGCTACAACTTCTGGTTGCACTTACAAAGAATTCCTTGCTTGTAAACCAGCTGAGTTCGCAGGAAATGAAGGGGCGACTGCGGCACTGCGTTGGTTTAAGAAAACCGAAGCAGTACTCATGATAAGTAAATGTGCTGAGGAAGACAAGGTTATGTATGCGTCAAATCTTTTTAAAGAAGGGGCGCTAGAATGGTGGAATACAGTACTTCAAGCCAAAGGAAGAAATATGGCCTATGCCATGAGTTGGGAAGAATTTAAGCAGTTAATAGAAAGAAAATTATGTCCCGAATACGAAAAAGAACAAATGGCAAATAAATTCCTGAACCATCGGATGATGGGTGTAGATTGTCGGGGATATACTTCGACATTCTTCGAATATGCTAGAGTGGTACCAACACTGGCTTCGCCAGAACCGGTACTTATTTCTCGCTATATTTGGGGATTGATTGGCGAAATCCGTAATATCGTTAAAGCTGCGAGACCTCGCACTATTAACGATACAGTAGAATTAACTAACACCCTAACTGACGAGCTGGTACGCACAAGAGATGAAAATAGGAAAAAGGAACTAGCTCAGAAAATTACCCAAGGATTTCGTGTGGGTAATAATAGCAACTTCAAGAGAAGAGGAACCAGACAATCCTCAACTCCGCCATTCTGCAGGAATTGCAGAAAGAAGCATTTTGGAAGATGCAATGTAACCTGTAACTTTTACAAAGTTGTAGGACATCGTGAAGAAGACTGCAGAAAGAAAACAAGGATCTGCTATAACTGTGGAGAAACAGGACATTTCAAAACAGAATGCCCTAAATTGAATAAACCAGCAGACAACAAAGCCAAACCGGCCGACGGAGCTACCAAGAAGAATGTTCGAGCATTCCAATTAACTACCCAGGAGGCAGAACTCATTCCAGATGTGATAGCTGGTACGTTCCTAGTTCACAACGTTTACGCAAAAGTATTATTTGACTCTGGTGCAAACCAAAGTTTTATAAATACTTCATTCTGCCAAGCTCTTAACCTACCCTTAACCAACCTTAGGCAGATTTTTACAGTTGAAACGGCAAATGGGAATTCTGCTAACATAGATAAGGTTTTGTAAAAAGAAAATATAGAACTTTCAGGTCATAAATTTCATGCAAACCTATTATCAATGAATTTAGCTAGGTTCGATGTTGTGTTAGGAATGGATTGGTTAGTAGCCAACCATGCTCGAATCCTTTGTGATAAGAACTCTATAGAGATTCGAACACCAACCGGAGAAATAATCATGATTACAGGAGATAAGCCGTGAAAACCCATGAAGTTCATTTCAGTAATGAAAGTTGCTAGTTATGAACGAAAGCAGGGAATAGTATATATGATTTCCGTAATCATTAGTACTAAGGATAAAGAACTCAAGGAGATTCTTGTAGTCTCAGCATACCCGGATGTATTTCCAGAGGAACTCCCGGGATTACCACCCGACAGGGAAGTAGAATTTAGGATTCATCTAATTCCCGGAACTACACCGATAGCCAAGGCACCTTATCGGTTAGCACCCACCGAAATGCTAGAATTGAAGAAACAATTAGATGAATTACTAAGTAAAGGATTTATACAACCTAGTTCATCCCCGTGGGGAGCACCAGTGTTGTTTGTGAAAAAGAAAGATGGGTCAATGAGAATGTGTATTGATTATAGAGAACTGAATAAGGTTACAATTAAGAATCGATACCCATTACCTAGGATTGATGATCTTTTCGATCAACTTCACGGAGCTAGATATTTTTCTAAGATCGACTTACGCTCCGGATACCATCAGTTGAAAGTTCAAGAAGAAGACATACCTAAAACTGCTTTCAGAACTAGGTATGGACATTACGAGTTTACAGTCATGCCCTTCGGACTAACGAATGCACCTGCAGCATTCATGGACATGATGAATAGGATTTGTAAACCATACTTGGTTAAATTTGTAATTGTCTTCATTGACGATATACTTATTTATTCCAAAAGTCAGGACGAGCATTGTCAGCACTTGCATGCACTCTTAACTTTGTTAAGAAATGAAAAGCTTTACGCCAAACTTTCGAAGTGTGAATTTTGGCTACAAGAAGTGCAATTCTTAGGACACATGGTGAATCATGAAGGTATTCACGTAGACCCTGCTAAAATAGAAGCGATCACCAAATGGAAGGTTCCACAAACAGCTATGGAAATTAGAAGCTTTTTAGGATTAGCTGGATATTATAGACGGTTTATTAAGGATTTTTCCAAGATAGCTGTACCATTAACTAAGCTAACCTGTAAAGCGGTTAAGTTTGAATGGGGACCTAGGCAAGAAGAAGCTTTTAAGATTTTAAAGCAAAAGTTAACCAATGCCCCAATTCTAGCCTTGCCAGAAGGGACTGAAGATTTTGAAGTATACTGTGATGCTTCAAGGTTAGGATTAGGTTGTGTGCTAATGCAACGCAAGAAGGTAATCGCGTATGCATCAAGACAATTGAAAAAGCACGAGGAAAACTATACGACTCACGACTTAGAATTAGGAGCCATAATTTTTGCTCTTAAGATTTGGAGACATTATCTGTATGGAAGTAAGTTTACTGTCTATACAGACCATAAAAGCTTAAGATATATCTTTGGGCAAAAAGAGTTAAATATGAGACAAAGGAGATGGATGGAGATTTTAAGTGATTACGACTGCGACATTCAGTATCACGAAGGAAAAGCAAATGTAGTTGCAGATGCCTTAAGTAGTAAGTATCATGAGCAACAACGACGGGTTCGTGCTCTCAGATTACATCTACAGTTAGATTTAATGGAACAACTAAAGAATGTTCAAGAAACAGCAATCAAGGACGATGCTGAAGGAATGAAAGGACGAATAAAGGATTTAGAGCAAGGGAATGATGGAATTTGGAGATTCCATAAGAAAAGGATTTGGGTTCCTAAGCAAGGAGAATTAAGAGATAAAATTTTAGAAGAAGCCCACAAATCTAAGTATACCATGCATCCTGGAAATAATAAGATGTACCAAGATTTAAGAAATAATTTCTGGTGGATAGGAATGAAAAAGGACATAGCTAGATATGTATCTAAGTGTTTGACTTGTTCACAAGTTAAGTCAGAACACCAGAAACCTTCAGGTCTACTTCAACAATTAGAAATGCCTGTATGGAAATGGGAACTCATAACAATGGACTTTGTTACTAAGTTACGCAAAACCAGAAAAGGTAATGATGCGATTTGGGTAATTGTGGATCGATTAACCAAATCAGCTCATTTTCTACCTATGAAAGAAACCTTTAGCATGGAAAGGTTAGCCAAGTTGTATGTAGACGAAGTAGTATCCTTACATGGAGTTCCACTCTCCATTGTATCAGATAGGGATAGTCGTTTTACTTCCCACTTCTGGACAAGTTTCCAGAAAGCAATGGGAACACGACTAAATTTAAGTACGGCATATCATCCACAAACAGACGGGCAAAGTGAAAGAACGATTCAAACCCTGGAAGACATGCTCCGAGCATGAGTTATAGATTTCGGTGGAAATTGGGACGATCACCTACCTTTGATCGAATTCTCCTATAATAATAGTTATCATGCAAGCATCGAAGCTGCCCCATTCGAAGCACTCTATGGACGAAAATGCAGAACTCCAGTTTGTTGGGCAGAAATAGGAGAAAATCAGTTATCAGGTCCTGAAATTGTACAAGAAACTACCGACAAAATCACTTAGATCAAAGAAAGACTGAAAACGGCTCGCGATCTCCAGAAGAGTTATGCAGACAATCGACGTAAGCCGTTAGAATTCCAAATTGGAGACAAAGTACTATTAAAAGTTTCTCCTTGGAAAGGAGTAGTTCGGTTCAGTAAGAAAGGAAAGCTAAGTCCACGATACGTAGGACCATTTTCAGTAATCCAACGTATAGGACCAGTTGCCTATCGTTTACAACTACCAGAAGAGCTAACTGGAGTATATGACGTGTTTCATGTATCCAATCTCAAGAAATGTTTATCGGACGAATCCCTGGTAGTACCTCTTCAAGATGTAGAGGTAAATGAAAAGTTAAAGTTCATAGAAAAACCACTACAAATAGAAGACCGAAAGATCAAATTTCTCAAGCACAAGCGATTGGTACTAGTTAAAGTCAAGTGGGAGTCAAAAAGAGGACCCGAATATACTTGGGAGCTGGAATCAGAAATGAAGCGGAAACATCCTCACTTATTCCAGTAAATCTCGAGGACGAGATTTTTATTAAGGTGGGGAGGATGTAACAACTCTCATCAAAAGTCCTATTTATTATTTTATTTTAAACAATAGGAAACCCTAATTGAGAACCCCAAGTAATTATGCATAACCCTTAAAATTTTCAGAACAATCTGAATCAGGATCAGGGCCCCTAAAACTCAGGGGGGGTATTCCCCATTAACGATTATCCTCATAAATTGCTGTCGAAATTGAATTTTTATGAAATGTCGACTCAGCAGGCCTAAGCTGGTGATCAAGCAAGCCTACCCTATTTGGGTTTTCCCCGAGACACGCGACAGGTGTGGAGGATCCTGTCGCGACACGCGGGCGGGTCCAAATTAGGGTATAAATATAGGGGCCTGGGACTTGAAGTTTGGCGCTATTTCGACGTTAAAACTCGCTTCGTACACAGAGTAAAACACTGTTTACTATAAAAACACACGATCACGAAACGCTGCCGCAGTAACAGGGTAATAACTCGATCGCTGCTACGATTTAATGTCCGATCGATAGAAATCAATCCAATGGATGTTTAAGTGCTGCCCGAATTAGGGTTTAAGCTTTGTCATTCATCGTAAATTCGATGGATGTTTAAGTATCGCACTTTGTCATTCGTTGTGAAGGTTTTTATCTCGTGAGTTATCGTAAATGCTGTATTAGTTACTGACCTAGTTCGTGTGCGTTGTTATTTGAATTAGGTTAACAGGCTTATCAGTAGACTAAACTCTGCTCAAATTAAATCTGCAATGTGAGTCATTCTCTTTTTATCAAAATTACTTTCAAAATCATGTTTACTTTCAAAGTTATAATTACAGGGATTAAGTCTTTGTAGTCTCCAATTTACGGCCGGTATGTGGGGATTAATATGCTTGCTATCACATTAGCTAAGCCACAATCACACAAGTTTCAGGTTGTGGATTTGATAACCATTTAGACGATGCATCGATTTAAAAAAAAACTAAATGGTATCATGTTGGGATATGCATATCCTTTAATCGCTTCCAGAATATTTAGGTAAACTCGTTTATTTTGAAAATATATAACTTCACTTGATGTCACACCCCGATATTTCCACATATCACCGGTGGGCCCGGTGGGGTATCGTGACGTAGTTGATATCATCATGGTCAAACACACACAGAATAGCACAGCGGAAGTCTTGGAATATAAAATATTATTACAAACTCAAATGTCTGAAAATATCAAAGTATTTATTATAGACGAGTCTGTAATAGCAAATCCACAGGAGGATCATTACAGAATGTTTAAAATGAAGCTTAGCAGACTTTATGGCATCTTTAAGGATTTGCAAGATCCTCTTTTTCGACACCGAGCAACTCCCAGCCTATTACGAGTAGTACCTGCCACTTAGCCTTTTGAAAATACGTCAGTTTTCACTGGTAAATACAATTTAACCGACTCATTTGAAAAGAGTTTATGAAAATTGATTTAAGTGCACAAGGCACAAAACCTTTTGTATCTTGGGACAATTCTTAATAAAATCTTGTATACTGAATTACATGTTTACCGTACATCTGGGGCCCAGTACAGAGACTGAGACATGATTAAACGACACACCACATTTAAAACCCATAAAGGAGTTATCCCCAACTTGTGGGTAATTAATAATTTATTATTGGCATCTTTTCGGTGTATGCCTACACCCTGCGCATAAGTCGTGGCCATTTACAAATGAATGAGCCAAGGATATATCCAGGACATGGTCGTTAACCCCCCAATGTTTAAGTCATCAACAGAACAGTATCAAAACAGGTTTTGTGGATTTACTAGCCACAATCCGGCATTTGATTGATCCACACCCGACCAAGCGGTATTAATCTACCGTATCCCAAGCCCGTATAAGGGAAAATAAGTTAAAAGTATTTACCTGAGCTAATACTTGATTCACAGCAAAATAACTCAGTCGTATCCAATCTATCTAAATGCAGGTAGCTTTTACCGGGTGGCTCTAGTCTGGAGTGATGGTAATATATAACCAATTCAGAATGCTAATGGTCTTTATTTAAGTCGCAGACTTAGACCGGCTAGCTTAAAGTATCTAAAGTTGTACGATTCGCTAGATTAAGCGATGACCGGAATAGAATGTTATTTAGACCCAACAAGTTTGGATACTTGTATATTATGGGCAAACTAAACACATTCCGGATTTTGAGATAAAACGATAAGGTTAAACCCGTTTCAGCAAACATACGTAAACTAGTTACATAAACCGATCCGAACGCGTAGAATGCGTAACGGGTAACCAAATGAATCATATACAAGTTCCATATGTTATTATGCTTAGAATATGTCAATACATCAGTAGGATGTCAACATATATGCCCAAAAAGTATTTAAAACCATTTTAAGTCCCGTAAGGGCATTTTGGTAATTTTAATACTTATAAAAGAGATTTTATGACAAACTGAAGTTCTGGTCCTTTCTAATTAGTAAAAATATTTAATTAATCTCATTACATCAGTAAGATATCATACATATGTGAGGTTTACCATTTATGGCCAAACTATGCCCCGAAAGGGTATTTTGGTCATTTCACATATGCCTTTTACGGACATTTTTGGAAGTCTGAGTTCACGACTTATACCTACTGTAATAATATTAAAAAATTTTTAGAAATTCAGTAGGTAACAAGTCTTAGGTGTTAATTATGGTTTAAAACCATACTATGCACCTAAATAGCGTACAAATCGCTAATTGACGATAATTAAGGGGTTTTATGGAAATCTGAGATTTTGATTAGTTTTGAATGCTCAAAATAATTTATTTAATATATGAAATCAGTAGGAAAAGGTTTGGCATTTAAATCATTTGTAAATCTCATCTTATGCATAAAAAGGGTATTATCGTCATTTACCGAATAATACAAGAACTCTATGACATGATCAGTTTATAATCTGATCAATAATTCCAACAATCCCCATAAACAATATCTTAACAGTAGGTAATGAGTTTTGGGTCAAAATCCAAGTTTAAACATGCTTTATACAAGATATCGCAATTTACTTAGTTAAAAGTTTCTAATTACGATATCGAACATAACTCCTATTTGGGACCAAGAACTGATGTCAAATTTTTGGGACAAGCTTATATATCAGTAACAAAGGTTTTTGTCCTCTCACATTTCTAAAAATCTCATTCTTATGTCAAAAGGGCAAAATGGGCGTTTATAAGCATAATAGCGGAAACAAGCGTATAATTCAAACCACCAGGAACCATGCAATATAACTCCAGAGGGTTATACTACTGAATAATATGGTCCTAATGGAAGCTTAAAACATGGAAGAATCAAGCTTAATCGGGTCAGAACTGAAAAGTCAAAGCAAAGTCAAGCTTTTGCGACTTTCGGTTGCGAACCGACCCTAAACTTAGAATTGTCGAGTTGGACCAGCTTAGACATGTTTTAATAATCATTACCAAGTTATTAGAGTGTTAAAATATAATTTATAACCTCTGCATCTATGGTTTAATTAATATCAACAAATCTGCCAAGTTTGACTTTTTACCTAAACGGTTTGACCCGACAATTAACTAAGCAAACGAAGGAATTAAGAGGTTCCCTTTCAGGGGTTAATCACCTACCTAACTATGGTCTTATACCCACTTTCAATTCGGTTAGGGGCTGGACCATAAGAGTATAAACCGAAAGTCAAAGCTATTACATGATAACTTGACTTTTCGGTTATTAAAATATAAATCTGAACTATAAGGTGGGCTAGGACACTTACAAATGGTCCATGCTATCTTTTCTACAAGAATACAAGTCCCATTCAGATCCTAAAGCTCCAGATTGAGAGATAGAATGATGGAATGAAAAAATGGTGTGAAGAAAAGAATGAGAGCATCAAGTATTTATAGGTTTTGGGTTGGAATTTGGATCAAGACAAGTGTTAGGAGGATTAATCAGGTCCTTACACCTGTTATTACAGCTGCTATAACTGGTTTGGAGCCCAAGGGATCGAATATGATTGGCTTAGAAGGATTGGAGTGGTCACCAAGCAAAACAGGAAAAGAAAGAAAAAAAAAATAAACATCTGCAGGTCTGGGCCTCGCGGCCCACGTAGATGTGCAGCCCAGGCTCACGCGGCCCGCCTGGGGTCTGGTCCAGAAAAATAAGTTTGGCAGCTTGGCAGTTTCAGCCCCTGCACATACCAAATGCCATTTTTGACACATCTGAGGCCCGCCAAGCCACGTTTAAGGCTCTACAAGGTCAATTAAGTTTAGAGGACTCAAAATATGACCGAAAGTATCTCGGATGTCGGTTCGTTTGGCCGTACGGTCGCGTTATGCGTTTAATTACGACGAAACACGAACGGACGCTAAAAATGGTCCAAAACACGCGACGAGTGGAATTTTATCATGCCATACACTAAAATAAAATATTTTAGTGCTTACATAAATTTTTGGGTGTCCGGGGATATTCAGAATGTGAGATATGCGCGAAAGTGCAAACTTGTGCACTTTTTGACACTTTTAGTCCCTGTATGACATAAAAGTTTATTTCTGCGCACCAAACACCTCTAAGCCTATATCTAAGCTATAAGAAGGATAAATAGGGTATGTTTAACTCATGGACATATTCCGGAAGGTCCGTTATCAAACGATTCGACCTATATTTGCAGTTTGACGCAATTAGTCCTTTAATTGCGCTAAGTAGCGCGAAATGCCGTTTAATGATATCCAAGCCTTCCATAGCCCATAATGGGCATCGCCGAATGTATGTACACTTATTAAAATGCTCCGGTTCGCTTAAAAGGTCCCCGAGAGGCGTATATTCAAAAGTTGACGCTTTTGGTCCCTCTAATGCGCAAACTTGCGTATATCATCGTTTAATAGCATCGAAGCCTTATCTAATCCATGTTAGGCATTCTTAAGAGTATTATAATACATCACGATGCTTCAGGTTCGTTAAAAGGTCATTCAGAGGTATAATTAAACATGTTGACGCTTTTAACCCCTCTAACTTACAAACTTGCGCGCAACTTCACTTAGTGGCATAAAAGCCTTGCATAGCCAATATTAGGCATTCCCGAGAATATGATGAAACATAATGAAGCTCTCGGTTTGTTAAAAGGTCACTCAAAGGCCTAGTTTAGGCATGTTGACACTTTCAGTCCTTCTATAATCAAAGTTTTCGATTTTTGACGAAATTTATCCCTCATAGTCAACGTTTGACTTTATTAGGGTTCATTACACGTGTCACCACATCATTGGACACGATTTTATGAGGTGTTACATCCTCACCCCCTTAAAAGAAATCTCGACCCCGAGATTTGCTAAAAAAGATGGAAGTACTTTCTGTCGTGTAATGGACTTAACTTCCATAGAAATTTTAGGGACCTTTACGGGCATTCCAGTTGACCTATTCCATAGGTACATGATCCTTTTCGGAGTTTTCTTAACCTGTCGATCCTTGATCGATTTAGGTCTTTCAATAAACCTCAGGCTTTCATCAACCAATATGTCTTTATGAGACATTGCTAGCGATTTATCAGCTAGGCTTTTCTTTGAGTTAGAAATGTGGAACACATCGTAAATTCCACCGAGCTCCTAAGGCAGGTTTAACTTATGAGCTACATTGCCATCACGTTCGATGATCTCGAATGATTTTGGATATCCAAGGCTTAACTTGCCCTTACACTAAAACGTATTGTATTCTTTCATGTCTGATATTTCGATAGAGCTTTGTTCCCCATTTGGAACTTTAAGAGATTTGCGCCTCTTGTTCGCATTGCTCTATTGTCGAATACTGGCAGTTTTCAGATGATTACGGATTCATAATATCCTATCCATCATCTTTAAGACAAATCTCAGATCCTGAGAATTGGGCTTTCCCAATTTCCTGCCCAACAATTTGGGTGTTTAGCTATTTCTCCCAAACAAGGTCTCCAGAGGAGTAACCTTGATGCTTATATAATGCTATTGGTTATATAAGAACTTATTCAGGGTGAGGTAGTCATTCCAACTACTATCCGAATCAACCTTAAGGAATTGACTACCCTTATAGTTAGTCGAAAAATCGACGATCCTGGGCAGCTAATAACGATTCTTAATCGTTTCCTAGTTAGGTTGCAATAACCAATGCACAAGGGTATTGCATTGTGCTTTTCTTTATCAACAATAATAGTCGGAGCTCCTAAGACAAGGAGCTAGGCTGTACAAGCCTTTCTTTATAACTCATCTGGTTAGCCTCAGTTCTTCCATTTCTGTTGATGCTAACCGATATGGAGCTTCTGTAACAGATACAGTTCCTAATAGGATGTCAATCCTAACTTCACTTTGCTCCTCAGGGGGTATAACAAGGTAGTTCTACTGAGAAGGAAACAAGTTATCTAACTATGATAGAGGTAGCTTCAATACTTGACCTTGGTCCACTTACCGTCGATTGTGTCACACAAATGACATATCTGTTTGACGAGTGCGCGGATGCCTTAAGTAGAGACGCCCACTTAGGCATTTTTATTATGGATATCTTCCTTGAATGCTACTAGCTGACTTTAGTACAATATGACCATTGGAATATCTTAGTGGCCCCATGCATTAAACTTCCATACTGATCAGGCATGGACATAATTTATGGGACGCACTGGGATACGCAATCCTCATATGGCGCTTTTGTCAGTCATATTTGGCACTCGCAGTTGATAAAATCGATGAGAAAATAAGAAAAATAACATATATTGTCGTACTCGATTCGATGAAAGAGTACTCTTAGATTATACATAAAGATTATTGCCGATAATAGAAGAATCGGTCTCTCCGGTTCCATTGGTAAGTTTTATCTGACTTACAATCTGAAGTTCTTATGAATACCATCATAAGTTTGTCGAGCTTTTTGGTCCATGAAAGACTTATTATTGCCTGCATTTGAAACAGGATGCTTGGCAGAAATTATCATTGTCCAAATGATAAGAAAAGTACTTGATGGCATCATGCACTCCCTTTTGACATTCATCAGGTGAGTTTAGGCATTTCCTTTCTTAGTCTTTTCAGACTTAGCTGCACCTTCTTTGGCAGCTTGATGGCATCACATTCTGATGTGGCCTTACTCACCACAGCCATAACAGACTGCGTTCTTTATGTCCCTATGTTCACCGGACTGATGACCAGTTCCTTTGTAGGTGCCACACCGCTTTGGTCTTTATCCTATTCGACACTGTCCTCAGTGTCTTTTATAGAGATTTTTACATACAGACTTCTTACTGAACTTATGATAGTTCTTATTAAGCCCGTAACTTGCTCTATTCCCCCGATTTCTGGGAGTTATCCCCCTCCCTTGTTCATCCTTCACATTCGAAGTGTGATCAAAACTCTTTTCATGAGCAATTGAATGTGGTTTTTAATGTAATCTAGAGCGAGAAGCATTCGGCTCTTTGAAGTGTTTCATGACCTTTTCCATGGTCTTTCAAACTGCTGTATCAAATACAGCTTGGAGATTAACTCCATTAATATTGAGGTTTACGTCTGTAGCATTATTAGCTTTTGTCGCCTTAATAGTATCGCGACTGCTATACACCTCATTCGAGTTTTCCATACTCGAAACTTGGTATTAACCACCATGTTAAGCGATTTCTAGTCATCATCCTGATAACCTGGTATAGATCAGCCACGGCATCTAACAACCGTAGAGGCTATTACTTTCCAAACATTCCTAATGAATGTTATTTGAATGTATATCCATCACATTTAGCCTAGGTCACCAAAGGACCATTAATGGCACTTAAGGTTTAGAGCGAGTCCATTACCTGTTCGACAGAGGATCATAATGTCACTACTGTCTTTGTCACAAGGACAATTATGAATAGCTCGAAGGCTAGCCTTACATGACCTTTATTATAATTATATTCATATATGGTATAAAGGCCCGTCGCGAAGGACGTAAATTATATGACATAAAGCCTAGCCATGAAGGACATGAAGGATTATATAGCACGAAGGCCTTGTCGCAAAGGACATTTAGATATGGCTCAAAGGTAAACTAATTGACATCACTAATGGATGTTCATATATCATCATTGTATTTGATGGTATTAGTCATGATTACACTAATCATATAGACTGTTAGTGTTAGGTATAACTCACCACTTTGGATAGGGAATTATGAGGATCACCACTATCTTTGTCTTATTGACAATAGAGTAAAGTGTAGCCCGTAGGCATTCCATCACAAGGGATGTTAATATTATGATTATCATATTAATGATACTAGTCAGGATCGCAATGATCATACAGTCTATGGGATTTGAGCATGGCTCACCCCCTTGGGCAAAGAATCACAAAAGATTACAATTGCCTAGTCTCAGATGGACTATATAATATAGCCCTTAAGCAAAACATCATTAAGGATGTTAGATTTAATCATCGCATTGATGATTTTAGTCATGATCGCATTGACCACGTAGACTATTAGGCTTGAGCACAACTCATTACCTTGGACAGGGGATCATAAAGATCACAATGTCAATGTCATAGAGACGTCCTCATATAGCACAAGGCATTGTCTCGAAGGGCAGTTAGATGGCACAAAAGGCCTTGTCACAAGGATAATTAAAATATAATCAATGATCTCTTGGATCAGTGATCTTTAAGGGTTGAACATAGTTCATCGCCCTTTGACAAGAAGTTTATAAACTAAAACTATCATTGTCATGAATACATCTTCGCCCAATGGCATACATCCTAATTGGATGTTTTGATGTATACTTCATATTGTTGTTTGATAGCCGTGATTCGTATTGATCATATAGGCTATGAAGGTGGCTTGGAAAAGTCCAAGTACTTTTGGAAGCTAGTGTGGTCTCTCAAGTCACACAGCCCGGAATGTTAACATGTTCTTAGATGTTAACAAGGATTAATTATCTTAAGAGGGTTTTACCATCATAGCCATGTTCATAGACATATATGCTAGGTTATACCATTAAGAGGATCTTTTGAAATTTTCAGCTGATCGATAAAGTTCGAGTAAATTTTGGAACTATCGCGGAATAAAGGACGAAATGAATACCTACATGAAATTTTCAAAACTTTCCTAAATCATTAGGAATTTTCAATAGGGCCTTTATCAGGACTTCTAGTAATATATTTGTCCACTGAGGACTAAGAGGAAAAATTATAAGTCCGTATAAGGACTATAAAATATTACAAATTTATATAAGGGTTAAAATGAAATATCAATGTCCTTAAAGGGACTGTTTCGAAATAACGTATCCCCAAGGGGATTTTAACAAAATAACATGTCCATAAAAGGACTATATTGGTACAGTGCGCACACAAAAGGGCTTTGCTGTACAGATGTCCTCACAGGGACTTCATATTGAAGGATACGTCCTCAATGGGACTTATTAATGAAATAACATATCCTTGAAAGGACTATAATAAAATATCATATCCATAAGGGATCTTAATGTAATAATTTGTCCATAAAAGGGACTTTGATGAAATAATATGTCCTTGAAAGGACTATAATGAATTATTATGTCCATGAGAGGACTATATTGAAACATCAAGTCCATGAGAGGACTATTTTAAAATAGTGTATCCACAAAAGGGATTTTAATAAAATCATACGTCCATGAAAGGACTGTATTAAAATAGTATGTCCACCAAAGGACTTTATTGAAAATATAATGTCCACAAGGGAATATATTGAAAGATAATGTCCATAAAAGGACTAAATAGCAAATGCCCATAAGGGGTCTTAAGTCGAAAAAGGTATGTCCTCACGGGGACTAAATAGAAGAGATAGGTCCTTATAAGGACTTAAAAGAATTTATGAAAGAAGGATTCTCTAACGCTTTCCTTGCTCCATTTCAGTTGTTTCTCTTCTTTGTTAACCGTACATGGTAGAGATACTGAAGATCTTAATGAATAAGGTACGTATTTCAATCAGGATCCGTTATAGAAGTAGAATTCAAGGATTCAATGGTTAAAGAAATAATATGGATCACGGATTGGGTTTTGACTGATACAATTCAAATCTTGGGATTTCAAAACTTGAAGGTAAGGAGTAGGGATCATTAAGATCCACTGGTATTATTTTCAAAACGAGAGCCTCATGGACCACCTGGTATGGACTCTGAAGTCTGATTGCAATTTAAATAGGTTTGGTTTTGGGAATGAATCCATAAAGGCCTTCCTCCAAATCGGTCGCATGCTTATTCCAGCCGTATTGTGAAGCTTGGCATTCCTTGGCTTCGGATGATCAGAATCTCCATTAACGGCTTCCTTGCTTGGCGACATATTCGAAATACATAAAATTGAAAACAATGTTTACTTAATAGGGATGGGAACATTCCTATGTTAAGTCTAGACTCAAAAGGTCTAAGGAATATGCTACTGTGTCATTGAGATTAAACACAAAAGACTAGTGTTTAATTCACTCAATGTTGGCTCTGATACCAACCTGTCACACCCCGATATTTCCACATATCACCGGTGGGCCCGGTGGGGTATCGTGACGTAGTTGATATCATCATGGTCAAACACACACAGAATAGCACAGCGGAAGTCTTGGAATATAAAATATTATTACAAACTCAAATGTCTGAAAATATCAAAGTATTTATTATAGACGAGTCTGTAATAGCAAATCCACAGGAGGATCATTACAGAATGTTTAAAATGAAGCTTAGCAGACTTTATGGCATCTTTAAGGATTTGCAAGATCCTCTTTTTCGACACCGAGCAACTCCCAGCCTATTACGAGTAGTACCTGCCACTTAGCCTTTTGAAAATACGTCAGTTTTCACTGGTAAATACAATTTAACCGACTCATTTGAAAAGAGTTTATGAAAATTGATTTAAGTGCACAAGGCACAAAACCTTTTGTATCTTGGGACAATTCTTAATAAAATCTTGTATACCGAATTACATGTTTACCGTACATCTGGGGCCCAGTACAGAGACTGAGACATGATTAAACGACACACCACATTTAAAACCCATAAAGGAGTTATCCCCAACTTGTGGGTAATTAATAATTTATTATTGGCATCTTTTCGGTGTATGCCTACACCCTGCGCATAAGTCGTGGCCATTTACAAATGAATGAGCCAAGGATATATCCAGGACATGGTCGTTAACCCCCCAATGTTTAAGTCATCAACAAAACAGTATCAAAACAGGTTTTGTGGATTTACTAGCCACAATCCGGCATTTGATTGATCCACACCCGACCAAGCGGTATTAATCTACCGTATCCCAAGCCCGTATAAGGGAAAATAAGTTAAAAGTATTTACCTGAGCTAATACTTGATTCA
Source organism: Helianthus tuberosus (assembly GCA_030545235.1). Lineage (NCBI taxonomy): Eukaryota > Viridiplantae > Streptophyta > Magnoliopsida > Asterales > Asteraceae > Helianthus > Helianthus tuberosus. The sequence goes on from CM060432.1 coordinate 145,117,401, forward strand.
CAGCAAAATAACTCAGTCGTATCCAATCTATCTAAATGCAGGTAGCTTTTACCGGGTGGCTCTAGTCTGGAGTGATGGTAATATATAACCAATTCAGAATGCTAACGGTCTTTATTTAAGTCGCAGACTTAGACCGGCTAGCTTAAAGTATCTAAAGTTGTACGATTCGCTAGATTAAGCGATGACCGGAATAAAATGTTATTTAGACCCAACAAGTTTGGATACTTGTATATTATGGGCAAACTAAACACATTCCGGATTTTGAGATAAAACGATAAGGTTAAACCCGTTTCAGCAAACATACGTAAACTAGTTACATAAACCGATCCGAACGCGTAGAATGCGTAACGGGTAACCAAATGAATCATATACAAGTTCCATATGTTATTATGCTTAGAATATGTCAATACATCAGTAGGATGTCAACATATATGCCCAAAAAGTATTTAAAACCATTTAAAGTCCCGTAAGGGCATTTTGGTAATTTTAATACTTATAAAAGAGATTTTATGACAAACTGAAGTTCTGGTCCTTTCTAATTAGTAAAAATATTTAATTAATCTCATTACATCAGTAAGATATCATACATATGTGAGGTTTACCATTTATGGCCAAACTATGCCCCGAAAGGGTATTTTGGTCATTTCACATATGCCTTTTACGGACATTTTTGGAAGTCTGAGTTCACGAATTATACCTACTGTAATAATATTAAAAAAATTTTAGAAATTCAGTAGGTAACAAGTCTTAGGTGTTAATTATGGTTTAAAACCATACTATGCACCTAAATAGCGTACAAATCGCTAATTGACGATAATTAAGGGGTTTTATGGAAATCTGAGATTTTGATTAGTTTTGAATGCTCAAAATAATTTATTTAATATATGAAATCAGTAGGAAAAGGTTTGGCATTTAAATCATTTGTAAATCTCATCTTATGCATAAAAAGGGTATTATCGTCATTTACCGAATAATACAAGAACTCTATGACATGATCAGTTTATAATCTGATCAATAATTCCAACAATCCCCATAAACAATATCTTAACAGTAGGTAATGAGTTTTGGGTCAAAATCCAAGTTTAAACATGCTTTATACAAGATATCGCAATTTACTTAGTTAAAAGTTTCTAATTACGATATCGAGCATAACTCCTATTTGGGACCAAGAACTGATGTCAAATTTTTGGGACAAGCTTATATATCAGTAACAAAGGTTTTTGTCCTCTCACATTTCTAAAAATCTCATTCTTATGTCAAAAGGGCAAAATGGGCGTTTATAAGCATAATAGCGGAAACATGCGTATAATTCAAACCACCAGGAACCATGCAATATAACTCCAGAGGGTTATACTACTGAATAATATGGTCCTAATGGAAGCTTAAAACATGGAAGAATCAAGCTTAATCGGGTCAGAACTGAAAAGTCAATGCAAAGTCAAGCTTTTGCGACTTTCGGTTGCGAACCGACCCTAAACTTAGAATTGTCGAGTTGGACCAGCTTAGACATGTTTTAATAATCATTACCAAGTTATTAGAGTGTTAAAATATAATTTATAACCTCTGCATCTATGGTTTAATTAATATGCACAAATTTGCCAAGTTTGACTTTTTACCTAAACGGTTTGACCCGACAATTAACTAAGCAAACGAAGGAATTAAGAGGTTCCCTTTCAGGGGTTAATCACCTACCTAACTATGGTCTTATACCCACTTTCAATTCGGTTAGGGGCTGGACCATGAGAGTATAAACCGAAAGTCAAAGCTATTACATGATAACTTGACTTTTCGGTTATTAAAATATAAATCTGAACTATAAGGTGGGCTAGGACACTTACAAATGGTCCATGCTATCTTTTCTACAAGAATACAAGTCCCATTCAGATCCTAAAGCTCCAGATTGAGAGATAGAATGATGGAATGAAAAAATGGTGTGAAGAAAAGAATGAGAGCATCAAGTATTTATAGGTTTTGGGTTGGAATTTGGATCAAGACAAGTGTTAGGAGGATTAATCAGGTCCTTACACCTGTTATTACAGCTGCTATAACTGGTTTGGAGCCCAAGGGATCGAATATGATTGGCTTAGAAGGATTGGAGTGGTCACCAAGCAAAACAGGAAAAGAAAGAAAAAAAAATAAACATCTGCAGGTCTGGGCCTCGCGGCCCGCGTAGATGTGCAGCCTAGGCTCACGCGGCCCGCCTGGGGTCTGGTCCAGAAAAATAAGTTTGGCAGCTTGGCAGTGTCAGCCCCTGCACATACCAAATGCCATTTTTGACACATCTGAGGCCCGCCAAGCCACGTTTAAGGCTCTACAAGGTCAATTAAGTTTAGAGGACTCAAAATATGACCGAAAGTATCTCGGATGTCGGTTCGTTTGGCCGTACGGTTGCGTTATGCGTTTAATTACGACGAAACACGAACGGACGCTAAAAATGGTCCAAAACACGCGACGAGTGGAATTTTATCATGCCATACACTAAAATAAATTATTTTAGTGCTTACATAAATTTTTGGGTGTCCGGGGATATTCAGAATGCGAGATATGCGCGAAAGTGCAAACTTGTGCACTTTTTGACACTTTTAGTCCCTGTATGACATAAAAGTTTATTTCTGCGCACCAAACACCTCTAAGCCTATATCTAAGCTATAAGAAGGATAAATAGGGTATGTTTAACTCATGGACATATTCCGGAAGGTCCGTTATCAAACGATTCGACCTATATTTGCAGTTTGACGCAATTAGTCCTTTAATTGCGCTAAGTAGCGCGAAATGCCGTTTAATGATATCCAAGCCTTCCATAGCCCATAATGGGCATCGCCGAATGTATGTCCAATTATTAAAATGCTCCGGTTCGCTTAAAAGGTCCCCGAGAGGCGTAGATTCAAAAGTTGACGCTTTTGGTCCCTCTAATGCGCAAACTTGCGCATATCATCGTTTAATAGCATCGAATCCTTATCTAATCCATGTTAGGAATTCTTAAGAGTATTATAATGCATCACAATGCTTCGGGTTCGTTAAAAGGTCATTCAGAGGTATAATTAAACATGTTGACGCTTTTAACCCCTCTAACTTACAAACTTGCGCGCAACTTCACTTAGTGGCATAAAAGCCTTGCATAGCCAATATTAGGCATTCCCGAGAATATGATGAAACATAATGAAGCTCTCGGTTTGTTAAAAGGTCACTCAAAGGCCTAGTTTAGGCATGTTGACACTTTCAGTCCTTCTATAATCAAAGTTTTCGATTTTTGACGAAATTTGTCCCTCATAGTCAACGTTTGACTTTATTAGGGTTCATTACACGTGTCACCACATCATTGGACACGATTTTACGAGGTGTTACACTTGAGAGCAAACATTACATGCTAATTATTATCTTGAAGAATCTTCTAGTTCTTCATTATGTTTCACATCATCAGTGACTCAGTGTGGTCTAACCGGTCATGCCAACTAATTAAATAATTGTGATCCATAAACTTCTGGTTTATGATCGTATGTGTATTACTTGCTCGTATGTAATACAAAACGTATGATACGAGAGAATATATTATAACTTCAAAGTTAAAACCATCACGTTATGCAATCACTCCTTAGTTTGCCACTTTTGGTGGTCCATCTCATTATTAAAATGGGCATCATTACAATTCTTATAGTCAATCTCATCATTACAAGTGTCTCAATTAGGTCCATCATTATGTTTACAATGATTAATATATAATCACATTCACTTTTGTGAACGGAGTAGAACTAAAACAAGCTTCATAGCTTTTCATTATTTACTCGGGCACATGAGTATAAAATCATTTCATTTTTTCATATAATGATATTGCTACTTTAGGAGCATATGTCTCAAGTGTGACAAATGAAAAGAATTTAATCGATTTTTCCTTGTAAATAATGTTCTCTTTGCTTACCATCAATTGAGAAGTAGTTGATTCGTATAAGATTTACCAATCTTATATCTTACGACCTTTATAACGATCATTGTATAGTCATCACCTTATTAATATGGTTGATCTCATTACATGAGCATCATAACAATTTCCTCAATTACCATGATTATGAACTTTACACAAATTATTATATCATCATATTCACTTCAAGGAATGGATTATACCCAAACAACTATCATGGTGACATCATTACAATTTTCTTAGTTGTGTACATGATCTTCACCTTTACATTAGTCATTATATCATCACATTCACTTCATGAATGGATTAGAATCACACAACTTTCATGGTGGTCGTTTCAAACCTTACACATTTTTTAACAATCTTGCTTCTTCAAGAGCATATCTGAGGTTTGACAATGGAACTTGTTTTATTCCACATGTATAACTAATCTTTTCACCACATAATATCAATTATATGATCGAATCATTAGATTTATCAGTCCAAAATCTTATAAGCATCAATAAATTTACAATAAGCTTTAGTGAGTTTGAAACTTCGAATGTCATATTATAAATGAATCTTGATCACTATTCAATCATGTTTATAACGTGTGATCATATACACAACTTTAATTTAGTTGCTTCATTGAAGACTGTCTATATACATAAACAATCGCATATGAAATATAATGTACAAAGTAAAATTGTATAATATATAATTGATATAAGATGCCTTCTTATCAAGTGTAATAAAATACATATACTTAATTTGACTTACTGTCATGATTGAATATTAAAATATATCAAGAACGCTATTAAAAAGGTTTATGGTAATATGTAAAGGTGATGATTATACAATGCATCACTTTATATTATGTTACTAGGATAAATGACTTATGACACAACCTTATGATATAACAAGTGTTCATCAGTTTTATGAAATATGTATTTATTTATGAAACATGAATATTATATAGTAACTCATCGTGATATAACCAATCACAAATATCCATATACATGGTTTTGTCACTCTAACTTAAAAACTAAACAAATATCTCCATGAATTTATTTTAGGTTATTTTTTTAAGATTGGAGATTATAATATCATAAAGAAACATATATACCAAAAATTATATAACCCCAACATTATAACAAATAATATTCTCAAATCTACTCATTTATATTTGAATGAATCCCTCTAATTTAGTTTAATCATAAACCTTGTTTACATGTAAGTATTTAACCAAATACATATCCTTATAGCATGAATAAACGAAAGTTACCTTCCGTGTTAATAGTATTTGAATATACATTCATTCAATACCATAAACTTATTTTTCAACAAAAGCATATTATTAGGAAAAAATTAAAAAATAAACTCAACAGTCAACATTGAATTTAATTATAAATATAGTTGATCGATACAAATTTCAATAAAATTACTTTCAATTAATAACAATATAATATTACATATCAATATCATGCAAAATTGGTTTTATTTAAATCTGTTATCAAACTTGTGACATCAAAATCTATGATCTAAAAGATGTACATCGACATAAACCTTTTGTTATTCATTCGGGAATATAACATACCTAAATAACCATATTGTATTGTATTATACGCAGGACATGGTAAAAGACAATATTTACAGTAACACTATTAACTACACGATCTTTTTTACTAAATGAACAGATGAACTTAGACTTCAAAGTTTATTACTAATTTGATGGATGAAGAAACAATAAGATAACAATATTAAGCTCATACAATATTCTAAAAACAATTCAATCTAAAAACAAATTATATAAACATTTAGTTGATATAATCTAGAGTAGCACAATATGGAATACATACCTATGCACAACTAACAATTTGTTTTAAATAAGTACCACTAGGCAAGTAACTTATTTCACTAGTTGAGATACACAGATTACTCAAGGTTGTACGAGCTGTAATAGTAGTTGAAAGGACCTTTGAATACACATTGGACCTTGGAAATCACAATCTTAATGGGCCTATACCAGAGAATCTTGCTGACTTGGCTCAACTACAATGCCTAGTTCTTTCTCATAATAATCTATCCGGGTCGATTCCTTCCAAGTCATCTTTGTCTTTTTCTCAGGTTAATATACCTGATCTGAGCTAGGCTCAACATCGTGGAGTTTTTGATCTGTCTTACAATAGGTTGTCTAGGACCATACCTGGGGAACTGTGTGGTCGTGGTAGATCTTTTGATAAGCAATAACATGCTTTCTGGATCAATTCCAAGATCACTCTCTCGCCTGACAAATCTTACAACGTTGGATTTATCTGGGAATTTGCTTACTGGTCTCATTCCTCCGGAGTTTGGCGATTCGCTTAAGCTTCAAGGCTTGTATCTGGGAAAGAATCAGCTTTCTGGCACCATCCCTGAAAGGTTGTGGCGTTTGAGCAGTTTGGTAAAGCTGAACTTTACTAGTAATAAGAATTTCTCTGGTCCAGTACCGACAAGTTTTGGGAACTTGAAAGGGTGACTCATTTAGATTTGAGTTCTAATGAGCTCAGTGGTGAGCTTCCTTCATAGCCTTCATAGATAGAGTAGAGGCTTAAAGTGAGTTTACAACAAACAAATGTTAGTATAAAGAAATAGTAGCAGATTTATTAAAACAAAAACAATAAACAGATTTACAAACACATAATAAAATAATTCTTACACAAATGAAACACAATGAAATATTATTTAAACAGAACAAGACACAACTCACTAAAACAATACGAACACATCAATTAAATATTTGGCTTACACTTCAGTTGAAATTATTTTAGCAAAACAAACAACTACATACTAACATATGATTCATAAAGGTTTATAGGAATAGTTTATTTACCTGGTTTGGTAAAGAGACCCATAACTTCTCGTGAGACCTTCACCATCAGTGGTTCATTAACGATGACGTAACGCCGTTGGGGACACGTTGCGTCGTGCTGATAACGTGTTGTAAAACAACAGTCTATTAGCAACCAATATATAAGTATATAAACATGAGAACAAAACTATAAAATCATGTAGAGAATAGAACATGGAGAATTCTTATTCATTAATCTATATACACCATATACAAATGCCTCTATATATATATAAGCACATACATTAATACAAAAGAAATTAAAGAGATATGAGTTATGTATGTGGAGAGTCACCATATAAATGATACATTCATAACAATTTTGAAATTTCTCTTGTCTAGACACACTTCGATGTGATTTTTTTTTCTTATCCAAAACGAAGCCATCCAAAATGTGTTTAAAAATAAGAAACTAAATTAAATGTGAATTTTTTTTCTTATCCAAAACGAAGCCATCCAAAATGTGTTTAAATATAAGAGACTAAACATTTATAACGAACCCAAACTTTCTCCTATCAAAATGTGTTTAAAAATAAGAGACTAAACATTTAGCATACAAAAACTACATACTCGATAAAGCAAAAGTATTTGTTTTCTATACTTTTCCTGATCACAAAAGAAACATTTTTTTTTCCTATAAAAACACCTTTAAATGTCCCTTTTCCACCGCTTAAGAACAAAAATGGTGAAAGAGGGTCACGATGTTACACTCTCCTCGTCATACCAAATCTAGAGGTGCACTGATGTGTTCAAAATGCAACATATAAATTTCATCAATTGTGGCATAAAACTAACCCTTTTTTAGTACTAATGTTGGAAAAAGTGTGCTTTTGTCTTCCTTTTATATTTTCAGGATTAAATGAGCTCAAATTAACAAAAGAAGCAAAAAGACATCAAAATCTAACATAAATACAAGAAAAGGAACAAGACGTGACATGCCCGACCCCACGACAGTATCTTCCCAAGCAAAACAAGACATCAGAAGACTGAACACGCCTCGTGCTCAGCCAGCACGGGGGCGTGCCCAAGTGTCAGCAGAAAAGACAAATTGGTAGAAGCTTCTATTGCCCACCACGGGGCCGTGCTCAGCAGACACGGGGCCGTGGTCAACTATAAGATTCGCACAATCCAGGCAAATCTTCATAGTACAAAGATTCTTCTGCACACAGGGTCGTGCTCAGCGAACATGGGGGCGTGGTCAACTAATAAGACAAAACTGCATTAAATGAAGAAAGAGAAGGATGTGGACACGGGGCCGTGCCCGAGCTTCTGTTCAGCCTATAAATAGGAGTGCTTGGCTCAAGCTCAAACCATCCCTTGACACACCACCTCTCTCACACTTCACCCACCACCACCATAACACCATCATCCACCACCATCATCCATTGTCCATCGTAGAGTGTGTGAGTCGTCTCGGGATCCAAGATTGATCGTAAGAGTTCTTGACAATCAAGGCCATGTTTGCCTAAGTCTCTTACATCACTTGGTGAAGACAAAGTGTCTAGTGTAATACTTTTTATTTCTAATCTTTTCGCACTTTTTATTTGGTTTCGTATTAATGACTTTAATAACTAGTTGCTTATGTTGAAGGTGATCTTTCTTTATCGTTTGTCCGTGGTGTCTTGAAATTATTTTACTGTCTATATAAAATAAAAGATTTTTACCATTCATATCTCCACGGTCTATATGGAGGTATGTTGGCTACCTGGTCGGGGGTTAAGGGAACGGTTTGGTAAAGGTCTTGCCATTGTTCAGCGTTTAGAGGTCCTGCAATGGACCTGGGTCAAATTTAGTAGGACCTCCTTCAATACTTAACGGTATTGGATGGCGGGGGTCCAAACTCTTTGATCCCCTCATAAGTTAACTACTATTAATACTATAACCCGGCTATTTAGGATTGTATCCCTGCTGACTCAGACTACTTAGTCGAGGGTAACGTCACCTCCAAAAGAGGGGCCTACCATAATTTGCATTAATAACTTAATTAATTATCTTCCAATAATCCACCCTTTTAGGATTGTATCCTTGCTGACTCAAACTACTGGGGTGAGGGTAACGTCACCTTCAAAAGAGGGGCCTACTACAATAACTAAGATAATCTCTTAAAATAGTGCAAAAGTGCGGAAATAATCAAAGGTTACACTAGATACGAGTCGGAACCAAGTGATTCATCTTGTCTATCTGTTTTTCTTTTTTTTATTTTTATTAGTTTAAAACATTTTTTCTAAACTTTTTATTTTGATTAGACGTTGAGGATAAACCGGTACTAAAAGCTCTTGTGTCCTTGGACGACCTCGGTATCTTACCAACACTATACTACGCTCACGATGGGTGCACTTGCCCATATGTGTGTCTAGTGTTAGTAAATATCGTGTTTTATAAATTTAAAACTTGACTAAAAAGTGTTAAAGGGGCTTAAAATATACACCTAATATATATAACACTCGACTACGCATCAAGTTTTTGGCGCCGTTGCCGGGGACACAAGGATTTTAAGAAAGTTAGGAATCAACGGCCTAATCGTTTTCCTTATTTTTCATTTTTTTTAGGATTTTTTCTTAATTTTTCAGCTTCTGCAGAACTTAGCACGGGCCGTGCCCGCTGAACACGCCCCGTGCCCAATCATTGGAACGGGCAATCCTGTTTTAAGTCAGACAGTAGGCTGAACACGGGGACGTGCCCACTCAACACGCCCCCGTGCCCAAGTTTCAGTTACTGAAAACAGAACCGTAAGATCCCGACGGTTGGTAACTTCTGACACAAACATGAGTGATACTGATACTTTTTACTTTCGGCACTCTTATGGTACTATGTGGTGTCAATTATGTGGTGGTAACCATAAAGAATTAGAATGTTTTTTTCTAAATTATAAACCCCACTATATAGACCCATCATTTCCTAGTATCCTTAAGAGGGGCGAAAGTAAAAATAATCCTTATCGCTCCCTCGAATGCGCCCAACCAGATATTCTAGGAGAAATGCTTCTCGATGAATTATTTCAACTAGAAGATCTAATTTTTAATTGGTTAAAAGAACTTAGGGAAGATTTCAATAATCTTTTCCAAGACAATAACCAAGAAGAAAGGTTGGAAACGCATTCAAACAACTTCATTGTTTCCAATGATACTTCTAACTCTAGTGAGGACTTGAGCGATAGTCGTCACTGTGTCGATTGTGCCGTGAAGGACTCCCCATCAACTTCGTTTGATGCATACATAGACCTGAGCGATTCGACATACACCTTCTTTAACGAGAGCCCGGGAAAGGGTTGGACTTGTCCACCTACATATAGCATAGGAATCACCCTCACCGTCAACCTCTTGCGTTCTCGTCTTAATCTAGAACAATTAAGGTATCTTAGGCACTTTGGGGTTGTTCCATCCAGTAAGGAACCACCCGATCCGGAAAAGTTCCTTAAAAATAGACGCACTTCATAAATCAGCCTTCCGACACGGGGCCGTGTCCAGGTCAACACGCCCCCGTGTCCACCAAAAGATTCCCTTCTGACTTTTGTCAGAATACGGACAAAATGTGTCAGGATCTTGCCTGCACACGGGGCCGTGTCCAGCACGCTGTCGTTTTCTATAAATGCAGCCAAGAACCTTGCACATTTGGACCATCCAGGGACAGAGATTTGAAAGGATTTTCTGACTTACCATCCTAGGTATGTTCTAAAAGAAGGTTCTTACAAGCATCTTGTCCTTTCCTCTTTTATCTATTGCCTTCTTCTTCATCTTTCTAGCACCAAGGACTCCATTAAAGCTTGATTTCAAGCTTTGTTGTGATGTTTATTGAGTTTTTGTTCAAGGAATCTTGTTAAAAATAAGTTACACAACATTGTTTTAAGTTATTTCTGCTCAAAAAGCTTCATAAGTCAAGAAAATAATTTGAAACCCCAAGATTCCTTGTTCCAAAAAAATCTGCAGAAAGTTGAACACGGGGCCGTGCTCATTGAGCACGGGGCCGTGCCCGTGGTACTGTTTCATTAAAACGAACTGTTTTTGGTTTGTTTTCGTAGAATGTCTAGCCAAAACAGCGGAACCTCTTCTACACACTCAAGGAACAGTCAACGAGAAAGGAGGCCATCGATTGAAGCAACTCTCGTAAGATACGTAATGGCACTACGTGAAGCACTTGACGAGATGACTTCAGTGGAGGAGGTCCTCATTGACCGTATAAACTATCTCTCGGTGGGGTTGGAAAACAGTTTCCGGGAAATAAACCTCTTGCACCAGAGGTTAAACATTCTGGTAACACCTCCTGTGGAACCAATCCTCCCTCAAGAGGATTGGAACCTCGCACTTGGAATTCAAAATCCTACCGGTTGGGACGACATTCCGGCGGAGCCTCCTCTTGAAGAACTCCAAGAAATTCCGGTGGAAGTTACACCTCCTCAACCCAATGCTCATGAGCCCGCTTTTCTTCTCCCTAGGGAGATCGAAGAGTGGCTCGCCGATGTATGAGGAGCCCATACCCGGAGGAAGAAGTTGTCAAGCCACTTTTAACCAAGAGATCTATCTTTTCGGAAATTTTGCTAGTAGAATAAATAGTAGGCTAGAAACTTCTTGGATTTCTTTTGTTTCTTTGACCTAACTAGCTAATATTTTAATTTTTAGGACTATTATGTAATTCTCTCTATGATTAATGAATGATGGTTTTTGTTAATTTGGTGTTTTGGATGGTGTTGAAATGAATAAAACACACTTGGGATGGCAAATGATGCAAGGGAAACTTGAACCTGCACTCCATACAGGAAAACAGAACCGTCCGACAAATTTCTTCGTTTACAGTAAGCTCGACACGGGCCGTGTCCACCCAACACGGCCCCGTGCTGCACAGTCTGCAGAAAAAGACCCAGTTCAGGTAACTGGACACGGGCCGTGTTCACCCAACACGCCCCGTGTCCATACTTCTGTTTCTCTTGTTTTAATTTTGTTACTGGCACTTGAACACGGGGCCGTGTTCAGCGCCCAGTAACACAAAAATTTCGCTTTTTACACCTTTTTACACATTCAATCAACCTAAAAACTTATTTTTGGGACACATTGAGGACAATGTGTAATTTAAGTGTGGGGGGGATGCTAAAACCTTGAATCTTGCAAGTCCTAAATACAAGCCTTACACAAAACTCTATTGGAACCGCTAGTCACCCCAATTTTTTTTTTTTTTCAAAAATTTTCATTTTTTTACTTGTCTAGGTTTAACTCGGGAAATTCAAGTTCTAAAAAGGTTATATTTTTACGAATTTACAACCGATAGCGTCGTGATAAAAAGAACCAACATAAGAAAATTATGAAAAGGCATGACAAGCTTAGTTAAAATTTGATTATATATACTTAATCACATAAAAACCCATTCCCACAAATGTGAGTTTTGAGCCTTTATTGAGCATACAATTACATATCACTAGAACTAAATGCTCATTTTCGTTTCTTGTGTGAATAGCCGCTTGGTTCTTACGACTCTAGAACTTGCCATGACGATACATTCCCGGTCCTTACCAACTTAAACCCGAGTAAGTAAATGATGGAGGCATTAGGACTAACCCTTTTTATTTCTACACCATTTTTTTTTTTACCAACTACCCAAAATCCCCCTAGTTAGCCCCTTTGAGCCTAAACCTTTTCATTTCATAACCCAAACCAAACACCCTTTTTACCCACCAAAACCTTTTTCATTTTTACCCCTTTGTTTTAGTAACAAGTTCGATTTTTCGTATGACTTTCCAAAAAAAAAAAATATAATAATAATAATAATAATAATAATTTTTTGTGTTGATGATGAAGCAAAAGAAAATAAACAAACAAGTTTATCAAAAATAACTTGGTTTGAATAATAGCTTCATCAAAATAAAAGTTACAAAAATAGAAAGTCTTACGAAAACCGACACTTGTTACGCTTTTTAACCCTTTTTCTACTAACCACTAACCACCAACCCAACCACCTACCTTTAACCCAAGCCTAACCTTTCACCCACAAAGTCCTCTTGATATTTACAAAGGTATATAAGTTAAAAAGGAGGAGGATTGATTGCTTGGCAAGCCTATGGTAGGAATAAGTTCCATGCCGCTCTCGAGTGATCCACAAAAATACATTTTCGGCCGAGTGTTGAGTGATCCCCGTGAGGTATGTGAACTTGTATATAAATAGAATTTTACAAAGGCATGTTATGCCCTAATAAGTAATTTATCTTATGAAAAATTTTAAATAAATCATGACGAATAGGATTGTAAATAAATAAAAATAAAACTAAATAAAGAATCTTGGAAATCCCGACACTCTATGACAAGCCCAAAACCTTCTTTTCTACCCATTCCATTTGGGAGTGTAAATAGCCACATATTAAAGAGTTTTGCTTGAGGACAAGCAAAGATTCAAGTGTGGGGGTATTTGATGTGTTCAAAATGCAACATATAAATTTCATCAATTGTGGCATAAAACTAACCTTTTTTTAGTACTAATGTTGGAAAAAGTGTGCTTTTCTCTTCTTTTTGTATTTTCAGGATTAAATGAGCTCAAATTAACAAAAGAAGCAAAAAGACATCAAAATCTAACATAAATACAAGAAAAGGAACAAGACGTGACATGCCCGACCCCACGACAGCATCTTCCCAAGCAAAACAAGACATCAGAAGACTGAACACGCCCCGTGCTCAGCCAGCACGGGGGCGTGCCCAAGTGTCAGCAGAAAAGACAAAGTGGTAGAAGCTTCTATTGCCCACCACGGGGCCGTGCTCAGCGGACACGGGGCCGTGGTCAACTATAAGATTCGCACAATCCAGGCAAATCTTCATAGTACAAAGATTCTTCTGCACACGGGGTCGTGCTCAGCGAACACGGGGGCGTGGTCAACTAATAAGACAAAGCTGCATTAAATGAAGAAAGAGAATGATGTGGACACGGGGCCGTGCCCGAGCTTCTGTTCAGCCTATAAATAGGAGTGCTTGGCTCAAGCTCAAACCATCCCTTGGCACACCACCTCTCTCACACTTCACCCACCACCACCATAACACCATCATCCACCACCATCATCCATTGTCCATCGTAGAGTGTGTGAGTCGTCTCGGGATCCAAGATTGATCGTAAGAGTTCTTGACAATCAAGGCCATGTTTGCCTAAGTCTCTTACATCACTTGGTGAAGACAAAGTGTCTAGTGTAATACTTTTTATTTCTAATCTTTTCGCACTTTTTATTTGGTTTCGTATTAATGACTTTAATAACTAGTTGCTTATGTTGAAGGTGATCTTTCTTTATCGTTTGTCCGTGGTGTCTTGAAATTATTTTACTGTCTATATAAAATAAAAGATTTTTACCATTCATATCTCCACGGTCTATATGGAGGTATGTTGGCTACCTGGTCGGGGGTTAAGGGAACGGTTTGGTAAAGGTCTTGCCATTGTTCAGCGTTTAGAGGTCCTGCAATGGACCTGGGTCAAATTTAGTAGGACCTCCTTCAATACTTAACGGTATTGGATGGCGGGGGTCCAAACTCTTTGATCCCCTCATAAGTTAACTACTATTAATACTATAACCCGGCTATTTAGGATTGTATCCCTGCTGACTCAGACTACTTAGTCGAGGGTAACGTCACCTCCAAAAGAGGGGCCTACCATAATTTGCATTAATAACTTAATTAATTATCTTCCAATAATCCACCCTTTTAGGATTGTATCCTTGCTGACTCAAACTACTGGGGTGAGGGTAACGTCACCTTCAAAAGAGGGGCCTACTACAATAACTAAGATAATCTCTTAAAATAGTGCAAAAGTGCGGAAATAATCAAAGGTTACACTAGATACGAGTCGGAACCAAGTGATTCATCTTGTCTATCTGTTTTTATTTTTTTTATTTTTATTTTCAGCATTTTAGTTAGTTTTTATTTTTCTTAGTTTAAAACATTTTTTCTAAACTTTTTATTTTGATTAGACGTTGAGGATAAACCGGTACTAAAAGCTCTTGTGTCCTTGGACGACCTCGGTATCTTACCAACACTATACTACGCTCACGATGGGTGCACTTCCCCATATGTGTGTCTAGTGTAAGTAAATATCGTGTTTTATAAATTTAAAACTTGACTAAAAAGTGTTAAAGGGGCTTAAAATATACACCTAATATATATAACACTCGACTACGCATCAGCACAAACCGGGCATTTTTAATAATCGGTTCCACTTATGGAACTGGTTTCGGTTTCTTGTTTTAAGGGTTTGAACCGGTTATTAATATAACCAATTCGGTTTCGGTTATTTAACTAAATAACCATACCCTATGTGCCCGAATCCGGGTAGGGTTCGGTTCCGGTTCTTAAGAAACCGGGCATTAAAATACCATATTTTAAGGTTTTTCTATACCTTATTTATGAGTGTTTTAGTACCTTATTTTCAGTTTTTTAATACTATATTGTATTTTTATTACCTTATTTTCTCGTCTTTATTATTATTATTATTATTATTATTAAATATGTATTGTATAAGGTGGAAAATAACATAAATTTAAAAGATAGATATTAGAATCATGTATCAGTTATAGTCGGGTATAATCGGTTTCAGTTTTGGTTCTTATCTGGTTTAGGGTATTAATCGGGTATGATCGTTTCCGGTTTTAGGTATTGAGATCAAAATGTATATTCTATGGACTATGGGTATGGCCAGTTTCCGGTATAAAATACCCAGATATTAAAAAAAAACCAATTTTAGGTTATTTTATCGGCGGTTATTTTTGTGCACCTCTAACCAAATCCATCCATAGGTTAATTCGTTTAGGCGTTGACTAACACAGACACTCCATTGGGCTTAAAATATGTTTTGATCCATTTACACAGTCACACCGAACTCATTTGCCTCGTGGTATCCAACGATTAAGACCAATTCAAACTATCATGGGCTTTCTTAGAAATTCACGTTACTGGGCTTACTCCATACTCAATGGATTAAACTAATTGGCCGAAAATACCAAGGTTTGTGATATTTGGTAAACTAGGGGAAATTTTTCTATCGAGTGATGTATTATGAAATAAAAAAAAAATATTTTTCTATAATGGTTTAGTTGTACAAAAGTTGTCTCATGAAATAAAAAAAGTGATACACCCAACGAATATCGACACATGTTTTACATCGATAAAAACCATAAAAATAAATCAAGAAACCGGTACTGATGTAGCTTGGTCGGTATTAGTTTGGTTTCTTTCAGTACTGGTATTCAGTATAGTTTACGATCACAACAATTACTTTTCAAACCCTAAACCCAAAATTCTAATATAATTAAATAAATAACTCAGATGTAAATCTAACAAGGTTATGGTTATATTTTGTTATTATTATTTTTTAATAATAGTAATTACTAAATTTATAATAACTAAATATAGTAGTCATGCTATCTTCTTTAAATAAAAGTAAAGTAAACTAAACACAAAATCCAATCTAAATTAATTAAATATTTATTGATGAGAAAAAATATCTTTTACCTCTTAAGTACTAAAAATACTCAAAAACTTGACATAATTTTTTCGGAGTCGAACAAAGCCCGGTCACCTGGTACACCCATTGACAAAAAGTCACCCACGTCTGTGATCACTGACAATGCTAGTTACCTGACCTTTCACCAACTCTAGAGGAAACCCATCTCCCAAAAACCTACTATGATAAAACTCGTGTCTCGCATATGATATTTTGTCACATGTAAGACTACAACCGACGACCTTCCATAAAGAAAGTCACTGTATTACCGCTAGAGCACTTGGCAAACTTGACATATTACTTTTCAAATAAAGTAAGAGAAAAAAGTAAAATGATTATATAATTTTATGTATCATAAAAACACAAAGATTTTTTATATAGTTGTAATCCACCAGCCAATAATCTCATGGTATGTTAACTCTCCACTTTATTCCTTATTTTGCACTCAAACATTAGGGGTGCACAAGCACAAGGGGAGTTTATTTTTTTAATTTTTTTTTTATTTCTAGAAATAATGCATTAAAAATAAATAAAACATATATTAAACAAAATAAAATTACTATTACTTAAAAAAACACATTACATAAAATTAAAACTAGAATATTAAACCATGATAAACCTAAAATTTAGAAAGGGCATGCCCAATTATGTTTTTTCTACGATATCCCGTTTTCGCGCTAGAATAAACGGCAACATCTCGGGTGAAACATGTTGTGTTTCGGGGACAACCTCTACATCTTGGTCTTCATTGTCATCGTAGATCGGAAGTGAGTGCTCGACAGTCTCCCTTGGTGATTGAATTGGCGGGCTCCTAAATTCAAATGGATTGAATGAGTTTTGCGCTTCCATGGAGTATTCATACATGTCGGGTGCGGCCATCGTTGGACTGTGTGGGTGTGAAAATATTTGTGGCGGAAAATTAAGTTGGGGTTGGGTGTTATAAAAAGTCGGTTATGAAGTTTGGGGGTAAAAATATTGAGGTTGAGAGTTTATTGAATATCCGTATGAGGTTTGAACCGGTGCACTCAGACCGCTAGAATCGCCTCGTCTCGTTTGCGACACACGTCCTCTTGAGTTTGAATCCGATCCTCGGTTAGCGGAACCTTTTTTCTTGGGTTCATCTTTGTTTTGTTTATCCATGGTGTGGTGTGTAGAAATTTTTGTGAGAATGGTGTGTGAGATGAGTGAAATGTGTTGGTTTTAATAAAGAAAACAAATTTTTTTAATTTCCAACGGTCACCCCAACGGTCCATTTTTCATAACATTCCAAATTTCCATTCGGTGAGTATTCACCGTTTTGCTCCTTCACCACTCACCGAGAACGGGCTAGCGACCCCTTGCCGTTTAGTAAACATGGGTCACCGAAGGTGCCACTCCACCCTTGATTAAAATAATAAAATTAACTCTTTACACACAACACATTCAACAATTCTGATTCTCATATTCACCCACGGGAGTAGATCAAATACAAACCACATTTCGTATACAAACTGTAAGAACCATTTAAAAAATGTCATGTGAAATCCAACCAATTATATAGAAATGATAAAATGATAACCTAAATAATATCAATTATCTTGAATTTCTTATAATTATGTTAACAAGTAATTAATTTTTTATTTGAATCTTCCTTTTGTTTTCAGTGTGCTGATAAAGAAAAGTGCTGAAATAATTTCAAACATGTGCCGGAACCAACCCCTTCACCCACATCAATGTTTATTTAAGAGAATGAGGGTTAGATTTCTCAGTTAAGTTGGTGTAAAATGACTATAATGCCCTTAGTATTAAAAAATTTAACAAATAAAATATTAAAAGATTAAAATGGTGATCCTCTGCTTCATGAGTGATCCTTTGCTTCATGAGTTCATGAAATGGTTACTTCTAAAGGTTTCTTCGCCTGTTTTTGAAATGGTGAGGAGTTGGGTAATGTAAGGCAATCTTCAAGATTTACACTTTGAGTTCTTCGTATCCGCACAATCTGTCAAACCAGAGTTATTATGGAAAGAAGGTTATCAAATTAATTCTCTTATGCTTCCATCTTTTATATCTAAATCGCTTGCTAATCGCGAGTTATGAACAGGTAAGTCGATTAATTTCCTTAAAGTTTGTTGCGAGGATCATAGTTGGGCAGATTTAGCACCAATGGAAACCACCAACCACCGTTTCAGATCCCATTCAAGTTCAGAGAGAGATCGGAATGTTGTGAAGTTGTTAACAATTCACTGCCATTATCACTCTGTTGCGGCTGCAACTGTCTAGGACCATACAGATCCGTAATTAGGTCATTAATCCCCAATTTCCCATTGCTTTTATAACTATGTAGATCTGCCACTTAGGTTGTGTCTGCGGCGGTTGCGGCGGTGACAGGTCATTGAGGAAGAGAACCAATCATGTAGATCTGCTATATATTCCACTCAAGCAATCATGTAGATCTGCTTTAGTCCCGTGTCTCTCTCTCCCCCTCTCTCTCTCTCTCTCTCTCTCCACGAGATGATGGTGAGGGTGGGGAAGTGTGGCATCCACTTTACTTAACGATCAAACATTCGATTTTTTTTTTTTAACAAAAATTGGGCATGACCCATTCGTAACATTGACGTTTCCCTGTTTTTACAATATAATTCAAAATCAACCCGAAGGATTCAAATGTTCTTAAAACACTTACTACTATTCTAGTCATACAGTTAACATTTACAATAACAAAATGATTTTGACCCATTAGTAAAAGATAACATGGTCCGGAAGCGCAAAAAGGGCAATTTAGTGTGTTCGTCCGAGCTCGCCAACTTCAAACATGAGATTTACCTATCATGCACAACATCAAACATTAGTTAATTCACAATGCTCAAACAAAATCCATAACATACCTTACATACTTTTAATCGACCCATTAACAATTTACCAATCATTGACAAATCTTGTTTGCAACATTCTTTTCATTAAACATTCTTTTCATTAACTTTCTTTCATTCCAACATCTCGATACATTCATACATCCATACCCCTCGGCCCATTCGTAATGAGCCCATATTCAAACGTCAACAGTAATCGTCATGCTTGTCCTAATTTACCCATTTACAACGGGTAACCCTTATTATACATGCTTAGCACAACATATCATTTTGACCCGTTTACAACAAGTCGTTACTTAACCATCTCATAATCCTACTTTCCATACAATTGTATCCCACTTGAGTGGTCATTATACATCCGACACTATTGTGTCGCTTATCCGTTTTCTAACATTTAACGTATCGACATTTGAACCAATAACAACACACAACTCAACATTTAGGTTTAATAACTAAACATTCATCCGTAGAACAACATAAAAGGATAATTAAGTTCATATGAACTTATCGTGATCCTGAGCTCCTTGCGCTTTGGAGTGACTTGCTCCTTCTTCCTTCTTAGTTCCTGTATATCATAACTTTATTCACTTAGCTTCCATTACTTTCACATTCCTTATTATCCAATTTGACATCTATAAATCAGATACATTCCCACCATGATCACATCTCATCAATTTAGCAAATTTTCATACAAAATCACATCTAAATTTATTTAGACATTTCATCAAACACATGGTGCGCATACTACCTACAAAGCATGATGTACAAGTAGTTATAACATGTCCATCCTATCTCATCAATGGTTAATCATAATCTTTCATAATAAAAATCATTACCCTAATCCATAATTTACTATTTTGACCATGAACATATGGTTCCAAATCAATTATTCATAACAATTTCATCAACAACAATCAAATTAACATGTAGAACTTCACAATTTCTAACCATTACTTGACATGCAAGTGGGTTTTGCCCTAATCATGCTCATATTCGAAATTTAGCATCTATTGATGTCTAGACATTCATAGCAACCATTATGCATACTAAATTTTGCATTACATTCACGAATTACACTAAACCCACATAATCAAATATCATCAAATCAAGAAATTTCACTTACTTGAGATCAAGAATACTTAGACAAACATAATTCTTAGCTCATGGATTCGATCCTTCACTAATTTGGCTTTCAATTGATGGAATTTTAGAGATTTAGGGTTTTGAGAGGGAAGGAGTCCCTCCTGGCTTTCTCACGATCGCACACCAGACTCAAGTCTGGTTTCTTTTTTTTTATCATGTTTTATAACAATATTTACACATCTAGTCCCTCATCATTTAATCCCTATTCACTTTAGTAATTTACCTTCTAACTTAATCATCTTTCTTTTACTAACTTTTATTTTTTTTGACATAATTCTATATATTTTCCATTTTAACTTATTAAAACATCACTACACATTATACTTTTAGGTCATACAAGAATTTGGGGTGTTACAAGTCTACCCCCCTTAAAGAAGGTTTCGTCCCCGAAACCTGAATACGTACCAAATAATTCTGGGTAATGTTTTCGCATTTCATCCTCCGCTTCCCACGTGAGATCCGATCCTTTTCGATGTTGCCATTGGACCAGCACTTGCCGAACGGATTTGTTGCGGAGTTGCTTTACTTTAAAATCCTTTATTGCGACGGGCTTTTCAACATAATTTAATTTCTCATCCACTTCAATATCATCCAAAGGCACGTATGCTGACTCATCCGCGAGGCACTTTCGCAATTGCGATACATGAAAGGTGTTATGAATCCCATCCAACGCGGGTGGTAATTCTAACTGATACGCCACCGCCCCGACCTGAGCGAGTATTTTGAATGGTCCGATGTATCGAGGACCTAGCTTCCCGCGTTTACGAAAACGAATTATCCCTTTCCATGGAGAGACTTTTAGTAACACATGATCTCCCACTTGAAACTCAATTGGTCGCCTTCGTCGATCCGCATAAGACTTTTATCTATCTTGTGCCGCCTTAATTCTTGATCTAACCATATCAATCTTTTCATTCGTTTCGGCTACTACATCCTTTGACGCGAGTTCGCGCTGACCCACTTCCCCCCAGCAAACCGGGGTTCTACATTTCCTTCCATAGAGCATTTCATAAGGGGCCATTTTTATGCTGTTATGATAACTATTGTTATATGAAAATTCTACCAAGGGTAGATGATCATCCCAGCTTCCCCCAAAATCCATGACACACGCCCTTAACATATCAACTAATGTTTGTATAGTTCGTTCCGATTGACCATCGGTTTGAGGATGGTAGGCGGTGCTAATATGTAACTGGGTCCCCAATTCTTCATGAAACTTCCTCCAGTAACGGGATGTGAACCGAGTGTCCCGGTCGGATACTATAGACACCGGAACCCCATGTCGGGATATAATCTCGTTCATATAAACTTCCCCCATCTTTTCTGAATTATAAGTTTCCCGAATGGGTAAGAAATGTGCACTTTTGGTCAGTCGATCAACGACCACCCATATTGCATCATGCCCTTTTCTTGTCTTGGGAAGCTTAGTCACCAAATCCATCGTTACATGCTCCCACTTCCATACCGGTATCTCCAACGGTTGCAATTTCCCATACGGTCTTTGGTGTTCGGCCTTTACTTGGGAACATGTCAAACACTTAGCCACATACTTGACAATATATCTTTTCATTCCCGGCCACCAATAATTCATCCTCAAGTCTTGATACATTTTTGTAGCTCCTGGATGAACGGAGTATCGAGACTTGTGTGCCTCATTTAAAAGTAATTCTTTCACATCACATTCCCGAGGTATCCAGATTCGACCATACCTCGTTTTCATACCATTCACATTCTCATTCAACTCGTGGATAAATCCTTTTGTCCTTTCTTTCTTTGAGTCCTCGGCATCCAAGGACTTAATTTGAGCCTCTCGTATTTCTTCAAGGAGTTTGGAAGTGACTACCATTTTCATTGATCTTACCCGAATCGGGGGCGGGTACTCCTTTCGACTTAGAGCATCCGCCACTACGTTAGCCTTCCCGGGATGATAGTGGATATCACAATCGTAATCCTTGATAAGCTCCAACCATCTTCGTTGCCTCATATTAAGATCTTTTTGTTCAAAAAAATATTTGAGGCTCTTGTGATCCGAGAAGATTGCACACTTCACCCCGTATAGGTAATGTCTCCATATTTTCAAGGCGAACACGACCGCCGCCAACTCTAGATTGTGGTTTGGGTAATTATTTTCGTGTTGCTTGAGTTGTCTTGAAGCATAGGCAACGATTTTACCCCTTTGCATTAGTACACACCCAAGACCCTGATGGGAGGCATCAGTATATACCACCAAATCATCCGTTCCATCCGGTAATGTCAACACAGGAGAACTTGAGAGATTTTCTTTCAACGCCTGAAACGCTTTTTCTTGTTCTTCTCCCCCATAAAAACTTCTCACTTTTCTTCGTTAACTTTGTCATGGGCGAGGCTATTTTGGAGAAATCCTGGATAAATCTCCTGTAATAACCAGCCAAGCCCAAGAAGCTTCTTATCTCGCTTGGATTCTTCGGGGGTACCCAATTCATCACTGCCTTTACTTTGGACGGGTCCACATGGACGTCGTCCGTATTGATTACATGACCCAAAAATTGTACTTCTCTAAGCCAAAAGGCACATTTTGAGAACTTTGCATATAACCTTTTCTTGCGGAGCGTCTCCAGCACATCACGTAAGTGTGAAGCATGCTCTGCTTCACTTCGGGAGTACACTAGTATAGTATATCATCAATAAAAACGATTACATACTTATCAAGCATAGGCCGGCACACCCGATTCATTAGATCCATAAATGCAGCTGGCGTGTTTGTTAAGCCGAAGGACATTACTAAGAACTCGTAATGTCCATACCGCGTTTGAAATGCAGTTTTCGGCACATCCTCTTCTCGTACCCGCAGTTGGTGATATCCTGATCGCAAATAAATCTTTGAAAACCAGCTCGCCCCTTGAAGTTGGTCGAATAAATCGTCAATTCTGGGTAAGGGGTAACGATTCTTCACCATTAACTTGTTCAACTCCCGATAGTCGATGCACATTCGCATCGAACCATCTTTCTTCCTTACGAATAATACGGGTGCTCCCCATGGCGAAACACTTGGTCGAATAAAATCTTTGTTGAGCAGTTCTTGAAGTTGGGTCATCAATTCTTTCATTTCGGTTGGGGCCAACCGATAAGGAGCTTTAGCTACCGGTGCGGCTCCCGGGGTAAGCTCTATCTTAAACTCCACTTCACCTTCGGGCGGAAGCCCCGGTAAATCCTCCAGAAATACATCCGGAAATTCATTTACTACTTTTACATTCTCCAGCTTCGGTACAACTGGATTGGTATCGATCACGTAAGACAGATACGCCTTCCCCCCGTTCTTTACATACTTGACAGCTTCAATAATAGAACAAAATTTCGACTCGTCGACCCTATCCCCTTGAATACTTACCCGCTTTCCCTCCGAGGTTACTACTTGAATAACTTTCTTTCCACATTGTATTTCAGCATGATTTTGGGCCAGCCAATCCATTCCCACAACTACTTTAAACTCCCCCATACACATTGGAACAAGGTCTATGCTAAATTCCTCATCTTTAATCAAGATCTTACAGTTTCTACATACATCATGCAATAGGTAACTTTTGTTATCCGCTACTTCCACTTCTAAAGGTACTAACATCTTTTCAAGCATAAAGGAAGGACGACATAAAAGTTCATTCGAAACAAATGACCTACTAGCCCCGGAATCAAATAAAACATTTACAGGTATTGAATTTACTAAGAATATACCTGAAACTACTTCCGGGTGAGACTTTGCTTCTTCAGACGTTATCTAGAACATCCTTCCACGAGCCCTAGACAGCTCCTCTTTCTTTCCTTCTTTCCTAGGCGTTTGTTGGAGCTTTGGACATTCAGATTTCATGTGCCCCGCTTGATGACAATTGAAACACGTTTTCTGATTGTCTGGACATCTGTAGTACGGATGTCCCTCTTGCCCACACTTGTAGCACCCTTTCTTTCCAAGCAAACATTCACCCGAGTGGTGTTTCCCACATGTCTTGCAAGTCGGAATCCCACTACTTGTCTTCCCTTTCCTGTTTTGATCTTGATATTTTGCCTTTTTCGATGGATTTATGTTGGTAGGCTTCTCCGCCACCCTTTTCTCTCCCCGTTCAACCTGCCTTCTTAACTCAATCTCCCTATCTCTTGCCCAGTCGATTAATTCATTCAATGTTGCACACTTGGAGGGATTTACGAACTCCCGATATTCAGCTTTTAACATAGCATGATAACGTATGATTTTCAACCTCTCATCCCCGCTATCTCCCCACAAAATTTCACCTTCTCGAGGAACTTATTCGTTATTTCATCAATCGTTTCATCTTTTTGTCGAAGACGTAAGAAGTCTTCTTGAATCTTATCAATTGCGGATTGTGGGTTATGATATTTCAGAAATGGCTCCTTGAACTCTTGCCATGTTAACGTTTGTAATTTGTCATCCCCCAATTCCTTCGAATGTGCGTCCCACCAATCCTTTGCTTGGAGTTGTAGGAGGCCCGTAGCAAACATCACTTGATCCTCTACTTCACATCTACTTCTTACAAACACTGCCTCGGTGCTTGAAATCCATCTTTGACAAGCTATCGGGTCAATTTCCCCTTTGTACGGTGTAAGGACTCTCAAGATTGTCCTAAAAATACCCGTAAGTATAATCCCGAACCCCTGAAACCATAGTGTGCATGAAAAACAAAGAAAACAAGAAATATGGTTCTCAGGCGGGCCGCGTAAAAGACAAGCCTTGTCTTACGTGGGCCGCGTCAATGTTAAGTTGACCGGATAAGTGTTCCGGATCCACGTAGTGACCACCTGGCTAGCCTACTCGTGACCAATCAAGCCTACTCGTAGACTAGGCGGCCACGCGGGCTGCGTAAAGGTAAGCCGAAGGCTTACGCCGGCCGCGTAAAGGTAAGCCGAAGGCTTACACGGGCCGCGTGAGGCCTCAATTTCAGCTATAAATAGCTTGTTGCATGCACAGTCCACTGGTGTCGATCAAAACTCTCAAAAAAACGAATTGCTACTGTCCTAAAGTCGAATTTACTTTCAATATTAGCGAGGCGCTGCTCCGATACCGGGTATTAACTCGATCGCTGCTACGATTCAATGTCCGATCGATTAAACTATCCAATGGATGTTTAAGTGCTGCCCACATTAGGGTTTATGCTTTGTCATTCGTCGTAAATTCGATGGATGTTTAAGTATCGCACTTTGTCATTCGTTGTGAAGGTTTTAATCTCGTGAGTTATCGTAAATGTTGTATTAGTTACTAACCGAGTTCGTGTGCATGTTATTAAATTTAGGTTAAAAGTCTAATCAGTAGGCTAAGCTCTGCTCATAAATCTGCAATGTGAGTCATTCTCTTTTTATCAATTATGTTTTACGATACTCCAAAGTATTTTCAAAGTTATAATTACAGGGATTAAGTCTTTGTAGTCACCAAATTACAGCCGGTATGTGGGGTTTTGTATACATTACTTGATAACCTTCACCATTGGACAACGAGTTAGCCAAGGGGTGATATGACCATAGTCACAGACACCATTGAACTATGAGGTTACCAATGGATGGTCGAGTGACAAATACTGTGGGTAGTTGGTTGATATATGGAAACATTGTAATCGCTCTTAATACTGTAAATTATGACAAACACGTCGTTTTATTAAAAAGAATGATTCACCAGTATTTCCCGCTGACAAAACCTTTTTCAAACATGTTTCAGGTGATCTGTTATGATCCAGGAAAAGTGCCGCGAAGCACTACAAGCTTAAGGAAGTGGCTCAATATAAAATAAAGAAACATGTTTTGTAAAATAAAGATTTCTCAGTGAAATCATATGATTGTAAACTACCGGGGTTTATCCCGAATCGTGAAATAGAATAATCGGGAATTTGCAGTTTTAAAAAGATCCTGAAGAAAACTTCCGCTGTTAAAACAATTAAATAAATACCACGGGATTTTCTGTCCCATGGCTCCTGGACCGGGTCAAACCGGGCTGGGGGCCGTGACAGAAAAAGGTGGTATCAGAGCCACTGATTTAAGCCAATTAAGTATTTAGAAAATACTTAATTTTAATGATTGCTATTTTCGTGATTATGTGTTTTATTATTTGAATAATTGTTTACAGTATGGGTAAGCAAAGACTTTCGGATATCTATTATAAATTAGATACTACACCGAGAGAAACAGGATCATCATCCTCAAAACACTATGCAAATCCTGAAGAAGGAATATTTGTTCGAAAGGCACAATATGAGGAACCACTTTCTCCTAATAAAAGAAGTTTGATTATTAGGAAAAGTCAGGAGAAAATAAAGAAATCACAACCAAAAGAAAAGAGAGTTAATCAGAAAACCCAAGAACTAGGCAGTAACCCACCATGGGAAGACAGGTTAGATGAAAAATGGGCAGATCTTTATATGCTAGCCACTGTAGCAGTAAATGCAAATCTTTAAATACTCTGACTCAAGTTTTAGCACCTTATCACCTACAATCCAGAAACCTTATCCAGTAAATAAATAAGTTTACAGTAAACCCTAGTGTGTTTTAATTATCAGTTGTCCTTTGTATTAAATTAGTCACACGGTATGCAATAATATTTAAAGGTTATCTATGAAATTTTGTTATAAAATTTTAACTTCGCATTTTGTGTGTATTTTGCATATATGCTAAACAGCATGAATGACTTATCTGAAGCCCTTCAAAATCTTAATCTCTATCCGGTGAAAATAGAGGTTTCTAGAGATTTTACTGGTTACATACCCGATATGGAAGAACCTATGGAATTCAACGCTCCACCTCCGGAGAAACTCAAGCCTAAGAAAAGGAGAAGATTTGTGGGATGGAGGCGTGTGCGCAGGAGGAAACCCTCAACTAGGAAGATTCCCAAAATAGAAAATCCCTTAGATAAAGGAAAGGGGATTGAAGCCGGGGAAGGTTCTAAGCAGATAGAAATGGAGATTGGAGAAGGTTCTAGGCAGACAAAGATGGAAATTGGGGAAAGCTCTAGACAAATCGAGGAGTTACCATTTCAGGAGGAATTGGATCATGCATTGGCGAGCTGTGATATCGTCAGGCCTGTCAATAATAATCTTTACCCTTATCCTGCTGAAAATCAACTTCCAATGAACTTGGAACCAGCAATTCCAGAACCTATAATCCACACCCAACCTCTAGGAATGGACGAGTGGTAGACCAATGATTGGCAGTTCCAAAACCTTCTCAACAGTCCTTATTCCTTTTTCCCTCAGTTCGACCCAGAACCTATACCAAACCCACCAATGAGTAATGAAAATTTAGCTGAACTCCGCCACTTTGGCGAGGAGCTGGTGGATGCAGGAAATAGGATAAGGGAAGTAGGAGAACAAATCTCCTGGAAATACGACGAGAGGGAACGTCGTTACTGAAATACCAACTGACGAGGGATAGTGGGTTTGTTAAACTATGGTTGTATAATAAATAGTAAAATATAATAACCTAAAATAAAACTTTGTAAGAAAATAGTATGTATTGATGCATATTATAAAATATAAAAATGGGAATCGAGAAATCGATAGTTTTGGCTATATGTGTGTTGTAAAAATTTGTATGATTATTTTGTGTATAATTGTTATTTATTCGATACTAATAAGTTATATATATTAATTATCAGATGGAAAACGCTAATAATGAACCAGTTAATGAGGTTAACCAATCTGAACAACATCCAGAGGATCAATTTATGACTAGGCAAGATATAGAAAATATTGTTGCTCAAGGAATAGCCAATGCTATTCCAGCAATACTTGCTGCCGCCCAGAAACCTGTTGAACCTCAACAAATCATTCGTAGCAAACGTATCTCTGAAGATAACTTCAGTAATAGCGTAAACGGAGGCGGTAATCATACTAATCACAATAATGATCCGCTGCAAGCTCCGCTCCCTAAGAAAATGAAAGCTGCAACGCCTGGTTGCACTTACAAGGAATTTCTTGCTTGTAAACCCGCTGAATTTGCAGGCAATGAAGGAGCAACTGCGGCACTGCGTTGGTTAGAGAAAACCGAAGCAGTGATTACAATAAGTAAATGTGCCAAGGACGACAAGGTCATGTACGGGTCAAATCTTTTCAAAGAAGGGGCGCAAGAATGGTGGAATACAATACTTCAAGCCAAAGGAAGAAATATGGCCTATGCCATGAACTGGGAAGAATTTAAGAGTCTTGTAGAAAGAAAATTATGTCCCGAATATGAAAAAGATCAAATGGCGAATAAGTTCCTAAACCATCGAATGATAGGTGTAGATTGTCGAGGGTATACTTCAACATTCTTTGAATATGCTAGAGTGGTACCAACACTGGCTTCGCCAGAACCGATACTCATTTCTCGCTATATTTGGTGACTGATTGGCGAAATCCGTAATATCGTTAAAGCTGCGAGACCTCGCACTATTGACAATGCGGTAGAATTAGCTAACACCCTAACTGACGAACTGGTACGCACAAGAGATGAAAACAGGAAAAAGGAACTGGCTCAGAAAATTACCCAAGGATTTCGTACGGGTAATAATAGCAGCTTCAGGAAAAGAGGAACAGGGCAATCTTCAACTCCGCCGTTCTGCAGGAATTGCAAAAAGAAACATCATGGAAGATGTAATGTAACCTGCAACTTTTGTAAAGTCGCAGGACATCGCGAAGAAGACTGCAGAAAGAAAACAAGAATCTGCTTTAACTGTGGCGAAGCAGGACATTTCAAAACAGAATGTCCTAAATTGGTCAAACCAGCAGACAACAAAGCCAAGACGGCCGACGGAGCTACTAAAAAGAATGTCAGAGCATTCCAGCTGACCACTCAAAAAGCAGAACTCATTCCAGATGTGATAGCTGGTACGTTCTTAGTTCACAACGTGTATGCAAAAGTATTATTTGACTCTGGAGTAAACCAAAGTTTTATCAATACTTCATTCTGCCAAGCTCTTAATTTACCTTTGACCAACCTTAGGCAAATTTTTACAGTCGAAACGACAGATGAGAATTCAGTTAGTATAGATAAGGTTTTACAAAAAGAAAATATAGAACTTTCAGGTCATAAATTTCATGCAAACCTGTTACCTATGAAATTAGCCGAATTCGATGTTGTGTTAGGAATGGATTGGCAAATAGCCAACCATGCTCGAATCCTTTGTGATAAAAATTCTATAGAAATTCAGGCACCTACTGGGGAAGTAATCATGATTACAGGAGATAAACCACGTAAACCCATGAAATTCATATCTGTAATGAAAGTTGCTAGTTATGAACGAATGCAAGGAATAGTATATATGATTTCAGTAATCATTAGTACTAAGGGTAAAGAACTTAAGGAGATTCCTGTAGTTTCAGAATACCCAGATGTATTCCCAGAAGAGTTACCAGGATTACCACCTGATAGGGAAGTAGAATTTAGAATTCATCTAATTCTAGGCACTACACCGATAGCCAAAGCACCTTATCGGTTAGCACCCACAGAAATGTTAGAACTGAAAAAGCAATTAGATGAATTACTAAGTAAAGGTTTCATACAACCTAGTTCATCCTCGTGGGGAGCACCAGTGTTGTTTGTAAAGAAGAAGGATGGTTCGATGAGAATGTGTATTGATTATAGAGAATTGAATAAGGTTACAATTAAGAATCGATACCCATTACCTAGGATTGATGATCTTTTCGATTAACTTCAAGGAGCTAGATACGTTTCTAAGATTGACTTACGCTCCGGATACCATCAATTGAAAGTACAAGAAGAAGACATACCTAAAACTGCTTTCAGAACTAGGTATGGTCATTACGAGTTTACAGTCATGCCCTTCGGATTAACGAATGCACCTGCTGCATTCATGGACATGATGAATAGAATCTGTAAACCGTACTTAGATAAGTTTGTAATTGTTTTTATCGACGATATACTTATTTATTCCAAAAGTCAGGACGAGCATTGTCAGCACTTGCATGCACTCTTAACTTTGTTAAGAAAAGAAAAGCTTTACGCCAAATTCTCGAAATGTGAATTTTGGCTGCAAGAAGTGCAATTCCTAGGACACATGGTGAATCACGAAGGTATTCATATAGATCCTGCTAAGATAGAGGTAATTACCAAATGGAAGGTTCCGCAATCCGCAATGGAAATTAGAAGTTTTATAGGTTTAGCCGGATATTATAGACGGTTTATTAAGGATTTTTCCAAGATAGCTGTACCATTAACTAAGCTAACCTGTAAAGTAGTTAAGTTTGAATGGGGACCTAAGCAAGAAGAAGCTTTTAGGATTCTGAAACAAAAGTTAACAAATGCCCCAATCCTAGCTTTACCAGAAGGGACAGAAGATTTTGAAGTTTACTGTGATGCTTCAAAACTAGGATTAGGGTGTGTGCTAATGCAACGCAAGAAGGTAATTTTTGCCCTTAAGATCTGGAGACATTATCTGCACGGAAGTAAATTTACTGTCTATATGGATCACAAAAGTTTAAGATATATATTTGGGCAAAAAGAATTAAACATGAGGCAAAGGAGATGGATGGAAATCCTAAGTGACTACGACTGTGATATTCAGTATCACGAAGGAAAGACAAATGTAGTTGCAGATGCCTTAAGTCGTAAGTACCATGAGAAACAACGACGAGTTCGTGCTCTTAGATTAAATCTACAGTTATATTTAATGGAACAACTAAAGCATTTTCAAGAAACAGCAATCAAGGATGATGCTGAAGGAATGAAAGGACGAATAAAAGAATTAGAACAAGGAGCTGATGGAATTTGGAGATTCCACAAAAGCAGAATTTGGGTACCTAAGCAGGGAGAATTAAGAAATAAGATTTTAGAAGAAGCCCATAAATCTAGGTATACCATGCACCCTGGAAACAATAAAATGTACAAAGATTTAAGAAATAACTTTTGGTGGATAGGAATGAAAAAAGACATAGCTCGATATGTTTCTAAGTGTCTTACTTGTTCACAAGTTAAAGCAGAACACCAGAAACCTTCAGGTCTACTATAACAATTAGAAATGCCTGTGTGGAAATGGGAACCCATAACAATGGATTTTGTTACTAAGTTACCCAAAACAAGAAAAGGTAATGATGCGATTTGGGTAATTGTGGATCGATTAACCAAATCAGCTCACTTTCTACCTATGAAAGAAACCTTTAGCATGGAAAGGTTGACAAAGTTATATGTAGATGAAGTAGTATCTTTACATGGAGTTCCACTCTCCATTGTTTCGGATAGGGATAGTCGTTTCACTTCCCATTTCTGGACAAGTTTCCAAGAAGCAATGGGAACTCGATTAAATTTAAGCACTGCATATCATCCTCAGACAGACGGACAAAGTGAAAAGACAATCCAAACTCTGGAAGACATGCTCAGAGCATGTGTGATAGATTTTGGTGTAAATTGGGATGATCACTTACCTTTAATTGAATTCTCCTATAACAATAGTTATCATTCAAGCATTGAAACTGCCCCATTCGAGGCACTGTATGGAAGAAAGTGCAGAACTCCAGTTTGTTGGGCAGAAATAGGAGAGAGTCAATTATCAGGTCCTGAGATAGTGCAAGAGACGACTGACAAAATTTCTCAAATCAAGGAAAGATTAAAGACTGCTCGAGATCGTCAAAAGAGTTATGCAGACAATAGACAAAAGGCACTCGAGTTTCAAGTTGGAGACAAAGTACTATTAAAAGTTTCACCTTGGAAAGGAGTAGTTCGATTCGGTGAGAAAGGAAAGCTAAGTCCAAGATACGTAGGACCATTTCCAGTGATCCAACGTATAGGACCAGTTGCTTATCGTTTACAACTACCAGAAGAGTTAGCTGGAGTACATGACGTATTTCATGTATCCAATCTCAAGAAATGCTTATCAGACGAATCTTTGGTAGTACCTCTCCAAGATATAGAGGTAAACGAAAAGTTAAAATTTGTTGAGAAACCTCTTCAGATAGAAGACCGAAAAATCAAGTTTCTCAAACACAAACGGTTAGTACTTGACAAGGTCAAGTGGGATTCAAAGAGAGGACCCGAATACACTTGGGAGCTGGAATCGGAGATGAAGCGAAAGTATCCTCACTTATTCCAATGAATCTCGAGGACGAGATTTTTTATAAGGTGGGGAGGATGTAAGGACTCTCAAGATTGTCCTAAAAATACCCGTAAGTATAATCCCAAACCCCTGAAACCATACTGTGCATGAAAAACTAAGAAAACAAGAAATATGGTTCTTAGGCGGGCCGCGTAAAAGACAAGCCTTGTATTACGCGGGCCGCGTCAATGTTAAGTTGACCGGATAAGTGTTTTGGATCCACGTAGTGACCACCTGGCTAGCCTACTCGTGACCAATCAAGCCTACTCGTAGACTAGGCGGCCACGCGGGCCGCGTAAAGGTAAGCCTAAGGCTTACGCGGGCCGCGTGAGGCCTCAATTTCAGCTATAAATAGCTTGTTGCATGCACAGTCCACTGGTGTCGATCAAAACTCTAAAAAAAAAAAACGAATTGCTACTGTCCTAAAGTCGAATTTACTTTCAATATTAGCGAGGCGCAGCTCCGATACCGGGTATTAACTCGATCGCTGCTACGATTCAATGTCCGATCGATTAAACTATCCAATGGATGTTTAAGTGCTGCCCACATTAGGGTTTATGCTTTGTCATTCGTCGTAAATTCGATGGATGTTTAAGTATCGCACTTTGTCATTCGTTGTGAAGGTTTTAATCTCGTGAGTTATCGTAAATGTTGTATTAGTTACTAACCGAGTTCGTGTGCATGTTATTAAATTTAGGTTAAAAGGCTAATCAGTAGGCTAAGCTCTGCTCATATAAATCTGCAATGTGAGTCATTCTCTTTTTATCAATTATGTTTTACAATACTCCAAAGTATTTTCAAAGTTATAATTACAGGGATTAAGTCTTTGTAGTCACCAAATTACAGCCGGTATGTGGGGTTTTGTATACATTACTTGATAACCTTCACCATTGGACAACGAGTTAGCCAATGGGTGATATGACCATAGTCACAGACACCATTGGACTATGAGGTTACCAATGGATGGTCGAGTGACAAATACTGTGGGTAATTGGTTGATATATGGAAACATTGTAATCGCTCTTAATACTGTAAATTATAACAAACACGTCATTTTATTAAAAAGAATGATTCACCAGTATTTCCCGCTGACAAAATCTTTTTCAAACATGTTTCAGGTGATCTGTTATGATCCAGGAAAAGTGCCGCGAAGCACTACAAGCTTAAGGAAGTGGCTCAATATAAAATAAAGAAACATGTTTTGTAAAATAAAGATTTCTCAGTGAAATCATATGATTGTAAACTACCGGGGTTTATCCCGAATCGTGAAATAGAATAATCGGGAATTTGCAGTTTTAAAAAGATCCTGAAGAAAACTTCCGCTGTTAAAACAATTAAATAAATACCACGGGATTTTCTGTCCCGCGGCTCCTGGACCGGGTCAAACCTGGCCGGGGGCCGTGACATACGACAAGGGGTTACATGCCATGAATTCCTTGTACGTGCACCTTCGAGTACTTTTCTTTGTTTGTAGTTCACTAATCATCTCCTTTAGTTCTTCCACCTTGGACGTTACTAGAGTATCGACTACTCCCAATACTTGACCTTCCACCTCTTGAGCTAGTCGGGAAATACTAGCTTCAATCGCTTTCTCTACTTCTTCCACAATCATTGTTCTCATTTCTTTTCGGCGTGCTTCATCGTCATCATTTACATTCACCGCATCAGCCATCTACATAAAACATTCATTACATTCATTAGATTTCATTTCATACTTCCCATCATCATATTTTAACATCATTTTATCATGACACATTCCATTCATCATTCATACTTCATGCCTTATCGTCATTGACGATCGTATCGTATCATATTGACCGAATTCTTTAATCATAACAAATTTCCTTCTCATCATTCACATGTACCTTTCCTTCATCATTTGATTATCTAATTTGCCTTAAACATTGTTTATAAGGCCTTTAAAATCAATTGGAACGAGTCCCGTATTCAAAATTATCAAAACAAAAAAAATTTTTTGGGAACATAGGGGGTGCTCGCGTGGCGCGAGGGCCTACCCGCCCTTCCGTCGCGTGACGCCACCAACGTCGCGTAGCGTGAAGAACATAGGACGCGGGCGTGGCGCGACGCGACCGCCAGTTTTTGACAGGAGGTTCGTTGTTTTGCTGTTGTTGACGCCCAGCTCCATAAATTCCCAAACTTAAGTCTTAAAAACCTCACATCTCATGTTCTACTAGTCCGTTTTACTTGATTCTTTTTCCAACGTGTCCGTAATTTAATTGCGGACCCTTTCAGCATTTTCGTTTGCCATAAAATTCGGTTTTAAAAACACATAACCTATAAATCCCTTTCTACTTCTAACTATAGACGTAATCAAATTAATATTTCACTTACTTGCATAGCGCCGCGGAACGAACACACCTTCACACGAGCTCTCGGTTTGAGTTCAAGCATTTTACCTTAATACTTGAATCCCTCAAACCTCGGCTCTGATACCAACTTGTGGCATCCACTTTACTTAACGATCAAACATTCGAATTTTATTTTTTTAACAAAAATTGGGCATAACCCATTCGTAACATTGACGTTTCCCTGTTTTTACAATATAATTCAAAATCAACTCAAAGGATTCAAACGTTCTTAAAACACTTACTACTATTCTAGTCATACGGTTAACATTTACAATAACAAAATGATTTTGACCCATTAGTAAAAGATAACATGGTCCGGAAGCGCAAAAAGGGCAATTTAGTGTGTTCGTCCGAGCTTGCCAACTTCAAACATGAGATTTACCTATCATGCACAACATCAAACATTAGTTAATTCACAATGCTCAAACAAAATCCAAAACATACCTTACATACTTTTAATCGACCCATTAACAATTTACCAATCATTGACAAATCTTGTTTGCAACATTCTTTTCATTAAACATTCTTTCCATTAACTTTCTTTCATTCCAACATCTCGATACATTCATACATCCATACCCCTCGACCCATTCGTAATGAGCCCATATTCAAACGTCAACAGTAATAGTCATGCTTGTCCTAATTTACCCATTTACAACGGGTAACCCTTATCATACATGCTTAGCACAACATATCATTTTGACCCGTTTACAACAAGTCGTTACTTAACCATCTCATAATCCTACTTTCCATACAATTTTATCCCACTTGAGTGGTCATTATACATCCGACACTATTGTGTCACTTATCCGTTTTCTAACATATAACATATCGACATTTGAACCAATAACAACACACAACTCAACATTTAGGTTTAATAACTAAACATTCATCCGTAGAACAACATAAAAGGATAATTAAGTTCATATGAACTTACCGTGATCCTGAGCTCCTTGCGCTTTGGAGTGCCTTGCTCCTTCTTCCTTCTTAGTTCCTGTATATCATAACTTTATGCACTTAGCTTCCATTACTTTCACATTCCTTATTATCCAATTTGACATCTATAAATCACATACATTCCCACCATGATCACATCTCATCAATTTAGCAAATTTTCAAACAAAATAACATCTAAATTTATTTAGACATTTCATCAAACACATGGTGCACATACTACCTACAAAGCATGATGTACAATTAGTTATAACATGTCCATCCTATCTCATCATTGGTTAATCATAATCTTTCATAATAAAAATCATTACCCTAATCCATAATTTACTATTTTGACCATTAACATATGGTTCCAAATCAATTATTCATAACAATTTCATCAACAACAATCAAATTAACATGTAGAACTTCATATTTTCTAACCATTACTTGACATGCAAGTGGGTTTTGCCCTAATCATGCTCATATTCGAAATTTAGCATCTATTGATGTCTAGACATTCATAGCAACCATTAATCATACTAAAATTTGCATTACATTCACGAATTACACTAAACCCACATAATCAAACATCATCAAATCAAGAAATTTCACTTACTTGAGATCAAGAATACTTAGACAATCAGAATTCTTAGCTCATGCATTCGATCCTTCACTAATTTGGCTTTCAATTGATGGAATTTTAGAGATTTAGGGTTTTGAGAGGGAAGGAGTCCCTCCTGGCTTTCTCACGATCGCATACCAGACTCAAGTCTGGTTTCTTTTGTTTATCATGTTTTATAACAATATTTACACATCTAGTCCCTCATCATTTAATCCCTATTCACTTTAGTAATTTACCTTCTAACTTAATCATCTTTCTTTTACTAACTTTTATTCTTTTGACATAATTCTATATATTTTCCATTTTAACTTATTAAAACATCACTACACATTATACTTTTAGGTCATACGAGAATTTGGGGTGTTACAGGAAGATGAAGTGGTGGTGGTGGTTTGATCTTGCAGACAAAAAATGAGAAAGAGGAAGAGAGAAAGGGGAGAGGGGTTGATGGATATGAATAGGGCTGTAAACGAACCGAACGAACACGAACAAGGCCTTGTTCGTGTTCGTTCGTTAAGGAAATAAATGTGTTCACGAACGGTTCATGAACACTTACCGAACGGGATTTTATGTTCGTGTTCGTTCATTAAGGAAATGAGTGTGTTCGCGAACGGTTCACGAACATAAACGAACACAAATAAATTTGGCGAATGCAGCGAAGGATAAAGATAGATTGCCCAGAGAGTAACACTCGAACTTGAATCCCTTATTGTGGAACGGAGGTCGATCGTATTCGCCGATGTAAATAATGAGAAATGAAAAGGAAATGATGCATAAACAAGGAGAAAGTGAGTTTCCTAGTTTCATTGTTAGGGTAATAAAATAAATAAAAGTTTAGTAATATAAAAAGTACAAATAAAATATAAGAAAGTACAAAGATCTTCAATTAAAACACAAATACACGAACATAAACGAACGCAAATCAACGAATGTTCACGAACACCTTACCGAACGTTCACGAACACAATCGAACGAACGAGACCTCTGTTCATGTTCGTTCATTTAACTAATCGAACGAAATTTCTTGTTCATGTTCGTTCGTTTATTAAACGAACGAACATAAACGAACTTCCCGCCGAACGGTTCACGAACTGTTCGTTGAACGTTCGGTTCGTTTACAGCCCTAGATATGAAGAAGAAGAATCTACAGAGGTAGAATGAAGAAGATAGAAGGGTGGGGCCCATTTGTAACTTTAAATAATAAGAAATTAGATTTTGTAATGTTTTAATTTTTTTAATAGTGAGGGCCCTTTGGTCATTTCACACCCACTTAACACCAAAAACTAACCTTTATCCGTGCCAGGGACTATCCGGAAACGAAAATTGAAAAGTTGGGGACTATAGAGGTAATTTTAGAAAGTTAGGGACTAAAGGTGAAAAAAGAGCAAACCACAGGGACTATCCGGGCATTTAACTCTTTATTTAATGATAAGACTTGATTTCAAATTAAAGCTGTAAATCACTATTTCTCATTATTTTAATCAAAAAAATCCAAGTAACACCCACCTAAACATTATCTTTGTTAAGTTAGGCTAAATATAGCACAAAGGAGTGAAGAACCACACTATCTTCCTTCTTTCATCAATTGGGGGAAGAAAGAAGGTAAGCAGTTGGTTTCATACTCTTGACATGTTGCGGGCTAACTTGAACAAAAGGCCCCACTAATCATGATCCTTGTGCTAATTTTCAACACTCTATTTATGCCTCAACCGATGTCTTCACTATGGTATCCTCTAAATCTTTACAACATATTATTTGATAATTTTTTTTTCACCTTCTAATGCTTAAAAATTCAAACTTTATACTGTTTTACATAATCTTGATTATACCCACTTGTTCTTTACCCTGATTTGTCTCTGTTTTTGCCAGAATCTTGTTCCATTTTGATTCAAGATCCTCTTTTGATTTGAGTAATTGAAGAATTTGGGAACTTGTAAATATTATTTACCATTGAGTTTAATTCATTTTTGATGAGTATGCTCATAATTGGGTTCAGCTTCTTGGATGATTACTGGATTCATCATCTTCATTGGTTTATGTGGATTCTTTGAATTGTGTGAGGTCAGGTTTTTGACACCCAGAAATATTATCTTTTTTTTTACTTCACGGTGACGTCATAAATGGACAAATTAATCTGGAAGTTTCTTGGGTTATGTCACTTTTCAAAGTCATAGTTGTTGAGCCCAATAATAGTTGATGGTGTTGGTGGCAGTTGAGATCAATTATGGATTATTGATCATAAAGATTACTCTCTTATAGTTTTATGCTGAATGTATAGATGATCAATATAAACAATTAAAGAGTTTAATTCAATTGATTTTGAGGAGTGTTATGTTCCTGTAGTGAATCTTTTATGGGCTTTAGCCGTCACACCGCGGTAAAGATGCTAGCTTTATCCAATCTTAAATTTGTGTGATTGTTTTAGCTTTCTTAACTTGTTATACTGTGTGATTTTTGTGTAATTACTAAAGAATGATGTGGCTTGCAGAAAGTGACAAAATAGTTAACAAGCCCGATTCTATACGACATCGTGTGTGGTATGGGTTGGCTAACTAAGATTTTGAAAGGGTACGGTTTGGGCTCGGATCATAGAGTCACTGAAGGGCGGTATGATGAGAGATATGAAAATGATGGAGCTTGGGGGGACCCTCCTACTACATCGGTATTATGCACTTCCGTATGCATGTTAATAAATTTATGACTTGTTACACTAATTTCTTTACTTCATGTAGGATGAATTGTTGGACTTTGATAATGAAGAAATTGATCGAGCCATTGCACTTTCTCTTGCTGAAGAGGATGAAAGAAATGTGTCTTCCCTTGTAGAAGATGATACAAAAAGTGTTTGTTCAAGTTTAAAAGAAGAAGAGGAAGAAGATCAACACGATGAAGTCACATCTCATTCTGAAGAAGATCAAGATGATGATGAAATTCCATCTCATTCTGAAGAAGATCACAAAGGAAAAAAAGTAATCGGTAGGTTAATTTTCAAATTCATTCTATTTATTGTGTAACATATTATTGCATACAATTTAATTGAGAACGCGTTTTTTAGATGACAATTCGTATCTTGAGGAAGATGAAGAGCTCGCGAAGGCTATTCAGCTAAGCTTAAACATGGATTTGCCACCAAGGAATAACTATGGAAGCCTATTTCCTCGTTTGCCACACTTCTTTCAAGGTGTATACAGGTATATATAATTATACATACTTTTATTATAACCTTTTATTTTCCAACAAGTAATTGAAGTAATGTTTTAAGCACAATAGTCGTTAATAGATTTATTTAACCGCTTTTAAAACATGCGATTGTAGGACATGTGCTGGTTGCAACGGTAGAATTGGTCATGGGCGGTTTTTGAGTTGCATGGGAGGCGTTTGGCATCCAGAATGTTTCCGTTGTCATGCTTGCAATTTACCAATATCTGATTATGAGGTCAAACTCTACTCTTAAGTTAAACTTATCATTAACAAGTTTAAAATTTTGAAACCTTAACCGCCTTAGAAAGATTCAGATTTTAATAAAAAGATGTCAGATTAGATTCGGAATACATATAACTCTCCATCCATGTAAATTGCAATATTTCTTTTTCATTGTTACTTTGCTTTGGACTTGGACTTTGACTTTGACTTTTCTGCTTATCTGTATAGTTCTCCATGTCAGAAAACCGCCCCTTCCACAAATCATGCTATAAAGAGCACCATCACCCAAAATGTGACGTTTGCAAGAACTTTGTAAGTTTAAAAAATACTACTTTTATACGCAATCGTAGGGAAAGATGAGTTTTATGTTCTTTTTTTTTAAATTATATACAGATACCAACAAATCGAGGTGGTCTGATTGAGTACCGGGCCCACCCGTTTTGGCTACAAAAGTACTGCCCGGCCCATGAGCATGACGGGACTCCGAGATGTTGCAGTTGTGAAAGAATGGAACCAAGGGACACAAGATATTTATTGCTTGATGACGGTCGAAAGCTATGTTTGCAGTGTCTCGACTCTGCAATAATGGATACTCATGAATGTCAACCTCTTTATCTTGAAATTCAGGATTTTTATGAAGGATTAAATATGAAAATTGAGCAACAAGTTCCGATGTTGTTGGTTGAGAGACAAGCCCTAAATGAAGCCATGGAGGGTGAAAAACAAGTATGCATCAATATTAAATACGATTGTAGTATTACTGAAACTGCGTTATGATCGTCATATTAGTTTCGGGATTTAATCTTTAATTGTTGGCAGGGTCATCATCACTTGCCAGAAACTCGAGGACTTTGCCTTTCAGAAGAACAAACCATCAGCACTGTATGAATCTTAAATCTTTTTTTGAGTAAAATGCCATTTTCATCCATGAGGTTTGACCAGTTTTGCGATTTTCGTCCAAAGGTTTATTTTTTCGCATATGGATCCAAAAGGTTTGAAATCTTGCCATTTTAATCCGGCTCGTTAACTCCATCCATTTTCTCCATTAAGTCGGGTATTTCTGTCGTTTTTGTAAGTCAGGGGTATTTCTGTCATTTTGGATTCAGATGAGGAAAAACAAACCTTTGGACGAAAGTTGCAAAACTGGCCAAACCTCAGGGACGAAAATGACATTTTGCTCATCTTTTTTTACTGTAAAAAAATGAAAGGTGTCCAGTTTTTCATATATACATTTTTTGAAACTTTTTTTTCTGCTTTACTGAAACTACCAGATAATAAGGAGGCCAAGGGTTGGGGCAGGACGGATCTTTGACATGTTTACCGAGCCTTATAAGCTAGTTCGTAGATGTGAAGTAACAGCTATTCTCGTTTTATATAGTCTTCCTAGGTAATTTTTCATATATGATTTCTATATAATTATAGTCGTTTTATATAGTCTTCCTAGGTAATTTTTCATATATGATTTCTATATAATTATAGATAATGCGTTTATATGCTATCAAAGACATAAAATCTTCATATATTCAGGTTATTAACGGGTTCAATTCTGGCTCATGAGATGATGCATGCATGGCTCCGGCTCAAAGGTACTTACTTTTTTTAATCAGAATGCAATGATGAAAATTGAAAATGTCCATACTGAGGTTAAATTGGTAATTTTTTTCTCGTTTTAAATAAACAGGGTACTCTAATTTGCCACCTGATGTTGAAGAAGGGATCTGCCAAGTTCTTGCTCATATGTGGTTAGACTCAGAGATCATGGCTGGAGCTAGCGGTACCGCTGTTGCTTCATCATCTTCATCCGCACCTGCACCTGCACCTGCATCATCAAAAAAAGGCAAAAGGTCTCAATTCGAGAAGCAACTCGGTGAGTTCTTTAAACACCAGATCGAGTCAGATACATCTGCAGCTTACGGAGACGGTTTCAGACAAGGCAACAAAGCTGTGCTTAAATACGGTCTCAGAAGCACTCTCGATCATATTCGACTCACTGGACGATTCCCTTGCTAGTTAGCTTCACCACCAATGAGTTTTGGTAATTAATCAAAAGAGCAAAATATTAAATAATCACAATTTGGAACGGTGACGTTACATGATTACCAGTTTGTGTTTTCTGTAACTGTCGATATATACGATATATACGGAAAAGAACAAAATATGATATAGAAAAACATTTGTTGAAATGATCTTTTCATTCTCTAGCATATCCAGATATCACCATCAAGATTCCTTTTCAAAGTTCTTTTGAAATATATTATTATTCCAAATTGTCTTTTCTGGTTAACCTCTGCAAATAAGTTAGAACTTTCTTTATTTGTGGTGATTCACGGATTTGAAAGTTTCTATATAGACAGACAGCCTTTGGCGAATATGGTGCAGCTAACGTCGTATCTAGCCGGCTCGACTTGGTTTTATTATTTGATTATATGAATATATTATATGAGTTTTGGGGTTATCTTAGTTTATAAAGCAAAATGTCATAAAGTTATGAACATATTATATATGGACTCACTTTTATATTAAGGGCTGAAAGCTACACAATACTAGTAACAATAGCAGCTTCACCAATTTTGGCACATAATATTACTCACCTGTGAAAGAAGCTTAGTTATTAACATGGCCTTCTCATTTCTTTCATTGCTAGCTCTTTCTGTATTCTTATTTTCTCCAAGTAATGTCTATGCAACATCGGCAGACACGAACTTCACGTGTTCTGCTGACTCGCCGCCTTCCTGTCAAACCTACGTCACATATCGTGCCAGGTCACCTTACATGAACATCGGCAACATATCTGATCTATTTGGTATCAGCCGTCTGAGCATAGCAGAAGCTAGCAATCTCACTTCAGAAAATGAAGAAATACTTTATGATCAGCTTTTGTTGATTCCCGTTGCTTGTAGCTGTAACGGGAATCATTATTTCTCTAATGTTACATATGCAACACAAAAAGGCGATAGCTTTTATGTTGTTGCATCCTCTGTGTTTCAGAATCTGACCAATTATCATGTTGTTGAAGATATGAACCCTGCGCTGAACCCAACCAATTTGACGGTTGGTGATCAAGTCGTTTTCCCTTTGTTTTGTAAGTGTCCGAAACAGTTGGAGAATCGAGATCGATATCTTATTACGTATGTATGGCAACCGGAAGATGAAATCTCGAGTGTGAGCACCATGTTTAACACAAGTTCTGACGATGTTGCTAACGAGAATAACTTCCGGAATTTCACGGCTGCTGTGAGTCTTCCGGTTCTTATACCTGTGTCTAATTTACCGACGTTCCCACCGCCTCATCATCTCTCCGGTTCCGAAACTAAAATGTCGAAAAAGCTTCGGATAATCTTTATCATCGTTGGAACAACTATATCTTTCTTTGTTATCGTTCTGTCATGGTTTTTGATCCACAAGTATCGTTCGCGAAAATCCAAAAGAGTATTGGCTCGTAGCGAGTCGTCTTTTGAGTTCACTGATCTTCTTTACACGAAGAAAGCTGCAAAACATGAACCGGTTGCACCCATGAAGAAGAATCAAGATAAATTGCTTCCAGGGGTTTCAGGCTATTTAAGC
Source organism: Helianthus tuberosus (assembly GCA_030545235.1). NCBI lineage: Eukaryota > Viridiplantae > Streptophyta > Magnoliopsida > Asterales > Asteraceae > Helianthus > Helianthus tuberosus. The sequence continues at coordinate 145,160,603 of CM060432.1, forward strand.
AAACCGATCATGTACGATAGGAAAGATATCATGGCAGCAACCATGAATCTCAGCGAACGGTACAGAATTGGTGGCGCGGTTTACAAGGCCACGATCAACGGTCAGATTTTGGCTGTGAAAAAAACCCGAAATGCAACAGAAGAACTCAAGATTTTACAAAGAGTAAACCACACAAATCTAGTGAAATTAATGGGAATTTCATCTAGTTTTAATGGGAACTGCTTTCTGGTTTATGAGTATGCTGAAAAAGGCTCGCTCGACAAATGGCTGTTTTCAAGACATTTATCTTCTTCTTTGGGTTCATCTGTTAACGTTAACCTCTCGTGGTCTCAAAGATTGAATCTAGCGTTAGATATCGCTAACGGTCTTCAATACATGCATGAACATAGTCAACCGAGCATTGCGCATAGAGACCTCAGAACAAGCAATATACTTCTAGACTCCAACTTCAAGGGCAAAATCGGAAACTTCTCCGCAGCTAGACCTGCTATAAGCCCCATCATGTTAAAAGTTGATGTTTTTGCTTTTGGCGTTATATTATTAGAATTGCTTTCAGGAAAGAAAGCGATGGAAACTAGAGAAAATGGAGAGGTTTGTATGGCATGGAAGGAAATTAGAAAGATAATTGAAGTTGAAGATAAAAGAGAAGAAAATCTACGGTTATGGATGGATCTGAGCTTGGGTAGCTTTTACCCGATTGATGCTGCTTTGAATATGGCTGCATTAGCTAGAGCCTGCACATCTGAGAAGTCTGCAGATAGACCAGGAATGACGGAAATTGTGTTTAATTTGTCGGTTCTTAGTCAGTCGTATTCGGAAATGTATGAAAGATCTTCGACTTCTTCAGGTTTAGAAACTGAAGATGTTCATATAATCGGTTCAGTTATAGGTCGTTAAAACATGTACATGTCATTGCTCATTTCATGTTTTCTTGAATATACTTTTGATCTATTTGTGTATTCTTTGTATCCTTACACTTTTCAATGTGAAAACAGATGAAAGCATGGAGTAATATATTTAGTACAACAAAAAAACTTAAAAATACACAATGAAACATTTTACAAAATCATCTCCCCTGAACTGCAATGGTTAGTGAAAGTTCTCCAGCCTGTGAGGTGATCAGAATCCTGGAAAGATGCTCCTAAAAAAATATAACTTTAAGCTAGGTAACAAAATAGTAATGTACCTTTACAAAAATGCTCCAAGGTATCTCGTGTTGTTTTCTCGGTCATTTTTAAACATTTGCCGTTGATGTCCGTCGTGTTTCCGTACCCAAGGACTCGTAGACATTGGCGAAGCCACCCCCCCCCCCCACAATTTTTCCGAAACCCGGGGGGGGCAACGTATATAGTGTCCCTCTCGCATCCGTTTTTTGCTTAAAATAATCATACGTGTTTTCCAAGTCTTCAGCGATACGTAAAAATAAACGTTTACTCATCTGGAAACGACGCCTAAAAACTTCGGGGTTTGGGTAAGTTGGCGCTTCTTCGACGTAATCTTTCATCAACCGGTCGTTTGCCGCTTGTCGGTCTCGTTGAATATATTCTCTTGGTAAAATCTCACCGTTGAGGCTGGCTACAATGTTTCATATACCGAGCCGCTAGTTCACACGCACTCGTAACCGCCTCTTGCTCGACCTCCTCATCGGTCGAGTCACCCTCATCCGCTAAAAAAATTTTGTAGTAATAATCTGCAATGGAAGACGAGGAGGTGGGGGAATCCATTTTTTATAAAAAAGAGTGTGTAAAAAATGGGTGAAGGTTGTATAAAAATTTGATGTTTGATGTTGTAGGTGAGTGTTTTTAGTTGTGCTTTGTATAAAATGGGTGAAGGTGATGGTATTTATATAAAAGTTAAATTAAAATAAAAAGAATCTAGCCGTTGCATCATGACCGTTGCCAACGGTCATTGGTCAATCAAAAACATCAACCGGCGTGGATTAAAGAAGGCCTCAGGCATTTTTTTGGAAAACAACGCCCCGGGGGCGGTCTCCTAGGCGTTTTGGGGCGTGGATTTGTGAAAAAACACCCAAATTTTGGGCCCCTACGGGTGTTCTTAATCTGATTAGTGTACACGTTTGCTTTTTGTTGGGGGTTCGATCAGTTATGTTGGTTTCCAAGTAAACAAACTGCAAACGCAAGAGTTTTCAATTTGGGCTTGGACATCACAATTTGGGCTGGGATGTAAGAATTAAGATGTTAGTGATTTTGGGCCTAGGCATAGAAGATATATACGTTTGCCGGTTGCATCCCTGACTCTTTCGATCGATTTTGTTTAAGGTTCAGTTGGAATGGCAGAGCTTGCACTTGATGTAGTTGAGGATATCTTGGTGCGATTGGATGTGGAAGATCTAATCCGATGCAAGAGCGTGTGTAAGTCATGGTATTCTTTTATATCCTGTTCTCGTTTTGTTAAAGCTCACTTGAAACATGCTTACAACAATGATCCTGAACTCGGGGGGCATAGAAGGATCGCTCTGTCTTCCATTCTATCCATAGATAACAATTGTGTCTGCAACTATACTCATATTGTTGGGTCCTGTAATGGCCTAGTATGTGTTTCTCCTTTGGATTTTGAATTGGTAGTAACCAATCCTTTGACTAGAGAGGAAAAGAAACTCCAAACCCCGCCCTTTCGGCCTAATTTGGTCAAATTTTCATTGATGAGAGAAATAGTATGTTGGGGTTTTGGTTATGATTTCTCTACAGACGATTACAAGGTTATAGCAGGCTTCAGGGAAACTCCCTCAAGAAAACTGACGGTATTCTATGCGCTAACACTGAAATCAAATCTTTGGAAAGTTATTGGAGAAGTCAAGTATAGGTGTATTGATGGTTTTAATGGCGTCTTATGTGGTGTGGCGCTTCATTGGTTTATGAGTGATAAATATAAGAGAGTAATTATTTCTTTAGATTTATCTACCCAAGAGTTTAAAGAAATTCCCCAACCTGCGGATGAAGAATATGTGAATGATGTTGTAAATGATGTCGATGACAACGAATGCTTTCTCGGTGTAATAGAAGAACATCTATGCATATACTGGGATCGTTTCCCTTTACCTAGTAAAACGTGGGTGATGAAAAACAATACGTGGGAATTATATAATAAGGATCATTGTGAGACCAAGTATGGTGTTTTACACTCTTTATTGGTGTTACGAAAGAGGAATAGCTATGTTTACACTCTTGGAGATGGTAAATGTGTGCCTTCTGCGGGGCCCTATGTTCGTGCTAGTATCTTTGTCAAGAGCCTTGTATCTCCCCATCCCCATAGCAAAAACTATGAGGGGCAAAAGAGGAACATGAATAAGGTTCGATCTAAATGTCTTTTCTTTATATACATGCGTGTTTATATGCTTGTGGTGCCTGCGTGCATGTTCATACTAAATTGTCCCAATTTATGTTTATATATACATTCAATGCACAGGGGTGGGAAGGTAATGCAAGTGTTATAAGTGGTGCCAAGGGCAACAAAAGAAAAAACAAGAGGAGAAAAAGGATGAATGAAAAGAAAAAGGAAAAGATGAAAGAAAAGGAACGCTATGAGAAACAAATGAACTACTGTGAGCAAACAATCGAAAAAGCAATTAGTGTTGTTAAGGAAAGTATGATGTGGAGAAGGAAGAAACCAACAATGCGGAGTTTTTTGAAACAGGCTTCCCACATCATCTCAGACGTCTAGGTATATTGTTTTTTTTTAAATCTATAAGTATTATTGCATCTTTTCAACAGTTTATTGTAACACACACACACACACACACACATTACTGCACTCTTCTACAAATAAGAATTACTGCATTCTTCTAACTGAATTTTCTCCTTTTTTTAATTCTACAAACTTTTAGTAATCAAAACGTATGATTTAATATTTTCAGGAAGTGTCGCAGAAAGCCGCAGTTGGGTCAAAAAAAAAGGAAGTGGGAGTGCAGTTCAAAACTGTTGGGATTCAAGCACGGTTGCAGCGGAACTATGAGATTTGTTTGAATCGGTATTCATGTTTGAACAGGAATTATGCAGAAACAATAGGAAACAATGGGTATTCGAATAGAATGAGTGGACAATTCTAAGAAACAGAATGTGTCTTGATACCGGAAGAAGTTGCCAGATATCATACATATATACATGAATATTTGGCGGTTTTGTTTGGCGGGAATAACTGCCATTGCAGTTTAAATCATACCCGCTTAACACCCATATAAGTTATCATACAAACCGAATACATATAAGTTATAATACTTAGACATAAATAGCATAATTAAGTTTAATTATCAGTCTAACACAACCCCCTTAAACTTGATTATGCTTTGCAGCATACATCAAGACACTCCTATTTGCTTCATCAACTGCCTTCCTCGCTTGATTGAAGTCGAACCTGCGTCTTTTTCTTCTGCATCTTCATCACACCTTCCTAATCATTTCCGGCGAAGAGGGCATAATGTTGATAAGCTTCTTCATCTCGTACATCACCATCACTCCTCCTCCTTTCATGGCTGATCTCCGATGGACCTTCATCGCATCCGATCACCTGTTTGTCGATCACTTTTTCCTGCACTCCCTTGAATTTATAGTAGTTAGTGGTGTAAACGAGCCGGGCCTAGCCCGCAGGCTCGAGCTCGGCTCGTTAGGTTTTTATGAAGCTCGAGCTCGAGCTCGGCTCGGTTCGAGCCTACTTCTTTGAGCTCGAGCTCGGCTCGCGAGTAAAACCCAAAGCTCGAGCTCGGCTCGGCTCGGCTCGAACTATTTTGAGAACAACCTTAAACGAGCTAAAAGCTCGGCTCGAGCTCAGTTCAACATCGCTTAAACGAGCCAAAGCTCGGCTCTAGCTCGGCTCATCAATGTTATCATCATTATCAATATATTATATATGAAAAAATTAAAATTTTGTATGGGCTCGTTTAGGCTCACGAGCCTAAACAAGCTTTGTATTTCAGGCTCGAGCTCGGGCTCGTTAAGGCTCGGCTTGTTCGAGCTTTTAACCGAGCCGATCACGAGTAGCTCTCGAGCCTCTGGGCTTGTTTACACCCCTACTTAAACGAGCCAAAGCTCGTTAGTAGTAAACCAACACATCTAGGTACATAGCATAAATAATTCTCATGAACTCGCCGTCATGATACTCGTACCCCATATCTTTCGCAATCACCGGCCATAGATTGTCATTTGTGACACTCCGGTAGCCACCATCACGTTCTACCACCACATATAAACCTAGTAAATCCACCCTCTTGTTATCTGATGCGAATGGTGGGATAGGCCTTGAAGAGATTCCCAGTTTGACATTTAAAAACCATGTCACCATCTCTTCAAACTTTCCCTCCAATTCATGTTTGTATTTAAATACAAACTCTCTGTCGTCTATCATATCTAACAAGGACTTGCAGTCGGCGAAATCATGAAACTCCATAGCCCGGATAATCATTTGGCTCCAATCCGGTTCATCAGTGGATACATTCAGAGTTTCAAAGTAAGAATTTAAGTAATTCTCTTTGTGTTCTTCATTCACCGCACTTAACTCTATCACTTTTTGTTTTTCTTTTAAACCAAGTTCTTCTTCCTTGGTTAAACCATTGACATCATTCACTGAATTAACAACCGGGGAAGAGAACATTGGAAAGATCTTACATGTATCACCGGATTTTCTTACTGTATAGCCTTGCAGTGTTAACTGATCAAGGCTTAATACATTTCGGTCCAATTCCGGTGAATAGAACACGCTCTGCATCCGTAACATATCGTTACCGGATCTTATTTCCACTGCCCCAATTCCCCGAATAAAGAGAAAGTTATTCTCACCCGATTTTGTTTCAACACCAATCATATGTTTAATACGTTTAAAAACGTTTAAGTTTCTGGCAAAGTGATGATTAAATGTCGGATTTACATACCAGATATCTCCCCATTGGCCACCCTCTGTTCCGGTGACAATCATTTCATTCTGGCAGACCACTTCATCATCTTCTCTTCGAATTCCGGCATTGATTGCTTGATTAATCAGTTGAGTGGCTTCATCATTCTCTTTCGCTTTGCACGTGTATATTTGATGGCCTGGTTGATGGCAATAGTAACAAAGCCTTACACGGGGAATTCTTCTTTCTTTCTCATTCTTTTCATCAATACAGTGTTGACAGGGCAACGTTGTCGAAGTTGGTTTGATTTCTGCACTCTTTCCCACCGTGGCTCTGATACCACTATGTTGGGATTCAAGCACAGTTGCAGCGGAATTATGAGATTTGTTTGAATCGCTATTCATGTTTGAACAGGAATTATGCAGAAACAATAGGAAACAATGGGTATTTGAATAGAATGAGTGGACAATTCTAAGAAACAGAATGTGTCTTGATACCGGAAGAAGTTGCCGGATATCATACATATATACATGAATATTTGGCGGTTTTGTTTGGCGGGAATAACTGCCATTGCAATTTAAATCATACCCTCTTATCACCCATATAAGTTATCATACAAACCGAATGCATATAAGTTATAATACTTAGACATAAATAGCATAATTAAGTTTAATTATCAGTCTAACAAAAACAGGTAAAGTAAAGTGTGCAAATTGTAGGAAATTAACTTTAGGCATCAAAGTACGCGTGTTTGAAGTTCTATCAGTCAAAGTATGCATGTTTGAAGTAAATTTATGACAAAAACACAATACATAAATAAAGCCCGAAAAAACAATTATACAATGCTGACCTAGAAGTTTAAATAGCCAACGTGAAGCAAAAACAAATCGACTAAAAACAAACAAACTAATAATGAACATGAAACACCAAACAACTCCCAACCTTCAATATGGCCTGCACATCCCGACGTTGACAAAACAAACCACTATAAAGACAAAAGGCGTTTTGTTATTCTATCATGTACATACACACCATTGCATGTCCCACACTTGGTAGTACATCAGTTAACTAATTGCATCAATTCTATTCAACCATAACCAGCCTTCTCTGAGTGAAAACGTTAACTTATCACTATATAAACATATAACTCTTATTCGTGTAGCATGATAAAAGTACTTTATGTTACCACAACGCCATATAATTTGTGAAAACCTACCTGCAAAGACTTGTCACCCGGAAATCCTTTAGTGAAGCGTTATGTCCAAAGCAAAAAAAAACTAAAAAAAAAACACAATTTTTTTAGGGATTTATACACATGTATATTGTTAATCTTTTAACTATACGTATGTGTATATTGTCAATCTTTTAACTATACGTATGTGTATATTGTCAATTTTTTAACTATACATATATGTATATACATGTTTAAAATTGAAAAATAAGTGTTGTAAATCTATGATTGAGGTGAATGATTTAGTATTAGCTTTAGGATTTAGTATTAGTATTTAGGGTTTAGCATTAGAGGTTAGCTTTAATGTTTAGTATTTAGGGTTTAGCTTTAGGGTTTAACATTAGGGTTTTGCATTTTGGTTTAGCTTTAGGGTTTAGGGTTTAGTTTTTAGGTTTTAGCGTAGGGTTTAGCCTTAGGGTTTAGGGTTTAGCTTTAGTGTTTAGAGAGTTTTGGTAATTGTTCAATGAGTTGGTCCCAATGCCGCTGTAATGAGCTTAATCAACATTCGTTTGACCCGGTTTCCTACACTTCTTAGGTTAAGGATATATATTTTTCATAATATACACATACGTATAGTTATAAGATTGACAATATACACATATGTATATCTAAAAGATTAACGATATGCACATGTGTATAAATCCCAAAAACAAAAAAAAAACTAATAGAAAAAGCTCCAATATTAAAAAAAAAAATTGCGTTGTTTTTACATTTTTTTGCTTAGGGAAAATGTGTGGTCCAGAAGAATGTTTTTCAAGTTTCTCAAATAGGGTGCTCTTCTTAGGATCCCTACCCTATATATACACACACAATATAGTCAACATCATAAATTTAATTTTTGGACAACAGATGAGTTTCTACTACAAACCCATTTGCAATTAGAAAAGACTCTTAAGACATAAGAGTAATGATTTGATCTACTTTATGTTCCAAAAGACAAAAAAGGACTCAAAGAGTAAGTAATTAAGGTCACACCGATTTAAACCTATTTGCTTACTCTACATGTCACCCAAATTGACCCGCTTACATTATCCCATAATCATAAAAGAAACCATTCAAATATTAATATTTACTATCCAAAATTTTCTAATATCCGAAAACCGGATATTCTGATCTTGAACACCCCTAGAATTAAGTAGGCAAAGTTACTTAACTTATGACTCACCAACATTACCAACCTAATTATTGATTTTTTTTAAACAAATAGGGTAAGTTTATTTAAAAAGCATTACAATATTTTTTTTCTACAAATTTGTAGTAATTAAAGTGTATGATTGAATCACAGGAAGCAGCTGGGCCTAAAAAAAGGAAGTGGTAGAGCAATTTACAAAAGGAAGGATCAAAGATAGCATGTTAAAAAGCTTCTCATATGGATATAATAAGGATTTGTTGGGTTTTTATTTATTTAATTTAGTACACATAGCTGTTTGCAGGTGGTTATTTATATCTTATAATCCAGTTTTGATAAATTGGACGTGCGTATGCTTTATTCTTATTCACAAATAACATTCAGGCTATTGTTATGAAGACATAGTTTTAAGGATTTGAATAAATGATTTCTGAATGTATACTACTTGTGGCCGTTGCATGTTAGTACCAAGTGTTGCAGAAGTCTCCAGGCGCTCCCTAGTCGGCCACGTGGGGAGTTGGGAGTACTTTTACTCAGAGAGTACTCGGACGTGTTAAATACATAGAAAATAAATTATTGGATATTATATATATGTCAAAATAATCATTTAACATAATTATGAGTAGTCGCTGAGTAGGTCGAGGTAGAGCAATTTACAAAAGGAAGGATCAAAGATAGCATGTTAAAAAGCTTCTCATATGGATATAATAAGGATTTGTTGGGTTTTTATTTATTTAATTTAGTACACATAGCTGTTTGCAGGTGGTTATTTATATCTTATAATCCAGTTTTGATAAATTGGACGTGCGTATGCTTTATTCTTATTCACAAATAACATTCAGGCTATTGTTATGAAGACATAGTTTTAAGGATTTGAATAAATGATTTCTGAATGTATACTACTTGTGGCCGTTGCATGTTAGTACCAAGTGTTGCAGAAGTCTCCAGGCGCTCCCTAGTCGGCCACGTGGGGAGTTGGGAGTACTTTTACTCAGAGAGTACTCGGACGTGTTAAATACATAGAAAATAAATTATTGGATATTATATATATGTTAAAATAATCATTTAACATAATTATGAGTAGTCGCTGAGTAGGTCGAGGTAGAGCAATTTACAAAAGGAAGGATCAAAGATAGCATGTTAAAAAGCTTCTCATATGGATATAATAAGGATTTGTTGGGTTTTTATTTATTTAATTTAGTACACATAGCTGTTTGCAGGTGGTTATTTATATCTTATAATCCAGTTTTGATAAATTGGACGTGCGTATGCTTTATTCTTATTCACAAATAACATTCAGACTATTGTTATGAAGACATAGTTTTAAGGATTTGAATAAATGATTTCTGAATGTATACTACTTGTGGCCGTTGCATGTTAGTACCAAGTGTTGCAGAAGTCTCCAGGCGCTCCCTAGTCGGTCACGTGGGGAGTTGGGAGTACTTTTACTCAGAGAGTACTCGGACGTGTTAAATACATAGAAAATAAATTATTGGATATTATATATATGTCAAAATAATCATTTAACATAATTATGAGTAGTCGCTGAGGCGCTCCCTAATAGCTAAAAAGCTAACCATATCAAGTAATGTAAACTGTTTCTAATCTAATTGTAAAAAAAGATCCTTGAGTAAGATTATAATGTTTTCTATGGATAAACAAAGACGTTGAAGTATTTGTCTTGTTCGTAAATTGTATTTCTCAGCATAAACCATGTTCAAGATAACTGTTTTCCCACTTTCATTAACATCCATCAAAAGTTGTTACCCTATTATTTAAAAGAGTTGATACTGCCCCTATCCTTTTTTACATTTCTACTGCTTCCTTGCCTCTATCCTTTTTACCAATTCATGTACCAATCTAATGCTTCCTTCTTTTCGAGCCCGATGCATTCTGTGTAATAAATCACACTTTAATTACTAAAAGTTGTTACCCTGTGGCTGCGGTGAGCTACGCTCCCGCTTCCTTCCAGCCTTGCCTTCCTCAGACCGTCCCTAGAAATATTAAATCAACACTATAATTACTAAATGTTTGTCGAAAAAAGGTGACACTATACTTGCATATTATTTAAAAATTTTCACAAATGAACACTTTACCCGTGGCTGCGGTGAGCTACGCTCCCGCTAACTTCCAGCCTTTCCTTCCTCAGACCGTCCCTGGAAATATTAAATCAACACTATAATTACATAATGTTTGTGGAAAAAAGGTGACACTATACTTGTAAATAAATAAAAAAACATACCTCAACGATGTCCCAAACTTGTTTGTAGACCCTCGAGACCTCTGGTTTCTTCTTTTTCCAAATAGTTTTTTTCTTCACAACTCTTGAAGCTTTTTGAGTTGCTTCCACAAATTCCTTTACCCGTTTCTCGTGGCGTTCCTTCTCAATCATTTTCTTTTTCTTTCCAGACTTGCTCTCCAAGGCTAGCCGCTTGCTTTTAAGCTCTTCAAGTTTCTCCTCATGCCGCCTTGTAACTTCAGCAGGGTAAACAACTTTCACCCCATCCCCTCTTGAAAACACAGCCGGCAAGCCGGTCCTCTAAAAACGAAAGGAAAAAAACAGAAAGAATGAAAGAGAGCAAGTGAAAAATATATAAGAATCGAAGTGCAATGAAACGAAAGTTACCTTCCGTATTTTTTTGCAGCGACGACGACGTGTGCTCCCAAAGAAGAGTGGGTTAAGCACCTCTGTTTGTAGGACGCCTTGAAGTCACAGATTGCTTGATATGGGGCTCGATGCATGATCGCAAATAAGCGGGATGTTAATAGCATATTCCATACATTTCTCAAGCAGCCCCTGATTGGCATCTCCCCGACTGACAGAAGCTTTAATCGTTTCATAAACACACCTACAGAAAAAGAAAAAAGACTATTAAACTTTATTCCAACACAAGCTACAAAAAAAAACAAAAAAACAAAAAAAATAGTTAAATACCATGGGGTGCAGCAAACAATCTGTTTAACTCCAAAAAGTGATGCAAGCTATTTGAGATTTATATGTTCTAAAGAAAGAAGTCCTTCTACTGTTGGTCGTCTTCATGCCACCATACATGACACTTTGTATGAATCCGAATGTTCGTGTTCAATGTCTCTTTTACTAGGTGTGTGTTACATGGTATACCAACCAATCTGAAAGCGGTTTTCGGCATGGTGAAATGATCTGAAGTGTATTGGTATGGTGCTTGATTTCCGCATGACTGTTGCAAACACGATGGTTTTTCCTTTAAGAAAGAAAGCGGTGTGTACGTTGAAGAGGTTCTCCAAGAAACAGAACTCGAACCGTTTATTTTTGCGAGCGTGAATTATGGCCGTTGCGAGAAGATGTGGAAGGTTTAAAAAGAGAACTTCTATTGTGTTTTATTTTCTCTTTGTTTTTTGTATTTATCTTTGTGTTTTTTCTGATCTATGTGTATAGGGTGCCTTCTCTTTGGATCAGATTTGAGGAGCCTGTTGTGTTTCCGCCTACGATTGGCGAGGATGGTAAGGAAAGACTAAGAGGCATTGAGGGTAAACGAGTCTGGGCCCTTGAGAAGTTCTATAACGAGCACAAGTAAAAAGGACAGTGAAGATCAAGAGGTAACATGCATCTTAAAAGTTACATTTATGATTGATTTGCTCTAAAAAATATTGACTTTTAAAGAATCTAAGAACAAATTATGATGCATTGATAACTACGAAAGTTGTGCTAAACTAAATGCTTACAAAACGATATAGAGTCAGCCCTAATGTAGGGCCGGTAACGGTAGTTGTTTTGTTTGGTTTTAACCGACGTTTATTGTTATTGGTAGCTGCAATCTATGAGGAATACAAAGATGAAGATGGTTTGAAGCTGTTTGGAGGATGGTATATGGGTAAATTCTAATATCAGACTTGATCACGTTGTTAAGATTTTGGGTACATTCCTCTCTACTTTGAATGGTTTCCTTTCGTCTTTTGGGTATATTCCCTTACTTTGAATGGTTTTGTTTCGTCACACCGCTTATTAGTATATGAAAGTTCTTTTAAAACTTCTGATGGCTATGGGCAGAAGCCTAAGAAGACCGGTTCAGCAACTTAAGTTGACAACCCGCCTCAAGACTGATCCGGTTTTAAACTAACACTATTTGAAACCACTTTAATCGAACTGGCTACATTACCAAAACTATCCATAATCAGTTTTGAATTTTCATTCATCAAATTGAACCAAGTTAGGCTCGCGTACCTATAACGAAAGTTTTGTTTGGGCTCGTTTAGGCTCGCGTGCCTAAACGAGCTTTGTACTAAAATCTCGAGCTTGGGGTTAATAACTAAAAGAACTGTATTTCAGGGGCTGGGGCTCGTTTAGGCTCGGCTCGTTCGAGCTTTTAACCGAGACGATCTCGAGTAGCTCTTGAGCTTCTAGGCTTGTTTACACCCCTGGTCGACATGAAAGAACTCGTTAGAAGAGGGCTAGAGACCACCCTTTAACACTCAACATTAATGATTTATCCCATAAGAATGAGTAAAAAATGGTGTGGAGCCACAACAACTTGTGTCAAGGGAATGAACACACTTTTCTTTAAAGATTCTCAAATAGAGAGAGAGGGGGGGAATAGAGAGAGAATGATGATTGGTGTGAGATGCAGACAAAAAATGTTATCTCCTCAAATGAAGGGGTTGTCTTTATTTATAGAGAGGGAGATTCCAAACCCTAATGGGCCTGGTTATTATGGGCTTTTGTTGGCCTAATAAGTCCATTAGTTAATTTGACTACTTGGAGAGTTTGAATTTGACCTAATACAGTCCCTACAACATCAAGAAGTTTTATAACGAAAATAATGAAAAATGCCATTGAAGAACAAGATGTAAAATGCATCTAGTACTGATTAGCTATTATGGTTGCATAATTAACTATTTTGTTTCACTAGAAGATGAATTTGGTTTTTTAGGGTTCATCCATGAGTTTGTAATATAGGTGGGACTATTTGGGAAATTTCATGGATATGATGTACGACAAGTTTGATATGATCTAAAAAAGCACATAACGTATTCTTAAGTTTTTTACTTCTTTCTCATGTTTGCTCCAATAGCAATTTACAATATATTGTTTAATATATTTCATAAAAGAATGTATAAAGTTATTTTTAGAGTAGCCTTGGTAATTCTTAGTTTTAGCCTTTTAGGGGTGTGCATAGGTCTGTTTGGGTCGATTTTGGCCTAAAACCATAATCATAATCGATATGTCGGTTAACGGATAACCGTAACCATAACCGATCGGTTATAGCGGTTATGGTTAATCGGTTTTGATGGTTATAGTTGGTCGGTTGTGGGTGGTTAGCCGTGTATTTAGTCTAGCTTAAAATATGTTAATTTTTTAACATGAAAAAATTGTTATTGTATATTTGTATATGTTAGTATATTACATAGTATTAAAAATACATATAATCTATAATATTAACACTGAATATTCAAATAAACTGATGTAATATATTTCATAAATTCAAATAAACATTCAACTAAAACTGCAAAACGATATAAAATAACCCGTAAATACTAAAAATCTTTAATCAAAAACATCAAATATTAAAAAAAAACTGGTGAAAAGTCCTAAATCCTACAAAGATTTATTACATGTCGGTTCGGTTCGGTTATGGTAGGTATGGGAACATTGATAACCATAACCGATCCGCTACATTCGGTTTTCAAAAAAAACCATTAACCGACACACCGGTTTTTATTTGGTTAGGTTTTATCGGTTAATTCGGTTACAATTTGGTTAATTAGATTTTTTACACACCCCTAGTAATTCTTAGCCCATTTGGTATTAGGGTTTGCATCTTAAAGCTATGTGTTTTGGAAGAAATCGGTTTGTACGCTTATCTTCCAAGTTGATTGTTTTGCTCTTTTGATCTAGTCACTCAAACCTAATTCATGTGCTATTTGAAAACACAATCAGTTTGCAAACACTTCAAACACCTTTTAAACCTTTTAAATTTACCAATTTGACCCATTAGTTTGCAAACATTCTCGGGGCGGTTTATGACCTATTTCGGGGTCCGAAATTTAACTTTAAGTTGGTTTCGTAATTAAAAAGTGTTTATTTTGTTCCACTGGTTATCATCCTACATCAACGAATAACAAAAAAAAAATTGTGACTTTTAAAGAGTCTAAAAACAATTATGCCATCATGCACGCTCATAAGAATGAAAGTTGTGTAAAAAAAATGCTTATAAAACCTTATAGAGCCATCCCTAATATAGAGGGCTGGTAACGATCTATATATAGTTGATGTGTTTGGTTTTAACAAATGTATATTGTGTGATCGGTAGACAGGGGCGGACCCACATAGAGTAGGTCAGGGTCCCCGAACCCCAATGTTTTTAAAAAAATTAGTAGATTCGGTATATTAAATTGTGTGAGGTCCCCATAAATACAATTAGGTGGAGACATAGAAAGAAAAGGAAACCTGGTGTAGTGGTAAATCCCTCTTTTTACCAATAAGTGGTTATGGGTTTAATCCTTGTATAGCTTGTTTTTTCCTCTTTTTTTTTTTTTTTTAAATCTAGTTCAAACCTCGCTATGACCCGACCCGAAAATTTTAACGTCTTGTTATGAAAATTTTGAACACCGAAAAAAATGAACCCCACTGAAAAAAAAAATTGGATTCGCCACTGTCGGTAGATGTAATCTAGGAGGAAAACAAAGATGAAGATGGGTGGAGAGGCGGCTTATTAGTGTATACAAGCAGCGGCGGAACTAGCCTAAAAATTTAGGGGTATCCCATTTTTTATTTTTTAGACTAGGGGTATCCTTTGTATAACGGAGACGAAGTTGCGGGGTATTTTTACACTACGGAAACGGAGTTAAGGGGTATTTTTACACTACGGAGACGGGGTTGAGGGGTAGCCCGTGCTACCCCTAATAACAATGTAAGTCCGCCACTGTATACAAGGTTAATAGTATGCTTCGATGACTGCATTTATTCTTACGTATTCAAGTCTTTTGTTGATTCACGTTATAGTCAATTTATTATAATTGTTATCTCATTGTTGAGACGATGAACTGATGCTTGTATGTTTTGATGGCTATAGCAGTGTTAGGAAAAATCAACTTATTGAAAACATTTTGAATACATAAGCATGTTCTCTAGTATTCTCCACAAAATCCTCCCTATTTAACAAAAATATCACAATAGTAGAAGTATAGCTTTCCAAAAGGGTAAATCATTTTGTATAATCTTTTTACTAACTAAATTATTTGTCATTTCTTTTGTAGTTAATTTTTAATTTTTCTGTTTACCTTTACTTTCAATAGTAAAAAAACAAATTGCTGCACTAAGTTGTTTTGCGACTGGTAGTGAACCGACAAAACAATTGTTTTAATAACGAACTAGTTGTACACCCGTGTGAATACACGGGCATGTTTAATAACAATCGAAATCAAATACTAAAAAACAGATTATAATATATCATTTAAATTATTTGCATTTGGTTACATATCTTTATAAAACAATGTTAAAGACAGTATGTGTTAGTGTACATGTTTGATATAGAAATAAAGTAAGTAGTTTATAATGTGCAAAGTGAAATCATTAATCAAAAGTCACAGAACCGTGATTAACCCTTGTTTATCTACTTTCATTTAATTCAAACCGAAATCATTAATCACCAAATTATTATTTTGATATATTAAATTACCATATTACAAACACAAATAACAACCTATAAACAATATTAAAAGAAGGTTCTCTTGTTTTTAGTTATAATTTACCCCAACCGCGCTTCATAAGGGATTTTGCAATAATCTGTTTTCATGAAAATAGAATACAGGTGCATACTCTGGAGTAACTTCACATACATCTTTCTAAAAGTTTAATTTTCATGTATATCCTTTTAAGTTTCAGAAACTCTCACAATATCATTTTTACCCATTCAATAGTAGATAAATCAAAAATAGGAAAACAATGATAGTAGATAAATAAAATGAAAACTGATCACACACGAACAAATAAATAAGTTCACAAAGTCTAAGCACAAACAAATTAGAAAGAACTCGGCGTGCAACCATAGAGCCATTCTTTGTTCTTGTTGTTGGTCTCATTCACAACCCTAATCAAAGACAAATGTACATTAACAAAAATACGTGAGAAATTGAGGAAGTAAAAGTAGAAGGAAAACTGGAACATATTACCTATGCCCCTCCCAATTTATAGATTTTTTGGTAAATAAAATATAGTAGAGTTTATATAACTCAACAATGTATTCAAACTAAAATACACATAAGCATCTATTGAGGTTGCGTACTTACCTTTTCTCCCATAAATGGAAGGTTTTATACTCTAAATAACATGATGTCTTTATTAGGATAGATTTTTATAGAATAAAAGTAGAATGAAAACTGGAACATATTACCTACGCCCCTCTCATCATGTGCTCGAGATAAATAAGAGTAGTGCCTTATAGCTCCATATCAAATACCCTGCATCACAAAAAAAAAAACGAAATCAAACGAAATCACAAATACCAACCTATTTACTAAATCAAACGAAAATGTGGAATAATTTGTTATTCTAAGTACCCTGCTCCATATCAAGTACCCTCGCCAACCCTAGGCCGCTCCCCATACCGAGTAGTCTTAGGAGAAGAACCAAATTAGGTTAGGATATACTTTTATTTTAATGAACCCCAAAATAATAACCCAATTGGCAAAGGCCCAATACCAACCGTAGTTCTTCTTCTTGCCCCTCTTATTGATCAGTTGTAGAATCACAATGTCAAACACAACTAATCCAGATCAATAAAAGAAATATGTATAGATCATAAGAAGGCTGGCTGGGGTGTACTACTAAAATATGAAACCAAAAGAATAGTTGAAACATCTATTGACTAATTTAAAATTTAGAAGAACCTGACTTCTTGTAATATATTAATAAATATTTTTGCATGCAACCAAAAGAATAAGAAAGAAAAAACAAAAGCAATTCATTATTCGGAAATTCAACATTGTGATTTCTCTCTTTTGTATACCATATAATTTTGTATGTTGTTGGTGCCTAATGTCTATGCTATCACAGGCTACATATGTACCAAAATGCCTTGTATAACTTTTCATATAAGAATATAAAAATAGATCATTAAAAACCAATCTTTTAGTCACAAACATGCTTTTAGAATATGAAATCGCTGAGCTGAGATTGTTTCTCCTTTACCGAGTGCTTGTTGAAAATATAAGCGCTATCTTCCACTCCTGCATTCAAGAAATTCATCCGGTGCCTGTAAAACATCCACAGAATAGTGAAAAGACGTTGTCCCATAATTCGAGTTGACTTCGCTTATTCAAGACTGATGTAGATAGTGATTGCAATTTAGCTCCACATTTTCATTTATTTTTTTGTAAAAAATTAAACTGAACTTAAACAATTTTTCCCTTGAGCCAAAATAACTTTCATCAAAGTCAAAGTTAAAAAGTCAACTGCTGATAAACAAAGTTCAAATGGGCTACTTGATTGCATCTGGATTAGCTAAACAACTAACATTACTGAACAGTATATGAATTGAATCAACATATTGGAGAGCATTAAAAAAAGGAACAATTTTAGTAATTTAATTCACAATAAAAAATTATATGTAACATAAAAAACTGTTGTGATAAATGTGAACCATACCAAGCAAAGTGATCTTCACAACAAACGGAGCCCGCGATGATTGAAATTCCTGTTGCTTTCCTGAATATTCAAGATTTAGAAACACATGTTATGAGTTGTTAAGACATACATATTCTTGGTTTACGATTACGAAGCGAAAACAAAGTTCTATATTTTCATGAAAATGGTTACATACCAGGTTGCGTTGTACATGTCATAGAACTTGTCAAAGGCTTTATCAAAGCAAAAGTGACAAGCAAGAAGATCTTTGATATCAGTCACCTTACAACTTGATTTACAGCATTTAACCTATGACAATCACTAATTAATCACCATAACCCACAAAACATATAGAAGAATTTCGGCAAAAGAAACACAATTTATATGCAAAAATGCGACAAAAAACACTCACCAGACGGTTGAGCTTAAAGGAGTAATACTTTCTATGGGAAGGATGCGTCCGGATATGCTCCAGTAAGTGTCCTGCACTGTATTTGTACAAAAAAAAAATCAAATGCTGTTATAAGAAATATAGCAAGTTCAGATTATAATTGTAATCACATTGATTATTTATAGAAGTCCTTCAAAAAAATGTATAAGAAAATCTGTTTGTGGGCTGGTCCGACCAGACCCGACCAGTCCGGGTTTGTTAATCGAACAACCCAATTCCGTACACCTGTTACTGAACATTGTTACTGAAACGCTTATACTATTTGGCTTTTATATATGTATAATTATGTATATATGGGAGATATGACAGAAGTTGCTTACCTATCACAAAATGATATTTTACAATCAAGGCGTGTTGCCAGAGTAGATACCCTATGGCAGGCGTTGCATTTGGCTGCTACAGAATTCTTGCCGATTTGGTGGCATCTGTACACAAGGAAAAGCCGTATAACTGTCAAAATATGATGCAGTAAACAGGTAACAAAATCTTAATTTTTTTTAAAGTGTGCTTTGAAATAATAGGGTAGAAGAGTTACATGCAAATCTCGAAGCGATAAAAAAGCATAAGAAAATACACGAGCTAGTGAAGAAAGAATATATAAAATATTATAATGAACCTTTTGTATAGTTCAAGAAGATCCTTGGGAATAACATTTGATCCATTTGAAGATGATGATACCTGCATAGAAATTAAGCAGTTTATAATGTTATCATATGGTTGACGAAAACGTCTTAGATTCAAAATACCAAAGTACCTGGTTACCAGATGCAACTAATCAAACAAAACAGTGGGACACATCATGCAATGATGCATTTATGCAATAGTGTTTAACATGTGTTTGTCTAAGCTTTATGTTGTACCATTCATAAGTAGATAGGCTGATCTCCCTGTTGACCAGCGATGACAGTTGAAATCCCAAATGTCTCCTCCACTTTCAAAAACTTGTAATGGGACTTTAGGTCCACACGACAACAACGGCTAAATCCTGACAGAAAACAATAACCGTGTTAAACACAATTTTTTCTTGGAACGTTTTAAAAATTACATATATCCACACTAACGCCCATAAAGTTGTTACATTACATACCTGGAAGAGTAAAACAAAAAATGTGGCTCGTCCATGACGAGATGTGCTCTCACCTCGCTCCTGCAATACCTGCAATACAGGTTCATCTTGTAAAGCTATATGATAAGATGGTAATATATAATATAAAATATAACAGCAGTACGCATTTTTGGATCGATGATTACCTGCAGGACAACTGCTGTAGAAAATAATGCCAACCCATTACGGATGATAATTGCAGCAGGTCCTGGCAGTCCGCATACAACACAAAATGTATAGACCAGATTATTTGTAGTTACCTGAGCAGAACCCAATCCAAAAACGTATTTCTTCATGGAACTCAGCCTTTCAACAGAAAGCTGTGAACAATAACAATACACAGTTTCAAGTTTCCCACTCTTTTTTCTCAATGATCAGAATCCCCATTTGGTTTGAAGGTTGTAAATCAACATTAAATACACAAACGAACATGGACACATAATAAGATACTCATATCATATAGCACAAAACACATGCCTAAATTCTTTCCCAATGAAACAACTGAACAATCCAATGATCCATTAAAGAAAAAGTTAAAACTGCCAAAACAAATCAATCCTTCATATTCTGGTAACAAATATTACCAGCATAACTGTCTATGCAAATAGTGTGAGTGTTGAAAGTGATGGTAAATCAAACTTACAACCAAAATAAAACCCTACATGATACAATACCACAATATTAGATGTGTAAACAATGACGATAAGTTGTATTATGGAAATTATACCTTTCTTGGAAGGGTTGTAAGCAATCCTTTGAGAAGTCGGTGAACTTTCCACTTGCTAGCCTTGAGAATGGCTCCAGACAATTCGACGCTAGAATCCGGTTAACCTCGTGTAAGAAGCAAACTTCCTACAACAAACAAAAAGCGAAACCACAAAACCTGTTCAGTAACCAAATAAAAAATGAGAAACATAGATGTCCGAAAAAGAATATAATATTTCAAAAGTTTAATGCCAATAAGAGAACATAAAACGGAAAAACGCCATAAAACTTTTAGCAGTTCATAGGAATCCATCAATTTTTTGTTCACTAAAAAAGATCAAATCAAATATGCTACTCCCAAATCAATCACCTCTATCACAAACAACAAATCCGAACAACTTTACCCAACCTAAATCCACTTAAACACTGATTAAATCAATAATTACACAATGCTCTCTAACCAAACACAAATCAGTTATGTTAAAAGAACAATAACCTAATCAGTTAAGTTTCCCCTTTCAGTGGATTTATTATAATGTCGGTTTGAGTTACATCTCTCTTCAATTGGAAATAAAATATTCATTAAATTTCAGATCTTACACTCTAAAGTTCATAATGAATTCTACTTTCTTTTTTTATATTTTAAAGTAGCCTTTTGGTGGACCAAGTAATCAGATCATTTATTTATACAAACATGAAACTGAGATTGCATTTATTCCTATCCTATCCTTGAATTTATTCCTATCCTTGTCTAGGATCTCAAATGGTTTACGACCCTAGATCTACCGAACAACAACCATCTACCGCTTCCTTACCTACACCACCCCCACAACACCAGACCCCTAGAAAACCCCCCTATGCAAAGATTAGATAAAGAATCTAAAATGATAAATCAGGATTATACATCAAAATACCTTGCATAAGACCAACGATTGGACTCTTGGCGAGTAACTATAAGCCCATTCGGCTCCATCTTTCTACACTTCTGAGTAGACTTCGTAGCAAATCCAAACCCTAAAGCACCTTAAATGAAACGAATATGGAAGATGTGTTTTGAGGAGCCATGAAAGTGACGCGGTGCAATTGGGATTAGGGTTTGAGAAGGGGGAGAGTTTGGCAGATCCAGTGAACTAAGATGGAAATCAAAACCCCTAGAAAATCATACCTGTGAATAGGCATCAGCAAGTGACTTGATGTTTTTCTTCGTTGATTGATTTACGGATGAATAGAGAGAGAGGGAGCAGATCCAGATCTGATCCATATGGGATTTGAGAGAGAGAAGGAATAGAATAGGGGTTTTTGAATTTTGAAATGTTGGATTACTTTGATTCTTGGGTGCGTGTTTGAGGTGTATGGGATGGGTGGGATTCAAATTTTGAATGAAATATCTGGCCGCCCAAAACCTCTGCATAATGAGCTTGTATTTTAAAAGATTTTAAATTGATTTTAAAACTGATTTAATTGAAATGTTTAATAAAGATTATGACATCAGCGAGGACTACGTGGCATACCTAAGAAGTTGACACGTAAGCAAAGTGATGTCATCATCTAAGCTCCTTTAATTGAGAGTATCGATATGATATGGTTTCTAAACACCTAAAACTAATCAAGGGCTCATGGTATTCTTAACTCGTGTTTTAATAGGCCAAATTTCCACTTCTATGGACAAAGTAAATGCTGCTACAATTTTTTAAATCAATTTACACCAGGTAACTTGGATTTATAAATTAACGAGTTTCATTTATATCAATGTAGGGCCACCTTCGCTATGGATAACATATAACTTTTTTTTAAAACGGTAATTTTGGATAACTGACAGATCACTTGAGTGTTGTGATACCACCAGCAGAACTACCCGATCATATCAGCCTCCATTAGGCAATAATGTTTAGACACTAATTTAGAAGGAAACCTAATATATATGAAAAAACTCCCTTTGTAGAAATCAAAACAGGACCTAGAAATCAAAACAGGACCTAAGACCACTCCCACTAGTAACCTAGTATAAGTTGGTTTGCCATTTGTCAAACATATATTGATTTCAACAAAATAAAAAAGAAAAAAATGGGGCGACCCGGTCGTTTGAACGACCTAGTTCATGACCCAAGCATCTCAAAATTTGCTACACTTTTCTTGCCACTTGTCCAACTTTGATTGGTACACTAAATTAATTTTCTTTTCATTTTTTATCTAAAGTACTTGTCCCCTAATAAACAAATTATTCAAATAACTTGCCCTATTTAAACTTAAAAATAAAAATAAATATATTGTATTTCTTAATTTTTTTTAAGATGCCGGTATAAATTTTATTGAAAACAGAGTTTGTTTAAAGAAATTACTTAGTTAGTATGAAATATAAATGATTTAAATACACTTTATTTTTGTTCTTAAAATAAACAACTTTTAATTTCTTGAAATAAAAACGAATATTGTTTTCCGACTAGATTTTCCGACATAGACGTTTTTGTCGAAAAATCGTCGGAAGCACGTTTTTCCGACAAACTTCCGACCAAAATCATGGTCAGAAAAGGGGCTATTTTTAGTAGTGTTGTTTTCTATTAAAGAACTAATTTGTTGTGTTTGAAAACTTTGTAAAATATCATCTTAACCTCCTTCAATTTCTAAAGTTTTGAGTTTACTCATTAGTTCTTTTACTTAAAAAAAAACTAATTTTTACTGGCGTATTTTTATGTACGGGTCGACATAAATTCGAGTTGGTATATGTTTCGACGTAAACTTTTTTTAGGAACAAGCAAGATCAAATATAATACGTTTTTGTGCTTCTTTTATGTACGTTTTCAGTTGGTGTACGTTTGTACGTAAACTTTGTTCTGAACCGAGTGGAGTCGAACATAATACATTTTAGTTCGACGATATTATTAAAGTTACTCTACGTTTTGACCCCGTTACAATACGCGACGGATAAAATTAGTATATTATATACCTATTCTAAAACCCAAAGTCACTTGATGTTTACATCTCATTTTGGACATTTCATTTTGCAAAACACTCATGATATTATTACTTTTAAAGTTAGAAAATTGAGACTATAAGTTTATTATAGGTTTATAATATTTTGTTCTTTTTGTATCATTCTATATATATAATATAGAACATATAAATGAATAGTATGTATTTTGTTTTTTCAGTCTATTTCGTCTTTTAATGTAAACTTTTGTTTACACCTCTCTACTTTACTCGGTTATTATTTAGTGTTTTGTTATTTTGTGAATTTTTATGTATATAATATAGAACATATAAATGAATAGTATGTACTTTGTTTTCAGTATATTTCGTCTTTTAATGTAAACTTTTGTTTACACCTCTATACTTTACTCGGTTGTCATTTAGTGTTTTGTTATTTTGCGAATTTTTATTTGCACCCTATGTACGTTATTCCTTTGTTATTTAATGTTTTCTCGTTTTATGATTTTAGAAGAAAATTACGCCGTTAGTCCTTGTGGTTTCTGTCAAATTTCAATGTCGGTTACTAATATTTTTTTGTTGCAAAATCAGGTATTAACGTTCTAATTTGTCACAATGTTGAGTACTAAGGCCAAATGTTGTCACAATGTTGAGTACTAAGTCTAAACATTGTTAACTTTTTTTGTTAAGTCTTACTAAAATGAGCCGAGCTTTTTTCGAGCTTTTTTCGAACTTTTTTCGAGCGAACTTCGAGCGAGCCTCGAGCCACGAACTTTTTAAACAGAATAGTAATTTTAAGCGAACTATAAAATGAATAAAAAAAGATTTATTGTTACTTACCTTAATCTATATTTTCTAAATCAATATTAATAATTAAAACTATAGCTTAACAATCTATTTGTTTCAATAAAAAAGTAACCATATTACTAATTAAACAACATTGCTTAGATATATTAGAATATATGTATATAAACACACACTCACACACATAATTTGAGGTTTAATTTAAACGTGCCAACAGGCCTACTAATGAGCGAGCCACGAACCGAATCTACTTTGGCTCAGGCTCGACTCGTTTACAAATTGAGCCGAGCCAAGCCAGCTCGTTTAAAACCGAGCTGACTTCGAGCCGAGCTTTTTTCAAACTTTTTTCGAGCGAGCCTCGAGCTACGGGTTTTTTAAACAGCCCTAACAAATTCAAGGCTTGAAGGTAACGAGGCTGGTACCATGGAACGTTCATACCCTCTCCCGACCACAATCTTGTTGTAGCAACAATTCTAAGGGCCATGAACTCGCTTTTCTTTAATGGCTTTCTGTTTCATCTTACCGCCATAATAATTTCAGGTGGATAAACAACAATCTTCCCCCTTCTTACCCAAAAGGCCGACACACCAAAATCAAGATCTTGAAAAAATCAGAAAAAATACGAAAAAGAAAACAAAGATAAAAAGGAGACACAATGAACGTTGTATTTTCACACCGGTATTTATTCATTCTTATGGGATAAATCAATAACGTTGAGTGTCAAAGGGTGGTCCACTGACCCCGACCTCTCTTGTCCCCCATCTGACAGGTTCTTTGGTGTTGACAGATGTTGGAAAATTAGAATAATGTGAATGGAAATTAATTTAGGGGCTGTTTGGTAGCCTCTGAATGGTCATTAAGAGGCTACATCTTAATGGAACCATTAAGAATTTTACCAATGAGAAGGTACAAGAATGTGACATGTGATGATTTACCATTCAGAGGTTACCTCTTAACCATTCAGACTTGAGGTTACCTCTTATTCATTCAGAGGTTTTAAATCATTAAGAGTTAGCATCTGAATGGTAATTAAGAGGCTACCAAACAGCCCCTTAGTGATAATTAATGGACTCTTCTGACAAACTCTTAAGTAGAGTTTTATGTCACTTGATTAGCTTTTATTAGAGTTTTTATGTCTCTAATTAAATCACTAATTAAGTGAAACTTTTATTAGAGTTTTATGTCTCTAATAAATCATCAATTAAGAGTAACTCTTCACTACCCACATCTCTTGTAAAAATGGTAGGCTATGTGCCTCATTGGAATGATGAGAAAACTACAAGAAAAAAAATATGCATGGAGAATTCTTGGAGAAGTGGTGAAGATTTGAAGACCCATGTGTTGGGTACTTACAAAGATATGTTTTCTCTATTCAATTTCATCACCTTCATATCATTATTTTCCACAAGTTCTAACACTATAATTTTATCCGGTGTAACCTCGGGCGCGTGGCCATTTTCGGCAGTACATACTGCTTCGACTGTTGTACCCTGGGAAACAGACGCATCATCTTTAGTAGAGGCGCGAAATCTGTTTTAAGGGAAGCTTGTTGAACCGTTGGGTCAATTTAGAGAATGATGTTATCAATTATGGCGACCTTATTAGCGATATTATTGTTCGTATGATGTAGCGAGTTTATTTCATATAGTTTGTATTTTTAGCGTCTTTAGGTGGTTTTCCAAGCAAGGGGAGGCTTGCTTGGAGAACAAGGCTCAGGGACTATAAATAGTGGACTACACCTTACTTGTAGGGCGTGCATTTGTGAGCCACCACCCCGGGGCAGCTCACCCGGGGTGGATGATTATCTTGTAATCTTTTATCACTATCAATGAAAAATATCTTTCTTTCAATTTTATCAATGTCTATCTTTCTATTGTTTATCTTGGTTCTTGGCTTAAAATCACCCGTCTCATTATTTTTACCGAATCGAAACTGAAATCAGATCGTTAAGGGACTATCATTTGGTATCAGAGCCTCGGTGGCTTGTTTCAGTTTCAGTTTGGTCGGTTCTTCACCGGAAATCCGCCGGAGACGTTAAAATGGAGTGTAGATCTGTGTTTTGATGCATTTTCAGATCTGGCGACTTTATTTGTTGATCCAACGAGTTTGTTCTTCAAGGTTTAGAGAGAGTAACAGAGTAGAGAAATAGATCGGGAGAGAGTTCATTATTTCCTGTGATTTCTCTTGGTTCAGGTAACAGTGGGGCACTGAGTTAATGAAGGTTGTCCGCAAAATCCGTTTGATGATGAATATGGTTTGTCGATTTTTGTTTGAACGTGGTGTGATGCAGGTGGGTGCCACTGATTTATGCTAGACGTTTCAGATTCAGTTTTGGTTTTCAGGTCACTCGTGGTTTTCGGCAGCTTAGGGTGGTCGCAGGTAACGGGTGATTTTAGCTCTCTCGAGTGGCGCATGATTAGTGACCCATGATGGTTTGTTCAATGTTTGGCGGTTGGCTATGACGGTGTACGGTGGCGCTGTTTGCCGGAGTATATGGTGATAGAAACTGGCTTCCGGCGATTTAAGGTGGTGATTAATGATATCGGTTTCGTTTGTATTTTCCGATATAGGATGTTCTCTGGTGCATTACGGTCGTTAATGGTTATATTGAAAACGGTGATGGTGATGGTAACGTTTCCGGCCAAGAAGGTGCGCCGGTGACTATGGGAGGTGGCGGCGCATTCTGTGTGATGGTACAGTATGCATGGTAATATCAAATATGTCTTTTTCCGGTCAAGAGGTGGGTCTCCGGTGAACTGGGTGGCGGTGGTTGTTTTGTTTTCAGCAGGGTTTCGATGTTGGCGGCTGTAAAATGTGCAGCTAGGGTTTGAGGAGCATGGTTTGCATGGGCTAGCACGAGGCCCAATGATTGCATAGATCCCTAGGATCATTCCCTGGGCCCACCGTGATTTTGGATTAGCTGAAAAAGTTTATTGTGGAATCTCGTTAAAATTTGTTCCAGTGGGTTTATAGAATGTTTTTTTTGTGGGGCTTCAATTCGGTTTTAGTTTTCGGTCAAACGAGTTTCAACTGAAGCAATTTATTTGAAATATGACTAGTTGTTCCCCAACCGCGCGTTGCGCGGTAGATCAAGCATATTTAAAACGTGTGACGACGAAAGTCTAGGGACCGTATGATAGCTTTGTTAAAGTTTTACAAGTAGAGAAATTTGACCCTAGAAAGTGCACTCACAATTAGAATTAAAAAATAAACACCAACCTAAGGACAAACTAAAGGAAGCCCATGTTTAAGCTTGTGTACCTTAAAAGACATCTCTACTGTAGTACTGTGCCCCATCTGGTGTCCCTTGTCAAGAAGTATAAGCGCTCCAGTATTCTTCACCACGTGCTAAAAGTACGCCTAAAAGAAATACCAAGTTTAAAACTATAAGTAACTAAACGTACCACCACGTGCTAAAAGTACGCCTAAAAGAAATACCAAGTTTAAAACTATAAGTAACTAAACGTAGAATTATAAGAAAGATTATCATTACTTTTTCTTTTGGACTCAAAAGAATAAAGGATCAACTAAAACGAACATAAAATCTTAATCTTACAAAGCTTACTCCGACTTCTTTTTTCAGTTTTGCGTCCGTAAATATGTTTATCTCCTGAAGACCGTCACTTTTTTATGTCTTATGTTTCTACTCCAATTTGTAATGTTTGGAAGCAATTCCAAAACTGAGTACTTATAACCACCTCTATGATGTGCCTATATTATTGTTATTCATCAGAAAACACACACCTCACAACACAGACCATAAATGATCCTAAAGATATGAGCATGCTGCATGACTGTTTGGGTGAAACACAAATCAATCACGACTACCAAATAACATCTCTATCATCTAACAAATCATATTATGCACAAAATTAGGGAAAAAAGAGAGGAAATTAACCTGAGATAGTGTGATAACTAAGGTGTGTGGCGAATTAAAAAGCTCCGTGATGTTATTATTAGTTGAGAAGCTTCGGGCCCTTCTTGGTGTCTCCACCGATCACCATCACACCTACGATTAATTATAACACAATTCTTTTCAATTTCCAAGTAATAAATTCTTAGAAATCTAGAAGCAAGACAAAGTTACCTAACAACAATCTGGACAAATTCGAGTAGATTCTTGGTTACTCACTTTCTTTTTCAAAAAAGAGAATGGAATAATCTCAGTATTATTAGGCATCAAGCAAAAATAGATGGCTCTATTCCAAACTCCACGATAGATCAGGAATGGGAATTAACAATCATACATACCTTATACCCATGAATTACCTTTACCTATATATTAAAAACAGAATGGAATAAATAGTAATAACGATAACATTACCTTTGGAAGACCCTATGTTTAGTCTCCTGTATACACTTCCATCTGCAAATCACCAAAAGAAAACATTTTCTTATGTTTGCTGACTTTGCATCTTCCCGAAGCTTAATCTTCCAGAAGCTTCCCTGATGTCGGAGACAGGAGGTGAAGGTGAGGGCGAACGGTGGTGCGTGGTGGTTCCGGTGTGGTTGGAGAAGACGGGTGAGGCCGTGGTGGTCGGAAATTTCACCCTAAAACCTCATCTAAACCCTAAAAAACAGTTATCCACAACCTAAAAAACTCATTTCAACAAAACATCAATAAAAAACAACTTACAACGGAAGGAATCATCATAGCAACTCCATGAGGAAACAATCCACCACTGATTCCATCAACAGAAGCCTCAATCTCATTAACCAAACAATCCAAACCCTCGGAACACAAACCGTCACGTAACAACGAACTAATCGCCTTCAACACATCACGTTCTTCAACCTTCTCGCTTCCAGAACCTTCCTTCACTCTAGGTTTAGATCCAGACTCCAGAAGCACACTCAGCAACTTCTGTTTATCCAATCGCGTTTTGAACGAAAACAGATGTGCGACGGAGTGGGTGGCGGGGTGCGACGGCGTTTGGGGTTGAAGGGCGGTGGTCGATGTGGTGATGGAGATGGAGATGGAGGTTGGTTCAGGAATGTGGTGAAGAAGAAGTGAAGAGGAAAGTCTGATTTGGGTATTAGGGTTTACAAGTTGATAAGATGACGACGTTAGTGTTAAGATACTGTTTCTCAGTTATGTGTTGAATTAATATATACTAGTGTTGAGCTCCCCGCGTTGCGGGGCGGGGTCGTAAACCGTGCTAAGTAGCAACTGAATGACGACCAAAACCATGGAAAAAGCGTAAAACAAAAAAACGAACTTTGTACACTTAGTGACTCATGTAGCGTAAAAATAAGCACGTAAATATAATCAACCAATAGTGAGATTATTCTATATCACATTAAAGTATTAAATTAAAATGAACACCTAACACAAAGCCATACCTTGGTATCCAACATTATTGCTATAACTTTTTCATTAAATTGAGAATTGTATTCTTTGACAAGATTAATGGTTTCTTGATGTGATGCATGATCCCCATGTGACATATTTAGACGCGCCACATTCATCCCTGTTTCAGCCAACTTCACGTGACCTTGTTGAAGGACCGATTGTGCACACGATCTTTGTTTTCCTTTGAGCATCTGGAGAAATTTGAGATGGCCTTAAACTGCTATCACTAGACTGCAAAAGAAGAATCCATAACTAATTGTTAAACTAACCTTTCATCTCCTCTTTTACACATCATAATCCAGATATATAAACAGGTAGTGGTTCACGATCTCATAGAATAATCACAGCCTTATAAGACCCAACTAAAGTAAAACAATACATATTAAACATCTCACAATGATACACTAACATCATATACAACAATTGTTTCTGGTTAACGCTGAACATAAGTTTATCTTCCCAAGCAGAACACGCTAATCTAGTACACAAACCAGAAGCCGGCTTTAATCATATATAATAAACCTAATCTCACCTACCAGTACTAAGACCATCCATAATGGGTCTCTATATCACGCCTACCCCTCCTCCTCGCGAAAATTTTCATGGTGTTGCCTATTCTTCCCCACTCACACACATATATATACATACATATATATAAAGCCCCATTCATATATATCCCCACTACACACTCGAGTTATATTAAGCCCCATAAAGCCCCTCTCTTACGCGTTTTGCCACTTGTCGCATAACGCCCCACAAAGGGCTTTATTACATTAGGTTAAGATGTCAAAAATCATTAACATGTTTTTCTCTTACCTGCAACCTAAATCTGTACAATCCTACCAATGACTAAATGAGTTAAGTTTATTGCTATACTAAGTAGAATGATACTATTACAGTTTAACTAACCTAAATTTAATTATTTATTCTTAATCAACTTAAAAGCTCACTTAATCTTAATTTTCATCACTACAATAAGTTAACCAGTGTGCATCATATCCTCCCAAACAATGACTGAATGAGCAATGTCTATTGCTGTAACAATAACACTATTGCAGTTTAACTAACCTTAATTTTGTCATATATTCCTAATCAACTAACAATTCAATCAATCTTAATTTTCATCAAACAAAACTACAATATTCCAATCCTCACAATAACTAAACCAGTGTACATCAATAACTCCCAAACATATACACAAACTAAAAACCTAAAACACACTAACAATCATCAAACCAGTAACAACAAATAAAACAGTTGAAAACGATGACGTCACCAGAGAAACAGGACCATTGGGAGAAAACACCGGTTCATAACTCTGTCCAACGATCTTCATCAACTTAACCGCAACCAAACTAACAGATTTCCGAACACGTTCTTGTTGCAGATTCAAATTAACGAATTCGTGATAATGACATGCAACCATAGTCCGTGGATCGATCGTTAACAGAATCTAGTTCAACGGGAAAAGAATTAAGGTTCAGGTTCTTACCATCTTTGCCGGAAACAGACGGAGACCACCGGAAAACCCTTGAGCCGCCACCGTCTTTACTCTCTCCGTCTCTGTTTCGACTTGGAGCCACCAACTCATCACCGCTCACATCCCCGTGCATCTTAGGTTCCATGGGTGGTAGGTGAGCATTCGTAAGGCTGTTCGGCGGAGACCGGCCGTTCATCGGAGATGGAGGATGAAAGCAACACAAACCCTAGGAAATCAGCAGAGATGGAGGCGGAAGAGTGCAGATCTAAGAAACGATCAGCGATTGAAACCCTGGGAATATGAGAGAGAGAGAGAGAATGATTGAAAGAGAGAGGAGAGCCAAACCCTTCTTTTTATCTTTTCTCTTTCTTTAGTAAACTAACGGCGGTTAACGTTAACTCACTGTAGATACTGTTCATCAGTTTTGTTGTAAATTAATACATATATATGAATTTGGGCTTCGTTTATTATACCAGACATGGCCCACCTGATGTTTGAAGGGCCTATTTTTTTGGTCTTGCTCTCAAAGTGCCAGGTATGTTTAACTGGACTTATGAACATGGGCCGTTGATTGAAAGTGCATTGTTTTATGGGCCACGGAATTAATTCTCATATTTAGGATGATGGGTGACGGTTGGGCCCCATTAAATGAGTGGATGATAATTTTGTTTTGGACCACGCATGAAGTTCCACATTTTGGTACATTAGTATAGTTACTATATTGGTTTTATGGTTCTTGCATATGTATGGGGCTCATATGGAGAATGATTGTTGTTGGCATAAAGAATTTTGATTGGGCTAGAATTATTTTTTTATTTGGGCGGTATGAATATATGATTACTGGGCTGCAAATTGTTGGGGAAGTGAGCTAATTAAATTGTGCAAAATTTTGGAGCAGATTTGAAGTAGTTCTTTGGGCCGGGTGTTAAAGCATTTTATTTGGGCCAAGCACTTTTAAATTTGAGTGGACTTTTTCAAGTTGAGTGGGCGGGGTAAATTACTAGACAACTAGTGGGCTGGGAAGGGAGTACAAGATTATTTTTATGGGCCAGATTTCAAAAGTGTATTAGTGGGCATATAGTGTTGATCAATTTGGGCCGGGATTTATTATTTTTTGAGCCGCGAACAAGACTGGGTCAGGGATTTTATGATATATTTTGGGCCGCTGGTTTTTATGGTATTGGGTGATTTAGCGGTGGATTAGGAGCTCAATGCAATCTGACAAAGTTGAAGATCCTCTCAAGGAAGCTAATTATTTAAATTTTTATCATTGAAGTTTGAACCCTATCACATGCTGTCACGACCCCCGACCCACCCTGGACGGAATCGGGAGCCGCGAACAGTCCAGTGGTACCGGTGATTATTTTTGAAAAATATTGCAGCGGAAATTTCATCAGGACCGTGAGTTAGGAAAAATATCAAAGTTTAGAAAACACCAGATTTTATTTATTAAATAAATGGGATAAACCCATGTTTTACAAATGTAGCTTTAATAAGGGATAAACCCAATTACATAAAACAATATTTCTTAATTTGATTTAATTGATAAAATAAGCCACTTCTTGAAGCCTTTCAGTGTCGTATCCATCTCTTACTCCAATCTACTGTAATTACCTTAAACGCGTTTTAAAAAGGTTTTGTCAGCGGGAAATACTGAGTGAGTTCATTCATTTTGTTAAAACGACACGTTTGTTATAATTTACAGTATTAAGAGAGATTACAATGTTTCAGATATCAACCAACTACCTACAGTATTTTGTCACTCGACCCATTGGCCCATTCGTCCAATGGTGTCTGTGACTATGGTCATATCACCCATTGGCTGCCCCAATGGTGAAGATTATCAAGTAATGTATACAAAACCCCACATACCGGCTGTAATTTGGTGATTACATAAACTTAATCCCTGTAATTATAACTTTGAAAATATTTAAGAATTTATAAAGCACTTTGATAAAAAGAGAATGACTCACTTTATAAGCATGCAGATTCATACGACCAAAGTTTAGTCTATAGATAAGCCTTGATATATTGCAGATTTATACAGGCAGAGCTTAGCCTATTGATTTAGCCTTGTAACCTAATGCACACGAACTAGGTAGGTAACTTAATACAGCATTTACGATAACTCACGAGATTAAAACCCTCACAACGAATGATAAAGTGCAATCACTTAAACATCCATCGGATTCACAATGAATGACAGAGTATTCCCCGGGTTCGGGTGGTACTCAAACATCCTGTCGGAATCACGACTAATGACAAAGGATAGCACCTAAACATCCATCGGATAGTTTCTATCGATCGGACATTGAATCGTAGCAGCGATCGAGTTAATACCCTGTATCGTAGCAGCACCCCGCTATACTAATTAGTGATTTTGAGACTGTTTCTACTATAACTCGGAGTGTATAACGAATTTCTTCGTCGAACGAACGCCAGAAATCAAGTGCCAATGCCTGCTATTTATACACAAATTTGACATGGCTTACGGACCGTAAGACTAATCCCTTACGGTCCGTAAGGGACATATTTTCACTATAGGGTAGCCACGTGTTGGTGTAGGCTTGCTGAGTCAACGGAATATTAAAATTCGAATTTGACAACGAGATATAAAGATAATCGTCAAGTAGGAAATGCCCCCCTGAGTTTTAGGGGCCATGATCCTGATTCCGATTGTTCTGAAAACTTTAGGGCTTATGTAGGATTACTTAGGGGTCTTAACTAAGGTTTCCTTTTGTATAAAATATAATAATAAATAATAGTTTTGGTGAGAGTTGTTATGGTTTGAGACAAAAAGGGAATAAAACGGTGAGAAAAAAGAATGAACCCACTTTGTAACTTTAGGGTTCAATTAGAAAGTCTCCGGGTAGAATTTTGGGTATAACTTCTGAGCTATATAAAAATATATATAGTGCACTCGTGGTAAGTATAGTACCCCTAATTCAACCTTGTCCCTATGTCACGAGACAGAATCCCAACAACTTAGTAGGGCAGAGTCTTGACATAAGTTATGAGGCTCAGATCAATCGGAAAGGGTAGCGGTGATCAGGAGTTAAAACACTTAAAACGGGGCAGAGCCTTATTATTATTGATAAAAATAAAAAGAATATTGATGGAAGAGAAAGTAGGCGAAAGACAGGAATAGGAAAATTTTAATTAAAATGGATGGTGCTATTTATAGTTGATAGACTTGCTTCAATGTCATGCCTAATATGGCCACCTAACTTTATAAATTGTTTCCTCTACTTACACGTATTCTTTGTAGATATTTTTATTTTAAATGATTATTTTATTCTTTGATAGTACACTTTCATAAACCAATTATTTTATTTATATATTTTACTTCATACGAAATTATTAAGTTATTTTATTTATATATTGATTTTATTTATTTCTTTATTTAATTTTATTCTTTACGTAGGTTTATTATATTTTTTTTCTTTTAATTATTAACTAGTTTATAGTCCCGTGTGTTACACGGGTTGAATGATAAGAATGGTTGTATCCGAAGAACATAATAATTACAAAATTCAACATACTTTTACATTTTTCTCATAATAGTCCTTCTAACAATTTTTTGCACATGGAAACCAACATACTTTCTATTTTGTCTCATAAAAGCCCCTTAACAATGTTTTGCTCATGAAAAACCAAACATCCTTTTATTTTGTCTCACAAAAGTCTCTCAACAATTTTTTAAATATTAACTTCCTTCACATGTTAAATTTAAATTATAAACAAAAAAAATTAACTACTTACTAATCTTAGGCTAGTTATGGCATTATGGAGCAATACTAATGTTAGGTTAGTTATAGCATCATTTTTTTTTCGCATATGCATCTGGGAGTGATATATTTTCCTTATTAATTTGGGTTTTTATATGGGTCTTCATGATATGTGAAATATGTGATTATTATTATATTTATATTTAATAATATCATATCAGATTAAATTATATGTCATTATTATTATATTATATTTAATACTATCGGATTAGATTAAATATTAATTATTAATATCAATATTAATATTATTAATAGTTATTAATGATTTGAAGGAGAGAATGTCATGTAGCATTATTGAGAGTCTTTTATTAGAATTTAGATAGATAATGATTAATTAAATTTGAATTTAAATGTTTATCTCTAACTATATTAATTAATATTATACTATATTATATTATATTTTGTGTATAAAAAATTAATATGTAATATTATTATTAAAAGTCAGGAGGCACCAGAGAGTGACACGTGTACAAAAAGATTTTTGTTTATTAGTATAGGAAGATTTAACTACTTTATTCATTTGGCGTGTATAACTTCTAAAATATAACGTTCTACAAAATAATGAATATGTCATTCGAACGAGAATATTTTTGTCTACATTTGGGTCTAAGTTTCATTAAAAATAGAGTAGGTTCAAAATAAAATGTATTTTTATAATTTAATTATTAAACGGTTACTATGCTCGTCTAGGTACTTTATATTTCTAACATTCAACTTACCCGTAATCTACCCGTCTAATAATATAAGTTGTTATAGACTTTTATTTTAAATAGAAAGGTCACTCATATATATAGACCAATTAATTAATATAATATTTCAACCAACTATATAAAATAGTGTTTAAAACTATTTGGGTTGAATATTTATATTAAAAATAAACTAGTTACTAGTTACTAGTGGTTAATAAATTTAACCAAACCGGTAATTCTTATATGATAAAAATAGGAATGTTACACATGCCTGTTACAATTTTATCTTTAATAAGATACGGGGCTTTAATTGACAAAATATAGCAGGGTCTACATTTGCGGGGGAAAACAACAATGAAGATTTTGGGTATTTAGCCGATTTGTGAAGATTCGAAGACGATGTCAGATTTACTTTTGAAGATCATTTGAAGAATTGATAGCATCATTCTCGGGGGAATATTGTTGGGTCAATTTAGAGAATGATGTTATCAATTATGGCGACCTTATTAGCGATATTATTGTTCGTATGATGTAGCGAGTTTATTTCATATAGTTTGTATTTTTTAGCGTCTTTAGGTGGTTTTCCAAGCAAGGGGAGGCTTGCTTGGAGAACAAGGCTCAGAGACTATAAATAGTGGACTACACCTCACTTGTAGGGCGTGCATTTGTGAGCCACTATCAATGAAAAATATCTTTCTTTCAATTTTATCAATGTCTATCTTTCTATTATTTATCTTGGTTCTTGGCTTAAAATCACCCGTCTCATTATTTTTACCGAATCGAAACTGAAATCAGATCGTTACGGGACTATCATGAACACGTGCCTCAGCCACAACCGTCAACATCGGTTTGTTCATTTTTTCAGCCAAGAAGGATCGCACAAGGAGACGTGGTTCAAGTTCTTGTAGCATAAATTGTACAAGAAGACGCTTCTCAAGCTCTTGTCAAAGACAACGATTTGAATCGATTTATTTAAATATATTGTATTTCATATTTAATTTTGTATGGATTTGTACACGGTACGGGTACTGCAATTTCCCAAAAATTATGTAAAGAGAGTATTTTTACAATTTTATATTTATTTATATAATTTTTATTATAATTGTGACCCATTTCCTACAACAGATTCGAGGCTTGAATGTAACGAGACTGATACCCTAACATCAACGCATTGCATGAACTCATATACAGAAACAATCATAGAACGTTATTAATTTCAATAGAAGCGGACAATCAAGCATGAACAAATCCAGCGTAACGTTCAAAACCTAAAACGAGTGCGTGAGCACAATCAAGCATGAACAAATCGAGCATAATGTTCAAAACCTAAAACGAGTACTTGATTAGCTCCAACAGAATCAATAACACAACGAGAATCAAGCATAACGTTTAAAACCTAAAACGAGTACGTGGGCACAACCGAGCATGAAGAAATCAAGGTTTGATATGGCATCAAAGACATACAATACAACTTTGAGCTTACATCTTATATCCGTGTTTTGGAAGACGAACGGATGCCCTCCTTCACTAACAATTGTAGCAAAATCTAAAAAAATCATCATTTTACACTGGTAGAATAATTACGTAAGTTATGTCTACTTGTGTAAAATCAAATAAAGTAGTATAAAATAATTTTTTTAAAACAAATTAACTATTCTACTTGTTTTACCTTTTTTTCATCTCCTTCATCAGTTATCAGTTTATCACCATCTTCATCGCACCATCGATTTTAACTCTTTATTCACAACTGAATGTTGTTACAGCACCGGGCGGGTTTGTAAGTGAAGATAAAACGCAGACGTGGTTGTTTATTAAATGGGGGTTGCTCATTACAATCCATCCATATATCATTCTGATAAGGTCTTTAATTACATTCAATGAAACCTTTTTTGCATCAATTCCACACACAGCTTCAATTCGTTGTTCTGTGTTCGCCATTCTCGAATTGAGGTAACAATTGATTTAATTTATTCTAATTCTTGAATCGAGTACATAGTAGTTAAGTATGTGGGTTGAAAATAGAGTTAATAAACTTGGTAAATTAATAGAACATATGAGCACCACCTGTTCGATGAAATGCTCCAATGTGTACAAGTTTCATAGAAACGTGAAAACCATATCCTTTTCCGTTTCCAGTTTATACCCACATGGTTTCTAACTTTAAGATTAACCCATATAACATATTCTGTGATTTTCTCTCTCAGTTGAGTTCTATTAAATTGTTATTTGTACATCCCTTTGTTACTTGTGTTCTTCGTATGGTATTTGAATTGAAAAAGATCAGATTATAATTGAAAAGGACTTGAATTAATTAAAATGGTTTATGTTTGTTCCTTGTGTTCTTGCCTTTTCTTTTGGCTCAAGGTTTCATGAACACTTGAAGATGTTGTTTCTATGTTTCTTAGGGTCATTTTTTTATTTATGAATCATGAATCCCATGAACAAAATATAATAGAAGATATTATCTGGATGTTTTGATAGTTTAAATATAGACGAGGCCAAATTTTCGATTCGAATGGATAAATTATGAGAGCACGAGATGACATATTTTCAAGAACATGTTACATAATAAAAATACACAATTAAACCTTTTTACATTTTCATCTTGCCTGCACTGAAATGGTTAGTGAAAGTGCTCCAGCCTGTGAGGCAGTCAGAATCCTAGAAAGATATTGTGAGACCTCGTTCATATCTGGGCGAGCTGACGGATCTTTACTGAGGCAACCATCAATCAGTTTGACCAAAGACATGGCGAGTTCCGGAAGATAATTCTCTTGGAGGCGTTGGTCAATGAAACCGGTCAACTTTTCATTTGTGTCTGTGTTTTCTTCCTGGAGAACATCATATAAAACCTCAGACAAATTCTTGTTCACCTTCTCGTAGAGATCAGAAACATGTTTTCCTGTAACTATTTCAAGTAACAGAACGCCAAATCCGTAAACATCAAGCTTTGTGGAAATCAAACCGTTTTCCAAATACTCGGGAGACATGTAACCTCTAGCACCAACAATGTGTCGGGTCAGTGCGAATTGACCTTCTTGCCCTTCAGCAGACCTTGCAAGATCAAAATTTGTAATCTTTGCTCTGAAATCACCATCAAGAAGAATATTGCTGCTTTCTAGATTCTTGTAAACATATGGAGGGGTGGTATAACTGTGGAGGTAATCAAGCCCGTTTGCTACGTCTAAAGCAATTTGTATTCTCTGCATCCAGTTTAACAATTTGTTGCTGT
The DNA here is from genome assembly GCA_030545235.1 of Helianthus tuberosus. NCBI lineage: Eukaryota > Viridiplantae > Streptophyta > Magnoliopsida > Asterales > Asteraceae > Helianthus > Helianthus tuberosus. Next base: position 145,198,938 of record CM060432.1, read on the forward strand.
GTAGTGCGTTATAATAGATCCAATCGCTTAATGGCCCATTAACAGCAAACTCATAAACAAGATACCAATGACTGTCATCAAAACAAACACCTGCTAGGTGAATGAGATTATGATGGTGAATAGTGTTAAGTAAACGAATCTCGTTTGACACGTCACCATGCATTTTCTTGATGGCAACAAGGTTTCCGTTGATGGTACCTTGGTAAACAGACCCCTTAATCAAACAATCGGGACTAAAATCTTGTGTGGCTGACTGAAGTTGTTCAAATTTGTATACTTTGAGGGATTGCGCTATGCTACTTAAACTCTCCAAGAATTCTGAGTCTTCATCAATATCCAACTTCTTATCCCCTGGTTTTACAATTGCTTCAAAGCTCTGAGAAGCAGAAGAAACCGTAGCTGGAGTCGTTTTCTTTTTCTTTGAAAAGAAAAAGTAGAAAACGCACAACCCAATAGCAAATGTGAGAACAACCCCTCCAAGAACTCCTACAAGCATATATACCCATTTATGATCATTGGCGGAAGTGGGGGGTGGTGGCGATAGTGGTGATGGTGGTGGCGATGTTGTTGGAGGCGGTGGCGGTGATATAGTTTGAGATTTATTAGGTGGATTAGAAAGTGGAACTAAAAGGGTGGTGAACGGGTAGATATTAAAATCGGTTTCTGATAACTCATTGGCTTGAAGAGTCAGCCCAGTATCAACTCCAAATATAGCACTTATAGCCGAAACCGATTGTCCCCAAGTGATCAAGTAAGACAGCAAATAGTTAATACCAGCAGCAGCTTGCTTTTCGGTTGGACAAGCACATCTTAATGGCACGGTGAGTCTTGAACCTGTATAAATATCAGTAGTAAGATTACTTCTTTCAGCGTTAATAGCATGACACGTTGACAGGCCTCCGAAAGTGTCGTTGGCGATCAAGAAAGGCGTGTCTCTGTACTGGATAACATACGTGGCGTTCGCTTGATAGAACTGACCCAAACACGAACACCGGGTGGGCACAAGCACCGTCTCACCAGTTCCAAAAGTGTAGTTTTCTGAGACCAAGTTGAGTTGTGAAAGCTGAGTAGCGTTTGCATTCAATAAACTGGCGATGGAAACAACCGTGTTATAAGGGGGTTTAGATCGGAAGGTGAGATAAGCTTGGCAGGTACGGTTAACACCGTTACAGGCGTAACCGAAAACAGAAGTTGAAGCATTATTGACAGCACAGTTTGTATTCAACTTCCTGATGTATGGTTGTTGGGCCTGAATCAAAATCGGCGGACAAATTAAGAGGATAGCGCAAACGAAGAAAAAGCGCAGGGCCACCATGTTTGAGATGTTAGCAGAAGATCGGAATCTGAAGTTGATTGAATGGAAAGAAGAGGATGGAGTTGACCAAGTTGGATGAGGGAAGCGTAGGGATGATCAAAGATAATATTGTTTGGAGTAGTTAATTAGGAGGCATGATGAACGAAGGTTTGAATTGAAATGTTCATGTGGGAATCAAATGATTTGATGAATTGATTTAAGTGAATAAGATATTGAATTAGTGGTGAGGATGTCGACGTTTGAATAATTTGTTTTTGGGTCAACGAGGAGAAAAAGTGTCTTGGGTTAGGTTGATAGTAACATATGGTGGTAAACACCTTTGGAAGGATGTCTTTGGTTAAGTTCACAGGATCAAAGAAATTTGTCGTAAAAAAAAAAAGGGTTGCGGCGCAGCTTGTTGCCTGTTTACCTTGCTACTTGTTTATAATTTGCTAATTTGGAATAATGTTATATATTTTCACTAAAAAAAACAAAAAAAAAAATAAATAAATAACATATTACCATATAATGCAATTGACTGGGTCAACGTTGGTGGGAACACTTTAATTCAATGAATGGAATATAAAGGGGTACTTGGTCATCCATGTAGAAATATTATGTTTTTGTTTGTTCTTAGGATAAATTACACTTCTCGTCCTTTATGTTTGTATCGGATTGCATTGGATAACCTTTAACTTCAATAATTATAGTCATAGTCCTTTTTTTAGAAAACTCATTACGCCTTTCGTCCTTTGCCCATAACCTAGTTAAAATTTTCAGTTAAATATGACATGTGCAAGGCACATGAGGGTACTTATGTAATTTTACTCATTTATCTAAAATATTTATTAATAAAACAAATCAAATTGAAAATGAAAACCCCTATCTCTCTCCCTCTGTCTAAATCTGAACCCCAGATCCATAACCTGCACATCTAAACCATGATCATCTCCCACCTCCACTACCGCCACTACCCCACCATCACCACCCCTCCCACCTCTCCGACACTCCCACCACCTCATCGCCACTGTAATCCACAACAACCTCATCGTTGTCATCGGGCTACCATCACCATCCCTTCAAAAACCTAGATGCTCTCTTTGATTGTAAATCCATTTGTGCTGAACCTTATTAAGAATGAATGGGATAATAGCAGCAACAGATAATGGTTCAGCAACAACCAATTTCTCGAATTCGTCCTCGTTGAACTCGAAGATGAGTCATTTCCGGCACGTGATGGTATAAGAAACCGCCCTAGTTCGACGGCCAGATAGATCCTGAGGCTAGGGTTTTCTGATGCGTACAAGACGATTACTATTCAATGGTCTGCCTTGAATATTGTAAAGTGAATACATCTGCGTTAGGCTTTTTGAACAACACGCATTCAACGCAGACGACTCAGTAATCGTCGACCCAAAATCCAGCAAATATGTATGCATTCAATCTTGTACAACGATTAGGGTTTTGGACTTGCAGCTTTTGCAAGAACCCATTGATTTAAAATTGATGTGGTGTCAATTTTGCTCTCCAAAAGGTACCCTGTTTCACCATTATGAATTGTAAATCATAGGTGGTTAGTAATTGAGTGGTGGTGCTTATGACAGATTTGGACAATTAGGGCGGTTGTGGCGGTGGTGCTTATGACGAATCTGCTATTTTACATATGGTAATGGTGGTCGTGGTATGGCGGTAGTGTCTGGTGTGGTGGTGAAGGGTGTGATAAATGAGGGATTTATGTTGAGGGGAAGAGGCAGGGTTTAAAAAGACATAAATGCCCTCACATGAGTAGCACATGATATCATTTAACGTTTAAAATTAACCTGGTTAGTGTTAAAGGACGAAAGGTGTAATGAGTTTTCTAAAAAAGGTCTGTGACTGTAATTATTGAAGTTAAAGGCTATCCATTGCAATCCGGTACAAACATAAAGGACGAAAAGTGTAATTTATCCTTGTTCTTATTTGTGTTGTTAACTGCGTGATTATGATTAAAATTATGTGACTATTATTTACAATTTACGTAATAAGAGCTTCAACATGTGATTATTTAAGAGTTAAAACGCATATGAATATCCTACTTTAAACATCAACTTGATAGGGTTAAAAATATAAGGGAAATTGGCCTATAATAATTTCATCTAGACCTTATTGGCCATTAATAGTCCCACCCCAAAATATTTCCCCCACCAGTCCCACATTTCACCTATTTTTTCTACAATAGTCCACCGTTAAAAAAACTTAACAGAGTTAAGTTTTTTTCCAAATTCCAAACAGATTTTTAGAGCTTTTGATTAGAACGACGATACGAGTCCATTGATGTAAAACTTGCTTCGAAACGATGCTCCAAACGATGAAAACGACGCTTCGATTCGGGTGTTTAAATTTCCAATTAACCAAAATCAAGTCACTTGGAGCACCATTTCGAAGTAAGTTTTACATCAATGGACTCGTATCATCGTTCTGATCAAAAGCCCTAAAAAATTTGTTTGTAATTTAGAAAAAAGCTTAACTCCGTTAAGTTTTTTTAATGGGGGACCATTGTAGGAAAAATAGGTGAAAGGTGGGACTGGTGGAGGGAATATTCTGAGGTGGGATTATTAATAGCCAATAAGGTATAGATGGTATTATTACAGGTCAATTCCCCAAAATATAATATAAGGGTTATTGGATTTTAATAATCCTAAGTTTCACCTGTTAGCCAATAATAATCTCAACTTTTAAAATTCCCTCCAACTATCCCAACTTGTAAAAGATTGGTCCCCATTGATCATTTTCTAACACATAAGAATTTAGCATCCTCAATAGATTTAAGTGCACCTTTAGACTCCTTAACTGATTTAAGTGCACATGTGTTATAAAGGATCAATGTGGGCCAAATTCTTACAAGTTGGGATCGTTGGAGTGAATTATTAAAGTTGAGATTACTGGTGAAACTTAGAATTATCTAATAAACCAAAATAAAAAATAGAAACAATTGCATATTTCCCCTTAAAATTAAAATTACATATATCCCCCTACTTAACTAAAAAATTGCAAATTTACCCATTTTTATTTATTTCATTAAAAACAAGTTATATAATGACTTTTTACCCTTATTTTTACTAAAACTTAAAAAAATACATATTTATTCATTTTTACTAGTTTTGGTAGATTTTTACTAGTTTAGCGGTTTATTCAGTGTTTAAAGTTTTAGTAAAAATAGTAAAAATGAATAAATATGTATTTTCTTTAAGAATTGTGAAAAATCCACAAAGATTAGTAAAAATGAATAAATTTATATTTTTTTTAAGTTTAGTAAAAATAAGGGTAAAAAGTCATTATATAACTTGTTTTTAATAAAATAAATCAAAATGGGTAAATTTGCAGTTACATTAGTAAAAGAAGGGGATATGTGCAATTTTAATAGTTAAGGAAGGGGATATATGTAATTTTAATTTTAAGTTGAGTAAATACGCAATTAAACAATTTTTTAAGAGGAAATATTCAATTGTCCCTATAAAATATATAATCTATTGGACATGTTACCATTACCAAGTCCCTCAATGGAAGACTTATGTGGAACCTTATTTTTTTTCCATACATGGAGCTAATACATGTTAAATTCTGGATTAATCTTTTGTTTGGATCAACACTGCTGAATCCCCTCTTGTCATAGTCCCAACCTAACGATCATTTACGTGGGCATTATCTAACCCTTCAGAACAATGATGTATTGCAAAATACATCCTATATTCGTGTACATTTTGTATAATTTTCCGTTATATTTAGTTTAGTTTCCGTTAGAATGTGCCTACTATTGATCAATTCGAGTTTTCCAGGTCTTGGTACTTAATATTGCTGGAAGTTGATTGAAAACGAGCAAAAATGCTGAAAGAAGTCCCGGAACGAGTTGAAAAGAGTTAGAAAAAAATGTGAAAGTTTTGAGAAGTTGAAGCTGGGCAAAATTCGAAGAAGTCTGTCCATTTTGAGCTGTCGCGCTACGCCACAAGGAAACCACATCAGTGCCGCACCCCACCACAATATTTAATTAATATTTCTGGTGCTTCAAGCCGTCGCGCTACGCTACGCTTAAGAATGATACCCGTTGCGCGACGCGACGGGGTTTAATGACGGAAACTCTTCGCTGCTTATTAGGGTTTGCTATAAAAACCAAGAAAATCATAATTAAACGCTAGTTACGAATTGGGAGCATCTTAGGCGATTCTTGGAGCATTCTTGGAGCATATTTGAAGGTTTCGAAGCATGAGAATCAGTGGTACGAGTTCGGGATGAAGAATTGAAGACTTTCTCGGGTTTTCTAATTCCTTGTTTGTTGATTTTCTTTCTCGGAACTTGTTACAATGAATTCTTGTTTGATTATCTTTGATTTGGTTTCGCTATTTGACATGCTCTGCTAAACATTTAAGCCACCTAGACTTTGATGAATCGATTAATATAAAGTTTTTACCTTTTTCGTTATATGCATGAATTTTATGGATTGATTGTGTTTAGTAAAAGGTTTGGTCTATTGATTTGATGTACATGCGTACTTTAATTTGGTTTATTATTATCACTTGCTTCGTATGATTCTTGGTGACTGTCTTTATCACATAATAGAGTCGTGCTAGGGTTTTAGATTTTGGTGAGTGTCTATATCACGCAATAAATCTTAACACTTTAGGGTGAAATTGCGCAAATAACCGTAGAAGTAATTGTTAGTGATTTACTAGATTTTAGTGTTCTACTAGTCCTTATAGCTGGAAGGTGCGGGGCTATTGATAGGTCTTACCCGACGAATTGCTTTAGACAGTCCTTGGAAAAGGTCGTGCCTTAGTTGCCCTGTCGGTTTATTAGTCTATCAAGTCAAGTTAAGAAATCTAAACTACCCTAGATCTATAATTGGAAAAGAGTAGGTCAACGTTAGGGTACTTACACAATAATTAGACAACTGGAAAGATGTCTAATAACCGGTAGGATTAACGGCCTAGGTAGCGCCATAAGTTTCATCTCGAAAAGGGTTGAGGGGCTTAGTTGGTGTCTTAATAGGTTTAGTATCATAAGATCCCGGTTCCATAAATCATGCAGTTAACTTAATCGGTAATACTTTAAAATCAATCCAGGATTCTAGTCTAGGTGGTCTCGTTCATCATATAAGACAAGCCTTTGCTTTACTTCGTATTAGTCTAGTTTTAGTTTAATTATTAGTTTAAATAGATTTCCTTAGATTTTCCGTAACCCCCCCCCCCAAACAATTAAACTGTTTCAGTCGTGTCTGTCAGTGTCTATTAGAGTCTAGTTAACGTGATAAATAGAGTCTCGTGGTTCGATATCCGGACTTCCTTAGGTTATACTACAATGATCGGTACACTTGCCGATTGTGTGGTTTAGGTCGAGTCTAGAATTAAAGTTTTTTAGTGTCAAGCTTAGAGAGTCTAATTTAGTTAATTTTTATGGTCTGTTTAGCACACGTCAAGTTTTTGGCGCCGTTGTCGGGGACTCTTGGCAATCGCGTTTATTAGCTTTGATATACTTCATTGACATATACGTGCTACGTGTTTTATTTTGTGTCTTTTATTTTCATCTTGAGTCTTAGTGACTGGTGTTTGCTTTTCTCATATTCAGGTTTTTGCTTGTAGTGGATGCCACATCTGTGCTCGCACGGACCGCCGCCACCAGTCAAGGAGTCATCATCTCAACTGGGCCAAGTCCCAGAGGTTAGTACTTCATCTTCGTCTTTTACTGTTTTCCCAGATTTCGATACCACACCCATACCCGTCCCACCACCTTCACCAAACCGTTCACCTAAGGTTTGCCCACCCAATAGTCCCACTTCTAGCACCTCTAGCGCCCAAGAAAACATAGACTTAGATCAAATGGCCAATGCAAGACAAACCTTCCATCAACAAGCCACCCAAAATTTCACCGGTCTTGCTTCACCTATCACCGTTCCACCCATCGTTAGCGAAAACTCATGGCATATTCCATCTTATGCCATGCAAGCCATTACCAATAGCATCCAGTTCCACGGCCGTGGGGACGAGGACGCCCCTGCCCATATAAACCGTTTCTCTCGTATCCTTGCTACTTTTAGCCTTCACGAAGCCCCAAATGATGCTACTTACTTGCAGCTCTTCCCCTTTTCACTAGCCGGCCGTGCGGCTACTTGGTTGGACTCTCAGCTAACCGATACTTTTACCACATGGGCGGGCCTTCGTCAATCCTTTTTGAACAAGTATTTCCCGCCCGCTAAACCCTCACGTCTTCGCGATCAAATACACTCATTCCGCATGGAGCCCGACGAGCCCTATTACCTTGCTTGGGAGCGTTTCCAAAACCTTTGTGCTCGTTGCTCCCAGAATGGTCTTTCCGATTGGGCCCTATGTGAGAAATTCTATAACGGTCTCACCCAAGAGACTCGTGATCGGTTTGATACTAATGCGGGGGGGTCATATGATGAGTATTCTTACTGTTGCCGAGGGCTTAGGCGTTTCGAGGGATTTGACCAATCTCAATCTCAGTCACGAGCTGATCAGCGATATCAAAGTGGTAGTTCAAATACCACTACTAGTTCACCCACCCGTGGGGTGAACCATGTCACTATGGATCCTAGTTTAGCCGCCGTTTTAGAAAACGTGACTCGAGAGCTTAAGGAGATCAAGGCAAAGGTTGATAAGTGTGAGTTTTTCAGAGGGGGTCACGATACGAGTGCGTGTCCATTGCTAGTTGGTGAGGAACAAGTCTTCGTAGGGGGAGGTCTAGGTAGAGGTCAACCTAGTGGGTTTGGAAATAATTTTGGGTCGGGTTGGCGTAATAATAATAATTGAATAATAATAACTTTCGGTCCAATGGTAACCCCCCTGGTTTTCAATTAGCTCAAAATCCAAATATGGGTCAAGGTTCATTCTTTGGTGGGGGTTCAAATGGGCAGTTCAATAAGGGGTTCAATGGACAGGTCAAAGAGGGGGGTTCAAATAATCAGGTTCAATCAGGTCAGAGTTCAAGTTATGATCTAGGGGGTAGTCTTGAGAGAATGGAGGCAATGATGAGCCAGTTAGTTGTTAGGGACCAAATGTCGCAACCCCCGATCCCTAATCCCTGGGAATGGGCGGCCGTGAGCCAATTTCGGTGGTATCGCGTATTGTCTAATTTGGTAGCGGAAATTTTCTTCAGGACCGTAGTTAGGAAACATTGATCAGAGTAAAATACCACGTTTTCATAACATTAAACAAATGGGTTAAAACCCAAGTTCGTAGTACACACGTTTTCATAGGAATAAATCCTATTTTATTAATAAAAACATCTATTTTATTTTAGGTAACTTTATTGCCACTTTTCCAAGCCTTCAGTGCTGTCCAGCTGGCTTCTATTTGGCTTTCACAGTTTGTTACCTGAAACGCGTTTTAAAAACATTTGTCAGTGGGAAATACTGGTGAGTGAATCCCAGTTTAATCAAGTTTAAATAAAATCCCATTGTACAGTATTGAGGGCGATCCCGCAGTTATATTTGTTTCCAAGACATCACAATTAACATCCATGGTACTGTCGAACCCAACTTGTGGAAATGTTACTCCTTGACCAGGTGGTAACAAATTTTGTATACAAAACCCCAACATACTCATGATAATTGTATTCTTACAAATACTCAATAACTGTTATTCGCATGGAAAAGTATTTAAGGTTTTGTAAAAATAGTTAACAAAAGGTTTACAAAAAGAGGATCAACTCACATTGCTGTCTTAGATTTTCCATACGGGTTTCCTGGTAACAATCTAAAATTTACACAAATGTATACGCGTTAGTATACTAACCCATTTTAACATTAGTAATACCCTCCCCGAGATGGCATTCCAACGACTACGTCGGGCAGAACCACGACATCCGTTACGGAACCCTAGATCAATCGGGCAGCATATCTAATACGTATCCAGGGGTTATAATACTTACAACGGAGCATAACTTCGCTAATTAGGGGGTATAATACTCGATTATAAAGCCTATTATCAGAAATTGAGATTGAGAATGAAACTTTGAATGAATTCGAATGAAATCCGATGGCCTGCTTATATAGTTGTTGAGTCTGGTTCTCTCGCGGCCTGCGTAACACAAGGGCAGGGCCTGCGTTGACCCCAGGTCAATGCGTAGGTGATCCGGGTCATCAGGTAGGTTCGCCGGGTGTTAGGCCACGTGGCCGCACCGGGTTGCGCCACCTTTTAAGTTCACGCGGCCCGCGTGAAGGTTGGGGTGGGGCTTACGCGGCCTGCCTTTCAGATTTTTAATTATTTTTAATACTATTTAATATATTTGAGGCCCGTTTTCGTGTATGGGGTGTATTTTGGGATATTTTTAAAATATATTAGGGTGTTGGAAAATAATCGAGGGTGTCGGTTTTATTGAGGGGTGTTATATCCTCCCCACCTTGTTTTAGAGCTCGTCCTCGAGATCTACTGGAACAAGTGTGGATATTTCCTTTGCATTTTAGATTCAAGCTCCCATGTGTACTCAGGTACTCTTTTGGAGTCCCACTTCACTTTGACCAGAACTAATCTCTTGTGTTTAAGACTCTTGACTTTCCTGTCTTCAATCTGTAGAGATCTTTTTACAAACTTGAGTTGTTCATTTACCTCTATATCCTTAAGAGGTACCATTAGCGATTCATCAGCTAACCATTTCTTGAGATTAGATACATGAAACACATCATGTATTCCTGTCATTTCCTCTGGCAGTTGTAGCTGATAGGCTACAGGTCCTATTCTTCTAATAATCTCAAAAGGTCCAATAATGGGTGGGACTTAGCTTTCCTCTTTTGATGAATCTTACTACTCCTTTCCAAGGAGAGACCTTCAAAAATACTTTGTTTCCTACTTGAAATTTCAATGGCTTGCGTCGGTTATTAGCATAGCTCTTCTGTCGATCACGTGCTGCTTTTAGTTGTTCCTTGACTTGAATAATCTTGTCGGTTGTTTCTTGCACTATTTCAGGTCCAGATAGTTGCTTTTCCCCAATTTCTGCCCAACAGACTGGGGTTCGGCACTTTCGTCCATAAAGTGCTTCGAATGGTGCAACATTGATACTTGTGTGATAACTATTATTATTAGAAAATTCTATTAAAGGTAAGTGATCGTCCCAATTACCTCCGAAATCAATTACACAAGCTCTAAGCATGTCCTCCATTGTCTGAATTGTTCTTTCGCTTTGTCCATCCGTTTGAGGATGATAAGTTGTGCTCATATTTAATTTGGTTCCCATGGCTTTTTGGAAACTTGAAAAAAAATGAGAGGTAAATCGATTATCCCTATCAGAAACAATTGATAAAGGAATTCCATGTAATGAAACAATTTCATTTACATATAATTTAGCTAGCTGTTCCATACTGAAAGTTTCCTTCATTGGTAGGAAGTGAGCTGACTTGGTTAGCCTATCTACAATCACCCAGATTATATCATTACCTTTCTTTGTTTTGGGTAATTTAGTAACAAAATCCATTGTTATTAATTCCCATTTTCACACTGGCATTTCTAGTTGTTGTAACAAACCTGAGGGTTTCTGGTGTTCAGCTTTAACTTGTGAACAAGTTAAACATTTAGAAACATAGACTGCTATGTCCTTTTTCATTCCTATCCACCAGAAATTTTTCCTTAAATCCTGGTACATTTTATCACTTCCTGGATGCATCGTATACTTAGACTTATGGGCTTCTTCTAATATATGATGACTTAGGTTTCCTAATTTAGGTATCCACATTCTCATTTTATGGAATCTCCAAATTCCATCTGTTCCTTGTTCTAATTCCTTAACCATACCTTTTAGTTTTTCAGCATCATCCTTGATTACTGATTCTTGTGCTTTTCTGATTTGATCATTTAAATCTACTTGTAGATTTAATTTAAGAGAACGTACCCTTTTTGGCTTTTCATGATACTTTCGACTTAAAGCATCTGCCACTACATTTGCCTTTCCTTCATGATACTGGATATCACAATCATAATCACTAAGCATCTCCATCCAGCGTCTTTGTCTCATATTCAACTCCTTTTGCCCGAAAACATACCTTAAACTCTTATGATCAGTGAATATGGTAAACTTACTACCATAAAGGTAATGTCTCCAAATTTTAAGGGCAAAAATTATAGCTCCTAGTTCTAGATCATGAGTTGAATAATTCTCTTCATGATGCTTAAGTTGTCTAGATGCATAGGCTATAACCTTTTGGCGTTGTATTAATACACATCCATAACCTAACTTAGAAGCGTCACAATAGACTACAAAGTCTTCAGTTCCTTCTGGTAACGCTAGTATGGGTGTATTAGTTAATCTTTGCTTAAGAATTCTAAAAGCTTCTTCTTGTTTTGGTCCCCATTCAAACTTAATGGATTTACAGGCTAACTTAGTTAAAGGAATGGCTATTCTAGAGAAATCTCGAATAAATATTCTATAATAACCGGCCAATCCTAAGAAACTTCTAACCTCGGTTGGTGATTCAGGGGTTTTCCATTTGGTAATTGCCTCGATTTTTGTTGGATCCACATGAATTCCTTCATGATTGACTAAGTGTCCAAGAAATTGTACATGTTCTAGCCAAAACTCGCACTTTGAAAATTTAGCATAAATCTTTTCCTTTCTTAATAAACTTAGAAGTGCGTGCAAATGCTTTGCATGTTCCTCTTTACTCTTAGAGTAAATTAGAATATCATCTATGAAAACAATTATGAATTTATCCAAATATGGCTTACATATTCGGTTCATCATGTCCATAAATGCAGCTGGGGCATTGGTTAAACCAAATGGCATGAGAGTAAATTCATAATGACCATACCTTGTTCTGAAGGCGGTTTTAGGAATGTCCTCTTCCTGTACCTTTAATTAATGATATCCTGACCTTAAATCGATTTTAGAGAAAATTCGAGCTCTTGCAGTTGGTCGAACAGATCATCGATTCTCGATAATGGGTACCGATTCTTAATCGTGACTTTGTTCAATTCACGGTAATCAATGCACATACGCATTGATCCGTCCTTCTTTTTAATGAATAATATTGGCATGGTGATGAGCTTGGTTGTATGAATCCTTTTCCCAACAATTCATCTAATTGTTTCTTCAATTCCTGCATTTCGACGGGTGCCAAACGGTAAGGTGCTTTGGCAATTGGTGCTGTTCCAGGCAGTAGGTGAATTCTGAATTCAACTTCTCTGTCTTGCGGTAGTCCTGGTAATTCTTCTGGAAATACATCTGAAAACTGAGACACTACTGGAATGTCTTTTAGTTCTTTTCCTTTAGTGTTAGTGATTATGGAAATCAAATACACTATAGAACCTTTTCTTATATAACTTGCAATTTTCATCATAGAGATGAATTTTGTGGATCTAGATGGTTTATCTCCTTTAATTGTGATCGTTTTACCTTTTGGTGAATTTACTTGGATTGACTTTTGATCACATAAAATATTGGCTTTATTGGCTATTAACCAATCCATTCCTAAAACGACATCAAATCCTGCCAGATTCATGGGATAAAGGTTTGCCATAAACTTTTGATTTAAAATTTCTATTCTTGCTCCCTGCAAGATTTCAGAAATCCTAACAGTTTCTCCATTAGCTGTCTCTACCAGGCATTCTTGTGGTAGTTTAGTTAATGACTGATTTAGAAGTTTGCAAAACGAAGTATTAATGAAACTTTGGTTTGCACCAGAGTCAAATAATACCTTAGCAAAAACATCATTAACTAAAAACGTACCAGCTATCACGTCTGGAATCATCTTGGCTTCATCTGCAGTCAGAATAAACGCTCTAGCATTTTTAGTGTTCTTGTTGTTCACAGCTGGAGCCAATTTTGGACAGTTTGGCCTGATATGACCTTTTTCTCCACAGTTAAAGCACAGTCCATTACTATATTTTCTCCTGCAATCTTCTTCCTTGTGTCCCGGCATCTTGCAGAAATTGCAAAGAGTGGAACATTTTCCCGAATGCTTTTTCTTGCAGACCTTGCAGAAAGGTGCAGAGGTAGAACACATATTCCTACCATTGTAATTTTCAGAACGGAATTCTTGAGTAAGCCTTTGGGTTAGGTTTCTCCTCTGTTCTTTTTCCCTAGTACGAATTAATTCATCTGTCAAGGTATTCGCTAGTTCTACAGCTTCTTCTATAGTTTGAGGTCTAGCTGCCTTGACTACATGTCTAATCTCTCCGATTAATCCCCAGATGTAACGGGAGATTAATACTGGTTCAGGTGATGCAATGGTTGGTACTATTCTAGCATATTCAAAAAATGTGGTAGTATAACCCTTACTATCTACCCCAGTCATTCTTAAGTTTAGGAATTTATTTGCTATCTGTTCCTTTTCATTGGGAGGGCATAATTTCCTTTCTACCATATTCTTAAATTTTTCCCATTCCATGTTGTACATCCTATCACTTCCTCTTGACTGGAGGATAGTGTTCCACCATTCTAAGGCTAAGTTTTTAAATAAATTAGAAGCAAACATTATCTTATCTTCTTCAGCACACTTGCTTATTTTCAAAACAACCCCAGTCTTTTCTATCCAGCGTAGAGCTGCAATGGGTCCTTCATTGCCCGAGAATTCTATTGGTTTGCAGGACCAGAATTCTTTGTAAGAACAACCGTAAGACACGGTTCTTCTTCTTTTGGGAATGGGCACTTGGAGTACAGGTCCATTGTTCACGCTGTTTTCTGGTTCAATTGGTCGCTTACTGCTATGTTTACTTTTATTATTCGCTTCTTGAATCGTTTGAATAATAAATGGCATTGCATCTATGATTCCTTGTGCCATTATGTGTTGAACGACACTTGATGTGCTGAATGTGGTCTGTAAAAACTACTAACCTAATCTAGACACCCTAGTTTTAAATTTATAAACTAAGACTCTCTAAATGCTAGACCACTGACTGGCAAGTGTACCTATCGTACGTAGTAAAGCCTAATGAAGTCCGAGTATCGAACCCACGAGACACTAGCGACGCTAACTATACTCTGACTCAACTAATTACTTAACTGGTTTTTAATTGTTTTGATTGAATTTTGGGGTTTTAACTTTCTTCCTTGCTGCTGTATGCCTTGTTCGTCCAATATGATATATGATTGTGTGCTCGTGTTAATTTGTTGGCTTGTGGTCAAGAATTCAAATCTTTATCAAGCATGGGACCCATAACACATGCCATCATTTACTTGTTAATTTTTTTCTCGTGACTTTGCATAAATTCAAAGAATGGATGAATGATTTAATTAAGTTTCAGCTCTTTGTCAATATTAATCCCTCATCTTTAATGGACTATTTATAATAATCTTTCACCTTATGATACTTTTAGTCTCTTGACATTTAGTACTCGCCATGATGAATTTTCCACTTTCGTTTATTGCAACTCAGGTCCTTGAACTTTCATGACATATCTTTCACTTCTAGTTTATTGATCGTTTAAGCTCATATTTAATCCTTTTTCGCACGGGGATCTGTAATAATAATAAATAATAAAATATATATCTAAATATTATACAAATGACTCTAAACTATTAAAATAATATACAAAATACACGGGTAAATGACGTTGTTTTTTCAACCCATCAGCATTATTATCCATTTGGTTTCCATTGTTATTGATGCTCGGATTCTCATTAACCACGTTAATGTTACTCTGGTTATCGTTATTCAGATTTCCTTGATTTCCTTCGTCGGCCATCTGAATTTTAAACATTTACCCCGTATTAATATCACAAAATAATATTTAATATAGTCAATCACATGACACGCATTTTTTGCCAAAAGCGTCGATCATTGCGACTTTACTCTATTCATCTATATACTAGGCATCTATTACACACCAGTACTGAAATAAAAATTATAATACCAACAGAAAGAAAGTTATACTAATAGTAGTAGGCATCCATACACACATATTTTATTTTATTATTTTATTATTATTATTATTATTACTACTACCGTTTCACCATCACATTCATGGATATGGATTCATCCAGAAATCTATATTGCGTTCGTCGTATTTCCATACGAGTCGCTCTCCCACCTGTCTCATCCGTTCACTACTTTCTAAAATTTCCTCACCAAATGTCATAAGTTCTTGTACGTTTTTGCATTCATGGGGGGTGCAGGTTCTAGGACTGGGTTTGGAATCTGGGGTGCGGGTTCTTGGTATGGGGGTGTAGGTGCCTGGAATTTGTAAGGATCTTCTAAAATCTCCCTAATGTATTCATCGTGGAAATAGGGATCTAAAGGATCCAAACCTAGGTAGGCTCCTACGTTCTGCATGGGTGTGTCTTCATATATCGGGTAACGTTGCACATAGTCCCTAACGTCGTCCCACCAAGGGTCGTAATTTGGGTCTAGGGGGTTTGGTGCTGGTACCCTAAGGATTTCTTATGGATTGAAGTCATGCATTTCTACTTGGTTTTCAGGGTTTTCTATTTCCATGGGTTGGTCAAAGATTGGCAGTTGTGGTTGAGGTGCTATTATTTGCTCCAGATTAGGGTCAGCTGCAGTGGTGGCTAAGATGTGAATATTGGCTATACCCCTATTTATCATGTCCTGGGCATAGGCATCTGTCTCTCTTGGCTGCTGCTAGTACCCTCTGGTCTTGTAACTTTTTCATACGTTTTCTACGCTTGTGCGCCCCTCGACTGAACCGTCCCCTCTTTTTATGAGGAAATGACTCTTCTGACTGAGCCTTAAACTCAAAGATTCCTTCTTCCGTATCAGCAGAGTACCCTGAGAGGGCGGGCTGAGAAGATGAGGTGCCTTCGCTTCTAGGCGAACCAGACAATTGACGGTACACGTCAGATGGTCCTTGGTCGCTCATACTGTAAACTAACAGATAGTCAAATAACACATAACAATAATTACAGTTATGCACGTATTTCTGTAATTTATTTCCTAACACTTTACATTTTGATGTCAGCAGAACACCTCTGTGGCTGAATCAGTGGCTTAGCTTTGATACCACCTTCTGTCGCAACCCCCGATCCCTAATCCATGGGGACGGGCGGCCGTGAGCCAGTTTCGGTGGTATCGCGTATTGTCTAATTTGGCAGCGGAAATTTTCTTCAGGACCGTAGTTAGGAAACATTGATCAGAGTAAAATACCACGTTTTCATAACATTAAACAAATGGGTTAAAACCCAAGTTCGTAGTACACACGTTTTCATAGGAATAAATCCTATTTTATTAATAAAAACATCTATTTTATTTTAGGTAACTTTATTGCCACTTTTCCAAGCCTTCAGTGCTGTCCAGCTGGCTTCTATTTGGCTTTCACAGTTTGTTACCTGAAACGCGTTTTAAAAACATTTGTCAGAGGGAAATACTGGTGAGTGAATCCCAGTTTAATCAAGTTTAAATAAAATCCCATTGTACAGTATTGAGGGCGACCCCGCAATTATATTTGTTTCCAAGACATCATAATTAACATCCATGGTACTGTCGAACCCGACTTGTGGAAATGTTACTCCTTGACCAGGTGGTAACAAATTTTGTATACAAAACCCCAACATACTCATGATAATTGTATTCTTACAAATACTCAATAACTATTATTCGCATGGAAAAGTATTTAAGGTTTTGTAAAAACAGTTAACAAAAGGTTTACAAAAAGAGGATCAACTCACATTGCTGTCTTAGATTTTCCGTAAGGGTTTCCTGGTAACAATCTAAAATTTACACAAATGTATACGCGTTAGTATAATAACCCATTTTAACATTAGTAATACCCTCCCCGAGACGGCATTCCTACGACTACGTCGGGCAGAACCATGACAGTTGTTACGGAACCCTAGATCAATCGGGCAGCGTATCTAATACGTATCCAGGGGTTATAATACTTACAACGGAGCAGAACTTCGCTAATTAGGGGGTATAATACCCGATTATAAAGCCTATTATCAGAAATTGAGAATGAGAATGAAACTTTGAACGAATTCGAATGAAATCCGATGGCCTGCTTATATAGTTGTTGAGTCTGGTTCTCTCGCGGCCCGCGTAACACAAGGACAGGGCCTATGCGGCCCGCGTTGACCCCAGGTCAATGCGTAGGTGATCCGGGTCATCAGGTAGGTTCTCCGGGTGTTGGGCCACGTGGCCGCACCGGGTTGCGCCACATTTTAAGTTCACGCGTCCCGCGTGAAGGTTGGTGTGTGGCTTACGTGGCCCGCCTCAACTTAAATTTCAGATTTTTAATTATTTTTAATACTATTTAATATATTTGAGGCCCGTTTTCACGTATGGGGTGTATTTTGGGACATTTTGGGATATTTTTAAATATATTAGGGTGTTGGAAAATAATCGAGGGTGTCGGTTTAATTGAGGGGTTTTATACCAAACCACCCAAAAGACACTTAGCGAACATGACCTTATGCTTAATAATTGCAGGTTATTTAGGATGATTGCATGTTAGATATAGTAGTTGTGATTAATGGGAAATATTATCGCATCGCCCTCTCGAATCGCATCGCAACGCACTACATGCGAATCGAAAAGACAAGACTCGTCGCGCCGAACTCACGGATCGAGTGGCCGACCGACTGTGTGGCCATCTGATCGGATTGCCATCCGATCGGGCTGCCACCCGATCGGACTGCCACCCGATCAACCGGCCTTTTCCCCATTTTCCTTTTTAGGAAACCCTATAAATACCCCCATTTGTCACCTCACTTGATGGTGACAGCTCTCTACTCGAACCAGCCGCATTCAAGCTCTATTTCACTCGATTTCTCGCGATTCTTGTAAGTTTTCAACCTAAATCTTATACTTCTATGATCTACACACACTTCTTCATCATTCTCTCTTTCAAATCTCAACTTTTAACCGTGAAATTAGTGGATTTGAGGTGTTCTAGGATGATGTCATCATGGTGTTCTTATGAACTTCATGTTTTGGCTTCAATCCACCAAGAACAACTTAGATTTGGATGATTTCCACATGAATGAACAAAGATCTTGCATAGATCTGAACATATTCATGGTGAAAAGGATTGAAAGATGGTTTTCTAACTTTCTTTCAACTCTTTTACGCTCAATGCACTCAAATCCGATGGAATCGGAGCTTGTCCTGATCTTCTACTCATTCTTAGTGATGTATCCATTTTAGATCTGAATTCTATCCGGGAGATAGTTGATTTCGGGTTTGAACATGAACAACCGTCTTGAACCGTGAACTGGTCGGACTAGGGTGATTCCTGTTCGGTCGGGTCACTTGGGTCGAGACGAGGTTCCTGTTGTTTAAACAAGCTATCATAACGTCTCGTTCAGACTACAAAACTTCAAACAGAATCAGGTGTCGAGACGATCAGGTCGTCGGACGGATTGCCGTCCGATCGGATTACCGTCCGATCGGATTGCCGTCCAATCGGATTGTCCGATCGACCGGCCATCCGATCGGGTTGCACATTGGTTCCACACTTAAACTTTTATTCAAACTATTCAAGGATCTGAATGTTGAACGGATTACCGCCCGATCTGATTGCCATCCGATCGAGCGATCGACCGATTGTGTGAAGTTTGGGACTTGACACTTAAACAATTTTCAACATGTTCAATGCACAAGATTGCCACCCGATCGGATTGCTATCCGATCGAGTAACCGTCCTGCTGTGAACTTGTTCTCAAACTAAGAAGCCTCGCCAAACGGATTGCCGTCCGATCGAACGACCGTTCGATCGACCGACCTGAAGGGTAGAGATACTTATCTATTTTCAAAATGCTACAACATCATCATCGTACTCAGTATATCCCACCTATAGCAAAGCTAAGGTAGGGTGTGAGGAGGGTGGGATGTAGACAGCCTTACCTCTACCCCGTAGGAATAGAGAGGCTGCTTCCAATGAGACCCCCGGCTACAACGAAAACTTCAAAAGACAAACCATCATACACAAACACATCTTAACCAGACATGATGTCAATCTGACCGAATGGCCATCCGATCGGATGACCATCCGACCGGATTGACATCCGATCGAATGACCATCCTATCGGGTTGCTGTTCGACACTTGGTTCCTTTGCACCGTTTTACGCACCACTCATCGCTTATACTATCGTTCTGACCAGGCTAATCTCACTCTAGCGCTCCCTTCAATCCATTAACTCTCATGGCTGTGAGTATACTCGAACCCTTTTCGCTTTACGCACTTTTGGGTGTTACATACGTTACTTATTCTAAATCACCTCAAACACACTACGCAATACTTTAACCGCTACTGCATGTTATACGTGACTCGATGAATGCTTGTTTGTTATGTTTACACATAGATTGCTGTCTACCTGCCTTAGCAACGATAGTACTATTGTTTGGACTCAGCACCTGTTCAGTCAGGGGTTGTTAAGGACTATTAATCACATGATTCACAGTGGTGAATATGTGTTACGAACTGCCTTGCGCAGTCAACCCGCAATCATAGGTATTGATAGGATCATGTCGATAACTAACGTGCTTCACATCACACGTTGTACGTGTTGGTTACATGTAAACAATTTCGAATTCTATTATATTATCAAACTTGTATGCTCACCTTTACACTATGTGTATTGACTTTTACTTTAACGTATGTGGCAGGTGCTTAAGATGCTAGGACGCCTTGTTTGCTGTGTGATGAAATCGTGGCTAGGAAAGAGTCCTAGAAACAAATAAATAAATTATCTATTTTGAAATCTGAGTTGTCGGATCAGTAGTTGTTTATGAGACAATTATCTGTAATAACTGTGTTATTTGGAAATGTTATAGTATGGGACATGACATTTTAAATATCTGGTAATTTATAGTTGTTATAGATACTCATGGACAATTTGTTTCGCTCAATGCTGCGCCCCGATGATTCCGCCATCGGTTGGGATGTGATAGATTGGTATCAGAGCCATAGCTATAGGAATTAGGCAAGACTCGACCTAGTCCGGGTCGATGTCTTAGAAACGACCTAGTCTATAGTTAAGTACCAACAGACCGACTTGTGCATACCCTGAAGGGTTTTGTACAAGCTTACTTGCTATTTCTCGCTATTCTCACTTACACTACACTATCACTGCACTATAATTTTTGAAAAACGAAGAGTGAGTAGATCGAGATTAGGTGTGAAAACCGCAAACTGTCGACTAAATCGCTTTTTCAACTCGCATTTTTACCTATAAACAGGAGAATTTGCGTCGAATCAGGAGTGAAATCCATACTTTGACGCAAAATTTCTTTTCCTATTTTATCAAAACAGGAACAAAGTTGTTAAGACAGGGGTGAAACCCGAACCTTGATGACTTGTTTTGTGCTCTATTTTGCTTTAATAAGATCTCACCAAAGTCTCGACGGACTCTAACGACTTGGAGACACACTGTGACTGGAAGGATGTGTGCCATTTGCCCAAATTCGAGGCAAAAGCACAGTCCCGAAGGCTGAAATGTGTACCAAAGGCCCTTGTGAATAGTCGAACCACTTTGGGTAGTCAATGTCCACCTAGACTTAGGCAATCAATACCCGATTTTATATGTTTTGATTCTGAACCCGCAACTGCCGACTCTGATATTTGTCGTTTTTACGTGGATTTTATGTGTTTTATGTGATTTTATTTGTTATGTGTTTCGCCTTTTGGTGGATTATTCGCTTTTCACCCTTTGCTTTGATCGACACACACGAACCGCACTGCACATCTACCTCAAAACGCTGACAAATCGTTGATATTTGTGGATGAGCGTATACTATGTCATACACTGTACTATACTATACTACTCGCTAATCACAATCGCTATTCTCGAATGCTTGCGGACTGTGAATGATAGGTTTTTGTATTCTGACTGCCTCTTATGTTTCTGTGCTATACATGCTTATGTGCTTCTGTGTTTATGTGAATGTGTGATTATGTGCCTATGTGTTTAGGTATTACCTGATTGTGTCCCTGAGCTTCAGTAGTGTAGGTGTGGGAGGTGAGATTCGATTATATTGTGTTTGAGTCCTATGGCGATGTCTGTTGCAGACAATGTCGTCATCTGGATCTCGCGCTACCTAAGCCGCACGCCGAAAACAGAAAGATAAACGCCTCGCCTCTATGATCACTAAACAAATGGCGAAGGTTGTTCCTCAGATCGTCAGCGAACTATATGAGAATGTGAGCAAATCTTCTGAAGAGTCCAGGACTGAGACTCCAAAAGCTGCATTTAGTTTTAAGCAGTTCAAGGCTTGCGGACAGAAATAATTTACTGGCGAAGATGGCCCTACGGCCTTGTTTCAATGGTTTGATTCGATCGAGGTCACCCTGCGCCAGAGTGGCTGTCCTGATGATCTCCGCACTCTCAATGCAACCGGCGTCTTTCAGTCCCGCGCTTTAGACTGGTGGACGGCCGAGAGAAACAAACTCGGAAATGATGCAGCTTACGGTTTGACGTGGGACGAGTTGAAGAACGTCATGTTGGAAGAGTTCTGCCCTCCCCACGAGTGCCAAAAGTTGGAGGACGAATTCTGGCATATCAAGCAGAAGGATGGTGACAAGGCTGCTTTAACTGCTCACTTCAAGTAGCTTAGCATAATTTGTCCTGATCAAGTGAAGACTCCTGATATGACGATCAAGAACTATATCCGAGCTCTGCAGGATTGCGTCGCAGATTTTGTGCAGGCTTCCAAACCAGTAATAATTGAGGAAACTTACCTGCTTGCCGCTGAAATCAACGACAAGCGAGTCAAGTCTGGTGTCTGGGATAAAGCTCCAAAGAATCTGCAGTTAAGCAACCACCGCACCAACCGCTGAAGCCACCGCTACTCCTCAGTCTTCGAAAGCCTCTCATCGTAAGAGGAAGAATAACAGCAACTCCAGCAACAAGAACTATGCTGTCACCACTGCTGCCCCACTTGAGGCTGTACCAACTCAACAACACCGCCAGGCCGTGACACCGGTAGCCCAAGCACCACCGACAAAGCATGCTTATACTGGTCCTCACCCTGCCTGCCCGACTTGTACCTATCACCACCCAGTGGGACTCGCCTACAGATTTTGTGTACATTGCAACATGTACGGCCATTTCACCGCCAACTATCGTACAGGTCCTCGTCAAGCTCCAGCTCCAGCCACTGCTCATCAAGCTCTACCTCCTGCTTCTAAAGGCCAACAAGCGTCTCAGGCACCCTCGATCAATGCTAGAGTCTGCTTTGCATGTGGTGATCCCAACCACTTCGAAAACATGTGCCCCAATCGAGTTGTGAAGCAAGAGCCACAACAGCAACAACAGCAACAAGCAGCTCGCGCCCGAACTTTCAACATTAATGTGCGCCAGGCTCAGGCTGACAACAATGTGGTCAATGGTACGTTCCTTGTGAATGGTATTTATGCTTCATGTTTGTTTGATACTGGAGCCGATAACTGTTTTGTATCGTTTGAATTCGAAAAGCTCCTTAATCGTAAGCGCACCCATCTCCCCTCGACGTTTGATGTTGAAGTAGCCACCGGAAGAACTGTCGCCGTTAACTCTGTTCTTCATGATTGTACTCTCGAACTCAACAATCACATCTTTCTTATCGACCTTATTCCGATGCAGCTCGGTAGTTTTGATGTCATAGTAGGCATGGACTTTCTTCGCGAAAACCATGCCGAAGTTTTTTGCTTCGACAAGATGATTTGATTCTCGCTCGCTAATGGTGATCAACTTTGTGTGTATGGCGAAACTCTCTCGAAAGACCTCAAGCTAATGTCGTGTATCCAAGCTAGCAAGTATCTCCGCAAGGAATACAAAGCTTTCTCGGCTAACATTGTAGTGGCGGAGACGGAAAAGAAAGGAAAGACAGAAGTGAAAGACGTTCCTGTTGTTCGTGAATTCCCTAACGTTTTTCCAGATGATCTTCCAGGCTTACCTCCGTGTCATGATATCGACTTTTGCATCGACCTCATTCCTGGAGCAAATCCTGTTGCTAGAGCTCCTTATCGACTCGCACCGTCCGAAATGCGCGAACTCTCGGGTCAACTCCAGGAATTGCTTGAGAAAGGCTTTATTCTCCCTAGCACCTCTCCTTGGGGCGCACCAGTCCTTTTCGTCAGGAAGAAGGATGGGTCGTTCCGGATGTGCATCGACTATCGGGAGCTGAATAAGCTGACAATCAAGAATCGTTATCCTCTACCTCGCATCGATGATTTGTTTGACCAATTACAAGGTGCTACGTGTTTCTCCAATATCGATTTACGTTCAGGCTACCACTAGTTATGCATTCTAGAGGAGGATATATCCAAAAACGCTTTTCGCACTCGTTACGGCCATTATGAGTTCGTTGTTATGCCTTTTGCTTTAACCAAAGCACCCGCGGTTTTCATGGATCTGATGAATCACGTGTGTAAACCTTTTCTCGACCGCTTTGCCATCGTATTCATCGATGATATCCTGATCTATTCCAAGTCGAAAACCGAACAAACGCAATATCTACGTTTGGTTCTCGAGCTACTCCAGGGAAATCGACTCTTTGCCAAGTTCTCCAAGTGTGAATTCTGGCTGGAGGAGGTTCAATTCCTCGGTCACATTGTCAATAGTCAAGGTATTCACGTCGACCCCGTGAAGATCGAAGCTGTCAAGAGTTGGGTTACACCCAAGAACCCATCTAAAGTCCGTTCTTTTCTCGGGCTAGCGGGCTATTATCGCCGATTTATCGAAGGATTCTAAAAAATCGTCGTGCCGCTAACCTCTCTCACGCACAAAGACAAGCCTTTTGTTTGGGGATCTGGATAAAAGACTGCCTTTCAAACCCTCAAGTATATGCTTTGCAATGCTCCTGTTCTCACTTTACCCGACGGAAACGATGACTTTATCGTCTATTGTGATGCCTCGAACCTTGGCCTTGGTTGTGTTCTTATGCAACGAGACAAGGTTATTGCTTACGCATCTCGTTAGCTCAAGATCCATGAGAAGAACTATACAACCCACGACCTCGAGCTAGGCGCAGTTGTTTTTGCGTTGAAGATTTGGCGACACTACCTTTATGGTACTAAGTGTACGATCTTCACCGATCATAGGAGCCTACAACATATCTTCGACCAGAAGGAGCTAAATATGCGTCAACGCCGGTGGATAGAACTTCTCAACGATTATGACTGTGAGATTCGTTATCATCCTGGCAAAGCAATTGTCGTTGCTGACGCTCTCAGTAGACGGAGTTATTTGCACCCGTAATATTCAAGCCCAGTATGATCTCGAGACCCTCATCCGCGAAGCCCAACATGCTTGTTTCAACGAACGCACTTTGAAGAAGGAAAGGATTCTCAACGATGGAGCTCTGCTAGAGAATAAATCGAATGGGATATTCCATTATCTGGACCGAATTTGGATCCCTAAACGGACCAATTTACGACAAATTTTGATGGACGAAGCCCACAAATCCCGATATTCTATTCATCCCGGTGCCGACAAGATGTACCAGGACCTGCGCTACAAGTACTGGTGGCCGGGCATGGAGAGAGATATCGCCCTCTATGTTTTGAAGTGCCTGACTTGCTCGAAAGTCAAGGTTGAGCACCAAAGACCCTCTGGCTTGCTCGTCTAACCCGAGATCCCTATGTGGAAGTGGGAGAGTATAGCTATGGACTTCATAACGAAACTTCCGCGCACACCATCAGGTCACGACAGCATCTGGGTTGTCGTTGACCGTTTAACAAAATCTGCTCACTTTCTGCCAATACGAGAAGACTACAAGGTAGAAAAATTAGCCCAAATCTACACCAAGGAGATCATTTGTCAACATGGGATGCCTCGCGACATCATTTCTGACTGCGATGCTATGTTTACCTCGCGTCTTTGGGAAACATTTCAATCTGCTCTCAGTACTACGCTTAATCTAAGTACCGCTTTCCATCCCCAAACCGACAGTCAGACTGAACGAACGATTCGTACCCTTGAAGACATGCTCCGTTCGTGTATCATAGACTTCGGTGGTAATTGGGACACATACTTACCTTTAGTCGAATTCTTGTACAATAACAGTTATCATTCCAGCATTCAAATGACACCATTTGAGGCATTGTACGGAAGGAGATGTCGATCGCCTATTGTATGGCACGAGATCGGGCACTCGCAATTAACCAGTCCTGACCTATTGCAGGAAACGACTGACAAAATCCTCCAAATTCGAGACAATCTACTGAAAGCTCGGAGTCGTCAGAAAAGTTACGCCGATAGACGACGCAAGCCCCTTGAATTTGATGTTGGCGACCATGTACTCCTAAAGGTATCACCTTGGAAGGGTGTGGTCAGATTCGATAAGAGAGGAAAGATCACGCCTCGATATGTGGGACCCTTTCAGATTCTGGAAAGGATCGGAAAATTGGCTTACAGACTCGAACTACCGGAGGAACTTAGCAACGTTTACCCGACTTTCCACGTTTCGAACCTCATAAAGTGTCTGGCTGAGCATGATTTACACGTACCTGATACACTCTAATTTACACATATTTTAGTCCCCCGTTTTACCCCTATTTTATGCGTTTTTGGCCGTAAAACCGTCGTTCGGATACTTATTTATCTACATTTGTGTTTACAGGCCTAAAACTGCATTCCAGACAAGATGATACCAAAAACGAGGACTTTCCGGAGAAAACGACAAAGCTGCGGACTTTCTGTTAAGGATTCTGATCTGGGCCTGTGGAACGACCGTTCCACCTGATGCACGGTCGTGCATCTCCGACAACACTGATCATCTCGGCAATGAACGGTAGGTGCGGTTGGGCGTTCCAGGGAAACAAGCGACTTGGTGAAGAACGGTCGTTCCATATGAGGAACGACCGTGCGTCTCCGGTGAATCAACAGAGTCTCGGAACTGAACGGTAGGTGCGACTTGGCGTGCAACATGAAGCCCGGAACTGAACGACCGTTCCACACAAAGAACGGTCGTTCCATTTCAGATCTGGTCAACGATCCGATGACGTATGCAGTATGGTGACCCATGTCCAATAATTAAATAAAGTGAACGGTCGTTCCATATGGGGAACGACCGTGCAACAGCAAAAAAGTATAAAAACACAGCAGAAACTTTCTGCTCGACATTCTGGATTTTTGGAGAGCTTAGCAGGAGATTTTCAGGCTCCGGAGGCATTAGCTTTCATCCGGATTCAAGCCACATTGTCTCGTTTAGCTCGATTACTACCCGGATCCTTAGTCTAGTACTTGTTTATGGTTTGATTTTCTAATCTTTCCAAGTTTTTGTTAATCTTTCAAGTACTTAGATTATGATTTATGTATTATTGTAGCCTTTGGGCAAAAACACAACAATCCCTTGCTAGATTATAACCATTAGTTTGTTAAACTTTGTTTGTAATGACATTTGAAGTATTTTCTATGTTAATCTTTGATGATTAGTTTGCAACCTTGTTATTGATATTGAATTCTTGATTATAAGTAATTATATTGGATGATTGGTGCTTGGTTAGTTAAGATAGTTGAAAAATGAAGCTTAATTAATCTTGTATTAGTAAACTTTGAATTTGGTTAACTAGTTTAACTTGGTTTAAATGTATGCATCATGATACTAGAAATGGTTAGTGATTTAATAAAATGTAATTATTGTTAATCAAGAGAGCTTGCTGTCACGTAAGGGCCTAAACGGGTTAGATGGTGTCGTTATAAATTCTTGCCATGATTTGTTAGCTTAGTTAGTAGTTTAGGCCAAAATTGCTATCTTAGTGAATTATTGTGTAAGATTTGTAAAATGAACTCGGTTGTGATTTAATCTAGATTATGCTTATCTCGGTGGTTGCATTGTGTTTATCGGTGTCGCTTTCCTTGTTTAAGTGAGGTTAGAATAATCCTAACGGCTGACTAACTTATTTTTAAGAGATTTTCATAGACATTTATCAATTGCACGTTAAAGAACAATTTTAGGTGGTTAAAGTGTGTTTATCGTTTTAGCTTTCCGAATGATTGTCATGTTAGGATTCCCGAAAGGGATACTAATTGTCTTAAATTGGAAAATTGACCGAATGCTTCTAGTGCCAAAACTGACTTAGTTGACATGCTGTGGTTGTGTATTTAGCAAGGCTTTTTATCTACTTTCTATTATGTTTTTATTATGTATTTGGTTATGATTACTTTAGTTTAGTTTAAAATCACAAAACCTATGTTTTTACCGGTAGTTTAGTGACAAAGGTCTAGTACTAATTCTCCGCCCATTTCCTTGGATCGATACTTGGTTCTTACCGATACTTTATTACATATATGACGGGGTACACTTGCCTCTTTCGTGTGTGTTTTGATGTAAAAGTAATAATCACTTTTATAAATTTAAAACCCAATCGTGTGTAATTCATTGCAAAATATTATGTATATATACGCACACGTCAAGTTTTTGGCGCCGTTGCCGGGGAAATGGCGAGTTTTAGGAACGACCCGAGTCATTTGGTTATCGGTGTATATACTTGTCAATATTTGTGTATAATTTCTTGATTATTTATTTGTTTATTTATTTGTTAATATTTCTTGTTTTATTCGATTTATTCATTTTTGCGTTATTTTTGTTTTATTTATTTATTTGATCCGGATTCATTTATTCGCTTATTCTTTGGGTTTTCGGCACCCTAAAGCCATTTTTGTATTAGTCGATTCATTTATTTATTTTGTTGAATTTTTATAAAATTTCGGGCTATTTTTCGGATTTTTATAAAATTTTCAGCCCATTTATAATAATTTTCTGCTTCTATTCAGCTGAAAAAAAAAACAGCATTATTTAATTAATAAAATATTCACCGTGTCGAATTTTCGTTTGCAGGTTGATGTTCTCGACCCCCGCTCCAGAACTTGTTGAACCGTCTGACGAACCCGAACGTGATCTTCGGAGGCGTCTTCGCGCGAAAGGGCGTGCGGTTGGGCTATTGCTCGCATCTGGCGGGCCGGATTCGGTGGTACCTACTGAAGCCGAGGGCTCAGGAGGAAACATAACCATGGCAGACGATAATCAACCGTTGAATGAGTCTAACCAGCCTGGAGCGACAGGCCTGGAGCCGAGTATCCTTAGACCTACTATTGATGCACCTAATTTTGAAATAAAATCTAGTATAATTAATATGGTGCAGAATTCGGTGCAGTTCGACGGACGCGAACATGAGGATCCCGGACGACATATTGCAGCTTTTCTCGAAGTGTGTTCCACGTTTAAAATGCGGGATGTTTCGGAGGATGCCGTTCGGTTACGGTTGTTTCCTTTCTCACTGCGTGACAAAGCCAGAGCATGGCTTATGTCACTGCCAGCTGGGTCCATCAGGACCTGGAATGGGTTGGCGGAGCTATTTATGAAAAAGTACTTTCCACCCGAGAAGACAACCAAGCTAAGGAACCGAGTGGTGACCTTTCGTCAGGATGAAGGGGAGTCGTTGCATGCAGCGTGGGAGAGATTCAAGGATCTGTTACTTGATGTTCCACATCATGGGTTCACCAGGAGACAGTTAGTCTTGACATTCTATCAGGGGCTGAGCTACAATACGCAGGAGCGTTTAGATATGAATGCAGGAGGCGATTTGGGGACAAAGACGCCCAATGAGGCTTACGATATCATTGAAAAGGCTGCGTT
This sequence comes from Helianthus tuberosus, assembly GCA_030545235.1. NCBI lineage: Eukaryota > Viridiplantae > Streptophyta > Magnoliopsida > Asterales > Asteraceae > Helianthus > Helianthus tuberosus. Next base: position 145,227,726 of record CM060432.1, read on the forward strand.
GAAATCTAGCTCTCGCCGCGAAGGAGATAGGAGTCGGGCTACATCATCATCATCAGGATCCCGCGCAGGAGTGCATGCTGTTGACGACTATACGGCTATTACTGCTCAGATCTCGGCTCTCGCATCGAGATTCGACAGGTCCCAGATGATTGCGCATGCGGGCTCGGGTTGTGACCAATGTGGTGTGTCACACGAGCCTAGGGCATGTTTTCAGGGAGTCGGATACGAGGGCCACGAAGAGGTAGATTTCGTGGGTAATCAAGTTAGGCCGCAAAACAACCCTTATAGTAACACCTACAATCCCGGTTGGAGAAATCACCCAAATTTTGGGTGGCGTGCGAACACAGGCAATCAAAATCCTTTGGGATTCACTCCACGCGCTCCAGCGCAGCAGCATCAGGGTCAGGGTCAGGGTCAACATTATCAGCAGTACAACCAATCCTACCAACAGCGTTCATACCCGCATCAGAATCAAGGCTCTGGGTGTAGTTCCCAGCAGCAGGCCCCTCAGTCTAGTTCTAAGCTGGAGGAGATGATGTCCCAGCTTCTTACTAGCTCCTCGAGCGCGAATCAGCTAGCTGAAAAACGCAATCAGCAGAGCGAGGATCGTTTTCTCTCTCACGAGGGAGAAATGAGGAGCCACAAGGCCTCGATTCAGAACATAGAGAATCAGGTTGGTCAGCTGGCACAGATGATGTCAAAGAGACCCCAGGGTGGTCTCCCGGGCAATACTGAGACAAACCCGGGCCCGCATAGAGATGTGAATGCGTATGCCGTTTGGGCTGTGTAATGCGCCGGCTACTTTCCAGCGATGTATGGTCGCAATTTTCCACGACATGATTGAGGATTCCATGGAGGTGTTCATGGACGATTTTTCGGTATTTGGGGATTCCTTTGATCAGTGTCTGGAAAATTTGAAAAAAATGTTGAAGAGGTGTGAGGAGACCAATCTGGTCCTGAACTGGGAGAAATGCCACTTCATGGTGAAGGAGGGCATAGTTCTGGGACACAAAATCTCTCACGCGGGTATGGAAGTCGATCCAGCTAAGGTCGACGTTATATCACGACTTCCGCCCCCCACCTCTGTTCGTGCTATACGGAGCTTTCTCGGTCATGCCGGGTTCTATCGGCGATTCATCAAAGATTTTTCCAAAATCGCCAGACCCATGACTCGTTTGTTAGAGAAAGATGCTCCGTTCGTGTTTGGAGATGATTGCTTGAGGGTTTTTGACCTCCTAAAGCAGAAGTTAGTAGAGGCCCCTATTTTAGTCGCACCGGACTGGAGTTTGCCCTTTGAAATCATGTGCGACGCGAGTGATTACGCTATAGGGGCCGTTCTGGGTCAAAAGAAGGAAAAGCACTTCCATCCGATCTACTATGCGAGTAAAACTCTCCACGACGCTCAAGAGCATTATACCACGACTGAAAAAGAGCTCTTGGCGGTCGTTTTCGCATTCGATAAATTTAGATCGTATCTGGTGCTTTCGAAAACCGTTGTATACACTGATCATGCAGCCATTAGATACCTCTTCAGCAAACAGGACACAAAACCGCGTCTAATCAGATGGATCCTGTTGCTGCAAGAGTTTGATATTGAGATACAAGATAAAAAGGGTGCCTTGAATGTAGCTGCCGACCATCTGTCTCGGTTAGAGCACGGAGACATCGAGGATTCGCGTTGGGATTCAATAAATGACAAGTTCCCACACGAATCTTTGATGGGTGTTGAGATTTGTGATGAGTCGCCATGGTTCGCCGACCTTGCGAACTATCTTGCTTGCGGGATTCTGATAAAAGGGTTGACTCACCAGCAAAAGAGGAAATTCTTTTCGGATCTCAAGCACTACATATGGGACGACCCTTTCTTGTTCAAGGTGGGTGCTGATCAGGTGATTAGGAGATGTGTATCTGGGTCTGAGGCGACCGACATTCTGCGCCAGTGTCATGAGGGACCTACCGGAGGCCACCACGGAGCCAACTTCACCGCGAAGAAGGTGTTGGATTCCGGGTTTTACTGGCCGACCATTTTCCGTGACGCGCAGAGTTGGGTGAAAGCGTGCGATGCTTGTCAGAGGGCGACGAACATATCGGCATGCGACGAAATGCCCCAGAACTGGATACAGGTTTGTGAAGTCTTTGATGTTTGGGGGATAGACTTCATGGGACCGTTCCCCCCCTCACGTGGAAACAAATACATACTCGTGGCTGTTGATTATGTATCAAAGTGGGCGGAGGCGCAAGCCTTACCCACTAATGACGCCAGAGTAGTTGTAAGGTTTCTTAAGAGTTTGTTCGCCCGATTTGGCGCTCCGAAAGCGCTCATTAGTGACCGAGGGACTCATTTTTGCAATACACAGCTTGAAAAAGCTTTATCCCGATACGGTGTGCATCACCGTTTATCCACACCATATCATCCGCAGACGAGCGGGCAGGTGGAGGTCACGAACCGTGGGCTTAAGCGCATCCTCGAGCGGTCGGTTGGAGCGAACCGCAAGGAGTGGTCGGACAAGCTTGATGAGGCATTATGGGCATTCCGTACAGCTTATAAGACCCCTATAGGGACCACCCCCTTTAGGTTGGTATACGGAAAGGCATGCCATTTACCGGTGGAGTTGGAGCACAAGGCTATGTGGGCATTGAAAACCGCGAATTTGGACCTTAAAACCGGAGGTGAAGCCCGGTTTCTCCAAATTCATGAATTGGAAGAATTGCGGCACCAAGCCTATGAGAGCTCCGTACTCTACAAAGAGCGCACGAAGAAACGTCACGACAAACGCTTGAAGGACCACAAAGAATTCCAAGCGGGTGATCTTGTTCTTCTGTATAATTCACGGCTGCGCTTATTTCCTGGGAAGCTTCATTCACGCTGGACAGGACCATACACGGTTAAGGAAGTGTTTCCGTATGGTACTATTGCAGTAGAGAACGCGGATGGCGTTATTTTTAAGGTAAATGGTCACCGGTTGAAGTTGTACGTTGCCGGGCCGATAGAATCGGCGGTGGAGGTGATTGAACTCCAAACCCCGCACACATCATAAGTGTGGGGAGGAGAGAGTCTACGCTACTGACTCGCGGATCAAAAATGTAGCAAGAGCGTATTTTGCGCTTTAGGGGTAGTTTTGTCTTTGTAGTCTTTTTCGTAGTTTTTGTAGTTTTTCTAGTTTTTAGCTTTGAGTCTTGCTATCGACTCGTCGAAAAAAATTTAGCATGAGTCTACGCTGCTGACTCGCCGACAAAAATGCAGCCGGAGCGTCTTTGGCGCTATGAAGGCAAAATTGTCCTTTTATTTGTTTTTGTAGTTTTAGCGTAATTTAGGTTAGTTAGGTAGTTTTCGTTTGTTTGTTTAGTTTCCGTACGTGCCGGGCGAAGGTTCTGTATTGTAATATTATTAGAACAGTTGGTGTATCGAAAAAACGGCGAAAAACGGCCGAAACGGGTGCTGGAAATAGCTTCTCTGTATCTGCAGCTGATGCACGACCGTTCCACCTGTGGAACGACCGTGCAATTCCGAGCAAGTCGGAATGGTAGATCGCACCCTCGGTGCATTTCCGAGAACACGCTGCTGGGTTTGAACGACCTCGGTGATGCACGACCGTTCCATTCCGGAGAACGACCGTGCGACTGGCTGAGGGCAATTTGGTCATTTTGCACACTATATATACCATTATCTGCTGCAAAACTCACCATTCGCGAACCCTAGCCGCTGCAGACCGTTCCTGGGCGATTTTTCACCGTTTTGCACGATTTTTCGCACGATCAAACACCCAACTTCGCACAGTACGTCTCTAGTGTTAGATTTCTTGTTTTCTTTCTTTCTAGTGTAGTTTTCTTCCGATTTTTTTTCAAGGAATTTTTAGGGTTCTCTTCATAAACAAATCGAAACCCTAACCCTTGTTAAATCGAAGTATCGTGAACACCCGGTTGATTTGCAGACCCCTGTTGACCCAATACTTGTTGAAATTTTGCAAAATCTGATTGTTCTAAGTTCAGGGGTCGTATTCTGCAGATTCGGAAGTGCATGGTCGTTCGTCAGGTGGAACGGTCGTGCATCGCCGGCTATTGACGATATCGTCTGATCTGGCCTGTTAGTTCTCGGTGACGCACGACCGTGCGTCCCGGAGAACGACCGTGCCATATTGCCAGTATAGTTTGGACAGTAGCTTCATAATTGGCTGCTCGCTTGTTTTCAACTCATTTTTCTCCTGTTTCTGTCTTCCTAACAACATTCCCCATTGCAGATGGATCACCCTTTCCTACAATTTAACCCCAACATCGAGAAGGAAGCGTTATGCATCGCGAAGCGCGATGAATTGTGGGCAAGGCGGGATCAGTTTGGAGAGCCCCGTTGGTTGGACTGGGAGGTTATGCGTGACCTCAACCAGTATGATCGCCTAGATGAAATGATGACCCGCCCGCTTGCAAACTTGGTCGGTTGCAACCGACCGGTTTATCAGGAGTTGACAATCGAATTCTTCGCCTCGTATCAGTATGAAAGGCCAGTTGCACGTACAGAGCCCGATTTCCGCTACAGGAATCGGGTAACCTTCAGGTTGTGTGGTCGATGGCATACATGGTCGGTGGGTCGTTTAGGACGGAGGCTTGGGATTTATACGCGGGAGGACATGGATGATCCCGACGTCTTCAACGATCAGTTCAACTTCCCTAATGATGCAGCGCGAGAGGCATTCTGGGCACGTAACACTATTGGGGGCCCATACAACCCACGGATGTCAAAGGCTTCGCGCCTCCGAGACCCTCTGGTGCGAGTGATGCACCACGTATTCAGCCATTCTATATGCGGACGCATGGACAGTCAGGGTAACTGTCCCACGCCTGATTTGCTTTTTCTTTATGCGTTGGTTGATAAAGCACCAATCAACCTCGCCGCGAGAATGGCTGAGTACTTTGTTAAGTGTTCAGGGCGGACCCACAATAGTGAGATCCACGACGGTCAGTACGTGACCGAGATCGCGTACAATGAGCGATATATGACGCCGGGGGTGCTTAGGGGTCTCACCTTGATCACTGAGGGGGTGCATATTGATATCCGGTCTTTGAAGTTTATGGGGGTTATTGCTGAGTTGGATGGGAGAGATAGGTTGAGGGGTTTGAATGGAGAGGTCTGGGACCCGTTACCTCCAGCTGAGGAGGAACATGAGGATGAAGACGAAGAGATGGGAGAGCAGCACGAGCCACAGCCACCGACACCACCACACTCGCCGCAGCATCATGCATTTCAGCAGCATGAGGATTGGCCTACTTTTTACCAGCAGTTCCAGGACATGCGTGTCACACAGGAGCAGCATGGTACATACTTTGACCAGATCAGATCCAGCCAGGACGAGATTAGAGCCAGTCAGGCAGAGCTTCGGGCCACACATGACCGACTATAGCAGCGCCAGGATACTCTATACCAGGGGGTGTCCGCGGGTTTTTCTTATTTGTTTGGGGAGATGCATCACGCACACCCCAACTATTTTCAGCACCCGCCGGAGTTCCCACCGTGGAACCCCCCTGGCTATGGCGATCAGGGCCCATCTGGCACGAGGCATGATGACGATGATGATGAGTAGTTTGCGGTAGTGGTAGCACTTGGTGGTGTTTCATGTTTCAGTACTTTGTTTTTATTTGGGTGTTTATTTTGACTTAGTATTTAAAACACCCTGGATATGTATTTTCAAACAATTTCCTTTCTGTTTGTTTGGATGATTAACATTTATGTACATTATGGTTATTTGGTTTTTCTTTTTCTGTTATATTTTGGGTGTACACGGCATACTTGCAGATTTTATCTATCGGATCTTGGACCGGAGCACGTACCAGTTAGAGCTTCGGAAGTCTCGTGGCACCAACATCATCTTGAGGGGAGTATTTTTATCCCTTTCTCTATATTTCGGGTCTCGCATTGGGGACAATGCGAAGTTCAAGTGTGGGGAGGGGGTTAACTTTGTTAACTTAGCTTTGTTTGTCCTCATTTATATAATAAAAAAAAAAAAAAAAACTTGTGTTTTGTATATATGTTGGTAAATAAACCGGTTGGTTATGTTTTAGAAAGCATCGGACTTGATAAAAACCCGACAAGCAAAATATTTTTGAAAAAGGAAACCGGAAAGCGTGACAAACAAAGAAAGACTTGCATGATAGTTTTCACACTTTTACCCATTCCTTCCGTTACGTGAGCATATTTGAGCTTAGATTGTTATATATTTGTTCATTTCGGATATAGGAGTGAGCCGGATGTTTTGTGCAATTTAGAACTTGTCACTAGTATGCTTGTTAAGACCATGAACGTGCGGATTTGTGTAAACGTGATAGAGGCACTTAGATTACCCCTTTGTTGTGTACCTTGTTCTTTGTGTTGTGCTTCCCGTTCACCTTATATTACCCTTTAGGATTAACCATGTCGAGCCTTCCCGTTCACCTTTGTTTACCCACATTATCGCCTACTTAACCAAATTTAGCCTTTTTTTTATGTTTTTAAACCTTTTTAGTGTTGAAACTCGGTTAAAATAATAGTTTAACTAGCTTGTTAGTGTTTATATTTCATTGTATAGTTTGCAAAAAAAAAAAAAAAAAAAAAAACAGAAAATAAAACACCATAAAATAGGGTGAAGTTGATAGAAATCGAGCAATTTTGAATGCTTAAATGTTAAAAATCTTGTTGATTAGCTCGATTGCGCTTTATTCGTTTTTTTTAAGGCGTTTGTATGTAAAGTTGTATTGTTTATTGCTAGTTAAACGCTACTACCGAGTTTTAACCGTTTTCGCCATTTTAAATGTCCACTTCCATACCCTTCGCCCAAGCCTAACGTTACAACCCGTAAAGACCTCTTGATTTACACTTATTTGCATGTTAGTTGGTGGAGACGAGATCTTATGACAAGCTTATGATATTGCACATTTCATTGACTAGGCGTTGAGTGTTTACGCATACACATTTTATGTATGATTCATAAATAAAACCGAGTGTGTGTGAACATTGTGAGTTGGGTGAAGATTAACATGCGAGTCAATTAAATGTTTAGTCTCGGCTTTTTGGTTGTCGCTTTTTAAACTTGCATATGCTTGTTGGGTTTGAATCTTTTGATGTTGTCTTTCGACAAACCGGCTAACCGTTTATATATTAGTTTTAAATAAAATAGTGTGTAAATTATCGTTCTTGTTTGTTTATATCTTTTATTGCTTTTTAGTTCAGCTTGCTTGAGGACAAGCAAGGTTTAAGTGTGGGGAGATTTGATACACTCTAATTTACACATATTTTAGTCCCCCGTTTTACCCCTATTTTATGCGTTTTTGGCCGTAAAACCGTCGTTCGGATACTTATTTATCTACATTTGTGTTTACAGGCCTAAAACTGCATTCCAAACAAGATGATACCAAAAACGAGGACTTTCCGGAGAAAACGACAAAGCTGCGGACTTTCTGTTAAGGATTCTGATCTGGGCCTGTGGAACGACCGTTCCACCTGATGCACGGTCGTGCATCTCCGACAACACTGATCATCTCGGCAATGAACGGTAGGTGCGGTTGGGCGTTCCAGGGAAACAAGCGACTTGGTGAAGAACGGTCGTTCCATATGAGGAACGACCGTGCGTCTCCGGTGAATCAACAGAGTCTCGGAACTGAACGGTAGGTGCGGCTTGGCGTGCAACATGAAGCCCGGAACTGAACGACCGTTCCACACAAAGAACGGTCGTTCCATTTCAGATCTGGTCAATGATCCGATGACGTATGCAGTATGGTGACCCATGTCCAATAATTAAATAAAGTGAACGGTTGTTCCATATGGGGAACGACCGTGCAACAACAAAAAAGTATAAAAACACAGCAGAAACTTTCTGCTCGACATTCTGGATTTTTGGAGAGCTTAGCAGGCGATTTTCAGGCTCCGGAGGCATTAGCTTTCACCCGGATTCAAGCCACATTGTCTCGTTTAGCTCGATTACTACCCGGATCCTTAGTCTAGTACTTGTTTATGGTTTGATTTTCTAATCTTTCCAAGTTTTTGTTAATCTTTCAAGTACTTAGATTATGATTTATGTATTATTGTAGCCTTTGGGCAAAAACACAACAATCCCTTGCTAGATTATAACCATTAGTTTGTTAAACTTTGTTTGTAATGACATTTGAAGTATTTTCTATGTTAATCTTTGATGATTAGTTTGCAACCTTGTTATTGATATTGAATTCTTGATTATAAGTAATTATATTGGATGATTGGTGCTTGGTTAGTTAAGATAGTTGAAAAATGAAGCTTAATTAATCTTGTATTAGTAAACTTTGAATTTGGTTAACTAGTTTAACTTGGTTTAAATGTATGCATCATGATACTAGAAATGGTTAGTGATTTAATAAAATGTAATTATTGTTAATCAAGAGAGCTTGCCGTCACGTAAGGGCCTAAACGGGTTAGATGGTGTCGTTATAAATTCTTGCCATGATTTGTTAGCTTAGTTAGTAGTTTAGGCCAAAATTGCTATCTTAGTGAATTATTGTGTAAGATTTGTAAAATGAACTCGGTTGTGATTTAATCTAGATTATGCTTATCTCGGTGGTTGCATTGTGTTTATCGGTGTCGCTTTCCTTGTTTAAGTGAGGTTAGAATAATCCTAACGGCTGACTAACTTATTTTTAAGAGATTTTCATAGACATTTATCAATTGCACGTTAAAGAACAATTTTAGGTGGTTAAAGTGTGTTTATCGTTTTAGCTTTCCGAATGATTGTCATGTTAGGATTCCCGAAAGGGATACTAATTGTCTTAAATTGGAAAATTGACCGAATGCTTCTAGTGCCAAAACTGACTTAGTTGACATGCTGTGGTTGTGTATTTAGCAAGGCTTTTTATCTACTTTCTATTATGTTTTTATTATGTATTTGGTTATGATTACTTTAGTTTAGTTTAAAATCACAAAACCTATGTTTTTACCGGTAGTTTAGTGACAAAGGTCTAGTACTAATTCTCCGCCCATTTCCTTGGATCGATACTTGGTTCTTACCGATACTTTATTACATATATGACGGGGTACACTTGCCTCTTTCGTGTGTGTTTTGATGTAAAAGTAATAATCACTTTTATAAATTTAAAACCCAATCGTGTGTAATTCATTGCAAAATATTATGTATATATACGCACACGTCAAGTTTTTGGCGCCGTTGCCGGGGAAATGGCGAGTTTTAGGAACGACCCGAGTCATTTGGTTATCGGTGTATATACTTGTCAATATTTGTGTATAATTTCTTGATTATTTATTTGTTTATTTATTTGTTAATATTTCTTGTTTTATTCGATTTATTCATTTTTGCGTTATTTTTGTTTTATTTATTTATTTGATCCGGATTCATTTATTCGCTTATTCTTTGGGTTTTCGGCACCCTAAAGCCATTTTTGTATTAGTCGATTCATTTATTTATTTTGTTGAATTTTTATAAAATTTCGGGCTATTTTTCGGATTTTTATAAAATTTTCAGCCCATTTATAATAATTTTCTGCTTCTATTCAGCTGAAAAAAAAAACAGCATTATTTAATTAATAAAATATTCACCGTGTCGAATTTTCGTTTGCAGGTTGATGTTCTCGACCCCCGCTCCAGAACTTGTTGAACCGTCTGACGAACCCGAACGTGATCTTCGGAGGCGTCTTCGCGCGAAAGGGCGTGCGGTTGGGCTATTGCTCGCATCTGGCGGGCCGGATTCGGTGGTACCTACTGAAGCCGAGGGCTCAGGAGGAAACATAACCATGGCAGACGATAATCAACCGTTGAATGAGTCTAACCAGCCTGGAGCGACAGGCCTGGAGCCGAGTATCCTTAGACCTACTATTGATGCACCTAATTTTGAAATAAAATCTAGTATAATTAATATGGTGCAGAATTCGGTGCAGTTCGACGGACGCGAACATGAGGATCCCGGACGACATATTGCAGCTTTTCTCGAAGTGTGTTCCACGTTTAAAATGCGGGATGTTTCGGAGGATGCCGTTCGGTTACGGTTGTTTCCTTTCTCACTGCGTGACAAAGCCAGAGCATGGCTTATGTCACTGCCAGCTGGGTCCATCAGGACCTGGAATGGGTTGGCGGAGCTATTTATGAAAAAGTACTTTCCACCCGAGAAGACAACCAAGCTAAGGAACCGAGTGGTGACCTTTCGTCAGGATGAAGGGGAGTCGTTGCATGCAGCGTGGGAGAGATTCAAGGATCTGTTACTTGATGTTCCACATCATGGGTTCACCAGGAGACAGTTAGTCTTGACATTCTATCAGGGGCTGAGCTACAATACGCAGGAGCGTTTAGATATGAATGCAGGAGGCGATTTGGGGACAAAGACGCCCAATGAGGCTTACGATATCATTGAAAAGGCTGCGTTGAAATCTAGCTCTCGCCGCGAAGGAGATAGGAGTCGGGCTACATCATCATCATCAGGATCCCGCGCAGGAGTGCATGCTGTTGACGACTATACGGCTATTACTGCTCAGATCTCGGCTCTCGCATCGAGATTCGACAGGTCCCAGATGATTGCGCATGCGGGCTCGGGTTGTGACCAATGTGGTGTGTCACACGAGCCTAGGGCATGTTTTCAGGGAGTCGGATACGAGGGCCACGAAGAGGTAGATTTCGTGGGTAATCAAGTTAGGCCGCAAAACAACCCTTATAGTAACACCTACAATCCCGGTTGGAGAAATCACCCAAATTTTGGGTGGCGTGCGAACACAGGCAATCAAAATCCTTTGGGATTCACTCCACGCGCTCCAGCGCAGCAGCATCAGGGTCAGGGTCAGGGTCAACATTATCAGCAGTACAACCAATCCTACCAACAGCGTTCATACCCGCATCAGAATCAAGGCTCTGGGAGTAGTTCCCAGCAGCAGGCCCCTCAGTCTAGTTCTAAGCTGGAGGAGATGATGTCCCAGCTTCTTACTAGCTCCTCGAGCGCGAATCAGCTAGCTGAAAAACGCAATCAGCAGAGCGAGGATCGTTTTCTCTCTCACGAGGGAGAAATGAGGAGCCACAAGGCCTCGATTCAGAACATAGAGAATCAGGTTGGTCAGCTGGCACAGATGATGTCAAAGAGACCCCAGGGTGGTCTCCCGGGCAATACTGAGACAAACCCGGGCCCGCATAGAGATGTGAATGCGGTGATGACCAGGAGTGGAAAACCTACCGGACCCGTCATATCGGACTCACCACCGATCACTGAAGCGGTCCCGACCGACACACCGGATGAGGTGCATGCCAGGCTCCGCCCAGCCAGTACAGCACAAGTCCAGGAGCTGGTCACAGGTTACAAACCTCCAGTGCCCTATCCAGGAAGGTTGAAGAAGCAGAAGATGGATGAACAAAACGGTAAGTTTCTTGAGATGTTTAAGCAATTGCATATAAACATACCGTTTGTTGAGGCTTTGGCACAGATGCCAAAGTATGCGAAGTTTCTGAAAGACATCCTCTCAAACAAGCAAAAACTCGAGGATATGTCTTGTGTGGTTATGAATGAAAGCTGCTCTGCTATTCTCCAGAATCGCCTGCCTACAAAAATGGGCGATCCAGGCAGTTTCACGCTTCCTTGCCTCATTGGCAATCTGTCAGTCAGTAATGCGTTAGCAGATCTAGGAGCGAGTATAAACCTTATGCCCTATAAGGTTTTTACAAAGTTGGATCTAGGTGAGCCGTCACCTACGAGGATGAGTATTCGACTTGCGGATCGTTCTGTCAAGTATCCACGCGGGTTTGTAGAGAATATGCTTGTTAAGATTGACAAGTTTGTGTTTCCCGTGGATTTTGTTATCCTGGACATGGATGAGGACTCGAGAGTGCCTCTGATACTCGGACGCCCGTTTTTGAATACCGCCCGGACGATTGTGGACGTGGCGGCGGGCGAGATCACACTCCGAGTAGATGATGAGCATGTGACGTTTGACATTAAACGTTCTATGCAGCATCCTCTGAGTCAGGACGACGCGCTCTATTATGTTGACATTGTCGACACTTATGTGAGCACGCATTTCCAGGGTACGATCGAGGAGATAGATTCGGACACACATCTGTTGTGTGGGGACTTAGACGGCATTACGCAGGAGGGCCACTACTTAGAGCAGCCAGTCTATCAGATTGGTGATGATAGTCCCCAGAGTCCGGATCGTTTCACATAAATTGATCGCGAGAGTGAAGTGAAGTCGAAGCCTTCAGTGGAAGATCCTCCTACCTTGGAGCTTAAAGAGCTCCCACCGCACCTAGAGTACGCATTTCTTGATGAGGAGCGTCATTTTCCTGTCATTATTTCATCTGGTTTGGCGGGAGAGGAAAAGAGCAGACTGCTTACTGTGTTGAAACTTCATAAGAAAGCAATCGCTTGGAAAATCATGGACATTAAAGGTATAAATCCCTCCTTCTGTACACATAAAATTCTTATGGAGGATCAGTTCAAGCCGTGTGCGCAGCACCAGAGGCGGCTGAACCCGAACATGCAAGAGGTCGTTAAAAAGGAAGTGATTAAGTTGTTAGATGCTGGTATGATCTATCCCATTTCCGACTCTGTTTGGGTCAACCCTGTGCAGGTAGTGCCCAAAAAGGGGGGCATGACTGTGGTCACGAACGATAGGAATGAGCTCATTCCAACCAGGACGGTCACTGGATGGCGGGTTTGCATCGATTATCGCAAACTCAACGACGCCACCCGAAAGGACCACTTCCCGCTTCCATTCATTGATCAAATGTTGGAGCGTCTGTCAGGGAAGTTATATTATTGTTTTCTGGATGGGTTCTCGGGTTACTTTCAAATTCCTATCGCTCCTGAGGACCAGGAGAAGACCACATTTACCTGTCCTTTCGGTACATTCGCCTACCGGCGTATGCCGTTTGGGCTGTGTAATGCGCCGGCTACTTTCCAGCGATGTATGGTCGCAATTTTCCACGACATGATTGAGGATTCCATGGAGGTGTTCATGGACGATTTTTCGGTATTTGGGGATTCCTTTGATCAGTGTCTGGAAAATTTGAAAAAAATGTTGAAGAGGTGTGAGGAGACCAATCTGGTCCTGAACTGGGAGAAATGCCACTTCATGGTGAAGGAGGGCATAGTTCTGGGACACAAAATCTCTCACGCGGGTATGGAAGTCGATCCAGCTAAGGTCGACGTTATATCACGACTTCCGCCCCCCACCTCTGTTCGTGCTATACGGAGCTTTCTCGGTCATGCCGGGTTCTATCGGCGATTCATCAAAGATTTTTCCAAAATCGCCAGACCCATGACTCGTTTGTTAGAGAAAGATGCTCCGTTCGTGTTTGGAGATGATTGCTTGAGGGTTTTTGACCTCCTAAAGCAGAAGTTAGTAGAGGCCCCTATTTTAGTCGCACCGGACTGGAGTTTGCCCTTTGAAATCATGTGCGACGCGAGTGATTACGCTATAGGGGCCGTTCTAGGTCAAAAGAAGGAAAAGCACTTCCATCCGATCTACTATGCGAGTAAAACTCTCCACGACGCTCAAGAGCATTATACCACGACTGAAAAAGAGCTCTTGGCGGTCGTTTTCGCATTCGATAAATTTAGATCGTATCTGGTGCTTTCGAAAACCGTTGTATACACTGATCATGCAGCCATTAGATACCTCTTCAGCAAACAGGACGCAAAACCGCGTCTAATCAGATGGATCCTGTTGCTGCAAGAGTTTGATATTGAGATACAAGATAAAAAGGGTGCCTTGAATGTAGCTGCCGACCATCTGTCTCGGTTAGAGCACGGAGACATCGAGGATTCGCGTTGGGATTCAATAAATGACAAGTTCCCACACGAATCTTTGATGGGTGTTGAGATTTGTGATGAGTCGCCATGGTTCGCCGACCTTGCGAACTATCTTGCTTGCGGGATTCTGATAAAAGGGTTGACTCACCAGCAAAAGAGGAAATTCTTTTCGGATCTCAAGCACTACATATGGGACGACCCTTTCTTGTTCAAGGTGGGTGCTGATCAGGTGATTAGGAGATGTGTATCTGGGTCTGAGGCGACCGACATTCTGCGCCAGTGTCATGAGGGACCTACCGGAGGCCACCACGGAGCCAACTTCACCGCGAAGAAGGTGTTGGATTCCGGGTTTTACTGGCCGACCATTTTTCGTGACGCGCAGAGTTGGGTGAAAGCGTGCGATGCTTGTCAGAGGGCGACGAACATATCGGCACGCGACGAAATGCCCCAGAACTGGATACAGGTTTGTGAAGTCTTTGATGTTTGGGGGATAGACTTCATGGGACCGTTCCCCCCCTCACGTGGAAACAAATACATACTCGTGGCTGCTGATTATGTATCAAAGTGGGCGGAGGCGCAAGCCTTACCCACTAATGACGCCAGAGTAGTTGTAAGGTTTCTTAAGAGTTTGTTCGCCCGATTTGGCGCTCCGAAAGCGCTCATTAGTGACCGAGGGACTCATTTTTGCAATACACAGCTTGAAAAAGCTTTGTCCCGATACGGTGTGCATCACCGTTTATCCACACCATATCATCCGCAGACTAAGGCCTGATATTGATTATTTCATAGTTTTCATTTGTTTATATATCCAGTTTTTGCGAGATAAGCTAACTATGAAACTCTATAGTTAGTCACATCTTTCTAAATAAACAACCCACCTTTAAACCTCACCTACCCATTTTAAGTCCTCTTGATCTGTATCGATTTCTAACAATTAGGTGGAGATTTGATTAACGTACAAGCTTATAATAGTCATGTTTCACAGTCTGGTTTTGAGAGTTCACTTGAAATTATACACATATATTATCCGAGGGAAGAGTGAATTCAGTGAGTGGTATTGTTTTTGCATAATTAATTACTTAAAAGTAAGAAAAGTTTGATTAAGTATTCTCGGTTTCTCGTTTCATTTTCTTGATTTAACAACCTTTTGAACGTTGTAAGTCTTGTGAAACCTCTGTATTAAAAAATTTTGTGATTCTTATTTAAAATTGTTTGATACATACGTTTTTGTCTAGTTGTTTAAGTTTGGCATGTTGTTTAGGATTTTGCTTAGGGACAAGCAAAAGATCAAGTGTGGGGATATTTGATGTGTTTAGAATTATACACATCTTCTGTATCAAATTACCCCCTATTTCAGAGAAATTGTGTGCGTTTATCCTTTGTATTCGGTACTGATTCGGTAAAAATATGAATCTGCAGGAATCGGTGAAATATCTGTAGATTATGCGAGAAAACGATAAAAGTTCGAAGAAGAAAACAATACATCGAAAAACGTGCTGAAGAAAATCAAGAATTTGACCTAGTTCAACACTTACGCACCGTAACATAAACAATGTTACGGTCCGTAAGAGAAAAAAGACAAACGAAAAGTTAGGTCAAAGCCTTACGCACCGTTACAATATATTTGTTATGGTGCGCAAGGACTTTATCTGGGTGGAGGCTGACTCAAAAGAACCTTACGCACCGGAACAATATATTTGTTACGGTGCGCAACAACTTTATAATAATGGCGAGTTAGGTCAAAAGTGCTTGCGCACCGTAAGGCTTTATTTGTTACGGTGCGCAAGCCTGTAACAGTGGCTAAAAATTTCTCCTATAAATAGCCATGCAATCTGCTCGATTCCGTACACCAAAAATCAAGCGAAACACTTCGCAAAACTCTGAAAAACTCCGGGTTTGAGCAGCTAGTAGTGCCGGTGAAGTCCCTTGAAGCTCTCGGGAAGTTTAGAAGCCGTCGGTTCAAGTACTAGTCGACCCGAGTTCGGTACATACTCGTTTTTCAAGCTTTGTACTTGTTTATATTATAATTTCAGTAGCTATAATTTCTATTTCAGTAATGTTATTGTATAATATGTGTGCTTAAACTTATAAACTACCTGGGTTGTGATGAACTAAAAGATTGTAATGCATATTTGAAGTAATTTTAGTTATTTCATGTGATTTACAGAACTTTATCTTTGAAGTTAATCTTGATATTGCATGTTGTTATAATCTTGATTTAATTATTTGTCGATAAATTCAACAAGTTTAAACATGAAGAAATTCCCCTTAAACTTTGAATTTAATTTAATTCGTTTATCTTTCGATTGTCGGGTTAAATATTGTGTTGAGAAATTGACCAAGTCTAATAATAATTCAAATCAAAATAATAAAACTTGCATCCTCACCTTATGATTAGAAATAAGATTAGGGTGAGCTAGGTTATTAGCTAATCATTGGTGGGTAATTTGGGTAATCGATAACTCGAGCTCTTTTATTACATCGTGATTAAGGTTTCCTAGAATTTTAATTTTCAAAGATTTGTTCGCTTTGCGTATTTAAAAGATCGTCTCACAACTTAGTCTCTGAGGTTCCAACGGTTGGATTCACGTAGGATTTGGTATAGATAACTCTAGCCAGTTCGTTCTAGCACTTCACATTTTGTCTTTATCTTTTGTTTAAATGGCATCTCTAACGGGGGGTTAACCAAAGGAAAAAGATACTTAACTATTATTATTGTCAAATTAGCATTACATAATTTCAGGGATTCTAAAACCCAGGTAGTCCATTTATTATATTTGTAATTCGGCTAATTATTATTCAATAATTGTTATATATTAATTGTGTTTGATTGCTTTTTGTATTTGTATATGTTTGTTTTATATCTTTTTATCTTCTTTTTCGTAAGTTTTATATTATTAGTTTATATTTTCATAAAATACAAATTCATTTTAAATTAATATTTTATAACATTTTATAAAACTGAAAATCAAAAATCAAATTTCAAATCAATTTAACTAAATATTCGATAAAGGTTAAGTTTCAAAATTTCTTGCTAATTAGGTTCCACGGATCAATACTCGGTCTTGCCGACTAAATTACACCGCGACCGGTACACTTGCCGATTACGTGTGGTTTATAAGCAATTCCAATTTAAAACTTGTAACAAAACAACTGAATTAAGCATGTAATTACATCACGATTTCTAAAGCTTAAAACACTTTTAAGACTATAATTACATCAACCGCACGATCAACATCAAGTTTTTGGCGCCGTTGCCGGGGAACACTACAAAAGCTTAAAATTTTGAAAATAACCTATATTGTCTATTTGATTGTATATATGCTTTATTAGTTTACCTGTTTTGTAAAAATTTCATTGCTTATCGGTGCCTTTTGCTTGCAATTTGTGCCTTTAGGATTAGATTTACTTTAGTAATTTTTATACTTGTATGCACAACACTCGTTCAAAAGGACTATCTTTAGTCGCTATTTCGTCTGAACCCGAACGAGACTTACACGAGCGTCTACGCAATTCCCAAGATAGTAAGGCAAACATGGCTGAAAACAATCCCTCTATTAGGAGAGTCGTTGCAGACTACGCCCGACCAAACGCAGAAAATGCTCAATCCAGTATCACTCGACCCGCTATTGAAGCTCGAAGGTGGCAGATTCCACCTCAAATCATCTCGATGGTTACAAATACAATCCAGTTCCATGGATTACCTTCCGAGGACCCCAATGTCCATCTTTCTCGCTTTTCAGCTATCTGCGATACGTTTCAGGAACAAGATGTTAGCGAGGACGCATGTAAACTGCGTCTATTCCCATTTTCACTTGCCGATAGAGCCCATGCTTGGTTAGAATCCCTTCCTGCGGGATCAATCACCACCTGGGCCGGTATGAAAGAGAAATTCTTAGGCAAATACTTTCCTCCTTCCAAAACTGCTCGTCTGAGGAGCATGATTCAAGAGTTTCGCCAAAAAGAAGGAGAGACTTTCTACGAGACGTGGGAGCGTTTCAAGGAGCTGTTACTCAAATGTCCACATCATGGATTCGAAGATTGGGCCTTAGTCGAGAAGTTCTATCATGGAGTGACGCCCGCCACGAGGAATATGCTAAACATTACGGCTGGAGGTAATCTGATGACCGCTAAAACGCCTGAGGAATGCACTGAGATGTTCGAAGACATAGCAATGAGTAGCTATGAATTTCCGGATTCTAGAAACTCATCCGCTACACACAGAGGAGTGCATAAGGTCGATGATAACACCCTGATGCAATCACAGATAGACGCCCTGAAGAAGAAGCTGAATGATATGGAGCTGAAGAAGGAGCAATTATGCGAGATATGCACTGGAAGGCATGACACGAGCGCGTGTCCTATTGCCCCTGTTGAGTCACCTGAGCAGGTGGAGTTCATAGGAAACCGAAATCAGACCAATTTCGGAGGTGGTTACAATGCAAATTGGAGGAATCACCCAAACTTTAGCTGGAAAAACAACAACCCACCAGGATTTCAGCAACGTCAAAGTTTGTTTCAAGACACAGGAGCAGGACCGAGTTCAGGAACGAAGAACCCAACCATAGAGGAGATGTTGAAGCAAAGCCAGGAGACATTATCCAAGCAGACACAGTTACTTACGCAGTTCGTCACACAACAGGAAACTCGACATCAAGAAACACAGATGAAGTTCATGGAGCATGAGGCCTTCATTAAGAATCAGAGCACTGCACTGCAGAACTTGGAGAGGACAGTAGGTTCACTGGCCGATCAGTTGAACCGGAGACCTCAAGGAGGTCTCCCTAGCAATACTGTCGGAAATCCAAATGCCGCTGCAAACGCTATCACCACAAGGAGCGGAAGAAGAGCTGCTGAGACTGAACAAGTGGATGATGAAGACCCAGAGGTCGATGAAGAGATTGAGATGGAGACACCATCTGGCAATGTACAAACTAGGCTACGCCCAGCAAGTACAGCACAACCAAGCGGACCTCCTAAAGAAAAGAAAGAACCAGAACCAGAAAAGGAACCAATGAGGGTGTACAAACCAACACCACCTTATCCTGGGAGATTGATAAAAACAAAAGATGCAGAACAGTACAATCAATTCTTAGGAATGCTGAAGAAACTACATATTAACATCCCGTTCATTGAAGCTTTGGCTAAAATGCCAAAGTACGCCAAGTTTCTAAAAGATCTCCTAACGAACAAAAGAAAACTAGAAGATTTTTCAACCATCACTCTGAACGAAGAATGCTCTGCTATTTTGCAAAATAAATTGCCAACAAAGATTGCTGATCCAGGGAGTTTTACCATTCCCTGTTTGATAGGAAATCTTACTGTAAGCAATGCACTTGCCGATTTAGGAGCTAGTATAAATCTTATGCCCTATTCAATATTTGCAAAGCTTAACTTGGGAGAGCTATCTCCTACACGAATGAGTATTCAGCTTGCAGATCGATCGATAAAATACCCAAGGGGCATTGTAGAGAATATGCTAGTAAAAGTCGACAAGTTTGTTTTCCCGGTTGACTTTGTTATTCTCGACATGGATGAGGACTCCGAAATTCCATTAATTTTAGGACGTCCATTCCTTGTTACTGCACGTGCAATCGTTGACGTGTATGATGGCAAGTTGACTCTTCGTGTCGATGAAGATGAAGTCACATTCGATATTCAAAGATCAATGAGGCACACCGAACAACATGACGATACCGCTTACTTTATTGATACTCTCATGACACATATGGGAAGTCTCCTTAGTGAGGTATGTGAGAGTAAAACTTCTGACACTTCTGAAGATTTGGAAGTTACACCATCATCCGATAGTGAACCTTCCTCTGAATCTATGGATTGTGAAGTGTTTGAAGTTATCGATAAAGATAATCCAAAAGAAAAACCGTCAGTTGAGGTACCGCCAACTTTGGAGCTGAAAGAGCTACCGTCTCACCTAGAATATGCATTCTTAGGTGAAGGATCGCAATTACCAGTCATCATCGCGACAAATTTGACAGAGGATGAGAAGAAAGAATTAATGAGTGTTCTTAAAAAGCATAAGAATGCTATTGCGTGGAAACTCATGGATATCAAAGGCATAAGCCCGTCTTTCTGCACGCATAAAATTCTGATGGAAGAAGAGTATAAACCGGTGGTTCAACCACAGAGAAGGTTAAACCCAAACATGCAAGAGGTTGTAAAGAAAGAGGTAATTAAGCAACTGGATGCAGGGCTTATTTATCCAATTTCCGATTCAACATGGGTAAGTCCTGTACAGGTAGTTCCTAAAAAAGGAGGAATGACTGTGATTGTCAATGAGAAAAACGAATTGATACCTACCAGGACTGTCACCGGTTGGAGAGTCTGCATAGACTATCGCAAGTTGAATGATGCCACGAGAAAGGATCACTTTCCTTTACCATTTATCGACCAAATGTTGGAACGATTATCAGGACAACAATATTATTGTTTCCTTGATGGCTTTTCTGGTTATTTTCAAATCCCCATTTCACCTGAGGATCAAGAAAAAACCACATTTACTTGTCCCTATGGTACTTTTTCGTATCGACGCATGCCGTTTAGATTATGTAATGCTCCGGCCACGTTTCAACGCTGTGTGGTGGCTATATTTCATAAAATGATCGAGGACTCCACGGAAGTTTTCATGGATGATTTCTCTGTTTTCGGGAGTTCTTTCGACATTTGCTTGCGAAATCTAGATCGAGTGCTGACTCGTTGTGAAGAAACGAACCTTATGTTAAATTGGGAGAAATGCCACTTTATGGTTCGTGAAGGAATAGTTTTGGGACACAAGATCTCACAAGCAGGCCTTGAGGTTGACCAAGCCAAGATAGAAACCATTTCCAAACTTCCGCCGCCTACTTCAGTGAAAGCAATCAGAAGTTTCTTAGGACATGCAGGATTTTACCGTAGATTCATTCGTGATTTTTCTAAAATCGCCCGTCCTATGACTCAACTATTAGAAAAAAATAGGCCATTTGTGTTTTCTAACGAATGTCTAAAAGCTTTTGAGTTACTGAAGGAGAGATTAGTCCAAGCACCCATTCTAATTTCTCCAGATTGGAGCCTTCCATTTGAGATCATGTGCGACGCAAGTGATTTTGCAGTCGGTGCAGTGTTAGGGCAGCGTAAAGAAAAGCATTTCCATCCGATATATTACGCTAGTAAAACCCTAAACGATGCACAAGAAAACTACACAACAACTGAAAAAGAGTTACTTGCCGTTGTGTTCGCATGTGATAAGTTCCGCTCTTATCTTGTGCTTTCAAAAACGATTATCTTTACTGATCATGCAACTATTCGGTACTTATTTGCAAAGAAAGATGCTAAACCGAGGCTGATTCGTTAGATCTTATTACTTCAAGAATTTGATCTCGAAATAAAAGATAAGAAAGGAGCTGAGAATGCTGCTGCTGATCATCTGTCCAGATTGGAGAACCCTGAGTTGGAAAGAACTCGGGAGGAAAGAATAAGGGATGAGTTTCCCCATGAGTCGTTAATGTTCATAGAAACTAAAGGTTTTCCTTGGTTCGCAGATATTGCAAACTACCTATCAACAGGAGATCTTCCAGCTGAAATGTCTTATCAACAAAAGAAGAAATTCTTTTCTGATATTAAATTCTACATTTGGGAAGATCCTTTCGTGTTCAGGGTAGGTATGGATCAAATCATCAGACGATGTATAGCTGCACCAGAAACCATGAATATCCTTAAACACTGTCACGAAGGACCGACAGGAGGCCATTACGGAGCAAATTTTACTGCCAAACGAGTGTTTGATGCAGGATTTTATTGGCCCACCATCTTTAAGGATACTCATGAGTATGTTCGTGGTTGTGACGCATGTCAAAGAGCCGGAAACATTTCATCCAGAAATGAAATGCCTCAAAATCCCATCCAAGCTGTTGAAATCTTCGACATTTGGGGCATTGATTTCATGGGACCTTTCCCAATGTCACGAGGAAATCGGTACATCCTAGTAGCCATTGATTATGTGTCGAAATGGGTGGAGGTAAAAGCCTTGGCCACCAACAGTGCTAAGGTTGTAGTAAAATTCCTTAGAGAACTGTTTGCAAGATTTGGAACACCTAAAGCAATCATCAGTGATCGAGGTACCCACTTCTGTAACTCGTCAATGGAGAAGGTATTGAAACGATATGGGGTAACCCATAGACTTTCGACTGCTTATCATCCACAAACGAGTGGACAGGTGGAGAATGCAAACAGGGGTATAAAACGTATTCTGGAGAAAACTGTCGGACAAAGTCGCATTGACTGGGCTGATAATCTAGATGATGCACTTTGGGCTTTTCGCACCGCATACAAGACTCCTATAGGGACCACACCCTTTAGGATGATCTATGGAAAAGCGTGCCATCTCCCTGTTGAACTAGAACATCGAGCATATTGGGCTTTACGAAAAGTAAATCTTGATATGGATGCAGCAGGAAAGAAACGGTTTCTCCAAATACATGAGCTAGAGGAACTTCGTGACATCGCATATGAAAGATCTTGGGCATATAAGGAAAAGACAAAGCAATTGCATGATCGCCACATTAAGAATTTGAAAGAATTCAAGTGTGGGGAGAAAGTATTACTTTTCAATTCTCGTTTGAAGATGTTTCCAAGAAAACTCAAATCCCGATGGACAGGGCCGTTTCTAGTCACACAAGTTTTTCCATATGGAACGGTAGAGTTGGAGAATGAGGATGGGCAGAAATTCAAGGTTAATGGTCATCGTTTAAAGCATTACATTGGAAGACCAAGCCCTGAAATGGTGGAGGAGCTGAACCTCCATTTGGTAGGAGTTTAGACATAGATAATAGGTAGGTAAGACGTGTAAATATTAGGTTTTACTGTGTGATATGTGTGAATGTGTGGATTGCTTTAGATAGTTTGTTATTTTAAATCAATTTTACGCTTGGGTTTCTTTGTTTTTGTGTATGCAGGTTTGGAACGTACCACCCGTACCCAATCTCCATTCGGGTGATTTCGGAACTGCTTACAATCTCAGAAACATATCCTAAGTGTAATTTAGGTTTAAAATGCATCCGTTTGATCTTAATTTACTTTGTTGTTTAGAATTTGCAAAACCAGGATTACCTGCAGAAATTAAGGAGAAAATCTTTCTCCTGAGCGCTGAGGTAAGGAAAGAATGGCGTATTCGAGAACAGGTACCACCATTTTGTGGAACATCCAAGAGTGCCATGAAAAGAAGAGCGAAACGCTATGAGAGATGCATAAAATGTGGAAACTGGTCACACACCGGACAATGTAAGCAAAGTCAAACGGAATCCCAAAGCGAGTACCTTCAATTAATAAGGGTGGGTGCCATTAGGCTTGATGCCGAACGCTCCACTAGAGCTGGAAGTTATGTACACCATAGGGTGAAGGAAGACATCGCATACATTTTCGACAAAAATGGGCTTGACAAGAAGACGCTATGAAAATCCCTTGGTTTGTGAATATTTATTTTATCGCGTGAATATATATAAATAAAATATTATATTAAATTGTGTTTAATAAATATTTATATATATGTTTATAAATAAAATAAAAAACTAAATAAATAGTTATTTTCAATTATGTAAAAAAATAAATAAATATATATATATATAAGGCTTACGCACCGTAACAATTTATTTGTTATGGTGCGCAAGTAAGTGAGTCGGTTAAGTTAAAAAAAAAAAAAAAAACACCTTACGCACCGCTACATAAAAATTGTAACGGTGCGCAAGGATTTCAGCGAGCCAAAAATAAAAACCCTTAACAGGGTTGTCTTCTTCTCCAAAACCCCCAAACACCCCTCTGCATTCCGATCGCCACCACCGCCATTATCATCAACCATCGTCCACCGACTCCTTCATCTCTTCACCGCACTCCACCACTCTCACCATCACCCATTTCCACCGTCTTCTCACCATCACCATTCACCGAACCACCCCCTTTCTCTCCTGCCATTACCACCACCGTTACGCTGCCTCCATTGTTCACCACCACAACCCACCTTCACTGTTCCACTCACCCTCACCCCCTCTTCTGTTTAGCACCGCCATTCCGACCGCCGCTCATCACCGTCCGCAGCCACCGCCTCGATCTGCGGCCATCACCTCCGACCACCCACACAACCCACATTTATCTCAGGTAATTTTTCTTGCATTTTTGGGTTCGAGTCGAGTCGGGTTGAATTTCGGTTGCTTGATTCGAGTCGAGTCGGGTGGGCTCGGGTTTGATTTGATGTTGTTTGTTCGGTTCGGGTTTGGCTCGGGTAATTCGGACCGGGTTTGATGATGTTCGAATTAGGATTAAAGTAGTTTAGTTTTAGTATAATTAAATTGATTCGAGTAGATTAATTAAGTTATGTATATATTTAGTGTCGTTTTATTATTAATGTCGTTTTATTGTAAGTATCGTGTTAGTTAAAGTCGAGTTGATTTGTAAAGTTAATGTATTATATTGGCTCGCGTCATCAGTATAAGTGTTGATAATAATAGCTTAGTCGAGTCGTTGATATTGTTAATTATAACGTTTAGTGAATATTATGTCGTTTTCAATTATAGTTAGATTGTCGTTTCTAAATTTTATAGTTAAGTTTAAAATTTATTTTAGTATAAAATTGTATGTTAAACGTCGTTTAAAGTAATTATGTTAGTATGTGGTCATAGTATCGTTGTTCATTTCAATAATTGTCGATTGTATGCTAATACTATATTAATTTAATTTTAATTGTCGTTTATTGTATATATTTATTTAATTGTTTTAAATTAGCATAATCTAGCGTAGTTAATATTTCGGACACACTTGTGATTGAAATATATACATGCGTTTTATTTGCAGGATTCGCCGCCTCGCTTGTATTCACTCTAAATACGAGCGAGGATTGGTGGTTTTATTGTAAATACGCCGGGGTGCTGCCGAAATTTCGATTTTTTTTATTTGCGACCGCGAATGAAATGCTATACGGTCGTAATATCCGTCCTTAACACATCAAAAACATGTTTTATATTATTATTAAAATATTAGATATATTAGTATATATTTAAAAATTAATAAATTATAAAAAAAAATCAAAGAAACGTGTTAAGGGACAGTAATATGTATTATTTCTGCAATACTAATTGTCATATCCTTAAATTGCAGATATGTCTGGAGCATCTTCATCAGGGACCCGCAAGCGGGGACGTAGTACAGGTGCTAGGCGCCAGCAGCAGAGCCCCAGCTACAGCCACAGGCTCCAGACCAGCAACAGCCGAGGCCTGCTAGGGTGATACAGTATCTTACCGATCATGTCAGGCCCGATCAACAGGAGGCGATACCATCACCTCTCCCACCACTGGAGGAGAGTACACTGCTTGACTTCCATCCCGATTCTCCCGAGCTTTCTGCGTTGAGCAGACTGCTAGGGAAGGACTTTCACAGAGCTCGCGTCATAGATTGGGAGCTGATGCGTAGGATGGGGGTTAGAGAGAGATTGAGAGAGTTGCTGACACCTCGATGGTTGAGGTTGTTGGATGAGAAGCGCGCATTTTATCAGGAGCTCACTCTTGAGTTCCTGTCTACATTTTCTTTTGACTCAGCGCGCCTTTCATCTGACTCTGCAGTCAGCTTTGCGCTTGGACGACAGACACATATCATGTCCATCCAGCAGTTCGCCGTCCACGCAGGTTTGTATACTCTGGAGGAGACTGCACAGGATATCTTCACCAGCAGTTTGTGGGGATGGTCAGAGCATACCTTAGACCAGTGTATCACTATGACACAGCTGGCTGAGTTTTGGTCGACCATCGCAGATGTGGAGTACAGGCCAGGGATACCTGCCTCCCAGATCCGTGATCCTCTTTACCGCTTTATTCATAGGGCCATCAGTTGCACGGTCCATTCTCGATACATGAGTATCGAGAAGGTGACCAATGCTGACCTTTATGCGCTTTATTGCATTATTCAGAGACGAGAGGCCAATCTGGCCCTCTTGTTATTATTTTCTTTTGCGCGAGAGCATGGGCGGGGGAAGGAGTCCCGGATCTGCATGGGCAGTTATGTGACCGTGTTAGCCGAGAGCCTCAGGGTATTCGACGATTTTCCGAGAGGATGGCTACACGAGGAGGCCATGGGCACGATGATCAAGGAGGTCGACATGCGACAGATTACGCAGCTCATGAGGCCGGGGGACCCTCCGCGTTTCTTACCACCACGCCCTATTCCAGAGGGGGGTCCTGTAGTCGCAGCTCGACACCAGATACCTGAGCGAGAGAGGGCTGGACAGCCCAGAGCCAGACTTACCACTGCAGATCGTCTTGATACTTTAGAGCAGAGTGTGAGTCAGCTCAGAGAGGGGCATGTTCAGATTAGGGAGACGCAGGTTGAGATGGCACAGACTATTACAGAGATGAGGGGGATTCTTCATAGCATCAGAGATCATCTTCACGCTCCCCATCCACATGATCAGCCTGCACCTCCATAGTTTATCTTTAGTTCCTATTTCTGACATTAGTACTTTATGTTTTTGTATATACATTTACATTTTGTTGGGTGTGTTTATGTTTGATTATGTTTGTTATGTTTATTTCTTTTGATGCGTTACTCATTATTTTGCAAGCGTCATATACAGGAATTGAGTGAAAACGATATATTGCGACGAGGCAACATATATTCGGAAATTCGGCAACACATCAGGGAAGTAACATTTTATTTCTACTAGTGTGTGTAATTATCTTTCTCATTTTCACACATTGAGGACAATGTGTCTTTCAAGTGTGGGGATAAGGGATTTTGTATAGTATTTGTATAATATTTAGTATTTTAAAAAAATATATAAATAAATAATTTTTTTTTTAAATTGCTCTACTTATCCAGATCCTTTAAACACATTAAAAACTTGAACATTTTGCAAAAACGTATGTCAAAAACAATTTAAATACTGAATTTACAAAATTTTGAAAATATACGTTTCTTTAAGTTGCGGGATAGTAGGTTGTTTAAATCAAGTTTTTGTGAAAATTTTTACGAGAATATTTAAGATAATTCTTCTAACTTTAAAGATTAACTATGCAATAACAAAACTTTTAACCCTTACATTACCACATGACAGTAAGATTTGAGCCTAAAAGTGTTTATTACAAAAACACTACTTTCGTTTCATGTGTGTTTACCGACGTGTTGCATTACTTTAGAACTTGTATGTTTTGATACATTTCAAGACCTTGGTTTAGATATTGATACAAGTATAATAGAGGCATTAGGATCACCTTTTCTGTAAAAATTTACCGTTACCATTAGATACCACTTTGAGCCTAAAACCATTCGTTTGTTACCTGATAACCGGAATGGATTTTAGAAATTGATCTAATACGTGAAGATTTACAGAAAAAAAAAGAGCATGGCGGCAGCCCCCAAGATTCGAACCCAGGTCTGTGCTCCCACACTCTTTCGCGCACTTGTCAACCAGCGGACTAAGGTCTGATATTGATTATTTCATAGTTTTCATTTGTTTATATATCCAGTTTTTGCGAGATAAGCTAACTATGAAACTCTATAGTTAGTCACATCTTTCTAAATAAACAACCCACCTTTAAACCTCACCTACCCATTTTAAGTCCTCTTGATCTGTATCGATTTCTAACAATTAGGTGGAGATTTGATTAACGTACAAGCTTATAATAGTCATGTTTCACAGTCTGGTTTTGAGAGTTCACTTGAAATTATACACATATATTATCCGAGGGAAGAGTGAATTCAGTGAGTGGTATTGTTTTTGCATAATTAATTACTTAAAAGTAAGAAAAGTTTGATTAAGTATTCTCGGTTTCTCGTTTCATTTTCTTGATTTAACAACCTTTTGAACGTTGTAAGTCTTGTGAAACCTCTGTATTCAAAAATTTTGTGATTCTTATTTAAAATTGTTTGATACATACGTTTTTGTCTAGTTGTTTAAGTTTGGCATGTTGTTTAGGATTTTGCTTAGGGACAAGCAAAAGATCAAGTGTGGGGATATTTGATGTGTTTAGAATTATACACATCTTCTGTATCAAATTACCCCCTATTTCAGAGAAATTGTGTGCGTTTATCCTTTGTATTCGGTACTGATTCGGTAAAAATATGAATCTGCAGGAATCGGTGAAATATCTGTAGATTATGCGAGAAAACGATAAAAGTTCGAAGAAGAAAACAATACATCGAAAAACGTGCTGAAGAAAATCAAGAATTTGACCTAGTTCAACACTTACGCACCGTAACATAAACAATGTTACGGTCCGTAAGAGAAAAAAGACAAACGAAAAGTTAGGTCAAAGCCTTACGCACCGTTACAATATATTTGTTATGGTGCGCAAGGACTTTATCTGGGTGGAGGCTGACTCAAAAGAACCTTACGCACCGGAACAATATATTTGTTACGGTGCGCAACAACTTTATAATAATGGCGAGTTAGGTCAAAAGTGCTTGCGCACCGTAAGGCTTTATTTGTTACGGTGCGCAAGCCTGTAACAGTGGCTAAAAATTTCTCCTATAAATAGCCATGCAATCTGCTCGATTCCGTACACCAAAAATCAAGCGAAACACTTCGCAAAACTCTGAAAAACTCCGGGTTTGAGCAGCTAGTAGTGCCGGTGAAGTCCCTTGAAGCTCTCGGGAAGTTTAGAAGCCGTCGGTTCAAGTACTAGTCGACCCGAGTTCGGTACATACTCGTTTTTTCAAGCTTTGTACTTGTTTATATTATAATTTCAGTAGCTATAATTTCTATTTCAGTAATGTTATTGTATAATATGTGTGCTTAAACTTATAAACTACCTGGGTTGTGATGAACTAAAAGATTGTAATGCATATTTGAAGTAATTTTAGTTATTTCATGTGATTTACAGAACTTTATCTTTGAAGTTAATCTTGATATTGCATGTTGTTATAATCTTGATTTAATTATTTGTCGATAAATTCAACAAGTTTAAACATGAAGAAATTCCCCTTAAACTTTGAATTTAATTTAATTCGTTTATCTTTCGATTGTCGGGTTAAATATTGTGTTGAGAAATTGACCAAGTCTAATAATAATTCAAATCAAAATAATAAAACTTGCATCCTCACCTTATGATTAGAAATAAGATTAGGGTGAGCTAGGTTATTAGCTAATCATTGGTGGGTAATTTGGGTAATCGATAACTCGAGCTCTTTTATTACATCGTGATTAAGGTTTCCTAGAATTTTAATTTTCAAAGATTTGTTCGCTTTGCGTATTTAAAAGATCGTCTCACAACTTAGTCTCTGAGGTTCCAACGGTTGGATTCACGTAGGATTTGGTATAGATAACTCTAGCCAGTTCGTTCTAGCACTTCACATTTTGTCTTTATCTTTTGTTTAAATGGCATCTCTAACGGGGGGTTAACCAAAGGAAAAAGATACTTAACTATTATTATTGTCAAATTAGCATTACATAATTTCAGGGATTCTAAAACCCAGGTAGTCCATTTATTATATTTGTAATTCGGCTAATTATTATTCAATAATTGTTATATATTAATTGTGTTTGATTGCTTTTTGTATTTGTATCTGTTTGTTTTATATCTTTTTGTCTTCTTTTTCGTAAGTTTTATATTATTAGTTTATATTTTCATAAAATACTAATTCATTTTAAATTAATATTTTATAACATTTTATAAAACTAAAAATCAAAAATCAAATTTCAAATCAATTTAACTAAATATTCGATAAAGGTTAAGTTTCAAAATTTCTTGCTAATTAGGTTCCACGGATCGATACTCGGTCTTGCCGACTAAATTACACCGCGACCGGTACACTTGCCGATTACGTGTGGTTTATAAGCAATTCCAATTTAAAACTTGTAACAAAACAACTGAATTAAGCATGTAATTACATCACGATTTCTAAAGCTTAAAACACTTTTAAGACTATAATTACATCAACCGCACGATCAACATCAAGCTAGCATCAATTTGATGCCCTTTTCTCTCTACGAGAAGCTAGACCTAGGTGAGCTTTCACCTACCCGAATGACATTATCCTTAGCCGATCGGTCCGTGAAATACCCGAGGGATATAGTAGAGAATTTGCTTGTCAAGGTCGACAAATTTGTGTTTCTCGCCGATTTCGTCATTCTCGATATGGAAGCGGATGAGAGAGTTCCTATTATACTTGGTCGTCCTTTCTTGCGTACCGCTAAAGCACTCATAGATGTTTATGATGGTAAGATTACACTAAGGGTCGGTGAGGAGAGAGTCACCTTTGAAATAGATCATTCCATGAACCACCCGAGTGGTTCCGATGACTATAGTGGTCCTTGCCATTCCGTCTACTTCTTGAATTCATTCATCTCATGCTTTGATCATTGTTTAGAGTATATTAGAGGTGCAGACTTAGTAGTAGGAGAGAGAGTAGAGGAAGAGTCGAAGAGGGTAGATGAAGTTGAAGTAGAGGGAATTCCTTTGATTCCCGAAGTGCTAGTTGTTAGTGATGACACCACCCAACCCCCACCCTTAGAGCTTAAAGTACTTCCATCTCGTTTAGAGTATGCTTTCCTAGGGGAGGGTTCCGAGCTACCCGTTATTATCTCAACGGAGTTGGAGGAAGGTGAGAAGTTGAGGTTGTTGGAGGTGTTGAAGGCCAACAAAGTGGCCATTGCTTGGAGGTTGTCCGACATCAAGGGCATAAGCCCTTCTTATTGCACCCACCGGATACTCATGGGGGATGATTTCAAACAGGTGGTGCAACCCCAAAGGCGGCTCAACCCCAACATGCAAGATGTTGTGAAGAAGGAGGTTCTTAAACTCCTAGATGACGGGATGATATATCCCATTTCAGATTCACCATGGGTTAGTCCCACTCAGGTTGTCCCTAAGAAGGGAGGGATGACCGTTGTCATGAATGCAAAGAATGAGCTTATCCCTTCTCGTACGGTCACAGGGTGGCGCGTGTGCATCGACTACCGAAAGTTGAATGATGCCACCCGAAAAGACCACTTCCCATTACCCTTCATCGATCAAATATTGGAGCGTCTCGCGGGTCAACAATTCTATTGTTTTCTCGATGGTTTTTCCGGGTACTTCCAGATCCCCATCGCACTGGAGGATCAGGATAAGACCACCCTCACATGCCCCTATGGCACCTATGCGTACCGCACATGCCATTTGGGTTGTGCAACGCTCCAGCTACTTTTCAGCGGTGCATGGTTGCCATATTTCAGGATATGATTGAGAGTTCCATGGTGGTTTTCATGGACGATTTTTCAGTGTATGGTAACTCGTTTGATGATTGTTGGAAGAATCTCGAGAAGATGTTGAAGAGATGCGTCGAGATGAAGCTAATGTTAAATTGGGAGAAGTGTCACTTCATGGTGACGGAAGGTATTATGTTAGGACACAAGATCTCGAGGGATGGTATTGAGGTAGATCGTGCGAAAATAGATATCATTAGTAGGTTATATCCACCCACTAGTGTGAAGTCGATTAGGAGTTTTCTAGGGCATGCGGGCTTCTATAGATGCCTTATTAGGGATTTCTCAAAAATAACTCACCCCATGACCCATCTTTTGGAGAAAGATGTTCCATTCGTCTTTGACGAGGAGTGTCTTACGGCCTTCAACTTCTTGAAGGAACAGCTTGTGAGTGCACCTATTCTTATCTCGCCCGATTGGAGCTTACCGTTTGAGCTCATGTGCGATGCGAGTGACTATGCCGTTGGAGCGGTATTAGGACAAAGAAAGGATAAGAACTTCCACCCCATATACTACGCGAGCAAAACGCTAAATGATGCTCAAGAGAACTACACCACCACGGAGAAAGAACTCTTAGCCGTAGTATTTGCTTTCGAAAATTTCCGCTCATACCTCGTTCTATCCAAGACAATAGTTTTCACCGATCACTCCGCGTTACGTTTTCTTTTTCAAAAGAAACACGCCAAACCCCGACTTATACAATGGATTCTATTGCTTAGTGAGTTTGATATCGAGATTAGAGACAAGAGAGGGGCCGAAAACATAGCAACCGATCATCTATCACGTCTAGAGGACCCCAAGAGAGAAGAGATTCGTGAGTAGGAGATTGGAGACACATTCCCTCATGAGTCAATCGAGTTTGTAGAGGCCGAGAAGGAGAGATTGCCTTGGTTTTGTGACTTAGCAAATTATCTTTCAAGTGGCTATATGGTGAGGGGGATGACCACACAACATAGGAGGAAGTTCCTTAGTGAATCGCGGAAGTATGTGTGGGATGATCCTTTTCTCTTTAGAATTGGCGGGGATATGATACTTAGGCGGTGCGTATCGAGAGAGTAAGGTTGGAACATCATTAAGCATGTGCATGAAGGCCTCACGGGAGGACATCATGGAGCATACGCCACCGCTCAAAAGGTGTTTGATTGTGGCTTTTATTGGCCTAGCGTACTTCGAGATGCCGTAGAGTTCGTGAAGACATGTGATGCGTGTCAACGAACTGGCAACATTTCAGCCAAAGATGAGATGCCTCAAAACCCGATCCAAGTGTTGGAGGTTTTTGACGTTTGGGGCATCGATTTCATAGGACCCTTTCTTGTCTCCTAAGGAAATCGTTACATACTCGTGGCAATTGACTATGTGTCTAAATGGGTTGAGGCTCAAGCTCTTCCCACAAATGAAGCCCGAGTAGTCTTGAAATTCCTTAAGAAGCTCTTTTCCCGATTCGGTACACCTAAAGCCTTAATTAGTGACCGTGGTACTCACTTTTGCAATGCATTGATGGAAAAATTGCTTGCACACTACGGAGTCAATCATCGTTTGTCTACCGCATATCATCCACAGACGAGTGGTCAAGTGGAGAATGCGAATCGCGGTATCAAACGTATCTTAGAGAAAACCGTTGGCAAGAATAGGAAGGATTGGTCCAACAAGCTAGATGATGCATTGTGGGCATTTCGAACCGCCTACAAAACGCCATTAGGAACCACACCATTTATGATCGTCTATGGAAAAGCTTGTCACCTCCCCGTAGAGCTAGAGCATCGAGCGCTTTGGGCGTTAAAAACCGTTAACCTTGACATGACCGAAGCCGCTAGGAAGCGTTTCTTTCAAATCCACGAGCTTGAGGAGCTTAGGGATGCGGCTTATGCTCGATCGTTAGGAATCAAAGAGAAAACTAAAGCTTCACATGATAGGAAGCTAAGAAAGGTTAAAGAGTTTAGCAAGGGTGAGAGAGTACTTCTCTACAATTCACGATTGAAATTGTTTGCGGGTAAGTTGAAGTCGAAGTGGTCGGGACCGTATATGGTTCATTACGTGTTTTCGTACGGAGCGGTGGAGATCATGGATGAGACGGATGGCCGAAGTTGGAAGGTGAATGACCACCGTTTGAAGCACTACATTGGAGGAGCATTAGACAAGAACGAGATGGAGGAAACTCCTCTCGAAATTCCATCAAAAGCCGCCACTTAGTGCTTTGGGATGAAATCCCAAATGTACAGTATGTACCGTTTGTAATTTCGTTAATTTTTGTAATTTTTCATAGTTTACCGTGTCTTTGTTTCGTGTGTTTGAGTAATTTTGCAGGAATCGTACCATCGAGGAGCTGAATTTGCGAAGAAAACGACATTCCAGGTAAGTCCCAACACTTAGAAAAAATTTGGGATGGTTTGGGGAAGGTTTGGTAACACTTAGAATTTTTTCTAAGGCATAAAACTGGAATTTTTACGCACATTTCTGTCCAAAAACGCCTGTCGTGTCGCGCCACCATAAAACCATCATCCTGTGGCGCTACGCCACCCCTAGGGCCAGGAAGTCTGGTTGACATCACCCGTGGCGGCACGCCACCACAAAAAAACCCCCCTGTCGTGCATCGCGGCCCCTATATCTGAACCCACATTTTTGAACCAGTAATTATGTCTCCCTGTAGCGGCACGTGACCGCATAAAAGTTCGAGTAAAACCTTTCCCCTTCACTGTTTTCCCCCAAATCATTCAAAACCCTTAACCCTTCCCTCCTACCGCCGAACACACTCTTACCACCATATCTCCACCATTGTGCCACTATTTTCATCCATTCAACCACCCACGTGACCGGATTTCGAAGCCGAGCAAAACCCACCATAGAAATCCATCATCCATCCGCCACATCTCTCCGATTTGGGACCACACCTTTCACGAAAATTTTCAAGTTTTTCTTTCAACTTTCAGTGAATTAGGTATGTGTTCTTCTCTTACTCTTATGTGTTTAATGTTTTGAGTCTATTAGAGTTTCGTTGAATGATTTTCTGTGGTCTTGTTTATCGGTTCAGTTGAAGGTCAGTCGGGTCGATTTTATCGGCTCATGTTGAATCAGTTCGTGTCAAGTCCATTGTGTGGTTTCTATGTTGGGTCACTCTACTGTCGAACCGACTTAGTTCGCGTCTAGTGTACTTAGGTTAGTTAGTATAGTTCAGGGGTGCGGTTGGCTTGGTTTGGGTTTATGCACTTGACGTTACTTGACATTGCTACTTTGACATAAAATTTGGTTTTTGTTTCAAAGTTCTTATTTGGGTGCGGATGGTTTGGTTTGGAGTTTGATTTGGAGCGTGTTAAGGTTACAATGCCGGTTACCATTTAAAGAGTTTCGAGTCTTGTTATGAAGAGGCTGTTTTAGTGTCGTTAATGGGTGCGGGTGCTTGTCGGTTTGGGTTATTGAATATGTTGATTGAGGATTGATTGGTTTGGGGTATTAACACATAAAGTTCCAATCTTGCGCATTAAAACGAAATCTTTGCAACGGAAAACCCTCCTTTAACTAGGCAGACTTTTTCAATCGCTCAAATTTTAGTTTTAAAACTAATAAACGGTTGATTTTTCAGCAAGGATGGACTTCAATGTCTTGGTTAGGCACTCGTTTTAATTGCGGACAATTAAAGTGCCGAGGGGGGTAGTGTACTTTGAGTCCAGTTTAGTGTCTTTGTGTCTTGTTAGTTAGTTTTAGTATAGGTTGAGTCTTATTTAGTTGTTTTTGGGTTTACTTACACGTACAAGTGATTCAGGCTCACCCGTACTCAATCTCCATTCGGGCGAGTTTAATTATCACTTAGCAATTGTAAAAAGGTAACTCGTTTGTTTCAGATTTAGCCGCGAATTAAATGCTATACGGCTATTCTAATTTTTAGAAAAAACTATAAAAATCCAAAAAAATAAAAAAATTTAAAAAATTAAAAATACCAAAAATAGTTTGTTATTACTGATTGTTTGCTTGTTTTGTCTTGTTAATATCTATTTTGCAGACATGGCTAGCAGTTCGCGCAGCGGCAGGGCCCGGAAGAGGGTTGCGGGTCAGACAGCACCACAGCAGGATCCGATTCCTCAGGATATCCAAATTCTTCAGATAGCTGCTGATGATCCAAAATTGAGAAAGATCCAGTATCAAATGGCTTATGAATTTATTCCAGATAGGAAATGTAGTAGAGCCGACCACCCGATACTGAAGTTCGAGCCGGGTACACCTGAGTGGAATAAGTATGATAAATTGAAGGATACTGATTTGCTTCAAGACAGGGTTATAGATTGGACTTGGTTGGAGGGGATAGGTTCGAGGCAGGTAGTGTTGGATTTACTGGGTCCGAAACTGACTGAGGCGTTAGAGTGTACGCAGGATCAATATGAGGAGTTGGTACTGGAGTTCCACAGCACGTGGAGACACAAGGAAGGGAAGTTTGATCAGGACACAGCTGTGTCTTTCAGTTTGGGTAGGTAGGTTTTTGAGATGAATATGGCGAGGTTTGCCATTGTGTCGGGGTTTTATACTGAGGAGGAAGTGAAGCAGCCGGAATTTAGGACTAGTCTGCGGGGTGCTTATTCGATTGTTAAGGATCACAGTGTTGGTTCGACTAAGCTGCGAAATTTTTGGCAGACGGTATCCGACCACCCATTCACAGTTACGAACCTGATCACTACGGTTCGTAACCCAGTTTATAGGTATGTTTTGAAGATTTTGTCTACCACATTGGTGGGTCGGAAATCAGGGGAAAATAAAGCGAACTGGATTGAGTTGTTTATTTTGATGTGTCTAGTGGAGAACGGGGAGATGAATCTGGCTACGGTCTTAGCAGATTCTTTCAGTCGGGGACGTCGAGGTGGTCATCGTGCTGGTTTGGCTATGGGCCCCTATATTTCTCGTATCGCAAAAAATTTGGGGGTGTTTGAGAGTATATCCCCTAGTTTCTACATGAGGGGCCCAAGACGATGACGTTTGGTTTGAGAGAGTTACAGCAGGCCGGGATAGTGTCGTGGACTGAGCCCTACAGCTGGGAGCCGATTAGGCAGGGCCCGCAGGTGCAGCCGCCAGAGGGACATCCAGCTGAGGATGCAATGCTTCAGATTGATCCTACACACCGACAGCGGCCACCACAGCGACACGAGCGGCCGGCACCACAGTACCCCCGCAGGCAGCCACCACCTGTGCCTCTTACTTTGGAGTCGTTCTCTGGCTATGTGGAGCAGAGATTTGACAGGTTGGAGCATCTGATTCAAACGGGCCAGGGGAGACAGGAGGAGGCCCTCCGTTACATGATGAGCAGGCACAGCATGGGGATCCCAGACTTCTTTCAGCCAAGAAGCAGGGTGGCTCGGCTGGTGCTAGACAGAGGTTTGA
The DNA here is from genome assembly GCA_030545235.1 of Helianthus tuberosus. Classification (NCBI taxonomy): domain Eukaryota; kingdom Viridiplantae; phylum Streptophyta; class Magnoliopsida; order Asterales; family Asteraceae; genus Helianthus; species Helianthus tuberosus. The sequence continues at coordinate 145,264,038 of CM060432.1, forward strand.
CCCGGTTCCCCCATTTCGTGTGTTTGGAGAGGGCAGTTCTGGTGCAGGTGGACAAGATGGCAGCGAGGAGTCTGCCAGTGAGCATGACGAGGATTAGTGTGGGGATAAGGATGAGGATGAGGATGCAGTAGCTGACTATATCTTTTGTTTGATTTTTCTTTTATGCTGTTTTTGATCCTCGTTTGTTGGTTTGTACTTAGATTGATACACGTTAAATAGGTTGGTTGGGCAGGATGGGTTGGTTTGTGTTGAAACTGATATTTTAAAGATATATATTATGATATGTTGGTAGTGTTTGTTGATGGTGATTGATAGGTTGATTGTAGTAGCCGCTTTCGTTCGCGTGTTCGAGAATAGGAGTCGTTTGCTGAGCGCGTTTCGAATTGGAGGGCTTATGTGGAAACGACTGGCACTTTGACAGTCTCACATATTCAGCTAAGTCGTTTCCCTTGTATTTTTGTATTCGTTTATTTCTTTATTTATTTAGTTCGTAGTTTAGTAGTTATTTTTAGGTAGTAGTTGAGTCGTATTTCCGCTCTTGCATTAGGGACAATGCAATCTCTAAGTGTGGGGATGGGATTCATGTAAATAATCGAGTCATAATAAATGGAAAAACACAAAAAAAATTAAAAAATTGAAAAATCCAAAAAAATTAGAAAAGTAGAAAAAATGTCTTTTGAATAAAGGAGTTTGCAAAATTATACGGAAAATGATAGAAAAGATGAATTCTTGCTCGGGTTCGAATAATAATAATATTAATAATAATAATAACAATAATAAGAGATTAAATAAATCGAGCTTGTGTCTAGTTAGGGATGTGTGGATAGGTCCGGGTTTGGTTTTAGGTCCCTTTGAGCTAATATTACCTTAATTGTCGGTTTGCTAGTGGGTTTTCATCTGGGAAATATGGGAAATTGAAACCGCCAATAAGAGTATAAGGAGCACCGTTATAAGTTAAAACCGTTAGAATTTTTTATCATGAAAAAAAAATAGAAAAAATGAGCTAGAAACTGAATGAAAGTAGCACAGTTCTATGCAGTCTGGGTTGGGGATAGTGACTTTACAACCGGATTACATCTAGAATGTGTGAAATCGAACTTGCAAAGAAAAGAAAAAGTATCGAAGCCTAAGTAATCCGAGTTGGGATAGCGACTCTACAACTGGATTGCCTCTTGGTTAGGGAAAGCAATGTCTACGCTCATAGAAAAAAAAAGAATGCTGAAAAAGAAAAAAAATTGATTCTAAATTCTCTTGGTTTTGATATAAGACGGTTAGAATTGATCCAGTGATCGTTCCTTTAGTTCTATAAACTTGAGGCAGGAGTAGGTGGACCGTAGATCCTAGCGTGAGACCCTAGGTAGATTGACCGCACTTAAATTAAAATTCACATGATAAGGGCTTAAGTTCGGATTTGGGTTTAAAGGGACAAATATATTCGCAATCGTGGCTAACGCAAGCTTTGGTTTTAATAAAATATAAATATACTTTTGACCCGAGTATCTATTCGTCTCTGATTCCGTTGCATAATTCTTTTTCGAGGACGAAAAAAGAGTAAGTGTGGGGATATTTGATGTATTGCAAAATACATCCTTTATTCGTGTACATTTTGTATAATTTTCCGTTATATTTAGTTTAGTTTTCGTTAGAATGTGCGTACTATTGATCAATTCGAGTTTCCAGGTCTTGGTACTTAATATTGCTGGAAGTTGATTGAAAACGAGCAAAAATGCTAATACACCAAGTCCCGGAACGAGTTGAAAAGAGTTAGAAAAAATTATGAAAGTTTTGAGAAGTTGAAGCTGGGCAAAATTCGAAGAAGTCTGTCCATTTTGAGCTGTCGCGCTACACCACAAGGAAACCACATCAGTGTCGCGCCCCGCCACAATATTTAATTAATATTTCTGGTGCTTCAAGCCGTCGCGCTACGCGACGCTTAAGAATGATACCCGTCGCGCGACGCGATAGGGTTTAATGACGGAAACTCTTCGCTCCTTATTAGGGTTTGCTATAAAAACCAAAAAAAAACATAATTAAACGCTAGTTACGAATTGGGAGCATCTTAGGCGATTCTTGGAGCATTCTTGGAGCAGATTTGAAGGTTTCGAAGCACGAGAATCAGTGGTACGAGTTCGGGACGAAGAATTGAAGACTTTCTAGGGTTTTCCAATTCCTTGTTTGTTGATTTTCTTTCTCGAAACTTGTTACAATGAATTCTTGTTTGATTATCTTTGATTTGGTTTCGCTATTTGACATGCTCGGCTAAACATTTAAGCCACCTAGACTTTGATGAATGGATTAATATAAAGTTTTTACCTTTTTCGTTATATGCATGAATTTTATGGATTGATTGTGTTTAGTAAAACGTTTGGTCTATTGATTTGATGTACATGCGTACTTTAATTTGGTTTATTATTATCACTTGCTTCGTATGATTCTTGGTGACGGTATTTATCACATAATAGAGTCGTGCTAGGGTTTTAGATTTTGATGAGTGTCTATATCACGCAATAAATCTTAACTCTTTAGGGTGAAATTGCGCAAATAACCCTAGAAGTAATTGTTAGTGATTTACTAGATTTTAGTGTTCTACTAGTCCTTATAGCTGGAAGGTGCGGGGCTATTGATAGGTCTTACCCGGCGAATTGTTTTAGACAGTCCTTGGAAAAGGTCGTGCCTTAGTTGCCCTATTGGTTTATTAGTCTATCAAGTCAAGAAATCTAAACTACCCTAGATCTATAATTGGAAAAGAGTAGGTCAACATTAGGGTACTTACACAATAATTAGACAACTGGAAAGACGTCTAATAACCTGTAGGATTAACGAGCTAGGTAGCTGTCACACCCCCAAAATCCACATGCGGAGTATCACCGCTTGGAGGTGTGACTGACCAGGATCAAGCCACCAATCATATTGAACAATACAATAAGCAAATAAAACCAAACGCAATATAATTGGTGTTTCAAAATAAACTAAACATGTTTACGAAATTCAGCGGAAGCATAGAAATGTTGTAAATAACCAAAACATAGTTTAAAGTTCAAATGTTAAGCATAGGAAAAAACAGTCCATATCCCACAACGATCACGCCTCCCCATGCAAGCTCCAGAAGTACCTAACGACCTGCAAGGCATGTAACAACGAGTCAACAACAAAGTTGAGCGAGGTCACAGTTGGTTGATTAGGTATTGGTTTCGTTTCAATAATCGTAAGTTCGTTTTGTACACCATGTTTTAATCAGCAACCCTGTTTCCCAAACCTTCTCAATGATTAGTGGGGGCTTCCCATGTGAATTACCAGACCGTACCATATCGACTACTAACGAAAGTAAGTTGTGCCCTAAGTCAATGTCTATCATCATTGACCCTTTGCCTTAGTCCATTAGTACACGCCCGTCCTACTGGCACAGTGTGAGGTTTGTTAAACCTAATAGCGCTATTAACTAATGACCCGCTCGCCATCGGCCTTGGCGATTAAGTCGATATAAAATGAGGGACTTATGATAGAGTTTTGGTCCAGTATGTTTAATCTTGTTGTCCTACCCAAGGAGGACGAACGTACGTATCCTACCCAAGGAGAATACGCGAGGTTTAAATCTTGGCATCCTACCCATGGAGGATGGCTGTACATATCCTACCCAAGGAGAATATGTAGTTTCCGTTTTAGTTCTTTAACCCATTCCCAACCCTTGGGAATCCCATGCCTTGTAGAAAGTGTGAACTCACCTTGGTTTGCTCGGTATGCTAAACTATGTGCTCACAAGTAATCATTCAAATCCTATAGTTTGCACGTATACTCAATCAGTTCAAGTTCATAATGATTCACATGCAATCTATGTTACAAAATGTATTTGGCAGTTAACATCATGCATCACATAGACAATTAATCACATTCATGCAATTCATGCTTCACATAAATGTCCTTCACAGTTTATTCTAACATGGTTATTCTCTAACATACTTGACAGGGTTAGCAAGCTTAACAGGATTAACATATTTAACAGAGTTACACATTTAACAAAGTTACATGCATAACTTAACAGAGTTAACATCTAACAGAATTAATAAACTAACTGAGTTAATAACTAATAGAGTTACCTACTAAACAGAACTACTGTGCCAGACACTTAACGAAGCCACATGTGACGAAATCACATGCTTGGCGAAAATGCTTTTGGCGACGAAAACCCTTTGGATGAAATCGCTTTGGACGAAAACCCTAGGCGACGAAATCCAAGGGTTTTCGTCGAGTTTGATGTATGACGAAAACACTTTGGTTTTCGTCTGAATCTGTATTTTCGTCTGAGTCCCCTGTGTTTTCGTCCGCTGAACATGATCATTACTAACAGTTATGCAAAAATCCCAGTAATCAACTAACAGTTACAAGATCAATCATCCACACAATCATTCCCCCAGATCAGTTCATGAAACCATACATTACTAGATTACTAAGTCACTGTATAATCATGTTTACCATTCCATCGTCATTCAACATCAGTAAGTGGTTATGATTACCATTAATTCGACACATGATACACATAGAACCCTAATCTGCTAATCGTCTATCAGATCATCAATATCAAATCGAACATGGACAATAAGCATGACACAACCAATCATACATCAGATCAAGGATCCCTATCATACTCATCTATTCAATACGCAACCAAATCACATAACAGTTCATTCATGATAACAAACAGATAGTTCATGATGAATTAAATCGAATAACTCTTAACAGTAGGTTACTAACCCAAACAAGATGCACAACGAATACGTAAAAAGGCTTCGAGATCCTAGACTTGCCGTCGCACGGGGATGAGGGGAGAGAAGGTGAGAGGTGTCTAGGGTTTGCCGAATGATGGTTTCACGTAAATGTTGGAAATCAAAAACATATAACAGACTGTCACTGGGCCAATGCCCATTCTTGTTTTCGCCGATCAGTAGTGGACGAAAACACTAAAGTGTTTTCGCCACAAGGGGTGTTTTTGGGTGGGGTATTTTCGGCAAGGACTCCAACATTTTTGTTTTTAAATATATACAATCATAATATCAATACAAAATATATAACACATATATACATATCATGCACACCACAAACCTACAAACAACATTTTGCAAATAAGTACTAAGTCAAGTCGAGTAGAGACCTTGAAAACTCGGGTTGTCACATTATCCCCAACTTGAAAGAAATTTTGTCCCGGAATTTAGCATGTGGTTATTGAGGAAGCTAGTTGTGTTGTGTTGTTTCCTGGTTTTCCTGGGGTGTCACATCATCCCCCCGTTGGTTTGGAATTTCGTCCCGAAATTCCGCAGTAGCTTCAGTCTCAGTAGTGGTTGCACTGTTTCCGAACAACTGGGGATACTTGAGTTTCATCTGATCTTCTCGTTCCCAGGTAAACTCGGGGCCACGACGGGAGTTCCAACGAACTCAAATAAGAGGTATTCTGGTGTGCTTGAGAACCTTAACGTCTCGGTCTGTGATTTCAACTGGTTCCTCGACAAATCGCAACTGATCGTCGATAGTGAGCTCCTTCAAAGGAACTATGAGGGTCTCATCTGACAGACACTTCTTCAGATTTGACACGTGGAATACGTTGTGAACTCCACTGAGTTCTGCTGGTAGGTTTAGTTTGAAGGCCAGCTTGCCTATTTTCTCTATGATTTCGAAAGGTCCAACGTATCGCGAGTTAAGTTTGCCTCGTTTGCCAAAACGAACCACACCTTTCCAAGGTGAGACTTTGAGTAGCACTCGATCCCCAACCTGGAACTCGAGTGGTTTCATGCGCTTGTCAGCGTAGCTTTTCTGACGGTCACGAGCTACCGCCATTCGTTGTCGTATCTGAGCAATCTTTTCCGTTGTGTCAACTACAAGTTCTGGACCTGTGATTTGGCTGTCACCAACTTCTGCCCAGCAAAGAGGAGATCGGCATTTACGTCCGTACAATGCCTCAAACGGAGCGGCTTGGATGCTGGTGTGGTAGCTGTTATTATACGAAAACTCCACTAACGGGAGATGTTTTTCCCAGCCGTTACCAAAATCAATCACACATGCCCTAAGCATGTCTTCAAGGGTTTGGATGGTGCGCTCAGACTGCCCATCCGTTTGTGGATGATAGGCGGTGCTCATGTCTAAACGTGAGCCAAACGATTTGTGCATTGCTTGCCACAGTTCAGAAGTAAAACGCGCATCACGATCGGAAATAATGGAGGTTGGCACCCCGTGCCTCGAAACCACTTCCTTTAAGTAAACATCTGCTAAAGTAGAGAACTTGTTTGTTTCTTTGATAGGCAAAAAGTGTGCAGACTTAGTTAATCGATCCACTATCACCCAAATAGTGTCATTTCCGCGTTGAGATCTAGGCAGGCCAGTAACAAAATCCATGGAAATTTGTTCCCATTTCCATTGTGGTATCTCTGGTTGCTGGAGTAGGCCCGATGGTTTCTGATATCCAGTCTTGACTCTCGCACAAGTCAAACATTTGCTAACGTAGGTTGCTATGTGGGCTTTCATGCTAGGCCACCAGTACGTAGTCGTCAAGTCGTGGTACATCTTATCCGAACCAGGATGTACCGAATAACGAGACTTATGTGCTTCATCCATCACAAGCTCGCGTAAGTTTCCATAGTGTGGGACACAGATGCGCCCTGTAACGTAATAAGCACCGTCTTCATTTTGTTCTAACCGTTTCCTGGATCCTCGTAGGGACTCCGCCCTAACGTTCTCTGCTTTCAATGCTTCAACCTGAGCATCTCGTATCTGAGTAGGAAGACTAGATTGGATGGTGAGTTGTAATGCACGCACACGTTTAGGTGTTGTATCCTACCCAAGGAGAATACGCGAGGTTTAAATCTTGGCATCCTACCCATGGAGGATGGCTGTACATATCCTACCCAAGGAGAATATGTAGTTTCCGTTTTAGTTCTTTAACCCATTCCCAACCCTTGGGAATCCCATGCCTTGTAGAAAGTGTGAACTCACATTGGTTTGCTCGGTATGCTAAACTATGTGCTCACAAGTAATCAGTCAAGTCCTATAGTTTGCACGTATACTCAATCAGTTCAAGTTCGTAATAATTCACATGCAATCTATGTCACAAAATGTGTTTGGCAGTTAACATCATGCATCACATAGACAATTAATCACATTCATGCAATTCATGCTTCACATAAATGTCCTTCACAGTTTATGCTAACATGGTTATTCTCTAACATACTTGACAGGGTTAGCAAGCTTAACAGGATTAACATATTTAACAGAGTTACACATTTAACAAAGTTACATGCATAACTTAACAGAGTTAACATGTAACAGAATTAATAAACTAACAGAGTTACCTACTAAACAGAACTACTGTGCCAGACACTTAACGAAGCCACATGTGACGAAATCACATGCTTGGCGAAAATGCTTTTGGCGACGAAAACCCTTTGGACGAAATCGCTTTGGACGAAAACCCTAGGCGACGAAATCCAAGGGTTTTCGTCGAGTTTGATGTATGACGAAAACACTTTGGTTTTCGTCTGAATCTGTATTTTCGTCTGAGTCCCCTGTGTTTTCGTCCGCTGAACATGATCATTACTAACAGTTATGCAAAAATCCCAGTAATCAACTAACAGTTACAAGATCAATCATCCACACAATCATTCCCCCAGATCAGTTCATGAAACCATACATTACTAGATTACTAAATCACTGTACGATCATGTTTACCATTCCATCGTCATTCAACATCAGTAAGTGGTTATGATTACCATTAATTCGACACATGATACACATAGAACCCTAATCTGCTAATCGTCTATCAGATCATCAATATCAAATCGAACATGGACAATAAGCATGACACAACCAATCATACATCAGATCAAGGATCCCTATCATACTCATATATTCAATACGCAACCAAATCACATAACAGTTCATTCATGATAACAAACAGATAGTTCATGATGAATTAAATCGAATAACTCTTAACAGTAGGTTACTAACCCAAACAAGATGCACAACGAATACGTAAAATGGCGTCGAGATCCTAGACTTGCCGTCGCACAGGGATGAGGGGAGAGAAGGTGAGAGGTGTCTAGGGTTTGCCGAATGATGGTTTCACGTAAATGTTGGAAATCAAAAACATATAACAGACTGTCACTAGGCCAAGTCCCATTCTTGTTTTCGCCGATCAGTAGTGGACGAAAACACTAAAGTGTTTTCGCCACAAGGGGTGTTTTCGGGTGGGGTATTTTCGGCAAGGACTCCAACATTTTTGTTTTTAAATATATACAATCATAATATCAATACAAAATATATAACACATATATACATATCATGCACACCACAAATCTACAAACAACACTTTGCAAATAAGTACTAAGTCAAGTCGAGTAGAGACCTTGAAAACTCGGGTTGTCACAGTAGCGCCATAAGTTTCACCTCGAGAATGGTTGAGGGGCTTAGTTGGTGTCTTAATAGGTTTAGTATCATAGGATCCTGGTTCCATAAATCATGCAGTTAACTTAATCGGTAATACTTTAAAATCAATCCAGGATTCCAGTCTAGGTGGTCTTGTTCATCATATAAGACAAGCCTTTGCTTTACTTCGTATTAGTCTAGTTGTACTTTAATTATTAGTTTAAATAGATTTCCTTAGATTTTCCTTAACCCCCCCCCCCCCCCAAAAAAAATAAAATAAATAAATAAATCATGCAGTTAACTTAATCAGTAATAATCCAGGATTCTAGTCTAGGTGATCTCGTTCATCATATAAGACAGCCTTTGCTTTACTTCGTATTAGTCTAGTTTTACTTTAATTATTAGTTTAAATAGATTTCCTTAGATTTTCCTTAACCCCCCCCCCCCCCCCCCCAAAAAAAAAAAAAAAAAAACAATTAAACAGTTTCAGTCGTGTCTGTCAGTGTCTATTAGAGTCTAGTTAACGTGATAAATAGAGTCTCGTGGTTCGATATCCGGACTTCCTTAGGTTATACCACAGTGATCGGTACACTTGCCGATTGTGTGGTTTAGGTCGAGTCTAGAATTAAAGCTTTTTAGTGTCTAGCTTAGAGAGCCTAATTTAGTTAATTTTTATAGTCTGTTTAGCACACATCAAACAACATCCCCGGTTGAGTGATAAAGAGACAAGAATACTATCATTGAGGATATTTAATCTATTATATTAATGAACAATATTATGTTTGAAATGTAATGTGTAATGGATTAAAATCTCATAGGAAGTTGAATGTTGAGGAACATAATGTAAATACCATGTTAGAAGTTCCATTTGTCATTAATACACTTAAAAACCATGTTAACACGGAGTTAGCCACGTAAGGAAAAACCAGAGAAACTCTTTGGTGAGTATACCCGTCGTGAAGGAGAATGAAGCCAATGGAAAAGGGAGTAAACCATTCACGAAACTAAACTTTAACTTCAGTTTCTCTCATCTAATCAAGCGTCCTTAGTGATTCACTATTAAGTCTTGGGTGAGTTCTAACTCTTCAAAATCCGTTTAGTTTAGGTTGAGACAATGTTGTGAGTTCATGATGAATTTTCAGAAACGGAAGCTCTTGTTGGTAATTAATTGCTTAGTTCATCACCAAAGAACTTGGGTTGTTGAATTTACAAAATTTCTGGAATTCAGTACACAAAAACTTGGGTTTTTCGTTTTTGAGTTATTAGTGATATTTGACCCTACTAGTTTTTTTTTTTTTTTTTTTTTTTTCAATGGATAATATTACGGTGTTTATTGGGGTAGAAGCATCACCATTCATGTGTACAACTTTTTAGAATCCACTATTTTTTAATAACCTAACCAAATTGAGAAGTTAGGTTCAGATGTTCTTAATGATGTTGAGTACTTTGACCTTACCTACACAGCGTTTTTTGGGATACGGTATTTTAATGTTGAGTAAATTACTTTTTGAGTGTCTATCTTTTAGTGGTTCTTACTATTTAGGTCTAAAATCAAAAAGTTTAACGTACTTAAGTCCTAAGCACTCATTTTATAAGATTTTGAGTCTAACTTTTTAACACTTGTACTTTTGATTTTGGACTCAAGTGGTTAAAACCACTAAAACACATGCACTCAAAACGTTATAAAATGAACGTTTAGAGACTTCGGGCATTAAACTTTTTGATTTTAGATTCAAGTGGTTAAAACCACTAAAACACAAGTACTAAAAAAGTAATTTATATTTTAATCTTCATTCGTTTATGGAAACTAACCAAAAGTACTATGGGAAAACTGAAATCAATGGAGTAGTAAAAAAGGTTTTCAATTAAGATTTTAAACAAAGATTCTAATATTATAATACTTTAATCTCAAAGTAACCAAATAATGAAATGATCAATTAAATTGATTAAATCTGGTTATAAAATCACTTGTATTCGTATTATTCTAGCGGATAAGATAAGTGCAAGATCATATGATATTTAGACCACACGGTGTGGTCGTTAACCCAGTGCTTCGTCAGCAAAAGTGGGTGGCATACACCGCCACAAGCGCGGGTGGGGGGGGGGGGGGGGGTTAAGAGCCTCTACGCTAAGCCCTTAACGGACGTGATTATTGAAGGTGAGACAGGGTTCACATTGTAACCAATCACCATTTTTCTTTATTATTATTTTTTCTTTTTATGTATTTGATTTTTTAGATAAACCATAAACTTGTGAGGGGTGGGCTAGTTAAAGACTCACTATCTACGTGTTAGAGACGTGATACACTTTTTAGTTATACCTCAATATGCGAAAATATAAAATTGTTAGTTAAAAAATTATTTTTTGAATTTGTATAAAATGGGGAAGGCATGAGTCAACGAGAAAGAGAAAGTACCTTGGGTAGGTTTACTGCAATTTCCTGGTAGCCGAGAAAGGCCCCGTTCACATGTTGGTTGAAAATAACTAATTCAACAATGTAGACGTCTTGTTAGCAAATAGCAAGGCCCACGTAAAAGAGCAATGATGTAGTCATGTAGGTGTAATAATATATAAATTAATTACTTAGAATATAAAGATTAATAATTTAGATCAAAATAATAATAATAATCTATATCTATACTATATAATAAAAGAAACAATTTGAGGGACACTTGTCATTCTCTCATTCAATTGATTAAAATTATTATTCATACTAATACTAATAATATTTAATCTAATCTAATACAAATTCTTATTATTAATAATATTTAACCAAATCTAAAATCTAATCTAATACAAATTCTTATTAATATTTAATCAAATCTAATAAGAATTCCTACGAAAAGATAAATTATTCCATAGTTTTACAAATAACAAAACTATAATTTCAAATATTCGTTATAAGACCAGATACAACTAATAATTTGGTTTATTTAGTTTTGAAACCACGAACCAACACAAAATCAAAAATCCAATTTTTTATGTTCTAACTAACTTAATTACTGTAGAGATTTGTTGGTTGGTGAGTTTTGGTTCTTTGAAAAGTTCAACTTCTTCGATTAAACAATGATTATATTGTTAGTTTATTATTATATTATATCTAAATAAATTAAAATAATCACAAAATCAATATTAATAAAGATTTCAAATAAATAATTTATATTTTATCACTCCAATGACTGCTTATTTGATTTTTAAATAACATGTTTGACCATTATATCTTCTTTTCAATAATCATCTCCGCAATCACCATATCTATCGCATACCGAGTATAACCATTAGTTTTTTTAAATATAATTTTCTTTATTTGGTATATAAAATCATATTTATTCAAGCCGTGTAATACACGAGGGTTTTTAAAGATATAACTTTTTTATTGTTTGGTAAACAATATTACATTTATTCAACCCGTGTAATACATATGGTTTTAAAGATATGCCTTTTTTATTATTTGGTATATAAAGTTATATTTATTCAACCCGTACAATATGGTTGTTATATGTATAACTTTTTTATTACTTAATATATAAAAATGATATTTATTCAACCCGTGCAATAAAGAAAATTTTTAAAAATATATTGATTTATTATTTAGTATATAAAATTCACTTATTCAACCCGTATAATACACGGGGTTATAACCTAGTAATAATATATTAGAATAAACGTCTAAGATTTAAACATTAAAAATCGTTTTTAAATAATGAGAAACGTCTAAATTTGCGACAAAAACCTAATTTTTTTATATATTGAATATAAAATAAAATATTTATGATTTATAAAAATTATATTAAATGAATCAAGTTATAATAACAGTTTAATTAAAAAATCCTTTAAAACATTTATACTGATTCGTAAAACCATTTTTTTTTATAGAATTACAGAAAAATAAATACTTTGAAACAATCTAAAGAAAAAGGGGTGGCCAGGGTTAAACTTAGCCTGCGTCTAAACCCTAGCGGCAATCTCGGGTGATAACCTAGTGTGTTATATGTTTGAACAAATCCAAACGTGTAACCTACCCTTAATTGTTCACAGAATGTGAACCCACATAACGCATGATGATCTCCAATGTTGTGCTATCACCGACATCCATAAGTATCATAGACCATTGGCTTCTACTGCTCCAGCCTTGTTCTCAAATATGTTTTAACTGAATTGTAATCAGGTAACTTGCGTGTAAAGTTTGTTAGATATAATAGGGTAAAGAAAACGGGATAGTTATATGGTAAAATAAATGCCACATGTTTCACAACTAACGCAAATATTACCGATCATAAAACTCTAATACGAATCCTATGAGTAGAGGTGTACAAAAAAAATCGACTTGGGTTAGGAAACCCAAAAACGACCTGGCCCTGACCTGTTAAAAAAATCAGTCTGGTGGTTTGGTACAGGTTTAGGATTTTTGTGTTGAGAATCAGTTTCAACCCGAACCTGTTTTAGCTGAACTAAAAAAAACTGATAAAAAAAAATAGGTTTAAACGCTAAAATCGGTTTTCAAGCTGATCCAAAATTGGTTTGGGTGGGTCAGAGTCTCAACCCTAAAACCGATTCTTAACCCTAACTGGTTTTGACCCAAACCGGTTTTGTAGGCCTTACCCACGCCACGAGACACAATTCATCTTTTAACAAAAGCAAAAAAGGTGAAGGTAAAGGTATATATTGATGGGCCGGCCCAATATCATCTAACTATACCAAATGTTAGATCTAGTGTGCTATCTTGGATATGGAATTGCCCACTCTGCGATTTGCTGCTGGTGGTTTCCGGTACCGTCTAAATCCCGAGTGGCCAATCGGAAGACCTTCAAAGTTACGATTCTGTCCCGCAGCAGCGTCTATCACTAATGGAACTAACAAGGGTCCGAATCGGATGTTTATACTCGGTATGGGTTACGTTGGGGAGTTTGTTGCTCAAGACCTCTTGAATCAAGGATGGTAGGTGAAACATCTACTGCTTAATTCAATTGTTTATTGAATTTTGTTGAATGTTTATAGTTCTTCACTAGTTATTTCGTGTACATTGAATTGAATTGAATGGAGCAGGGTTGTATCTGGAACTTGTACCAGTGCTGCCAAGAAGGAGAAATTGAAGAAATTGGGATTGGATGTTCATGTTTTTGATGCTAATCATCCTGAGTTAGTATTCTTTTCTTGCTTATTGGTGATTCATACTTTAGCAGCCAGCCAATCAACATGCCATATCTATGCGGTTAAAATCCGTGGGATATCGGTTATCGGCCCTCTACAAAATACCGGTCTAGAATATTGGTTCCGATATTATCGGCGATATTACTGATATTTGACCAATCTTGACCGTTATTTTGGATGCCTTGGTTGACGTGGATTCGGGCGAAGATTTCATGGCTTACTTTAGATTATGTTTCGAATATTGGCACTTTTGACTTTTGATATTAATATTATATATGTTTTACGTTTTATAAATGTGTATATATAAATTCTGCATGATATTGAAATTACCGATATCCCACCGTGATAACCTATATCTCAAATATCGGCCCTTGACAGATATTTGATTTTGGATCGCATTAACTGCATAGGGTATTATATTGGATATACAGGCCAAATACAATCTAAAATTAGGATTTGGAACGGAGTTATTGTGTAGTTTAGTTCAAACCTACACTGAGCGAGCTTAACTTTCTTTTATTAACTGTAAATATGACAACTTTAGCAACACAGATATTTTAAACGGGTCGTGTTAGTCGACCCAAACCTGTTTTTTCGTGTCGGGTTCGGGTTGGGTTGGCGGGTCGTGTCAAGAATTGCCGCCCCTAATATTTGGAACAAAAGCAGATTCATGTCTGAACTAAATAAGCTTCCAAACCATGATATTGTTTTGGTTAATTGGTTCTCCAAAAAAAACGCAACTAGTATGGAGTTTGAAATTGATTTTATATATTTCCAGGCTTGAAGTCGTAAATATCTTGAACCAACATACACACCTTCTTGTTTCAATACCTCCTTGCAAAGATATTGGTGATCCGGTAAACCTAATCTAAACTTGTATCCTATATGGGTGTCATAGATTTCATGGGTATTCAAAGTGACATATTTGCCACATGATTTGGTGTTATGTAGATGCTTCAACATGCTGAATTTTTAAGAAGCAAACTCAACAGTGATCGCCTTCAATGGCTGTGTTATCTATCTACCACAAGTTTGGCTTATTTATATATATTTTTGTTGTTTCACACTTTCACCAAGAACAAGATATGTATGTTATATTCGCTTGAGTTTTGTAGGTGTTTATGGTGATTGTGGGGGTGCATGGGTGGATGAAAAGTAAGTCCAATTTGATGTCACTATTAACCGCCGTGACAAGCCATAATTACAATAAATATCTTGTTGCAGTTATCAACCAAAACCTCAAAGTGAATTGGCTAAACTGAGGTTAGCTGCTGAGGAAGGATGGTTAAGTTTAGGACATGATCTTAGGCTTGCAGCACATGTATTTCGGGTCGGAGGTATCTACGGTCCTGGTAGAAGGTTGTCACATATGCATTACAATTCAAGTTCATAGTTTAAAATCCGTACTTTTATAATTAATTTATTGTGATGTTTACAGTGCTATTGATACAATTACGAAACCTGAACCTTTATCAGCTGTTCAAAGAGCAAGATCATTCAAGAAATTCACGTCCCGTGTTCATGTTGCTGATATTTGCAACGCTTTGAATGGCTGCATTCACAAGCCATCCCCAGGGTATGTTTTATTGTGTTAGCTAACCTTGATTCGTGTAAATATCAAAACAATATGGTCTTCGTACAATTTGTTTCATTTCAGAAGAATTTACAACATTGTGGATGATGACCCGGCCCCCCGAATAGAAGTGTTTTCATATGCGCATGAATTAATCAATGAAAAATGGCCGTCTCGGATAAAGAAAATAGTTATAGATGAACAATATACTGAAAAGGGAAGTTTAAGGGGAGAGAAACGAGTGATGAATGCACGTATGAAGAAAGAACTTGGAGTGAGGCTGATTCATCCTAGTTTCCGGACTGGATTGCCGAGCATTTGTGATCAAATACATGATCACCCTTCTTCAAGTTCATGTCAAGAATCTCCCTCCGGCCCCTAGAATGCCTTTACTTTCATGCTGTTAGGTTATATGCATGTTTAGATTTCTTAATAATAAGGGTGTGAATAAGTGTTTGTTTATTTTTTTGTAGAATATTAGAGATGCATTGAAAACTAGTGACAAAATTTGATGGTCTCCCATAATTGGGAATCGAAACCAGCACTCTTACTTTATTGTGTGGATACTTGGAAAATGAATGTTACATCACATGTTTTGTTATATATTTTTAGGAGCTAAGAAAATTTAATAAAAATAAAAAAAAATGTCTTGAATCTTGAGGAACTCGGTTTGCAAACAAAAAACCAAGTCTGCTAAAACAGGCCGGGCAAGGTAACATGTCATACTAGGTTTGTGTTGATCAGAGACCAGTTTAAAATTAACACTCTAGTTTATGTTAGACCGGTCTAGTTCAAAATAAAAAATTCAAAACTTGATTTAATATTTATTATTACTCTGTTGTGTTTCAGAAAACTCAAAGTATTGAACGTAAATTGTAATGAGGGTATTATATCACAATGAAAATTGGGAATGTCTAGTACTCCAAATATTTGTAGCCTAATAAAATGTAACGTGGACTCTAATTTTGTCAAAAACATATATTTCAAATTCAAGTGAATGCTTTTGAAAATTAGTGCATCAAATTCACTAATGTAAGTAAATTTGTCATAGCTTTGTTGGGGATAAAGATTCCAAAAGGATTAAAGCATGAATGCCATTTGTTAATAAACATAAAACATATGTCCAACCACTTTATTGATACTCATGAAAAAAAACATAGCTAAAACCTTACTAAATAAAATAAGTTCATATCCAACAAGTAACTATTATATTAAGAGAGGCCTTTTATGCTTACAAAACCTCTTCCTCTTTTTTATGTTGCCCTTGGCACCGCTTTCAACTCTCTCGTTACCTTCGTCGTCGTGCTGCTGCATATTATACATAGAAATCAGGACAATTTTGGTATCAACCAACACCTACAAAAATATGTGTGTGTTAAAAGAAAAGACATATATATAGATCAAACCTTGGCATTCCATTTTTGTCCATCATAATTGCTATTATTATTAACATGGGGATGGGGAGATACGAGGCTCTTGACAAATATACTGGTGCCAATATATGCCCCGTCGCTGGGGACGTGTATACCATCATCATAATTGTAGACACAATTAGTTTCTTTTTGTGAATCCACCACAGTTGTTAAGTGATGTGCAACATCATACTTGCTCTCGCAATGTTCATTGTATAGTTCCCACTTGTTGTTTTTCATCACCCATTTCTTGCTAGTAAGAGGGTAATTGTATGAATATATGCATAGACAATCTTCTATAACCCCCAGCCTGTGAAAGTAATCACAATTAAGAAACAGATCCAGTGGTGGTACCAGGATTTCTTTAAATTTCTCTGTAGATAGATCTAAAGAAACAATTACTTTCTTATCATCTTTATCGGTCATGAACCAATGAAGTGCCCCGCCACATAAGATACCAGATCTACCCACATTCATCTTCCACTCCACTTCACCAATAACTTTCCAAGTATTTGATTTCAATGTTAACGCATGAAAAAGTGTGCGCTTTGAATAAATACCTTTCATAGATCCTGCTATAACCTTGTATGTAAGATTAAATATATTATGTATTAATATTTAATCTAGTAGCCATATAATCATTTACATTATAGAGATCAAAATATATAATAACCTATTAAATAATTAGTTGGTAATTGTTGATGGACCATATTACCCTTATTAACTAATTAGGTTTCCTTCTGGGTGCTTATATAAGGAGAATTATGTGGAGGTTAGAGGGTTAGACAGTTACACATTAGAAACACCCCATTAGTCAATAACATCAATTTCGACCTCCATCTCCATACCGATTCCCTTATCGGTTTTTCTAAGCCACCATCATCAGTCAGCACCCTAAGGAGGAACCAGACCAAGATGACAATCATGTCAACCTTAATGGCTGTGTCTCCATTGCTGGATTCTCTGCTAACCTGTGCTGATGCAACCAAAGGTATGTTATTCATGTTTTCCTTTATGTTTAAAACAGAACTGAACCAACATGTGGTATCAGAGCATATGTTGATTAGTCAGTTCTGTTTTCGTATCCATAATTCTGGGATTGAAACTTGGAAAACGGATTATTTTCTTTATAATTTTCAAAACCGTCACAGCCGGTTTCGAGTCATGAAGATCGACTCGAAATCATGATTTTCGGAAAAGGATTAATGATATGTTCATTCGGAATTAACTTGTTTATGTTTAGCCGAAATCTGTTTAGAAAAAAACTATTAAAATTCAGGTTTCGGGTTCCAGAATTTATGTTTTATATTTTAGGGTTCATCATGTTCTTGAGAAAATTCGAAGTATTCTGTTATGATTTGGAATATGATTCGGATTATTAAGTGTTTTTCCTGGTTTTGATCTATTTTGTCCTCTAAAGTTTTTAGAAAACTGTTAAAAAGATAAAGAGATTGCAATTTCGAAATCTGTTGACAAAATTAGATCAGCTTGAAACAGGAAAGAATATCTCTTAATCCCTTAGATTTCGAATTTTCGGTTATGATATCACAATTAACAGCTGTCAGCGAGGTTGCTACTCGCAACCATGAGGTTGCTACTCGCAACCATAACGTCATCACTCGCAACCATGAGGTTGCTACTCGCAACCATTACGTCATCACTCGAGACCATGAGGTTGCTACTCGCAACCATAACGTCATTAGTCGAGTTCGATCCGCGCTAACAGGTGGTTTGCTATTAAATAAATGGTTTTGTAATTTACTTAGTTAATTAATAAGGATCAAATAATGTTTTACAAAACCAAAATGGCTTTACTTGAATGAGCTTTTGATATATCATTTCTGGCCAAAGCTGACTTGATACATCTACTTATTATTCAAGTATTACGAAAGCTATGTTGTGTATGCATCATAAGCATGAATGTCTTAATTTCTGGCCAAAGCTGATTTAATTCATTCATAGATGGCATACTCAACAAGTGCATAACTAAAGTGATTGTTTCAATTCTGGCCAAAGCTGATTTGTTACAACCACTTTGCACATATGCTTAAATGATTACACTTCTGGCCAAAGCTGTTTTGTTTTCGTTTAAGTAGAATTTTTTAGCTAAGTCTATTATTTTGATGTTAGTAATAGACATATCACAATTTCTTCACATAATGATCCTTAGCTTAATGATCCTTAATTAGGTTTTTATGATCATTTCGTCTGCCTTATTCTTATTACCCATAATGTTACTCACTATAATTTTTCTTCTTTATATCAATATCTCATCCACTCTAAATTTTTAAACCTAAAATGTTTGCTTTATTTAAAGTATTTAAAGTTTCTATAAGAATTAGCTCTTAAATTAAATCCTTGATTATTTCCTAAGACACGATAATCTTATTGCTCTCTTCTGATAAAGATTATAAAGAAGAAAGTTAGAGCATGATGAATAGGACAAATCGACCATGATGTCTATTATAATAAATCAAGAACTCTCTAACGTAAATGCTATCACTAAAGTTATTCCAGATTACGTCTTTCCTGAGACTAATCTTTATTTATGGAATAATCACTAGAACTCCTAAGATGCATGCCTTAATTTGAAACTCTAAACTATAAAGTTAAGTGGTATATGTGAATACATTATAATGTACAAAACCATGACCCATAAAGCAAAGGGCTTACGCATGGAAATAAGTACATTTTTTTTCCAGTACATTACATACTAAGATTTTCACTTGTACAATCTGATGCATTATAAATCAACTACAACACTCAAGAAATACCAAAGTATAACGAGTGTGTTGATAAGCAACATATGTACAAAGAAATACATGTTTAAAGCTGGAAAATAAGTTGTTATTCACCTTACAACCACTAATAGTTTAAAAGAGGATTGTTCTAAGGTCCATAGACAAATTACAAGTGCTAATTCCAACATTAAGGTTCTTCAAGGGATAATCTCACTACATAACTATGTCATTAGGCTAGACATAAGCAACGAGACTATCCATTATTCTAAAAGAACAGTTGGGTAAATTAATTAGATAGTCACTTATTAATGATATTTAAGTCTGGTAATTTCAATATTCCAATTAATACATGATTAGTTGACTCTAGTTCCATATGTTTCCTTACCAGCACTCGACAAATAACTAATATGAGAGTTAGTGACAAAATTATATGTTAAGGCTATAAGAACCATAATAAGCAGTCTTCTAACAAAGCTTTTCGATACATTACATGTTCTGATTATTAATCAGAGTACAGTATCATTACTTAGGCTATGTCATGAAGGTTGTGAGGTTTGCATAGTCCACATAAAGTCACATTTATCTTAAACTCTCATCTTATTTGTTCTAACTATCTGGATTGAAACATTACTAAGATGAAACTAGATGATACCTTACATTTTTACAACTTTTGTTATCATGCAAATGAGAACTTGACAAAAGGAAAATGAGAATTATAAATTTTCATCCATTATAACCGAAATTCATGAGACATTATGACTTTCTTAATGAGGATGATTTTTCAACTAATCTCATTCTAAGTGATTTTAAATCATGACGTTAAAGCCCTAAATATGACTTGGCTTAAGGAATAAGTATGGGTCCATCATAAGTCATTCTTTGACATTCGTGGAACTTATTCCAAATGGAATATTCAGACATAATTCATTTATTATTTAAAAGACTATCAACTTGTATCTAAATTTTGTCGCATATGGCACACGTTCTTAGAAGAAATCTATTCATATATATATACTTAATAAGATTTCTATTAGATATGTCCCTAAACTTTCTTAGGATATTTGGACATTAAAGAAATCAAATAAAGTCTAACGTATATATGATAGGTTCCCACGTCATGTAGCTCATTGAAACTTCTCTTATAGCATTCTAGAGACATTAAAGATCAGTGGGAGCATTAAGTGTTTTAATAATAACTTGCAATAGTTGCAAGAGGTGGGGAGTGAAAATTTTACATTACCTCAGTTTGCACCTCTTGTACAAGACACCGCTCCATCACGACACTGTTCTATCAATATTTGTCTCCTTAAAATCTAATGCTACTCTTACAAAAGTTTCATAGTTGCTTAATTGTGGGCACACTTAGATTTCTTACCTAAACTAACATAATCCTCAACAAGAGAAATCACAACGACTAACGTCATTAATTTGTTTTCTCTATTAGAATTTGTTGGTCGTTAAGCATTGACCCTAAGCATGCTGAGTTCCTAAAGATCCCTAAGGTCAGTGGGAGCAGTCAAAGTCCTTATTATGATTTGCAAGGAGTACAAGAGGCGGGGGGAAGAGTGTCATTAAATTTCACTCCAAATTTAACTCCCATTACACCTCTTGTACACCATACTGCACCAACTCTTACAAACTTAGAATGAAAATGATAGCAACCTAACCAAGAGCTAATCCATAAAACTGAAACTTCTAACAAACCCAATAATCAACTCAGGAGGTCATCTAGGTTTAAAAGCCTATTAATTTTGATGATTACATAACCTCCCTAACTAAAGTTGAAATGGATTTTGGAAATGTTTACTGATCCTATCTCTTAAAATTAAGCCATTAGTGTCAATCAATATTCTTAATGGAATAAAACAGTTTTCTAGTAAAACTGATATTATGTGTTCGTATAACGTTTGAGATTTGATTGAATTGCCTAAGAGTGTTCATAATTAAATCAAATCCTAATATAAGCGTTAAGACACGAAGAAGCTTGATTGATTGTCAATAGGTTGTACTAAGGAAGAGATAAATTATGAAAGAGTCTTTCTTACCTATCTTACAAAAGATTTCTTTCAGGATCATCACTGTTCTAGTAGCTTATAATAATTTTGAGCTACATTAGATGAACATTATAAACAATTTTCCATAACAAATGGCTGACACATTTACATGTTCATTAGATAACAACCTAAAGTTTCTAACTGAAGGTTAAAGAACACTTTATTTGTAAGCCAATAAAATCCATGTATGGGTTAATGCAAACATCATAATGTGATGAAATCTTAACGTAATTATTTTCATCAAGAACCAAGTGGATTAATGTACCTACCTCAAGATGAGTGGGAGCAACTAAGATAAACTTGTCTATATAGATGACATTCTTTTGACAAGTATGTGTTACATAAGTCAAAGTATTGTTAACACAAACTTTGATATAATAAATCTCAGAGATATCTCTTACGTAATTGATATCATAACATACTGAGATAGACCCAATGGGATATTAGTTATGTTCCATAAGTTTAACCTTAAATGGGTCCTTACATATGTAACAAATAATACTGCTCTCCTTTAGAGGATAATAGGATAAGTGAGATTATTTATTTACGCTTCATTAATTAGAAGCCTTATGTAAGTTTAAGTCTATACTCGTTTAGATATTACTCACATTGCAACACACTAGATATGTCTAGATTATTGTGAAGCATCTAATGGAGTATTACAATATCTTTAAAGAAACGAGAGGCTATAATTTGAAGAAGAAGTGAGAATTAAAAACCGGTTTATTACTTTAACTTTGAGATATTCAAAGATGACAAAATGTAATTTCGGGTATATATTTATGTCAGCAGACAAAACATATCTCATGGAGGAGTCAAAATGCACTGATATTAACAACCTAAGTTATAACGACATAATATAGTCACTAAATGTTGTTGGAAATATATCAGTGGACTCATAAGTTTATTAGCTCCATATAATTAATGTTTTGAAGACTTAGTGTGATAAAGTCAGCTACCATGACTCCTTGAACAGTAACAGTTCAAGAGGTGCTGCATTAAGTTTCGATACGCAATTAATTATTCGTTTATGAACGAATTGAGGAAACTAAGTTTTGTATCGAATACATTCATGATATGCTTAAGGATCCTATAACTGAAGGGCTATTACCCATAAGTCTTATTAAGAGAGCTCAAAGACGGGTATTAGTTAATGGCCATGCGCAACTGCATATCGTACTATGAATGACTAAGTATTAGTTAATTTTTCCTCATCAGTTTGATTTTGTACGTCTCTAAGAATATGTTAAGTCGACATAATGGCATATAAGACAAATAAAGTTACAAATCAAACAAAGGGCTTACGCGTATTTTGATCATGACGATTAGGTTTTAAATTAAGGCTATAGTATGATTAATGGGGGTCCTGAGTCGCATAATGATTCAACGGCTGTATTTTTCTGCTATAGTACTTGTTTAAGGCTAAAATGAGTGTTAACTCCTGATCAGGCTTATCTAATACTCATAGTAAATGATTACTCGGCTAAGTGGGAGAATGTAAGATTAAATATATTATGTATTAATATTTAATCTAGTAGCCATATAATCATTTACATTATAGAGATCAAAATATATAATAACCTATTAAATAATTAGTTGGTAATTGTTGATGGACCATATTACCCTTATTAACTAATTAGGTTTCCTTCTGGGTGCTTATATAAGGAGAATTATGTGGAGGTTAGAGGGTTAGACAGTTACACATTAGAAACACCCCATTAGTCAATAACATCAATTTCGACCTCCATCTCCATACCGATTCCCTTATCGGTTTTTCTAAGCCACCATCATCAGTCAGCACCCTAAGGAGGAACCAGACCAAGATGACAATCATGTCAACCTTAATGGCTGTGTCTCCATTGCTGGATTCTCTGCTAACCTGTGCTGATGCAACCAAAGGTATGTTATTCATGTTTTCCTTTATGTTTAAAACAGAACTGAACCAACATTGTAATCATCAGCATACGAATCATAACCAAAACCCCAACATACTAGTTGCCTGATCATTATAATTTGCTGAAAGGGCGGCGTTGGCAGTTTCCTCTCCTCTCCTCCAGTCGAAGGATTGGTTACTACAAGTTGAGCATCTCTAGGAGAAACGCATACTAGGCCATCACAAGAACCAACCATACACCTATAATTGCAGTAAAACCAAGTGTCTTTAATCGCATTTATGGAGAAACAGATCCTTCTGTGTGTGAAGTCATGATTGTCACGATCGTTGTGGTATGCATGGTTCAAGTGAGCTTTAACAAAAGGAGGACTGGTAAGAAGAGATTGCCAGGACTTACACACGCTCTTGCATCGGATTACATCTTTCACATCCAATAGCAACAGTATCTGCTCAACCACATCAACAGGAAGCTCCGCTATTCCAACCCTAGTCGCTCGCTGCTGCAAGCAAATCACATTGAGCGGCCGGCAACTGTCTATGTTTCTAAGCTCCATAAATTGTAATCAGAAACAAGCCCAAATGGCCATTAGAACCCCAGCCCAAACACAAAAGAAGTAACCGAACCATTCGTTAACTATGGTTTCCTACGTTATCTATATCTATACTATATAATAAAAGAAACCATTTTGGGACACTTGTCATCATATTAGGCCATCTCTTATAGATAATTATTATTTTGGTTTAATTTTTTCTAATTAATTATAGATAATCCTCCTATTAACTATTATTGAGTTTAATAACTTATAGATAATTATGATTTAGTTTAATCTTCTTCTCATTTAAATATTATTTATTTGAATTAATTAGAGTTAATTACCGTTTTCGTCCCTGTGATTTGTCAAAAATCACTATTCAGTCAATTAGTTTAAAAATTGCGTTTTCAGTCCCTGTAATTAACAGAATAATGGATTGAAATTGTTACGAAATTGAAACCATAGGGACAGAAATGGTTACGAAAGTGAAACCACAGGGACTGAAATTGCAATTTTTAAACTAATGGACTGAAATAGTGATTTTTGACAAACCACATGGACGAAAATAGTAATTAACTCAATTAATTATTACTTTTATATTTATCTATTTACTTCAAATTTAAACTTAGTTATCTAATTTGATCTTAACTATATATTTGAACGTTTTGTTTAGTATGGTATCAAATAGATTTTACAAAACTTGAAATAAAATTAACTAATATTATTTATCATTTATATATTTACAGAGTTCTAAATAAAGGGTTACATTTATTGATATTTCGTTAACAAATTTTGCAACAACAGAATAATCTATTTTTATCACGAAAACCAAACTTTGTATTAATATATTAAATATTTTTATTTTCACTATACAAAATTACATTTACTCGACCCATGTAATACATGAGGTGTTTTAAGATATAACTTTTTATTATTTGATATATAAAGTTAGATTTATTCAATTCGTACAATACACGTGGTTTTTTAAGGATATATATATTTTTTATTATTTAGTACAGAAAATTACATTTATTCAAACCGTGTAATACGCATATTTTTTAAGATGTATTTTTTTTTATTATTTGGTATATAAAATCACATTTATTCAACCCGTGTAATAAATGGGGTTTTTTTAAGATGTATTATTTTATTATTTAGTAAAAAATATTACATTTATTCAACCCATATAATACACGTGGTTTTAAAGATATAACTTTTTTATTTGGTATATAAAATTACATTTATTCAACCCATACAATATGGTTCTTATAGATATAACTTTTTTTATTATTTAATATATAAAATTATATTTATTCAACCCGTGCAATAAAGAAGGTTTTTAAAGATATATTTTTTTGTTATTTAGTATATAAAATTTATTTATTTAACCCGTGTAATACATGGGGCTATAACCTAGTTCAAATACAAAGAAAACATCAAATACAAAAAAAAAAGCATATCCTTTCCATGTAAAAAAAATATATTTTCTAGGAAAAGATTATGGCTGATTATGTCCTGTCTAGACTAAATAAAAAAATATATTTTCTATGAAAAGATTATGGCTGATTATGTCGCGTCTAGGCACAGCCAAATTCGGAGGCACACATATATATATTGTTTTCTATTAAATAAGATTCCCATCCAAATGCATACGCTTAGTCATCTAACAATCAGATAAGAGATAATGTACAAGAGATAAATTTTATACGAAATGTAGGAGAGAATCAAGACTACACATTTATTTTGCTCAATTTAAAGAGGGAATGGTATAATGGTTTTTTATCTTTTCAACTAGTTTTCTCCTTAAATTTCAAACGACTATATCTTTTTCATGATTTGAATGTCTAAAATATATAAATAAAAATAATAACAATTCCTATTTAAATATAATAGAATAAATAAGATAATGTAACACCCCAAAAATGGGTTTGGTAATTTAAACCCGGTTAATATAAAGGAGCGGGTAAAAATACCTTTAGGGGTAAAATTGAACCCGTAAATGAATATTAACTAGGTATGACTAACCTAGTTGAATATTAGTATCGTGGGTATTAAACGAAGGGTTGTGGCCTTGTTTAATTAAAACGAAACATGAGGGACCAAAGTGGGACAACTTGAAAGATGTATAATTAAATGAAAACACACACACACACACACCTCGTGTGTGTGTTCTGGATCGTTCAAGAAAAGGCTCCAAGGAGCCAAACCCTACATCATCAAATTCATCAAATTGAAGGATGAATTGGGGCTCAAATTCAGGAAGGAACACGAATTAACGATCACCCAAGCTAGGGGATCATAAGGTATGTCGAATGTTGATGTTTAATAAAGTTGAGAAATCTTGATGACCATCATTAGTGGTGATTTATGTATGAATCATGGAGGTTATGGCCAAATTGGCGATGTATGCTCGTTTAGGAACAAACCCTATGTGAAGAATCTTAGTGAATTGTTATAATTTAGGGGTTTGGATGAATTAACATAATTAGCTAAGTGGGTTATGTTCAATCTATGAAATGGTATGAAGTGGATCATGAATATGTGTAGTATGTGATGTGTACTCGTATATAGACTAAGTATGGTATGGAAATTGTATGATGTTTACTTGTGTTGATGAATGAAATGGATAATTAGGAAGAAGAGCATGAAATACTTGTACACTATGCTTAGAAAGTAGTACGCACACCAAGTGTTTGATGAAATGTCTAAATGACAATAAAATGTGAAACTGTACGCAAGTAATGGGTAGTCATGTATGAAATGTGAGATATGAATTTAACATGATCATTCATATGCACAATCATATGTGCTAACATGAATGTAAATGTAATGACATGAAAGTATAGGAATCATGTCAAGATGGATGGAAGCGTGGAAGGCTAACGGGCTAAGAAGACTCAAGTAAGCGAATGCAAATACGGATGCTTAAGGTAAGTGAATCCCGGACTTACACTTTAGATGTAAAATGTATTGTAGTATAATGATTATTGTGAATCATATTATGCACAAAGATGAATTAAGTATTTATACGTATGGGTAAGATGTAAGTTGTAAATGAAGGGAGTATGAATGGTAAGGTATCTATGCATGAAATGGAAGTGAGTTGGATGCACAAATGAATGAGATTTGTTTATATGTATACTTGAAATTACACATATGAGATAAGTCTAATGATATTAATCGTTTTCGGTTAAGAATGAAATGGACATGCAGGTATACTAATAATGGAGTATGAAGGTTAAGTATGGAAGTCGGATGAGAGTGTCCGAATGGATGGACGAATGGATTTATATAAGCAAGGGATAAAAGATGTTGATGCATGATTATGCATGTTTTTAAAGTATATGTATTATGTCACCGGTTGCTAACGAAGTAATTGGTTATGGTGACTGCAGGTTGTACAGGTTTATGAATGCTTGCTCAAGCTGTGTACGTGGAAGAAGATCGAGTCAAGACATGGATTGTACGTGGGTGTGTATGTGGTCACTTAATTCGATATACGTATGTTAGTTTTTAATTAATTTATGAAAGGGGGCTAATGTATTTAAGTGAAAGAAAGAATAACTTATAAATAAATTTTTAGTATGTGTTTTCCGCTGCGTTAAATTTGGTTAAAACGTGTTAGGGCGTTACAGATAAAGTTGTACAAATTCGACTAAAAAGTATTGTGTATGTTTTACTCTAAAAATAAATATATAATATCTCCACGTTCAAGTTAATATTGGGCTAAAAAGTATTGTGTATATTTTACTCTAAAAATAAATATATAATATCTCCACGTTCAAGTTAATATAATATACTACATTTATTTTTACTCTAAAAGTAAATATAAATATATGACCCGACCCCCCGTATAGAAGTGTTTTCATATGCTCAAAAAAAAAAAAAGGGCTGTCTCGAATAAAGAAAATAGTTATAGATGAATCATATACCAAGAAGTGAGGTTTAATGGGAGAGAAACGAGTGGTGAATGCACGTACGAAAGAGGAACTTGGAGTGAGGCTGATTCATCCTAGATATAGGACTGGATTGCAGAGCATATGTGACTAGGGTTGTAAACGAACCAAACGAACACGAATAAGGCCTTGTTCGTGTTCGTTTATTAAGGAAATAAATGTGTTCACGAACGGTTCATGAACACTTACCGAACGAGATTTTATGTTCATGTTCGTTCATCAAGGAATTAAGCATGTTCACGAACGGTTCACGAATACAAAGGAACACAAATAAATTTGGTGATCATGATGAAGGCTAAAGGTGGATGGCCAGAGAGTAGAACTGGAACTTGAAGCCCTAATTGTGAACGGAGGTCAATCATATTCGCCGATGTAAATAATGAAAAAGAAAAGTGGAATAGTGCATAAACAAGGTGAAATAGGGTTTCCTAGTTTAACTGTTAGGGTGATAAAATAAATAAAAATTAAATAATATAAAAGGTATGGATAAAATATAAGAAAGTACAAATATCTTTAACTAAAACACAAACAAACGCAAATGAACGAATGTTCACGAACACCTTACCGAACGTTCACAAGCACAATTGAACGAACGAGATATCTATTCATGTTCGTTCATTTAACTAATCGAACGAATATTCTTGTTAATGTTCTTTTACAGCCGAACAGTTCACGAACTGTTTGCTGAACGTTCAGTTTGTTTACAGCCCTATATGGGACCAAATACATGATTACCCTTCTTCAAGTTCATATGAATAATCTCCCTCTGGTCACCAGGGTACTGTGTAGTTTCATACTGTTAGGCAGATAGTATGATGTTTTCGTTATGCAGTGAATCAAACAGGACTTCCTTTCCCCGAGACATTCGGCCATACGGCAGTCATAACACAACCTGAAACACCTTCGTTCAGTTTTCTTCACTGATCTAAGCTCACAACTCCCTTATAGCCTCACAAGTTTCTTGGTTTCTTGGTATAACCCTTAAAACAACCTCAAATACTTGATAAAGGAGATTATTTTGAAATCATTGGAAGTATTCATTTAAAATATTGCTTTTGTAAACTTGTATTCAAAGTTTATTCCTATTAAACAAACATGAAATGATAGGTTTTATGTAAACTGCATGTCAAAATTAAATTCGCGAAATTTTCCGTTAAAAACAATACTTGAGAATGCGCTAATTGTCACTACTGCCTGATGGTGTTCAACATTGGTACGATTTACTCGAGAAATGCACACATAATAAACAGATTATATGTTACCGAACTTCTAATATCCTATAACTCTATTGCCTTTACCTTAACTTTATACACTTCTAATGGGCCCGTATTCACTTTCCCAGTCAAATTTAGACGCCATATGTATGTATACGTTATTGATGGGACTGATTCTCCATGATTCTCCTTCTTTCATCATTCACTTTCTTTGATGTTACTGTTTTCTTATTAAGCTGAACTCACCACAAGAGACACATCACTATTAGGATTTAGTTAAGGCAGCTATGGTTGCAAGCCTACATGGTTTATAGCTACAGAATACATAACTTTCTAACCTATGTGAATTCCTGCAGAAACAACTACACCACAATAAAAACCTAACCTTAGCACCTCAAAATGCATTATATGTTATTTGGGATAGAAAATTGGTGAGGTTGAATGGTATTGTTTACGACTATCTTCATGTTTTAATTTTGTATTTGTTTTCCACTATTGTTTATATATTTGTGGTTTGAATATTGCAACTTTCGTGTTTTAATTTCCACTATTGCTTAGGTATATGATATGTCCTCAATTAATGATTTAAGGGTATTTTTGACTTTTATACCCTTTTATTTATATCTAATTAAAAACAATAATTAAAGTATCCCTAAATTCATACAAGATTAATTCAAATCCTAATCTCCTAATCTATTCTTTATCGTCGAATCAACACCGTAATCAACATCATCAGCAACACCGTAATCAGCATCATCGTTAACACCGTAATCAACACATCGTCAACATCAGCCCCTTAATCAGCACAGTAACACCACCGTTAGCACATCTGACGGTAACATCCCACACCACCACCGTCAGCACATCCTGTAATCAGCATAACATTGTAATCAATACATAACTAGCACAATTTCATTTTTTATTTTATAAACAACACGTTACATACTAGCACAATTTCATGTTTTTATTTTAATTTTGTAAATATCACAAACTATTACATAACTAGTAGAAAACAAGTTTATTTTCAAATAGTCTCCCAATAACAACAAAAAAGGAAAAAATAGCAACACATAAGAATTACACAACAAAATAAGAACTTACGTATAGATTTAAAATCAACACAATACATTTTTTATACTAGCACATTTCAACTACATAACTAGCACAACTATAAAACACAATTTTATAACTTTTTTAAAAGTTACTTTTATAAATAAAAAATATATATATATAGCAGTAAATACTTGATTTTATGGTATAAATTTTTTTCAAAAAATAATGAAGTATATAAAAGTTATTTTAGTTTAAAAAACTTGGTGGAATTAATATTTAATGGGAAATGGCGAAATGACTAAAATACCTCTAAATTGATAGTACTAATTATTAATTATTAATTATATAGGTTTTATTTGTAATCAATACCAACCCTTGACTATCAATAGCATGTCAACTCCTATTGTTTATATACTTTTTCTATTTCATAAAACACTTTATTTTATGGGGAAATGCATAATTATCCATGGGAGTGGAAGCGACTGTTGCTGCTAGTGTTGTTGGAATGGCTGTTGGAGCTCATTTTAGGGT
This sequence comes from Helianthus tuberosus, assembly GCA_030545235.1. NCBI lineage: Eukaryota > Viridiplantae > Streptophyta > Magnoliopsida > Asterales > Asteraceae > Helianthus > Helianthus tuberosus. The sequence continues at coordinate 145,294,556 of CM060432.1, forward strand.
TGGTCGATCCTTTATTCGTCTCCGTCTCCCCTACTTGAGTTAGGCTTAATAGATCTTGGCCAAACTCTGATACCAATTGTTGGCCCGACTTACAATCACGAACACACAAAACCAAACACAAACGATTTAGAGACTCACCATGTATTTATACTAAACATTAACTAATCCTAACCCAACTTAAACTTAATTTCAATAATTAAATAAAATAACTAGATAAACCTATATATTAAACAGATAATTAAAACTATTTAAAATAATTAACTAAACCAACTTTATGTTGAACCTACTTAAACTTTTAAGATAGCTAGAAGATTGACCCGCTCTCGTTGCGCCGCGGCCAACGAAATTGACATGTTGTTGATCAGATTCACATTTATAATGTGTTAAAGATGTTTTTGTCGGTTAAGTCTGTATTACTATCTTATACAAATAAGTAATTCACCAGATAATCTCAATACAATTAATGGTATCATAATTACTACGTTACATGACTTGTATCCATATAAATAACTTATCGTATTAAGCTACCCGCGTTGCGGCGGGGGTGTAAAATCGTGACAAATAGCACCAATGTCACACTATAGCCAACGACCACCAACATTGAAGTTGCGGCGTCTTAACATAGAAAAATTAGACCGACATATAAAAATAGAAAATAATAACTAACTCGATTTAGGACTCGCACATTGTGACGAACTTATTAAGCGGGAAAAAAATAGACGACGTAAACACACTGAACCACACACGTACGTTGCCCTATGTTAACTCGCAAAAATTTAGAACGAATCGTATAACAAAACGTAAAATTGTTGAACCACACACACACATTGTGCCGTGTTAAGTTGCAAAATTTATATCTAAACGTAAAACGAAAAAATTTGCAAAATATGAAAAACATAGGGGATCAAAGTTGAAAGTAAAAAAGTTGTGAGGTTAGATTGGAAAAACTAAAAACTTTTGGATTAAAACTACAAAATCAAGTAGTTTTGGGTTTAAAGTGAAACATCATTTTTTTCTTAAAAACCCCCAAAACATGGGATACAACACCACTAAGCATCATGTACAACAAAGCTATGCACAAAAAACTCATTAAGCATCATATACAAACCCACTATGCACAAACATCGTATATAAATATCTAAATCCAATGAGACTATCGATTAAATTAAAACATGATAGAATATTCCATAAAGATGTATAGAAAACTAATTTGGAAAGTTATTGAAAATATCTTAAGAGTCTATTAGAGAATTCTGGAAACAGATATGGATGTAAACACATCATTTCCGTTGATTTTGGTAGGAGACACACATAAATAGAAGATTTTTTTCATTTGCCACAAACAACCTCAAAACTAGCTCAAATATAAATGTAAACAATCAAAATGGCTTACTTCCTCTATCTCAAACAATCAAAATGTCTTACTTCCTCTATCTCTTCTTTTTTTCACACCGTAAGATACACAAATATGAACTTAATATACAACTATGGAGAAAACAACAAATTGGAAAATGTATGTTGTAAGAAAAATGTATCTAATAATAAACACAAGCACTCACAACAAAAGGCAGCCTAATAGTCTAGATCAAAAATACATTCACATCATATATGTGGGAGGGCACACATCATACAAGAAAACACACTACGTAAAATTTAAAAAACGAATATACCCTTGCAAAATTATAAATATCATCTATACACACTATTTGTTAACGGGTTAATATCATTAACATAATTTTGTCATACTAAACTTTTTATGCATGAAAAAGAAAACACAAAAAGTGTGTAAATTACACATCTGAACACACATCAGCTCCTCTGTTACGACTCTGAACAAATTTCAAATATTATGAACACATACATAGCATAACAGGTTTGGAAAAAGGACCACATTGACAAAAGGGTAAAAATAATCAATTTTCGTAAGTTAACGGGTCGACCCTACAAACATTCAGATAGATTATATCCTATCAAACTTATATATAAACACACTTGTTCATAGCAGATCGATTATATCCTATCAACATTTAGTGATTATCCTCAAAAACAAATGATTTCGAATTTGAATTTCAAGCACATACTACTACTACACATATGAATATATCTTTCAAGTTTTCATTACCCAGTGGCGCTGTACTCGTTTTCCATTAGTTGGCCCTGTTTTGCTAAAAGGTTTGCACATGGTGAAATTCCATTTAAATTCTATGTAAATGACAGACCCATTTGATTTGATTTACACTTACTAGTCAACTCTCGAACTCCCAATAAGACACACACACATGTTGCGTGGTATACCAACCAATCTGAAAGCGGTTTTCGGCATGGTGAAATGGTCTGAAGTGTATAGGTATGGTGCTCGATTTCCGCATGACTGTTGCAAACACAACCGTTTTTTTCTTTAACAAAGACAACGGTGTATGCGTTAAAGAGGTTCTCCAAGAAACATAACTCGAACCGTTTATTTTCGCGAGCATCAATTATGGCCGTTGCGAGAAGACGTGGAAGGTTTAAAAAAAGAACTTCTATTATGTTTTATTTTTTATCCTTGTTTTTTGTATTTATCTTTTTTTGTGTGTTTTTTCTGATCTAGGTGTATGGGGTGCCTTCTCTTTGGGTCAGATTTGGGGAGCCTGTTGTGTTTCCGCCTACAATTGACGAGGATGGTAAGGAGAGACTAAGAGGCATCGAGGGTAAACGAGTTCGGGCCCTTAAGAAGTTCTATAACAGCTTTTCCTTGAACATCCTTGAACATCCTTCTTTGAGTAGTCGTTAGGCGCAATACAACAGCTTTTCCACCGCAAACCGTTATTATTGGCACAACTTGTGTCTTTAAAAACAAAACAACACACATTAAAATCAAATAAAACTTAACAAAAAAGATAAATGATAATGTTTATACCTATTGTATCATTGTATAAAACTCTTCATCCAAACTCGCGAGAAAAAACGTCTTGTAAACAGAGTTTTCCAAAGCTTCGATAAAACATGTCCTGTAGTCCATAGGGTGGAACAGATGACTACAAGTGCATGTTGCATGCTCCCCCCACGACAAAGCGAATTTCATCTCCGGTGTCCTAGTTTCAGGTGGAGCATCGTATTATGTCTTCATTGTTAACCTCAAGCAATAGCTAGTGCATAGTCGTCTCGAACGAATGCCAAAGAGATCTTTGAGAGATCCACAACCCGCGTTCTGATCCTTACCACTAACCTCTGTTAAATTTCTCAGTTAACACACCCCATGTGCATGTCATATGAGGGTATTATTGTCATTTCAACATTATCTGTTATATTATATAATACAAAAATAAAAATATATATCACTCTCTACTCGGTCTCCCTCTCTCTTTTCTCAAAAAAACACCACCACCACTACAAGGACCTCCATCACCTAACACCCACCACCTCCGTCCAGAAACCCATCATAATCACCGCCATCACACCATCTGTAAGGGCATGTACTTATAGGTTTACGTTTGTCTTGTATTTGCTATTTTGGGTTGGTTTAGTAGGTTATGGGTTTGGTCGATGTTACATGTATGCGAATAGAGGTTTGGGCTTGGCCCAGTTGTATTAGGTCATCCTATATGTTATAAATAGGATGCACCTAGGTCTTAGTTTGGTTCTTGATTGTTTAGCAAAAATTGTAATTGCGTACCAGACGATTCTCTGAAATCGCATGCACTTGATCTTAGTACAATCGATTTCGTTCTTCTTCATCTACACTTTTCTTAGTTTTCCGCACTTTGATTAGTGTATTGTGATATCCGATTGGGGTTCTTAGACTTACACCATCATAATCATCACTGTCACACCCATCACAAGATCATAATAATCACCGTCACACCATCATAATAATCATCATCACACCATCATAATCATCACCGTCGTCACACCATAACAACCAATATCCACCATCATCCTCCACCTGATCTCCGGCGAACACAAACCTCGAATCAATCAACACCAAAATCCTCTTATCTGCAATTATTTCTTCGTTATTCAAGAGTACACACGTCCGATTAAAGTAAATTTATGAAATGTTCAGGCTCAGTAAAGAAGGCGTTAGAAATAATCTCTCAGAAAGATGGTTACAGTCTTACAAAAGTAATCGCTCGGATCTGTTTTTCTCTCTAGAATTTATGTTTCTCACTCTAAAAACACACCTTAAGTGTGTGTTTCAGACAAAGAACAGATGAAGTTCGATGAAGATGAAAGATCCAGTTCTAATCATCATGTGATTGAGATGAAATTTGGGCTGAAATCATCCCTTAAATAACTTAGATGAAATTATGTGATGAATTTGAGATGAAATTTGGGATTTTTGTGAGATTGATGAGAAAGAAAGAGATGAGAAGGTTGATGTTTTGGAGAACAAGAAAAGGATGGTGGGTATTATATATATATATATATATATATATATATATATAATTTGCAACATATCTATGCATTATGATTTGTAACATATGCTTAGTGGGTTGTACCACTAAAGACAAATTTGTATTTCATTTAAATACTATAAATAATTTTGGGAGTTAACACGGCGTAACGTGCGTGTGTTGTTAAACGTTTTTACGTCGTCTATTTTTTCCCGTTTCACATGTTCATCGTAACGCTCGGGTCCTAGATCGACTTACTTATTTTTTATATGTTTTACGTTTCGATTTATTTTTTTCGCATTAACACGCTGCAACTTTAGTGTTGGTGGTCGATGGTAGTAGTGTGGCATTGGTGTTCGCCCCGCCGCAACGCGGGGATGCTTAATACTAGTTTATCTAATTTAATAAAATAGGTGAGACCCACACTCTTTAATTAATTTGGCTATTGTTTTGTTTTGAATTGACCATAATACCCTCATGTGACATGCACATGGGGTGTGTTAACTGAGAAATTTAACAGAGGTTAGTTTTAAGAACCACACGAGTGCAAATTTTACAACCTATGAGACCAACTTTGTAATTATTGAAGCCTTGGGACCAAGTCTACAAAGTTCAGAGCCGTCCCTGAGAAGTCACAAAAAAAAAAAAATTGGGCCTCGGCAACAAAAAAATTTGGGCCCAAAATTGTGGTTAAGGGGAAATGAATTAAAAAAATAAAACCTTAACAATGGAGTTAAGACTTGAAGTTAAGACTTGAACTTAAAACCTTTACATTATCTTAAGATGGTTTTTTTCACTCCACCACTAACATTATTTTGCATAACAAAAAACAAATGGATACATATACTAAATATAAAATTTAATAAATATATATACAAGCTTATAAAACCTTTCAGGCCCTTTGAAAATATGGGTCTCGTGCGACGGAACGGGTTAGCCAGCCTAAGAGCCGGCCCTGCTACAAACCACATGGACCAACCAAGCATTTAACTCTACTGTTTTCTTCCAAAAAAATTTCTATCCAGTTGCACAAACTTATTCATTTAACAATTTAGGGTAACATATTTATGTCACAATCTTATTCAACTTGTTATATTGTTACAGATTTTATAAGGTGTTATAATTGTTTCTAGATCTGAGTTTCAATAAAATGATCTTTCACATGAAAGTTAGGGTTTATGACACGAGTTCGAGTTTTTTATTTGAGATGTTTATATAACATCTCTAATGGAACAAGATAGATGTTTATGATGTGTATGTAACCAACTACATACATTTAAATTATTGGCCCGATAAGGGAATTAGTTGCATGTATGGGTTATCGTTAAAATCAAGAAAAACAATTTGTGGGTAATTTAGTAATTCTCTACCAACTCTACTCTAACATGTACAAATCATAAAATATCATTTTTTTTTTGTTAGAAAAGTATATATGTCTTCTACCTTTTTCCTTCATATGAAAAACTAAATTACAACGAAAAGTGATGCAAGTAAAATAATCACTTCTCGTAAAATTTCAACTACTATGATAATGATAGTACTATAACATGTATTATGGATGAGTATGTGGTACCGAGTACTTCTATCATAGTGAATTGGTACGGTAGGATCAATTGATAGAATCAAACAATATACAGTGCCCACTTTACTATAAATTTGGTATCAATATTATTTTTGGTTGTACCCATACCAATACCATATAGAGATGAGAATTTTGTAACGAGTACGGTATCCTACCGGTACCATACCAAATCAGTATCGTACGATATTCGGTACACACTTTTTATAATAAATTCGATATCGGTATGGTACCGATCTCATCCCTAGCACATGTATGTGGAAAAATGCAAATAACTTAACCAAGAGTTTTAGATTGTAAAAATCAAAGTAAAATGTTATTGAAAGGGGTTCGCTAACCTATTTTGGTTACCAGATGTGTCACTTGTGCCTCCGCGACCATCAAACAAATACCAAATCAATGAAATATTGTGTTTTCATACTTGGGATTTGTATAAATATGTGTATCATGTGCACATATCAATTCATGTTCGATTTCGAGCTTTAAATCGCTTTCTGGAAGGTTATACGCGATCTGATGCGTAAATATAACCAGTTTAATACAACAAACACTCCGGAACTGTGATATAGGATTAACATACCTTAAATAACCTTTACATAACTTAGAAATAAGTTTTGGATGGTTTGGTGTGTCGAAATCAAGTTTTTTGATCGCAGGGACTATTTCTGTCAAACTGTGAAACTATACCGATTTGTATAACAACGAACATTCCGGAACTTGATCATAAGTTAAACATACCCTAAATATCCTTTACATAGCTTAGAAATAAGCTTTGAAGGGTTCAGTATGCTAAAATAATCTTTATTGATCAATAGGGACTAAAAGCGTCAAAAAGTGCATAAGTTTGCATTTTCGCGCATATCTTACGTTCTGAATATATCCGGACATCCAAAAATTTATGTAATCATTAAAATATTTTATTTTAGTGATTGTCATGATAAAATTCCACTCGTCGCGTAATTTGGATCGTTTTTGCGTTCGTTAACCGAACAACGCAACCGTACGACCAAACGAACCGACATTCGAGATATTTTTGAGCACATTTCAAGTTCCCTATACTTTAACTTTATTATAGAGCCTTAAAATGAGGTTAACGAGGCTTAAAAGTGCCAAAAAATTAGGTTTTACAAGTACAAGGACCATTTTTGAAATTTCTGGCAGATACATTGAACTTGGTCCATTTTTGAGGTTTTGATGGTTTTAGCCCAAGGTTTTGTACTCTATGGGCTGAAATTTGATGGTTTTAAGTATTCCCATGGTTTTGAAAACCATGTGCCCAAGTGGAGGGCCAAGATCGAAGCACGAAATGTGAGAAACGATCCTAACGGTTCTCCGAAATCTATAAATACCCAAGCTCTCATTCCATTTTCCTCACACCTTGATCTAATTTTATGCTCTAAGTTGAAGCTTTATGCTTCATACCTGAGTATTTAGATCAAGTTCTTCCTAGCTTGGACCCTTTGTAAGTTTCTTTCATGCTTTTATGCGTTTTAAGCGTAAAAGTCAAACAGTGTTTGACTTTCTGCTTTGACCAGTCTATGGTCAACACGAAGTTCGTTTGAACTTCGTAACGTGAGCGTAATCACGATGGTTATAGTCTCTTGTGACTATACCTACTGATTACCACGTTATTTAGGTGTAGTGACGAGTTATAGTTTCGGTCAAAATGCGTATTCTTGCTTATTTTGCAACCAAACTATTCTTGGGTATCAAGACCCTTTGTCTTGATATCAAACTTGTTTTCTAACTTCGTTAAACATGTTTTAACATGTTTAGCTCGTCACTTTAGGTTTCGTGCTTATATAAGGTCGTAAGATAAGCGGTCTAAACAACCGCTTAGACTTTCGAACCCGACCCGTTTGGTCGATCATTAGGATTCGACCAAGCATTTATTGTGACCATAGTTGTATAGGGAATAATCTTTCGAGGTTATACCTTATGGTCACTTCGTTTAGTTAGTTGTATGATAGGTAGTTTATATGCCTTAGGTAAATGACCAAAATGCCCTTTTCATGCATAATTGGATTTTAAGCATATGTAACTCAAACTTTTGTCATTTAACTGATTATGCAACATATTTAAACAAGTTTAGGCATATAATACTTATCATAGGACTAGTTAGGCGATCCGAACGGGTTTTACGCGAACGACGCGTTAAAGTAGCGTAAGCTACCTAAATGAGTCGAAATTTGTCGTAAGCACTTAGGTTAGGTTTCGTTTTAGTATGCAGGCTTTGTTAAACCATATCATATAAGTTCCAATACTCATTTGGTTTATGAAACCTCATTTTATCCGATTCTCCCGATTTAGGTCCGTTTATTAACTTAGTTACCTATATTAGGTGTCGTATGATTTCCGTGATCCCTCTAGCTTGCTTGGTTGTTATTCAAGACTTCTAAGCATTCTCAGGTGAGTACATAGTCCCCTATTTTACCGTTTTAAACTGTTTTGGGGTGAAACACATGTGCCTACGTGTTACTTTCGTGCTTTTCATGTTTTTATATCATATGTTTGTTATGTTCATTAGTACACGTATAGTACATGATTTCATTATGTTTTGCTATGTATGTTCACTTAGCATGCTAGCACATTGATTTTCATAATTACATTTTGTTGCATATGTTCATCCAGCATATGGACACATTGTTTTACACTTTGAACCGTTTGTAGCTGTTTGATTTATGTGAACCGTTTGTAACCGTTTGATTTATGTGAACCGTTTGTAACCGTTTGATTTATGTGAAACGTTTGTAACCGTTTGACTTATGTGAACCATTTGTAACCGTTTGATTTATGTGAACCGTTTGTAACTATTTGATTTATGTGAACCGTTGGGTTAGGGAAGTGATTAGGTAACGGGGCGGATCTATTGTGTTAAAAGCATGGTGGATACGTCGCTGGTAGTTTCTATATATAAGTGCTTTTAACACATTATATATTGTTGCGTTATCTAGATCACTTGGGCAATGTTATCAAAACAAAATTATATTACGAGGTTTTTCTATCAATATATATACCATTCGAGTTTTAATACGAAAATGATTTTTTTATCTGAATTTACTTAAACAAAGGTTTTGGAGTTATGATTCATGACATCGAGGTTTTATAAATTATAACAAATCTGTTTTAACTTGGTTATTTCAATTCACAATATAAACATTTTACAAAATTAAGTTTTCTAATATCGAATAACAAAGTTTGTTTGAGTTATTTCAAAAGGTAAAACGAGCCATGAATCTGACACTCACTTAAAACCTATGTACTCGCCAGCATTTTTATGCTGACGTATTTTCACTTTTGTTTCAGGTATCATAGTTGATGATGTTTGATGATGATATTGGTGTATGCTCACATAGGAATGGACGAGGCCTTAGTGACTTAATAACAATGGAAGTCCATTTGTTCATGTTTTGTTTCTAATTTCAATGTAATGTAATGTAATACATTCAATTCAATAAAACTAAATTATTTAAATCCATGGTTGTGAAACAATGATTCTGTTACAACACTCTCCGACGTTTCCGCCACGATTTGTTGTTTTACGTGGTCGGGGTGTGACAGAAAAGTTGGTATCAGAGCTCATGGTTATAGGGAATTAGGTTATTAGTAATGCTTTGAACTAGTATATAACCTTCCTAGGACCCTAACACAAGATTCTTGTGTTTAGATCTTAAAACAATACCGTCACTTATCCTTAGGTGACAACCACAACAAGAACACAAATTCCAAATCCGCTTTGAAAACCAATCATCTGTTCTAGGATGATTTATTATAAGGTTTTGAACCTTCAAAGTTTTCAAAATCTCGTCAAAGTTGGGTCTTATAATGTGAACACGTGCAATCTGGAAGGGTGGATTCCTGTACTCTGAGTTTTCTGTCTAAGGCTAGAGTGTTCGTACAAATCCACATAATCGGACCAGTCATTCTTACCTAGGAACTCTTGGGGTGAGTGTTCACTTATAGGCTAAAGCATGTCTTCGCGATACATTAATAGGACCCGCTTACTTTGATTAGTCACCTTCTCATTTGTTTACCTTAGGTAACAAACAAATGATCAAATTTTTTATGCGTTGACATCCTGTTTTGATTATCCGATAACATCTCGCTTGCTTCCTCCCATGCCTTCCATTATCTTTAAGATGCCTCTTCATCGCAACAACACTCGAATGTCCGAACTAGTGCCCAACAAATAGGCGTTGTAATCCAGGGGACCGTTAATTTAGCTATCACCATGACTCGCCTCAGGAATGAAGCCATACAAGGGAATTGCTCCATGGTGCGATCAATGCAACCGTCATCATCCGAATCAAATACCCTGTTTTAAATGTACCCACGGTGGACAATGGGGACATTTGGTTAACATGTGCCGCTTTGATATCCAAAGCAAAGCTGTTGCAAATCCTGCTGCTGCTCAACCTCCAAATTCTGCTTCATATGTCGCCTTGGCATATCTAGCACCTCAGCTTCATGAACTTTCTACCTTGTGTATCGACTTAAGCACGTCTAGTGCAAGGTTTCGAAATACCTCTCGTTACACAAATTCCAAAATCCATATAGGATCTTTCTATCCTCATAATTAGATCCTTGTGGATGATTATCGCTCATCGGAGCCCTTAATTGAATTCTTTGTCTGCTTTAATACATACATTACGATTCAATAAGGACAAAAGCCGATTTCCTATTAAGATCTTCCTATCTTCATAGATAGATTCTTGAAGATGTTTAAAGTGCCAAATGAAATCCACGGATTGGATTCCGTGTGTACCTTAATTCGAATGTTATGATTCCTTGTAATCGAAAATCGAATTTTTGGAAGATCATCCTATCTTTTCATATAGATTCTTGAGGACGTTGAAGTCCATCGACTGGGTTCCTGATGTACCTTGAATACCCATGTCCAAATCAGTAACAAGTTAATAGCGATTAATATCAAGATAATAACAAAATTAATAACCAAGAAAACAATTTTGTGCTTATGTGTTTATGTGTTGACCTAATCCAAGTTGTCTCGAGCTTGTTCAAATTCTATCCCCTTCACATTATGTAACACCTTGTAAAAACGTGTCCAATGAAGTGTTGACACGTGTAATGAACCCTAATAAAGTCAAACGTTGACTATGAGGGACTAATTTCGTCAAAATAAAAAAAAACTTGGTTATAGTAGGACTGAAAGTGTCAACATGCCTAAACTAGGCCTCTGAGTGACCTTATACGATGCCCGTATTCTCAAATGAGCAACTTGTTGGACAAGAGGAGCCGTTTGCGTAACTATGTGGAAGTTTGCGCAACGAAGGGTTAAAAGTGTCAACATGTTAATTCTTACCTCTGAGTGACCTTTTAACAAACCGAGAACTTCATAATGATTGATTATATTCTCGGTAATGCCTAATATTGGCCATTCTAAGCTTTTATGCCAATAAGTGAAGTTACGCGCAAGTTGCGAGTTAGAGGGGTTAAAAGCGTCAACATGTTTAATTACACCTCTGAATGACCTTTTAACGAACCCGAAGTATTTTGATGTGCCATCATACTTTTGAGAATCCTTAATATGGGCTACATAGGGCTTTGATGCCATTAGATGATGATAAGCGCAAGTTTGCGCATTAGAGGGACCAAAAGCGTCAATAAGTGAAACTACGCTTTCTAGCGACCTTTAAGGACGACCTTTAAGGGATACATAGGGCTTTGTTTTAAGGACGACGAATAGGATATTATGAATCTGAAATCGTCTGAAGGCTGCCAGTAATCGGCAGAAGAGCAATATGAAAGAGAGACGCAGATCTCTTAAAGTTCCAAGTAGGGAACAAGATTCTATTGGAAATACCAACATGAAGGGTATGATACAAGGGCAAGTCGAGCCCTGGATATTTAGGACCATTCGAGATCATCAAATGTGTCGGCAGTATAGCTTACAAGCTAAACTTGCCTGAGGAACTTAGTGGAATTCACAATGTGTTCCACATCTCTAATTTAAAGATTTGTCTAGCTGATAAATCGCTAGCAATGTCTTATAAAGACATATAGATTAATAAAAGCCTGAGATTTATTAAAAGACCTACATCGATCAAGGATCGACAGGTTAAGAAACTCCTAAAAGGAGCATGTACTTATTGAATAGGTCAACTGGAATACCCGTAAAGGTCCCTAAAGTACTATGGAAATTAAGTCCATTACACGACATAAAGTACTTTCATCTTTTTGAGCAAATCTCGGGGTCGAGATTTCTTTTAAGGGGGTGGGGATGTAACACCTCGTAAAAACGTGTCCAATGAAGTGTTGACACGTGTAATGAACCCTAATAAAGTCAAACGTTGACTATGAGGGACTAATTTCGTCAAAATCAAAAAAAAACTTGGTTATAGTAGGACTGAAAGTGTCAACATGCCTAAACTAGGCCTCTGAGTGACCTTATACGATGCCCGTATTCTCAAATGAGCCACTTGTTGGACAAGAGGAGCCGTTTGCGTAACTATGTGGAAGTTTGCGCAACGAAGGGTTAAAAGTGTCAACATGTTAATTCTTACCTCTGAGTGACCTTTTAACAAACCGAGAACTTCATAATGATTGATTATATTCTCGGTAATGCCTAATATTGGCCATTCAAAGCTTTTATGCCAATAAGTGAAGTTACGCGCAAGTTGCGAGTTAGAGGGGTTAAAAGCGTCAACATGTTTAATTACACCTCTGAATGACCTTTTAACGAACCCGAAGCATTTTGATGTGCCATCATACTTTTGAGAATCCTTAATATGGGCTACATAGGGCTTTGATGCCATTAGATGATGATAAGCGCAAGTTTGCGCATTAGAGGGACCAAAAGCGTCAATAAGTGAAACTACGCTTTCTAGCGACCTTTAAGAGAACCAGAGACTCCGTAATGCTCGGTCATGTTCTCGGGAATCCCTATATGGGCTATACAAGACTTGGATATCAATAAATGGCTTTACGCATAACTTTATGCGTTCAAGGGACTAAAAGTGTCAAAAAGTGCATAAGTTTGCATTTTCGCGCATATCCTACGTTATGAATATATCCGGACATCCAAAAATTTATGTAACCACTAAAATATTTTTATTTTAGTGTTTGGCTTGATAAAATACCATCCGTCGAGAAATCTGGATTGTTTTCGCGTTCGTTCGAACGTTCGTCGTAATTAAGCGAAAAGCGCGACCGTACGGCCAAACGAACTGGCACCCATAATATTTTTGGGCATGGTTGAAGTTAAATATACTTTAACTTCCTTATAGAGCTTTGAAATGGGGTTAACGGGTGTTAGATGTACCAAAACTCAACGATACGCGTGCAGGGGCCAAAACTGCCAACTGTTGAAACTTCATGTATGCTGACCAGGTCCTTACGCACCGTATACCTGGGAACCTTACGGTGCGTAAGCTAACTGCCAGATACGAATTTTGTTTGCAGCCCAAGGAAACTGCTATAACTCTCATATTCCGACTCTAGGGGCTTGTTGCTGGTTTTTAACATATACCAGGGTACTTGTAATCATCTGAAGAAGCCCTTAACACCTGTCAATCATCTACAAATTCCCCCAAAACTATAAATAGGCCTCTTGTTCAACCTTTCATTTGCTCATTTTCATTCATTCCTTCTCCACTCTCAATTCTGGAGCTCTTGATCTGATTAGGACTTGTTTTCTTGTAGAAAAGATAGCTAGGACCTGTTGTAAGTGTCTTGGCTCCCTCCTTAGTTCAGTTTTATGTTTTATAAACCGAAAAGTCAAGATATCGTAAATTAACTTTGACTTTCGGTTTAAACTCTAATGGTCTAACCACTGATCAAAAAGAATGTGGGTATAAGACCATAGTTAGGTAGGTGATTAACCCTTAAAGGGGCACCTCCTAATTCCTTCGTTTGCTTAGTTAATTGTCGGGTCAAACTATTTAATTAAAAAGTCAAACTTGGCAGATTTGTGATTAATAAGTAAAACCAATAATACAAAGGTTATAAATTATATTTAACACTTTATTAACTTGGTAATTATTATTTAAACATGTCTAAATATGTTTAACCCGGCAATTCTAAGTTTAGGATCAATTCGCAACTAAAAGTCGCATAGTTTGACTTCTACGTTGACTTTTGGTTATAAGCCGAATTAGACTAGTACGCCATTGATTTTAGGTTCCGTTATGATCATATTATAATGTAGCATAACCATTGGCGAAGCTTGACCCCCTATTTTTTCCGAATCCGAGGGGGCGAAAACGTATATGCCTAAAAAATTCTATACGAAGTTACTGTTTATAACACTACGCATTGAAAAGTTCGGGGGGCGGGCGCCCCCTCCCGCCCCAAGTAAGCTGCGCCAATGACCATAACCATCTGGGATTATATTACATGATCATAGTAGTAATCCGAGTCTTATGCAAGTTTCCATTAATATGCCATACTTTGACTATTATGCCCTTTTTTTTAGCAAAAATAAGGTTTTAAACACCAATAAGCTTTCAAACAACCTAGGTACTGATATTTTAATATGTTTAACACATTTTTATGTTATAAATCTAATCATAAACTGAGTTCGCGTATAATGTCGTGAATTGTGCTTTAAAGTGACCAAAATGCCCTTTAGGTGCATAGATCGGTTTTAAGCATAATTCCTTATACCAAACTCATTGCCTACTGATTTAATATCATAATTGGGATAATTTGGGATATCAATTCAGATTATAAACTGAGTTTACGCACAAGTTCTTGAATTATGTCTTCAAATGATGATAACGCCCTTTTGGCACCTAAAACGGTTTAAAAGCATGATTATCATACAAAACCTTTTTTACTACTGATATATCATAGTAAATAACATATTTTGGTCATATAAACCTGACCATAATATCAGTTTTCCTAAAAGATCGCATACATCGTCATTTAACGACTTAAACGCCGTTTCGGCGCGTAGTATGGTTTTAAACCATAACTACCAACCAAGACTTGATACCTACTGACTTTATAAATCATTTTAAATATATTTTTACAGTAGGTATATGTTATAAACTCAGATTCCCAAATTAGCCTTCAAAACTATGTGTGAAATTACCAAAATGCCCCTTTGGAGCATAGTTTGATTTTAAACTGAGATACACACATATGTTTGATATCATACTGATATTATATCATAAATGAAGTGTTTTAAAAGAATGTTTATGATCGTAACATCAGATTGTACCCAAGTTCCTTTTATACGTCATAAAATGACCAAAACGCCCTTTCGGGGCATAGTTTGATTTTAAAACCTAAACGGGCATACAAGTTGATATCCCACTGATATTATAACTTGTTTTAAGTGTATTGGCATATGGAACTTATTAATGACTCATCCGGTTACTCGTTATCGCTTATACGCGTACGGTTAGACTTACGTAACTAGATTATGTAAGTTTGCTGAAACGGGTTTAACCTTATTGTTTTTACTTCAAAATCCAGAATGTACTTAGTGTACCTATATTATACAAGTCCTCGTACTTGTTGGGTCCGAATTACATTCTATTCCAGTCATCGCTTAATCTAGCGTATCGTACCGTTCTAGATATTTAAGCTAGCAGGTCTAAGTCTACGACTTAAATGAAGACCGTTAGCATTCTAAATTGGTTATATATTACCATCACTCCAGACTAGAGCCACCCGGTAAAAGCTACCTGCATTTAGATAGATTGGATACGACTGAGTTATTTTGCTGTGAATCAAGTATTAGCTCAGGTAAATACTTTTAACTTATTTTCCCTTATACAGGCTTGGGATACGGTATAATATAATACCGCTTGGTCGGGTATGGGATTTTTTAGTCGGATTGTGATTTAATAAATCCGCATAACCCGTTTTAATCTGTTTTGTTTGATAACATAAACATTGGGGGTTAACGACCGTGTCCTGGATATCCTCGGCTCATTTAAGTTATTAATGGCCACGACCTATGCACGGGGTGCAGGCATACACCTGACAGATGCAAATGCTAAATATTAAAATTTCCCACAAGTTGGGGATAACTCCTCCGTGGGTTTTATAAGTGGTGAGTCAGTTAATCATGACTGGCTTCCAAACCGGCCCCATATGTGTGACAAACATATAAAACTGTGTACAAGATTTTATTAAAGATTGTCCCAAGTATAAATGATTTGTGCCTTGTGCACTTAAATCAATTTTCATAAACCCTTTTCAAAAGAGTCAGTTAAATTGTATTTACCAGTGAAAACTGACGTATTTTCCAAAGACTAAGTGGCAGGTACTACTCGTAATAGGCTGGGGGATTGCTCGGTGTCGAAATAGAGGATCTTGCGAATCCTTAAAGATGCCTTAAAGTCTGCTAAACTTCATTTTATACATCCTTTGGAGATCCACCTGTGGATTTGATATTACAGGCTCGTCTATAATAAATACTTTGATATTTTCAGACATTTGAGTTTGTAATAATATTTTATATTCCAAGACTTCCGCTGTGCTATTCTGTGTATGTTTGACCACGATGATATCAACTACGTCACGATACTCCCCACCGGGCCCACTGGTGATATGTGGAAATATCGGGATGTGACAGGTTGGTATCAGAGCCAACATTGAGTGAATTAAACACTAGTCTTTTGTGTTTAATCTCAATGACACAGTAGCATATTCCTTAGACCTTTGGAGTCTAGACTTAACATAGGAATGTTCTCATCCCTATTAAGTATGCATTGCTTTCGATTTTATCTATTTTAAATAGGTCGCAAGCAAGGAGGCCGTTGATAGAGATTCTCTTTAATCCGAAGCCAAGAAATGCCAAGCTTCACAATACGGCTAGAATAAGCGTGCGACTGGTGTGGAAGAAAGACCTTTATGGATTCATTCCCAAAACCAAACCCATATGAATTGGAATCAGACTTCAGAGTCCATACCAAAGGTCCCTGAGGCTCAAATTTTAAAGTCTGCGCCAGTGGAGTCCATACCAGGTGGTCCCTGAGACTCCTGTATTGAAAATAATACCAGTGGATCCTAATGATCCCTATTTCTTGCCTTCAAATTTTGAAATTCCAGATTTGGATTATATCAGTCAAAACCCAATCCGTGATCCATATCATTCTTTAACCATTGAATCCTTAAATTCTACTTCTATAACGGATCCTGATTGAAATACTTACCTTATTCATTAAGATCTTCAGTATCTCTACCATGTATGGTAAACAAAGAAGAGAAACAACTGAAATGGAGCAAGGAAAGCGTTAGAGAATCCTTCTTTCATAATATTCTTTTAAGTCCTTATAAGGACCTAACTCTTCTATTTAGTCCCCGTGTGGACATACCTTTTTTGACTTAAGAACCCTTAAGGGAATTTGCTATATAGTCCTTTTATGGACATTATCTTTCAATATAGTCCCTTGTGGACATTATATTTTCAATAAAGTCCCTTGGTGGACATACTATTTTAATACAGTCCTTCCATGGACGTATGATTTTATTAAAATCCCTTTTGTGGACACACTATTTTAAAATAGTCCTCTCGTGGACTTGATATTTCAATATAGTCCTCTCATGGACATTATATTTCAACATAGTCCTTTCAGGGACATGTGATTTTATTAAAATCCCTTTTTGTGGATACACCATTTTTAAAATAGTCCTCCCGTGGACTTGATATTTCAATATAGTCCTCTCATGGACATTATCTTTCTTCATAGTCCTTTCACGGACATATTGTTCCATCATAGTCCCTTTACGGACTTATATTTCCTTTTAATCCCTGCACGGACTAAAGCTGCTTTAAGTCCCTATGAGGACATCTGTACAGCAAAGCCCTTTTGTGTGCACGCTGTACCAATATAGTCCTTTTATGGACATGTTATTTCATCAATATCCCTTTGGGGATACGTTATTTCGAAATAGTCCCTTTGAGGATATTGATATTTCATTATAACCCCTATATGGACTTATAATATTTATAGTCCTTATACGGACTTATATTTTTCCTCTTAGTCCTCTGTGGACAAATATATTACTACAAGTCCCGATTAAGGCACTATCGTAAATTCCTAATGATTTATGAAAGGTTTTGAGAATTTATATAGGTATTCATTTCGTCCTTTATCCAACAATAGTTATGAAATTTTTCTCGAACTTTATTGATCAACTGAAAATTTCAAAAGATCCTCTTAATGGTATAACCTAGCCTATATGTCTACGAACATGGCTATGATGGTAAAACCCTCTTAAGATAATTAATCCTTGTTAACATCTGAGAACATGTTAACATTCCCGGCTGTGTGACTTGAGAGACCACACTAGCTTCCAAAAGTACTTGGACTTTTCCAAGCCACCTTCATAGCCTATATGATCAATACGAATCACGGCTATCAAACAACGGTATGAAGTATACATCAAAACATCCAATTAGGATGTATGCCATTGGGCGAAGATGTATTCATGACAATGATAGTTTTATTTTATAAACTTCTTGTCAAAGGGCGATGAACTATGTTCGACCCTTAAAGATCACTGATCCAAGAGATCATTGATTATATTTTAATTATCCTTGTGGCAAGGCCTTTTGTGCCATCTAACTGCCCTTCGAGACAAGCCCTGTGATATGTGAGGACGTCTCTATGACATTGTGTAACACCCCGAAAATTTACGTCCTATAATGTATTGACACGTGTCATAAGTTTTGAACGCGTGCAAGAATGTTCTAGAAGGACTAAAGTTGACAAACATAGAAACTATGTGAATTTGAGGGTTCAAAATGTCAACAATGAATAAATATACTTTACAATAACCCTACATGATGTTTATAACCTTAAACGAATAGATCATGGATCATACGAAGCGAATTGTGAAAGAAAGTGAGAGATTACAAACTACAGGGGTTAAATGTGCCAACATGTTTAAGTTATACCTCTGAGTGACCTTTTGACAAACCCGAAGCTTTGTAAGGATTAATTATGCTCACTAGAATGTACCACAAAAATTTCATGAAGTTTCGTTATCGTATGAGCAAATTGTGATAAAATTCGTGTGCAAGGGTTAGAACCGTCAACATTGAAATTTAGGGCTTTTCGGGTGATCACAAAGTTACCCGAGGACTTGAAAAAGTGGGTATAAGTATTAAAGCCCCTATATATAAATATCAAAGCCTTAAAATGCAAGAAACATCATGAAAACGACCTTTCGGGGGACTAGGGGCCAAAGTGCAATAAATGAAACAAGTGTGACCTGATCTGAGGGGCCATGCGGCCCGCTTCCCATATGTGAACATCTAATGCGGGCCGCCTGCGACCTGCAGATGCAGAAAAAACAGGCAGCTGCCTGTTGGTGCTTGTAACCGACTCAAATGCAATTGTTTCGATACTTTGGGCAGCCTAAGATGGTTTTTAGCATGTAGGGTACTTGTGGATGATAATGCAACACCCCTAGACTTATGTGTTGATCATCTAAGAGTGTTTGAAGCCTTATATCAAGACCCACATTTTTACCACATTGTTCATTCATCACTTCTGGACATTTTCAAGAGCTCAAGAACTGATCCAAGCTTTGCATATCATCCATTAGTCGTGTGTAAGTGCCTTTGATCCTTCTTGTTTGAGTTATACTTAGTTAAAAGCCTAGAAATCAAACCGTCGTAACTACGGTTTGACTTTCCGATAAATCACAATCGGTCCAGAGTTTAGTCGAATCAAAAGTTGTTATAAGTTGGTATTTATATGGGTACTAAACCCCTAAAAGGTCACCCACTGATTCCAATCTTAACCATGTCGTTTGTCGAGTCAAAGGTTGTCCGAAAAAGTCAACAGAAACATTAATCGCATATTTAATGATACGGAAGGCGTGTAACCTGTTTTATCAGCCATACAACTTGAAAATAAGTATAATAACTTGTCTAAGCTTATTTGATTCGACAACTTTATGTTTAGAACCGATTCGGAACCGAGAGACGCAAAAGTTTGACTTTTGCTTTGACCTCAGTTCTGACCTGATTTATATAGATTTAGACATGCCTTAAAGTTCCATTAGGACCTAGTTGCATGTGTGTATAAGTCTCTGCGTTTATACCACTCGAATCCCTAATCGTCCGATGTTTCCGTTAAACGCCTAAATATTGACCGTAATGCCCTTATGAGCATAAAACGAGATTTTTGGAAATATGAAAGTAAAATAATCTTAGTTACTGATTATTAGACATGTCTGTAAATTTTCACATCAAGCGGAGGTCCAGATTAGGAGTTATGCTTAATGACGTAATTATAGCGATTCTTAGTAATTAAATGACGTCATTAGCGTAACGCCTATCTAAAACCCATTTTTGACACCAAACCTTTTACCCACTGATGTGATATAATATTTTGGGATTTTTGAAGATTTTTAATTATTTTTAAACTGATCATAAGCTAGGTTAATCGCCTCGATTCGGTTAATACCAAAAATACCCTTTTCGGCCATAAAATGAGTTTTACAAATCCTTTTAACGCCAATCCAATTGCTACTGATTTTAAATATTAAATGGAGTGTTTTGAACCTGTTTAACTGATTAGGAAACTCAGAATCCTATTTTAACCCGTACGTCGCTTAAAACTACTTTATACGCGTATTATACGCATAGTTAGGGTTTAAAACTATTTTGGCATATAAGACTTATAACCAAATGTTATAACCTGTTAAAATAATTTATTTTACTGATTTATTCAGACCCGGATCATAGAAGCTTAATTGATCCCTTTTATAATCTTTAAAATGACCAAAATACCCCTGAGGGGATTAATATAAAATTAAACTCGTTTTGGGCATAACGGAAGGTATCCTACTGATATCACAACATACTTAAGGCATGTTAACTTAGGAAACCTGTTTAGGACCCATATGGTTACCCGTTACGCCTCTGGCGCGTTCGGTTCGGTTTATGTAACTAGTTTGCATAAATTAGCCGAAACGGGTCAAACCTTATCCTTTTTATCTCAAAATCCAGAATGTGTTTAGTTTACCCATATTATACAAGTCTTCAAACTTTTCGGGTCTAAATCACATTCTATTCCGGTCTTCGCTTAATCATGCGTTCGAACCGTAAACCTTCCTTAAAACTAACCGGTCTAAGTTACGACTTAAATAAGACCCGTTAGGAATCTAATAGGTTAATAAAACCTTCGTTCCAGATTGAGAGCCCCGGTAGAAGTACTTGTGCTTGCTGATTAGAATATACGGCTGAGTATAAATTGCATTGCTAGCTCAGGTAAATACTTTTAACTTATTTTCCCTTATACGGGCTTGGGATACGGTATTATAAAAATACCGCTTGGTCGGGTGTAGAAACCTTTTAATCGGAGATGATTAAATTGCATAATCCCGTTTTAATCTGTATTGATTGATAACAAATAACATTGGGGGTTAATGACCGTGTCCTGGAAATCCTTGGCTCATTTTAAAAAGTGAATGGCCACGACGTAAGCACAAGGTGTAGACATAACACCTCCTGTTGCATATGTATAACGTATACTCACTCGTAAGGGTATCTTCTTGTGAGATTATATTTGTGGTGTGTCGATTAATCTTGTCCGGCTTGTATTGTATAATCACTGGCCCTAAATGTTGGACAACCATGTAAATCGGATACAAGATTTTTATTAATAAAATTGTCCCAAGTATAAAAGATTAATTTTGCCTCATTGCATTTTAATCAATGTGTCAAGATATTTTGTGCCGTTTGCACTCGAATCACTTTTCAAACTCTTTTTCCAAAATGAGTCGGTTAATTGTATTTACCAGTGTAAACTGACGTATTTTCCAAAAAGGTTAAGTGATAGGTACTGAACGAAATTTACTGGAAGCTCAGGGTGATAATAAGGAATCTTGCAAGTTCTAGATGCCTGAAGTCTGTTGAACAGTTTTCTTTTCTTTTATTGATCCGCCTGTGGATCCTTTACTTTCCGTTGCAATACTTGATATTACTTTATATTCGGAAGGTAATATATTTATCTTTTGCTTCCGCTGTGCATTTATATATTGTGTTGTTGACCATGATGTTGCCAACCACGT
Organism: Helianthus tuberosus; assembly: GCA_030545235.1. Classification (NCBI taxonomy): domain Eukaryota; kingdom Viridiplantae; phylum Streptophyta; class Magnoliopsida; order Asterales; family Asteraceae; genus Helianthus; species Helianthus tuberosus. Next base: position 145,316,516 of record CM060432.1, read on the forward strand.
CACGATACTCCCCCACCGGGCCCACTGGTGACACGTGGAAAATTCGGGGTGTGACAGGTTGGTATCAGAGCCAACATTGAGTGAATTAAACGCTAGCCCTTAGTGTTTAATCTCAATGACACAGTAGCACATTCTTTGACCTTTTGAGTCTAGACTTAACATAGGAATACTTTCAATCCTAATCTGGAAATTTTTACTTCCAAATTTTTATATATTGGATACGTCGCCAAGCGAAGAAGCCGTAATAGGAGTCCTCCACACCCGGAGCCTAGAAATGTTGAGCTTCGTACCGCGGCTAGAATGAAACGAGCATCCAAGGAGAAAGCATTCAGAAATAACTTGAAGTAGAAACTCCTTTTGCTGAAGATCGTTTCCTTAATAGTCCTCATAAGGACATATTTATCTTTCAGTCCCTTTAAGGACACATTATTCCTTTCAAAGACCCGCTTAGGGCAACTCTGTACTTTTATTTTCATATAATGGATTGATTAAATTGAGTTTTCATTCTAAACATGAGATATGAAATAAATGGAAAATAACATCCCTTAGAAGGGAAGTGCCTACGGGCTATAATTAACGTCCTCTAAGACTAAAAACGGTGACTAAGCCTTTTGTGCTATTACCAAATGCCTCGATCCCAAACGATCATGGCTTATAAATTAAACTTGTCTACGTGACTAATCCTTTTGTGCTATTAGTAGCATATAAATTAGGATTTTTGATAAAAAAAAATCCTGAATAAAATAAATATCCTTCCTTCCCTGCCAGTAGGCATTTTAAAAAGAATCTTAAAGGTGAAACTTAGCCTACGCGGCCAAGATGGTGAAACCTACCCAAGGGATTCAGATCCTTGTTAACACCTAAGAACGTGTTAGCACTCCTGACAAATGTGATTCGATAAAATCACAACAGTCATCCTTATATTGGATTCTTCCAATTTTCTTATCTAGCCTAGTGATTTAGAAATCATGGCTTGTGTCGTCCTATAAGATGATCACATTATAAACATCCGATAGTGATGAAGTGCCTACGGGCTAAACTTGTTGTCCGATAAGACAACGACAGTGGTGGTCTTTGACCTCCTGTCTAAAAATGTTGGACCAGGTCCAAGCATAATAGTCGGTAGGATCCATATGATCTCGACTAATAGCATCTGAGAAGATGATCATATTATAACCATCCCTCAGAAGGGAAATGCCCACGGGCTATATCTATTGTCCTAAAAGACCAAAGACAGTTGAAGTCTTTGGCTCTCTGTCAAGAAAAGGTAATGAAATATGTTCAAACCTTAATGCCTCGATTCTCTGAAATCATGGCTTATAAAATTTAAGACTGTCCTTGGGACTAGGCTTTTTGCGCCACTTTAATATACTTGATGCTTTATAACTAGGATAAGTTATAATGAAAAATATTAACTAAATATAACTAACAAATTAACCAATATGGTTTATATTACCATGGTTGATGAATCGTCAAAGATGATGATTCCATAATAACCTTTGAATAAATCATCGTCAATGTTTATGTAGACATCAAGCTACATGGCTGGAATAGATGAAGTTAACAGCCACATGAAGGAGAGCAATGATACTACCAGAATTAATGTAACCGGAGCAGAACTACAGGCAATAATAGATTATGCTGTTACTCGAACACTTAATCGGCAGTATGATGAGTCAAGTGATACCCACTCTAAGACTCTATATGCGGCTCGTAGTACGCCCCCTTCTAACACACATGAGTTAAGGGAGGACGATGTTCATGACTTGTCAAATCAAAGGAGTATTCCGCCTAGACAGGTTGTGTTTCATCAAGAGGCACCAGTTAAGACCTGTTCATATAAATATTTTGTCTCCTGCAAGCCCAGAGACTTTACAGGAGAAGAAGGGGCCATCGATTGCATGACATGGCTCGATGAGATGGACGCTGTTGTTGACATCAGCGGTTGTGCGGAGCAAGATGTTGTGAAATTTGTTTCACAATCATTCAAAGGAGAAGCGTTGGCATGGTGGAGATCATTGCTCCAAGCCACAGGAAAGGTTCTACTCTACAACTTATCTTGGGAGCAATTTGTTGCATTAGTCAAGGAAAACTATTGCCCTCAGCATGAAGTAGAAAAGATAGAATCGGACTTCTTGACTTTGGTCATGGAAAATTTGGATTGCCAGGCATATGTGACAAGTTTCAATACTATGTCCCGCCTAGTTCCTTATTTAGTCACCCCTGAACCTAAACGCATAGCGCGTTTCATTGGAGGCCTAGCACCAGAGATAAAAGGAAATGTTAAAGCATCTAGGCCAACCACATATAGATCCGCGGTGGACTTATCGTTATCTCTCACCTTAGATGCAATTAGAATTAAGTCTGTTAAGGCTTCTGGCGAAGGAAGAAGAGAGAGAGATGAGGAGAACTCTCATCATTATAGCAAGAAGAAGAAGGGAAGCTCGGAGCGCGGGAAGGATTCCGAGTTTAGGAAGAACTCGAGTCAGTCTGATAACAGACCCAAATGCACTAACTGCAAAAAACAGCATTTTGGAAAATGTACAATAGACCCACGTGCTAAATTGTGTGGAATTTGCAAGACCAAGGGTCACAAAACCTTAGATTGCAAGGGGTTAAAGAACGCCACATGTTACAATTGTAACGAGGAAGGGCACATCAAAACCAACTGCCCAAACCTTATAAAGAAGCCGGGAAAGGCCAGGGAAATAAACGCATGAGTCTTCCGGGTGAACGCCAGGAGATGGTGCAGAAGGATAACTATATAGCAGGTACTTTTCCTTATCAAACAGTGTATGCAGAAATTTATTTGATGCTGACACATGTGATTCAATAATGAACGATCACTGTTGAGGACTGTTGTCTCCGTCTAATTAGGACTTCGGTCATTTTGTATGAAGTAGAAATTGGCCGATGATACTTTAGAAAATGCTCCAACAAATCTTAGATATTTTATAGGAATCACTCTTTTCTGATATTCCTATGGCAAGCTTTCAAGCTACCTAAATTCTTAAATATAATAAAGACAGATGTGACGTTTTGATCCTCTGTCAGAAAAGTGATGGACTAGGTCCAAATCTTTAATGCCATTGATGGTCTTTTGCGACCTAGGCTAAGTAATATTAATATATTATAAATAATGTTCATTATGAATGTTAGGGTTATAATAGCCTGTATAGGTTATTGACACCATGGTTAGTATATATTAAGACCATCAAAATGAGAAATAGCAGTTGTTGGATTGCAACTAAGAAATTGTTTTATTGGTATTAGGAACCAATATCGAGTATGGCAAACTCGGATAAGACAACAGTCAATCGCGCCATTGATAACACGACGCATGCTAATGATGCTGAAATTGTGAACCTTAGAATTTCCAAGGATGTTCTTCAAACTATGATAGACGCAGCTGTTGGAAAAGCTGTGAAGAAGGCTGTGAAAAAGTTCAAGGAGTCTCATGCTGCTCGGTCCAAATTTTATCTAGGACCACACTTCCTTACTTTTAAGGAGGATCCCGTTCATGCCTCTGATACAAAGGATGAACTAAAAAGGAAAAGGGAGGTAGATAACTCCCAGAGCTCTAAGAAGAAGAACAAACAAAAGTCCAACGAGAAACCTGTATGCAAGACATGCAAGAAGCGCCATTATGGGAAGTGCAGGTTCGAATCAGCATCCCAGTCGCAGCCTAGGGCTTGTGGGATCTGCAAGGCTAAGGGACATAAAACGTTGGACTGTAAGAACATGATGAGTGCCGTCTGCTTCGGCTGTAATGAGAAGGGCCACATCAAGACTACGTGCCCTAAATTTGTCAAAGGAAATGCGGCTGAGGAAGTAAAGCCTAAAATTGGAAGCGCCTAAAATGCCTAAGCTAGTCCATAAATAATGATAACAGGTACATTCCTTGATATTTCATCAGTAATTTAAATGCTAAGAGTTTTATTTTTGTTCGGATATCAGTAAATCCTTCATAAACTATAAGTATAACAAGTATTTAAAACTGTTCTTAAGAACCCTATATATATTAAGTGTAAGGTAAAACTTACAAGTAGAAAATTTACCAGATCTATTTTTCTGTTCCTGTAAGAAATCGGTAAGTCGCAAAAATGGTGGAACCGGCCGTCCCCGGATTCGAACCTGGGTCTAGGCCACACCCTTTCGCGCGCCTAGCCAACCGAGCTAGGTGCCTAGTTTGTGAACCTTCCATTCTGATTAAATATAAACACATATTGTTGATATCTCTTTAATCTCTATCGATTTCGAATATCAAATGGTATGACAACAACATCATGTGAGGATTGGCGTATCTTAATAAATTCCATAGATTGCTTCCATGCCTGATCAGTATGGAGGTTTAATGCATGGAACCACAAAGATATCCCAATGATCATATGGTATTAAAGTCAACTAAAGATATTCAAAGAAGATATCCAAAAATGAAATTGTCCAAGTAAATATTCCCGATTAAGGAATTCGTGGACTAGTAACATAAATGTGTCACTTATTCGACACAAGTAATGATGAGTGAACTGGAGCCTGAGATATGAAAAATCTCTGCAACCTCCTTGTACTTTGATTATCTTCTCCTAAGTTTACCCTGTTTACCTCCCTAGAGGCAGGTAGAGTTAAGACTAACATCCCGCTTTGGGTTAGAGTGTTGTAAGAACTCCATGTTAATTATGGGATAACCGGAAACCTGATTAAGTAAATTTTAAGATAGGAGATTCATATAGCCTAACTCGATATTTTCAGAGTATGATACTAGTTAGATAAGAAAGACGGTTCATTTTGCTTATGCACTCATTACCGCAACCCTATTTAGACAACGATTAAAAAAAAAAAATCGCCATCAACTACCCAGGATCGTCGAATTGTTCGACTAGCTGTAAGGATTAGCTACTCCTTAAGATTAGTTAAACAGTGGTTGGAATAACCATCTCACCTTAAAAATAAAGCTTTTCTATAATAATGGATATGTAATTATTAAGGCTACTCCTTAGGAGACCTTGTATAGATTGAATGTTAAATGTCTAGTATTAGATAGAGAATTGGTAAGTCCAAATATCAAGATCTGAAAGTTGCCTGGGGGACAACAAATAAGATTATACAAATCCATAATCAATTGTAGGTTGCCAGTATATGGCAAGAAATCGAGGAGTTATGAAAATAGCAAACTTCCTAAGTTCTTGTTAAGGAATATGGTTTAACATAAGATATCACCCAGGAAGGGTGTACCAAATTTGTGAAATTATCAGGCTAGTTAAGCTCTGAATATATGGAAATCATTCGAAGGAATTGAATGTATCAAGATCAAGTAGCTTGTAAGCTAAAACCTACTTAAGGAGTTTGACGGAGCTCGCAATACATTGCACAATAGTGACTGGAGGATGTGTTCCGCCAATAAGTCAAGAAGCACTATCACATAATGATATGCAGAATTATGATGTGATGAGCATCCTGTATCGATTGAGGATCGACAGGTCAAGAAGCTCCAAAAGGATACATACGCCTAATATAAGAGCCACTAAGGGAGCTTGGAAAAACTCCAGATATGCTATAAAAGTTAAGTTCTTTATGCGACAAAGAGTACTTCCAGCATTTTAACAAATCTCGAGGTCGAGATTTCTTTTAAGGGGGTGAGGATGTAACACCCCGAAAATTTACGTCCTATAATGTATTGACACGTGTCATAAGTTTTGAACGCGTGCAAGAATGTTCTAGAAGGACTAAAGTTGACAAACATAGAAACTATGTGAATTTGAGGGTTCAAAATGTCAACAATGAATAAATATACTTTACAATAACCCTACATGATGTTTATAACCTTAAACGAATAGATCATGGATCATACGAAGCGAATTGTGAAAGAAAGTGAGAGATTACAAACTACAGGGGTTAAATGTGCCAACATGTTTAAGTTATACCTCTGAGTGACCTTTTGACAAACCCGAAGCTTTGTAAGGATTAATTATGCTCACTAGAATGTACCACAAAAATTTCATGAAGTTTCGTTATCGTATGAGCAAGTTGTGATAAAATTCGTGTGCAAGGGTTAGAACCGTCAACATTGAAATTTAGGGCTTTTCGGGTGATCACAAAGTTACCCGAGGACTTGACAAAGTGGGTATAAGTATTAAAGCCCCTATATATAAATATCAAAGCCTTAAAATGCAAGAAACATCATGAAAACGACCTTTCGGGGGACTAGGGGCCAAAGTGCAATAAATGAAACAAGTGTGACCTGATCTGAGGGGCCATGCGGCCCGCTTCCCATATGTGAACATCTAATGCGGGCCGCCTGCAACCTGCAGATGCAGAAAAAACAGGAAGCTGCCTGTTGGTGCTTGTAACCGACTCAAATGCAATTGTTTCGATACTTTGGGCAGCCTAAGATGGATTTTAGCATGTAGGGTACTTGTGGATGATAATGCAACACCCCTAGACTTATGTGTTGATCATCTAAGAGTGTTTGAAGCCTTATATCAAGACCCACATTTTTACCACATTGTTCATTCATCACTTCTGGACATTTTCAAGAGCTCAAGAACTGATCCAAGCTTTGCATATCATCCATTAGTCGTGTGTAAGTGCCTTTGATCCTTCTTGTTTGAGTTATACTTAGTTAAAAGCCTAGAAATCAAACCGTCGTAACTACGGTTTGACTTTCCGATAAATCACAATCGGTCCAGAGTTTAGTCGAATCAAAAGTTGTTATAAGTTGGTATTTATATGGGTACTAAACCCCTAAAAGGTCACCCACTGATTCCAATCTTAACCATGTCGTTTGTCGAGTCAAAGGTTGTCCGAAAAAGTCAACAGAAACATTAATCGCATATTTAATGATACGGAAGGCGTGTAACTTGTTTTATCAGCCATACAACTTGAAAATAAGTATAATAACTTGTCTAAGCTTATTTGATTCGACAACTTTATGTTTAGAACCGATTCGGAACCGAGAGACGCAAAAGTTTGACTTTTGCTTTGACCTCAGTTCTGACCTGATTTATATAGATTTAGACATGCCTTAAAGTTCCATTAGGACCTAGTTGCATGTGTGTATAAGTCTCTGCGTTTATACCACTCGAATCCCTAATCGTCCGATGTTTCCGTTAAACGCCTAAATATTGACCGTAATGCCCTTATGAGCATAAAACGAGATTTTTGGAAATATGAAAGTAAAATAATCTTAGTTACTGATTATTAGACATGTCTGTAAATTTTCACATCAAGCGGAGGTCCAGATTAGGAGTTATGCTTAATGACGTAATTATAGCGATTCTTAGTAATTAAATGACGTCATTAGCGTAACGCCTATCTAAAACCCATTTTTGACACCAAACCTTTTACCCACTGATGTGATATAATATTTTGGGATTTTTGAAGATTTTTAATTATTTTTAAACTGATCATAAGCTAGGTTAATCGCCTCGATTCGGTTAATACCAAAAATACCCTTTTCGGCCATAAAATGAGTTTTACAAATCCTTTTAACGCCAATCCAATTGCTACTGATTTTAAATATTAAATGGAGTGTTTTGAACCTGTTTAACTGATTAGGAAACTCAGAATCCTATTTTAACCCGTACGTCGCTTAAAACTACTTTATACGCGTATTATACGCATAGTTAGGGTTTAAAACTATTTTGGCATATAAGACTTATAACCAAATGTTATAACCTGTTAAAATAATTTATTTTACTGATTTATTCAGACCCGGATCATAGAAGCTTAATTGATCCCTTTTATAATCTTTAAAATGACCAAAATACCCCTAAGGGGATTAATATAAAATTAAACTCGTTTTGGGCATAACGGAAGGTATCCTACTGATATCACAACATACTTAAGGCATGTTAACTTAGGAAACCTGTTTAGGACCCATATGGTTACCCGTTACGCCTCTGGCGCGTTCGGTTCGGTTTATGTAACTAGTTTGCATAAATTAGCCGAAACGGGTCAAACCTTATCCTTTTTATCTCAAAATCCAGAATGTGTTTAGTTTACCCATATTATACAAGTCTTCAAACTTTTCGGGTCTAAATCACATTCTATTCCAGTCTTCGCTTAATCATGCGTTCGAACCGTAAACCTTCCTTAAAACTAACCGGTCTAAGTTACGACTTAAATAAGACCCGTTAGGAATCTAATAGGTTAATAAAACCTTCGTTCCAGATTGAGAGCCCCAGTAGAAGTACTTGTGCTTGCTGATTAGAATATACGGCTGAGTATAAATTGCATTGCTAGCTCAGGTAAATACTTTTAACTTATTTTCCCTTATACGGGCTTGGGATACGGTATTATAAAAATACCGCTTGGTCGGGTGTAGAAACCTTTTAATCGGAGATGATTAAATTGCATAATCCCGTTTTAATCTGTATTGATTGATAACAAATAACATTGGGGGTTAATGACCGTGTCCTGGAAATCCTTGGCTCATTTTAAAAAGTGAATGGCCACGACGTAAGCACAAGGTGTAGACATAACACCTCCTGTTGCATATGTATAACGTATACTCACTCGTAAGGGTATCTTCTTGTGAGATTATATTTGTGGTGTGTCGATTAATCTTGTCCGGCTTGTATTGTATAATCACCGGCCCTAAATGTTGGACAACCATGTAAATCGGATACAAGATTTTTATTAATAAAATTGTCCCAAGTATAAAAGATTAATTTTGCCTCATTGCATTTTAATCAATGTGTCAAGATATTTTGTGCCGTTTGCACTCGAATCACTTTTCAAACTCTTTTTCCAAAATGAGTCGGTTAATTGTATTTACCAGTGTAAACTGACGTATTTTCCAAAAAGGTTAAGTGATAGGTACTGAACGAAATTTACTGGAAGCTCAGGGCGATAATAAGGAATCTTGCAAGTTCTAGATGCCTGAAGTCTGTTGAACAGTTTTCTTTTCTTTTATTGATCCGCCTGTGGATCCTTTACTTTCCGTTGCAATACTTGATATTACTTTATATTCGGAAGGTAATATATTTATCTTTTGCTTCCGCTGTGCATTTATATATTGTGTTGTTGACCATGATGTTGCCAACCACGTCACGATACTCCCCCACCGGGCCCACTGGTGACACGTGGAAAATTCGGGGTGTGACACATTGACATTGTGATCTTTATGATCCCCTGTCCAAGGTAATGAGCTGTGCTCAAGCCTAATAGTCTACATGGCCAATGTGATCATGACTAAAATCATCAGTACGATGATTAATTCTGACATCCTTAATGATGTTTTACCTAAGGGCTATATTATATTGTCCATCTGGGACGAGGCAATTGAAATCTTTTGTGATTCTTTGCCCAAGGGGGTGAGCTATGCTCAAATCCTATAGTCTATCTGATCATCACGATCCTAGCTAGTATCATCAGTATGATGATCATAATATTAACATCCCTCGTGATGAAATGCCTACGGGCTATACTTTACTCTATTTCCGATAAGACAAAGATAGTGGTGATCCTCATAATCCCCTATCCAAAGTGGTGAGTTATACCCAACACTAACAGTCTATATGATCAGTGTAATCATGACTAATATCATTAAATGCAATGATGATATATGAACATCCATTAGTGATGTCAATTAGTTTACCTTTGAGCCATATCTAAATGTCCTTTGCGACAAGGCCTTCGTGCCATATGATCAATTATGTCCTACATGACTAGGCTTTATGCCATATCTTTTTACGTCCCTCGTGACGGGCTTCTATGCCATATGTATATATATATATATATATATAATAAAAGTCATGTAAGGCTAGCCTTCGAGCTATTCATAATCGTCCTTGTGACAAAGACAATTGTGACATTATGATCCTCTGTCAAACAGGTAATGGACTCGCTCCAAACCTTAAGTGCCATTAATGGCCCTTTGGTGACCTAGGCTAAATGTAATGGATATACATACGAATAACATTCGTTAGGAATGTTTGGAACATAATAGCCTATACGGTTTATGGATACCGTGGCTGATCTACGTCAGGTCATCAGGAGGATGACTAACGATTGTTAATTTGGTGGTTAGTACCAAGTTTCGAGTATGGCAAACTCGGATGAGGTAGACAACAGTCGCAATACTATTAAGGCGACAAAGACTAATGATGCTACAGACGCAAACCTCAATATTAATGGAGTTAGTCTCCAAGCTGTGGTTGACGCAGCAGTTTGAAGGACCATGGAAAAAGTCATGAAACTATTTAAAGAGCCGAATGCTTCTCGTTCTAAATTTCATTCAAAACCTCAATCAATTGCTCATGAAAAGAGTTTTGTTCACACTTCGAATGTGAAGGATGAACAAGGGAGGAGGATAACTCCCAGAAATCGAAGAAAAAGAGCAAATTACGGGCTTAATAAGAACCATCATAAGTTCAGTAAGAAGCCTGTATGTAAGAATTGTTATAAAAGACACCAGGGACAGTGTCGAATTGGTTAAAGACCAAAGCAGTGTGCATCTGCACAGAAACTGGTCATCAGTCCCATGAATGTAGGGACATAATGAATGCAGTCTGATACGGCTGTGGTGAGAAAGGCCACATCAGAACTAGAAGCCACAAAGCTGCCAAAGAAGGTACAGCTAAGCCTGGAAAGGCTAAGGAAAGAAGGAGAGGCCTGGACTCACCTGATAAATGCCAAGAGACAGTACATGATGTCATCAAGTACATTCCTTATCATTTACCAATGATAATCTCTACCAAGTGTCCTGTTTTAATACAGGCAATAATAAGTCTTTCATAGAGCAAAACCTTGATGATATTCATAAGAACTCCAGATTCTAAGTTAGGTAGAACTTACCAATGAAAATCTGAGAGACCGATTCTTCTATTATCGGAGATGATCCTTCTGTAAAATCTAAGAGTACTCTTTCTTTGAATAGAGTACAACAATATATGTTATTTTAAATTATTTTCTTTTCTCGTTGATTTCTATCAACTGCGAGTGCCAACTATGTTTGACAAAAGCGCCATATGAGGATTGGCGTATCCCAGTGCGTCCCATAGATTATGTCCATGCCTGATCAGTATGGAAGTTTAATGCATGGAACCACTAAGATATACCAATGGTCATATTGTACTAAAGTCGGCTAGTGGTATTCAAAGAAGATATCCAAAATAGAAATGCCTAAGTAGGCGTCTCTACTTAAGGCAACCGTGCACTCGTAAAACAGATGTGTCATTTGCATGACCCAATCGTCGGTAAGCGGACCAAGGTTAAAGATTGAGCTACCTCTATCATATTTGGATAAATTGATTTCTTCTCCATGAAACTACCCTGTTTTACCCCAGAGGGGCAAAATGAAGTTAGAATTGACATCCTATTAGGAGCGGTACCTGTTACAGAAGCTCCATATCGGTTAGCATCAATGGAAATGGAAGAACGGTGGGCTAACCAGATGAGTTTGGAGAAAGGCTTGTACAACCTAGCTCATCATCTTAAGAGCTCTGGTTATGGCTGATAAAGGAAAGCACGATGCAATACGCTTGTGTATTGATTACTGCAACCTAAATAGGAAATGATTAAGAATCATTATTAGCTACCCAGGATCGTCGAATTGTTCGACTAACTATGAGGGTAGATGATTCCTTAAGATTGATTTGGGTAATAGTTGGAATAACTATCTCACCCTAATTAAGTTCTCCTATAACTGATAGCATTATAAGCATTAAGGCTGCTCCTTTGGAGACCTTGTTTGGGGAGAAATAGTCAACACCCAATTGTTGGGCAGGAAATTGGGAAAGTCCAATTCTCAGGATCTAACGTTTGTTTTAAGGACGACGAATAGGATATTATGAATCTGAAATCTTCTGAAGGCAGCCAGTAATCGGTAGAAGAGCAATATAAAAGAGAGACGCAGATCTCTTAAAGTTCCAAGTAGGGAACAAGATTCTATTGGAAATACCAACATGAAGGGTATGATACAAGGGCAAGTCGAGCCCTGGATATTTAGGACCATTCGAGATCATCAAATGTGTCGGCAATATAGCTTACAAGCTAAACTTGCCTGAGGAACTTAGTGGAATTCACAATGTGTTCCACATCTCTAATTTAAAGATATGTCTAGCTGATAAATCGCTAGCAATGTCTTATAAAGACATATAGATTAATAAAAGCCTGAGATTTATTAAAAGACCTACATCGATCAAGGATCGACAGGTTAAGAAACTCCGAAAAGGAGCATGTACTTATTGAATACGTCAACTGGAATACCCGTAAAGGTCCCTAAAGTACTATGGAAATTAAGTCCATTACACGACAGAAAGTACTTTCATCTTTTTGAGCAAATCTCGGGGTCGAGATTTCTTTTAAGGGGGTGAGGATGTAACACCTCGTAAAAACGTGTCCAATGAAGTGTTGACACGTGTAATGAACCCTAATAAAGTCAAACGTTGACTATGAGGGACTAATTTCGTCAAAATAAAAAAAAACTTGGAAGTTTGCGTAACTATGTGGAAGTTTGCGCAACGAAGGGTTAAAAGTGTCAACATGTTAATTCTTACCTCTGAGTGACCTTTTAACAAACCGAGAACTTCATAATGATTGATTATATTCTCGGTAATGCCTAATACTGGCCATTCAAAGCTTTTATGCCAATAAGTGAAGTTACGCGCAGGTTGCGAGTTAGAGGGGTTAAAAGCGTCAACATGTTTAATTACACCTCTGAATGACCTTTTAACGAACCCGAAGCATTTTGATGTGCCATCATACTTTTGAGAATCCTTAATATGGGCTGCATAGGGCTTTGATGCCATTAGATGATGATAAGCGCCAGTTTGCGCATTAGAGGGACCAAAAGCGTCAATAAGTGAAACTACGCTTTCTAGCGACCTTTAAGAGAACCAGAGACTCCGTAATGATCGGTCATGTTCTCGGGAATCCCTATATGGGCTATACAAGACTTGGATATCAATAAATGGCTTTACGCATAACTTTATGCGTTCAAGGGACTAAAAGTGTCAAAAAGTGCATAAGTTTGCATTTTCGCGCATATCCTACGTTATGAATATATCCGGACATGCAAAAATTTATGTAACCACTAAAATATTTTTATTTTAGTGTTTGGCTTGATAAAATACCATCCGTCGCGAAATCTGGATTGTTTTCGCGTCCGTTCGAACGTTCGTCGTAATTAAGCGAAAAGCGCGACCGTACGACCAAACGAACTGGCACCCATAATATTTTTGGGCATGGTTGAAGTTAAAGATACTTTAACTTCCTTATAGAGCTTTGAAATGGGGTTAACGGGTGTTAGATGTACCAAAACTCAACGATACGCGTGCAGGGGCCAAAACAGCCAACTGTTGAAACTTCATGTATGCTGACCAGGTCCTTACGCACCGTATACCTGGGAACCTTACGGTGCGTAAGCTAACTGCCAGATACGAATTTTGTTTGCAGCCCAAGGAAACTGCTATAACTCTCATATTCCGACTCTAGGGGCTTGTTGCTGGTTTTTAACATATACCAGGGTACTTGTAATCATCTGAAGAAGCCCTTAACACCTGTCAATCATCTACAAATTCCCCCAAAACTATAAATAGGCCTCTTGTTCAACCTTTCATTTGCTCATTTTCATTCATTCCTTCTCCTCTCTCAATTCTGGAGCTCTTGATCTGATTAGGACTTGTTTTCTTGTAGAAAAGATAGCTAGGACCTGTTGTAAGTGTCTTGGCTCCCTCCTTAGTTCAGTTTTATGTTTTATAAACCGAAAAGTCAAGATATCGTAAATTAACTTTGACTTTCGGTTTAAACTCTAATGGTCTAACCACTGATCAAAAAGAATGTGGGTATAAGACCATAGTTAGGTAGGTGATTAACCCTTAAAAGGGCACCTCCTAATTCCTTCGTTTGCTTAGTTAATTGTCGGGTCAAACTATTTAATTAAAAAGTCAAACTTGGCAGATTTGTGATTAATAAGTAAAACCAATAATACAAAGGTTATAAATTATATTTAACACTTTATTAACTTGGTAATTATTATTTAAACATGTCTAAATATGTTTAACCTGGCAATTCTAAGTTTAGGATCAATTCGCAACTAAAAGTCGCATAGTTTGACTTCTACGTTGACTTTTGGTTATAAGCCGAATTAGACTAGTACGCCACTGATTTTAGGTTCCGTTATGATCATATTATAATGTAGCATAACCCTCTGGGATTATATTACATGATCATAGTAGTAATCCGAGTCTTATGCAAGTTTCCATTAATATGCCATACTTTGACTATTATGCCCTTTTTTTTTTAGCAAAAATAAGGTTTTAAACACCAATAAGCTTTCAAACAACCTAGGTACTGATATGTTAACATGTTTAACATATTTTGATGTTATAAATCTGATCATAAACTGAGTTCGCGTGTAATGTCGTGAATTGTGCTTTAAAGTGACCAAAATGCCCTTTAGGTGCATAGATCGGTTTTAAGCATAATTCCTTATACCAAACTCATTGCCTACTGATTTAATATCATAATTGGGATAATTTGGGATATCAATTCAGATTATAAACTGAGTTTACGCACAAGTTCTTGAATTATGTCTTCAAATGACGATAACGCCCTTTTGGCACCTAAAATGGTTTAAAAGCATGATTATCATACGAAACCTTTTTTACTACTGATATATCATAGTAAATAACATATTTTGGTCATATAAACCTGACAATAATATCAGTTTTCCTAAAAGATCGCATACATCGTCATTTAACGACTTAAACGCCGTTTCGGCGCGTAGTATGGTTTTAAACCATAACTACCAACCAAGACTTGATACCTACTGACTTTATAAATCATTTTAAATATATTTTTACAGTAGGTATATGTTATAAACTCAGATTCTCAAATTAGCCTTCAAAACTATGTGTGAAATTACCAAAATGCCCCTATGGAGCATAGTTTGGTTTTAAGTAAATTGCCATTTTAGTCCCTGAGTTTTGTCCAAATTTGCCATTTTGATCCAAATAGTTTTATTTTCCCCCCTGGGTCCCTGACTTTTAAATTTGTTGCCATTTTGATCACTTTGCCTAACTCCATCCAAAAACCCAGTTACGTTTTGTCCAAATTTGCCATTTTGATCCAAATAGTTTTATTTTCCCCCCTGGGTCCCTGACTTTTAAATTTGTTGCCATTTTGATCACTTTGCCTAACTCCATCCAAAAACCCAGTTACTCTTTTCAATTTAAACCTTTTCAGTTGCCATTTTGATCCAATTCCAAAAAATCAAAAAAATTCCAAAAAATCTAAAAAATTCAAAAAAATCTAAAAAATTCAAAAAAATCTAAAAAATTCTAAAAAATCATAAAAATTCTAAAAAATCATAAAAAATCTAAAAAATTCAAAAAAATATAAAAATCAAAAAAATTCTAAAAAAGCATAAAAATTCTAAAAAATCCAAATAATTCTAAACGGTTTGCGTCGAAACGGTTCGGTTCGATACGGTACGGGTCGAAACGGTACGGTTCGATACGGTACGGGTCGAAACGGTTCGGTTCGAAACGGTTCGCGTCGAAACGGTTCGGTTCGAAAGGGTTCGCGTCGAAACGGTATAGCTCGAAACGGTTCGGCTCGAAACGGTTCGGGTTCGAAACGGTACGGTTCGAAACGGTTCGCGTCGAAACGGTTCGGTTCGATACGGTACGGGTCGAAACGGTTCGGTTCGAAACGGTTCGCGTCGAAACGGTACGGTTCGAAACGGTTCGGCTCGAAACGGTTCGGGTTCGAAACGGTACGGTTCGAAACGGTTCGGGTTCGAAACGGTTCGCGTCGAAACGGTTCGGTTCGAAACGGTTCGCGTCGAAACGGTACGGTTCGAAACGGTACAGGTCGAAACGGTACGGGTCGAAACGCTTCGCGTCGAAACGGTTCGGCTCGAAACGGTTCGGGTTTGAAACGGTACGGGTCGAAACGGTTCGTGTCGAAACGGTTCGGGTTCGAAACGGTTCGCGTCGAAACGGTTCGGTTCGATACGGTACGGGTCGAAACGGTACGGTTCGAAACGGTTCGCGTCGAAACGGTTCGGTTCGATACGGTACGGGTCGAAACGGTTCGGTTCGAAACGGTTCGCGTCGAAACGGTTCGGTTCGAAACGGTACGGGTCGAAACGGTACGGGTCGAAACGCTTCGCGTCGAAACGGTTCGGCTCGAAACGGTACGGGTCGAAACGGTACGGGTCGAAACGCTTCGCGTCGAAACGGTTCGGCTCGAAACGGTTCGGGTTCGAAACGGTACGGGTCGAAAAGGTTCGTGTCGAAACGGTTCGGCTCGAAACGGTTCGGTTCGATACGGTACGGGTCGAAACGGTACGGTTCGAAACGGTTCGCGTCGAAACGGTTCGGTTCGATACGGTACGGGTCGAAACGGTACGGTTCGAAACGGTTCGCGTCGAAACGGTTCGGTTCGATACGGTACGGGTCGAAACGGTACGGTTCGAAACGGTTCACGTCGAAACGGTACGGTTCGATACGGTACGGGTTCGAAACGGTTCGCGTCGAAACGGTTCGGTTCGATACAGTACGGGTCGAAACGGTTCGGTTCGAAACGGTACGGGTCGAAACGGTTCGTGCCGAAACATTTAATGATTTTTGGATTTTTAGAATTTTTTTGATTTTTTAGAATTTTTATGATTTTTAGAATTTTTTATATTTTTTTGAATTTTTTAGAATTTTTTAGATTTTTTAGAATTTTTTAGATTTTTTTGAATTTTTTAGATTTTTTAGAATTTTTTAGAATTTTTTTTGATTTTTTGGAATTTTTTGGAATTTTTTTGATTTTTTTGGAATTTTTTTGATTTTTTGGAATTGGATCAAAATGGCAACTGAAAACATTTTTTAAGGAAATCCCCAAAATACCCCTGTTACAAACTGGGTTTTTGGATGGAGTTAGGCAAAGTGATCAAAATGGCAACAAAATGTAAAAGTCAGGGACCCAAGGGGGAAAATAAAACTATTTGGATCAAAATGGCAAATTTGGACAAAACTCAGGGACTAAAATGGCAATTTACTCTTGGTTTTAAACTGAGATACACACATATGTTTGATATCATACTGATATTATATCATAAATGAAGTGTTTTAAAAGAATGTTTATGATCGTAACATCAGATTGTACCCAAGTTCCTTTTATACGTCATAAAATGACCAAAACGCCCTTTCGGGGCATAGTTTGATTTTAAAACCTAAACGGGCATACAAGTTGATATCCCGCTGATATTATAACTTGTTTAAAGTGTATTGGCATATGGAACTTGTTCATGACTCATCCGGTTACTCGTTATCGCTTATACGCGTACGGTTAGACTTACGTAACTAGATTATGTAAGTTTGCTGAAACGGGTTTAACCTTATTGTTTTTACTTCAAAATCCAGAATGTACTTAGTGTACCTATATTATACAAGTCCTCGTACTTGTTGGGTCCGAATTACATTCTATTCCAGTCATCGCTTAATCTAGCGTATCGTACCGTTCTAGATATTTAAGCTAGCAGGTCTAAGTCTACGACTTAAATGAAGACCGTTAGCATTCTAAATTGGTTATATATTACCATCACTCCAGACTAGAGCCACCCAGTAAAAGCTACCTGCATTTAGATAGATTGGATACGACTGAGTTATTTTGCTGTGAATCAAGTATTAGCTCAGGTAAATACTTTTAACTTATTTTCCCTTATACGGGCTTGGGATACGGTATAATATAATACCGCTTGGTCGGGTATGGGATTATTTAGTCGGATTGTGATTTAATAAATCAGCATAACCCGTTTTAATCTGTTTTGTTTGATAACATAAACATTGGGGGTTAACGACCGTGTCCTGGATATCCTCGACTCATTTAAGTTATTAATGGCCACGACCTATGCACGGGGTGCAGACATGCACCTGACAGATGCAAATGCTAAATATTAAAATTTCCCACAAGGTGGGGATAACTCCTCCGTGGGTTTTATAAGTGGTGAGTCAGTTAATCATGACCGGCTTCCAAACCGGCCCCATATGTGTGACAAACATATAAAACTGTGTACAAGATTTTATTAAAGATTTTCCCAAGTATAAATGATTTGTGCTTTGTGTACTTAAATCAATTTTCATAAACCCTTTTCAAAAGAGTCAGTTAAATTGTATTTACCAGTGAAAACTGACGTATTTTCCAAAGACTAAGTGGCAGGTACTACTCGTAATAGGCTGGGGGATTGCTCGGTGTCGAAATAGAGGATCTTGCGAATCCTTAAAGATGCCTTAAAGTCTGCTAAACTTCATTTTATACATCCTTTGGAGATCCACCTGTGGATTTGATATTACAGGCTCGTCTATAATAAATACTTTGATATTTTCAGACATTTGAGTTTGTAATAATATTTTATATTCCAAGACTTCCGCTGTGCTATTCTGTGTATGTTTGACCACGATGATATCAACTATGTCACGATACTCCCCACCGGGCCCACCGGTGATATGTGGAAATATCGGGGTGTGACACATTATAAAACAAACTGTGCGGACTGTGCAAGGAATTACGTAATTATGGATGCATACATAATTATGGTATTCAGTGCACTGAAACCACAACAAGTTTTGTCATGTGTCTAGAGTTAATTCTATTCATTTCCATTTCTGAAGAAGCACCCGTTGAAAATGACTCCGTCCGTTCATTTTCGTTTCTGAAGAATGTCCGTTAAGGGAAATGAATATCCCTTTGAGTTAATTCTATTCATTTCCGTTTCTGATGAAGCACCCGTCGAAAATGACTTCGTCCGTTCATTTTCATTTCTGAAGAATGTCCGTTGAAGGAAATGAATGTCCTTTTGTTTATTCTTTCATTTCCATTTCTGAAGAATACCCGTCGAAGAAAATGATTATTCGTTCATTTTCGTTTCTGAAGAATGTCCGTTGTTGAAATGAATATCCGTTTGATTATTCCTTCATTTCCATTTCTGAAGAATACCCGAAAATGATTATCTGTTCATTTTCATTTTCGTTTATGAAGAATGTCCGTTGAGGAAATGAATATCCGTTTAATTATTCCTTCATTTCCATTTCTGAAGAATACCCGTCGAAGAAAATGATTATCCGTTCATTTTCATTTTCGTTTCTAAAGAATGTCCGTTGAGGAAATGAATATCCGTTTGATTATTTCTTCATTTCCATTTCTGAAGAATACTCGTCGAAGAAAATGATTATCCGTTCATTTTCATTTCTGAAGAATGTCCGTTGAGGGAAATGAATATCCTTTTGGTTATTCCTTTATTTCCATTTATGAAGAATGCCCGTTGAGGAAAATGACTTCGTCTGTTCATTTTCGCTTCTGAAGAATGTCCGTTGAAGGAAATGATAGGATTATGTCTTATCTTTGATGGTTATTTAACACAAAGTCATAGACAGGCTCCTACGAATAAATTTCGGGACGAAATTTCCTAAAGTAGGGGAGACTGTGACACCTGTGCCTCCGCGACCATCAAAAAAATACCAAATCAATGAAATATTGTGTTTTCATACTTGGGATTTGTATAAATATGTGTATCATGTGCACATATCAATTCATGTTCGATTTCGAGCTTTAAATCGCTTTCTGGAAGGTTATACGCGATCTGATGCGTAAATATAACCAGTTTAATGCAACAAACACTCCGGAACCGTGATATAGTCTTAACATACCTTAAATAACCTTTACATAACTTAGAAATAAGTTTTGGATGGTTTGGTGTGTCGAAATCAAGTTTGTTCGATCGCAGGGACTATTTGTGTCAAACTGTGAAACTATACCGATTTGTATAACAACGAACATTCCAGAACTTGATCATAAGTTAAACATACCCTAAATATCTTTTACATATCTTAGAAATAGGCTTTAAAGGGTTCAATATGCTAAAAATAAACTTTATTGATCAATAGGGACTAAAAGTGTCAAAAAGTGCATAAGTTTACATTTTCGCGCATATCTTACGTTCTGAATATATCCGGACATCCAAAAATTTATGTAATCATTAAAATATTTTATTTTAGTGATTGGCTTGATAAAATTCCACTCGTCGCGTAATTTGGATCGTTTTTGCGTTCGTAATTTGGATCGTTTTTGCGTTCGCAACCGTACGACCAAACGAACCGACATTTGAGATATTTTTGAGCACATTTCAAGTTCCCTATACTTTAACTTTATTTTATAGCCATGAAATGGGGTTAACGAGGCTTAAAAGTGCAAAAAAATCAAGTTTTACAAGTACAGGGACCATTTTTGAAATTTCTGGCAGATACATTGAACCTGGTCCATTTTTGAGGTTTTGATGGTTTTAGCCCAATGTTTTGCACTCTATGGGCTGAAATTTGATGGTTTTAAGTATTCCTATGGTTTTGAAAACCATGTGCCCAAGTGGAGGGCCAATATCGAAGCACGAAATGCGAGAAACGATCCTAACGGTTCTCCGAAATCTATAAATACCCAAGCTATCATTCCATTTTCCTCACACCTTGATCTAATTTTATGCTCTAAGTTGAAGCTTAATGCTTCATACCTAAGTATTTAGATCAAGTTCTTCATAGTTTGGACCCTTTGTAAGTTTCTTTCATGCTTTTATGCGTTTTAAGCGTAAAAGTCAAACAGTGTTTGACTTTCTGCTTTGACCAGTCTATGGTCAACACGAAGTTCGTTTGAACTTCGTAACGTGAGCGTAATCACAATGGTTATAGTCTCTTGTGACTATACCTACTGATTACCACGTTATTTAGGTGTAGTGACGAGTCATAGTTTCGGTCAAAATGCGTATTCTTGCGTATTTTGCAACCAAACTATTCTTGGGTATCAAGACCCTTTGTCTTGATATCAAACTTGTTTTCTAACTTTGTTAAACATGTTTTAACATGTTTAGCTCGTCACTTTAGGTTTCGTGCTTATATTGGGTCGTAAGATAAGCGGTCTAAACAACCGCTTAGACTTTCGAACCCGACCCGTTTGGTCGATCATTAGGATTCGACCAAGCATTTATTGTGACCATAGTTGTATAGGGAATAACCTTCCGAGGTTATACCTTATGGTCACTTCGTTTAGTTAGTTGTATGATAGGTAGTTTATATGCCTTAGGTAAATGACCAAAATGCCCTTTTCATGCATAATTGGATTTTAAGCATATGTAACTCAAACTTTTGTCATTTAACGGATTATGCAACATATTTAAACAAGTTTAGGCATATAATACTTATCATAGGACAAGTTAAGCGATCCGAACGGGTTTTACGCGAACTACGCGTTAAAGTAGCGTAAGCTACCTAAATGAGTCGAAATGGGTCGTAAGCAATTAGGTTAGGTTTCGTTTTAGTATGTAGGCTTTGTTAAACCATATCATATGAGTTACAATACTCATTTGGTTTACGAAACCTCATTTTATCCGATTCTCCCGATTTAGGTCCGTTTATTAACTTAGTTACCTATATTAGGTGCCGTTTGATTTCCGTGATCCCTCTAGCTTGCTTGGTTGTTATTCAAGACTTCTAAGCATTCTCAGGTGAGTACATAGTCCCCTCTTTTACCGTTTTAAACTGTTTTGGGGTGAAACACATGTGCCTACTTGTTACTTTCGTGTTTTTCATGTTTTTATATCATATGTTTGTTATGTTCATTAGTACACGTATAGTACATGATTTCATTATGTTTTGCTATGTATGTTCACTTAGCATGCTAGCACATTGATTTTCATAATTACATTTTGTTGCATATGTTCATCCAGCATATGGACACATTGTTTTACATTTTGAACCGTTTGTAATTGTTTGATTTATGTAAACCGTTTGTAACCGTTTGATTTATGTGAACCGTTTGTAACCATTTGACTTATGTGAACCGTTTGTAACCGTTTGATTTCCGTTTGTAACCGTTTGACTTATGTGAACCGTTTGATTTATGTGAACCGTTTGTAACTGTTTGATTTATGTGAACCGTTTGAAACTGTTTGAACCGTTGGGTTAGGGAAGTGATTAGGTAACGGGGCGGGTGTAATGTGTTAAAAGCATGGTGGATACACCGCTGGTACTTTCTATATATAAGTGCTTTTAACACATTATATATCGTTGCGTTATTTAGATCACTTGGGCAAGGTTATCAAAACAAAGTTATATTACGAGGTTTTTCTATCAATATATATACCATTTGAGTTTTCATACGAAAATGATTTTTTTTATCTGAATTTACTTAAACAAAGGTTTTGGAGTTATGATTCATGGCATCGAGGTTTTATAAATTATAACAAATATGTTTTAACTTGGTTATTTCAATTCACAATATAAACATTTTACAAAATTAAGTTTTCTAATATCGAATAACAAAGTTTGTTTGAGTTATTTCAAAAGGTAAAACGAGCCATGAATCTGACACTCACTTAAAACCTATGTACTCGCCAGCATTTTTATGCTGACGTATTTTCACATGTGTTTCAGGTATCATAGTTGATGATGTTTGATGATGATATTGGTGTATGCTCACATAGGAATGGACGAGGCCTTAGTGACTTAATAACAATGGAAGTCCATTTGTTCATGTTTTGTTTCTAATTTCAATGTAATGTAATACATTCAATTCAATAAAACGAAATTATTTAAATCCATGGTTGTGAAACAATGATTCTGTTACAACACTCCCCGACGTTTCTGCCACGATTTGTTGTTTTACGTGGTCGGGGTGTGACACCAGAGGTGTAGGAATTTGTTGATAATGGAACATGTATGCTAATGGGGTGATTTTGGTTAAATATCGAAGTGTGAAGTTTTAAATTGGGGTAAATTACATTTTTCGTCCTTTATGTTTGCATTGGGTTGCAATGGATAACCTTTAACTTCCATAATTACAGTCACAACCTTTATTTGGAAAACTCGTTACACTCTACGTCCTTTGGCCCTAATCAGGTTATAATTTTCAGTTAAATCCAACCATGTGCAAGGCACATGAGGGTAGATTGGTAATTTTATTAATTCATTTAAAATTCATTTAACAAATAAGATTAAAAGAAATTAAAACAATTAAAATAATCATCTTTTCTCTCTCAACTCACTTTCTCTCCTCAACTATCAGAACAACCACCGCAGCCGGCGGAAACCTACGCCGGAAAACTCATGGGAACACTAAAGTCAGGTGCGACCTTAGGCTCCAGTGACCTATGTTGTCGAGGCTTATCGTTATTTTGTTCCGGTGACCGATTGAAGGCGGCTTCTTCAGGACCTCTGGTGGTTACTAACGTCTGCATTCACCACATTCCAATTGTTGACCTATGGTATAACTCGAATGTCGCCATGAAAGATCTGTTGTGTCCAATAATAACTACCTGTCATAAACTATAAATCAACCAAAATCCCAAATTTAACAACCAATTTTTTGCAAAACCATTACATGTTTGAACCAAACACAAGATACCAAAACTTATATAAATTGAAATAGAACTCAAAATCTAAAACAGACTAACGGTGTCCCATGAGAATCCTCAATATACATACAACTTAAACAAAATTCATATAGTAGACAGACAAAAAATAATTGATTATCATGATTTTGTACAAGAATCTTTAATATATACAAAACATTAAGCAAAAACTCACCAACCAAGAATTTGACGATTATCATCATCGGTCATCATCGATGCCTAAAAAAAATCCATGATGAGGGAGATCCAAACGAATCTGAGTTGAAGAAGAACTCGGAGACGAAAACTTACCGGGGTTTTGTCGGAGGTTTGTCGGAAAGAAATAGCTCCACCGCCGCCACCATGCCGTCGCCGGAGATTTCTTCGCCGGTAAGTGATGAGGGTGAGAAAGATTTAGAGGGTGGTCGTGGTGTGGTGGTGTAGCCGGAGAACCAGCCATAACCGGCCGGTCATAGCCGCCGGGTCTTGGATGTTGTGTGCGCATAAGGGTTTCAACAGGAGAGAGATAAGCGAAGAGGAAAGATTTTATAGATTTTTATATAAGCTTTTTAGTTTTGAAATGACCGTTGCTAGGCTCGACTCATGAGCGTGTGCATACATCTTCCGGCATCTTGCAAGTGCAGCATCCCCGACATTTTGCCCCTAAACAAAATGAGATTCATAACGCATAAGTTTCTATTCAGTTTCAAGTTGAAAATACATAAAAAAATGACAGCAGTTAATTCTAATATTAACGTATCTTACATTTGAAGGTGCGATATTTGTCCCCTTATTATCAATCCATTCTAGCTTATGACCATTGGAAACCGACGATCTTACTAAACTGCTTTCTGACAAAAGAGAACTTTCTGAAGAAACGTATGGACCGAGGTCCATTTCTTTGACTTTCTTGACTTTTTGTTCCTTAACCTGGCTTTAGAAACAGTAAATATGTATATTAGCATCAATCTCTGTTTCAAATTGTAACTGGTCAGAACATGTAATTTTTGGTATGAGTTGAAACACATCGAGTCAGGTTGACCCAAAACACATTTTGTCTCAACTTTTTTTGATCCGTTTAAACTATTTCCCTTTTTAATCACACTCGCTTTTTCATACGAACAATAAAGGTTAAATCTTGAGAAGATTGTACCTTCCAAAGTTTGATGGTTTTGTCGTTCCTTGAAAGTATAAAGAGCAACCCATTAAATCCCACATTTCTAAAAAGGCCATCATGGAAAGCATCAAACCAACATGACAGTATTAATAAGCTAGTATAATGACCAAATTTATCTAATTAATGAAATAAATGAGGATAATATAAAATGTAAATACCTGATGTTTTACTTGAGTCTCATTAACATCATTAACTCAGTTGCTCATATAAAAAAGTACGTGTTAAATGCAACTGCCGGGATCTGGTTTCCCACATGATCTTCAAGAACCTGATGATCCTTAAAGATAAAAGGCCTTGTGGAGCGCAGCAGAGTGAACCATCAAATGTTGTTCTTATTCCTTTGTATCCATTAGCTTCTCGACGAATTCTAGTAAAGCCTCCTGACCTGATGATAGGTAACAAAAATGAGCTACAAATGAAATTTGGCGGGTTAGATTCAGGATTTGAATTTAGAGCTCAACATATACAAATCTGTGAGCATGACCACTTAGGTACATCATGTCCCAACTCCATAAATACGATTACGAATAATTGCATTACCAAATGATCAAAGGAAAAAACTCAGAATACCGCAAGTACTTTATAGAGTATTCCATATTCGAGGGTTAACCTAGCCCGACCCATTTTGACTGGCATGCATGGCGTAATATAGAGTATATATATACACACAATCCTTCACAAAGTAAAAGATATAATACACAATATTAATAAGTGGAAGGTTGTTGATATAAAAGAACAAAAGTATTAACCTGTTCCATCTCAAAAAGGTTGCCAAGGTTGAGCCCCTTAGACATAGAAATCAACTCAAAAGCATTCATGGCAGCTGGATGTTCTTCTTTCTTTTCTGTCACGTGATACTCCTGATGTAAAACAAATATATAAACTTTCAGAAACTTGGGCATTTTATAATACACACCGTAATCTTATTTGTAGCTTATACATTATGTAATAAAGATACTGAACTTTTTATATACAATTCAAGCATAACAGAGCTCATAAAACCTTCATTAACATTACAACAAAAAGGTAAACTTTCTAGTTATTTATGTTAAATAAAAAAAACACTTATAAACAAATCAATTTGGGTTGTTTTTAATTTCAAAAAGGTCAAATAAAAAATTGGTTAGCTAAAAGGGGAGTGTCTCTAACGGGTTATAAGTTCCCCGAAGTCAATTTTGCTGCACACAATCCCCTAAATCGTTTTTAGATGATTATTGTAATAATAATAACAGAATATCGTTTTTGTTTAAATTATTAACTTATTACTTTTTATAAAAATGGGCAAAAAAGTGTTTGAAGATTATATAGTATAATAGAAGTTAATAAACTCACTTCTGAATCTTGAAAAGCTGCTTCCACATCATCAAAATTTGCCTCTCCCTTCTCAACAAATTCAGGTTGTTTAAACCATTCATCATTCAAAAGCTCAGGTATTGTTATCCGCTGCCACAAAAAGAGGGCTTTGAGACAAATAGTGAAATGTTGCAAAGGACTTAAGATACAGTTGCTAATGATCTAGTCACAAATAGCGAACCTTGGTAAGTATAGTTTTTCCTGTTCCAGGTGCACCAGTGAAAAGTATCCCCTGCAAAATGAACCAGTAGGCTTCTTATCGATAAAAGTCATCAACAAAAGACAAATTTTAAAAGCAAATTAAATTTTTTAACACAAGTCAAATTTACATCACATGTACTAAGTGCAAACCTTTGGTAACTTTCCCCAGGTCATGTAAAGTTCCGTAGATTTTTTTAGGTACTCCACAACTTCCTTAAGCTCTTGTTTGGCATCATCACAGCCTGAAAAGTTGCTCAAATTCCTTCCATTTTCAGTAAGGAAGTGAGGATTCCAAATGTACTGCAAGAGAAAGTGATAAGATTGATGATCATCCATAGTGATAGCGTTTTAATGGGTACGAATCAATCGACTATACCCAAAAATCATCGCACTTCATAAGACCAAACAGACAAAACACTAACACCCCAACTCATTTACAATTTTACATACATCTAAGTTATGTTCTTTAATACTTCAGTTCAAATATAAAAAAATCCACTATGAAGTTACAGAATCCAACAATTCAGTAAAATTATTACCTTCCCTTCACCTTGTTCTGAGATGCAGATTAATCACTTTTGGCAAAGTGAGCAAATAATTTTGTCTGCTGAACAAAAACCCTAGATAAACACACACACTACCACACAACAAAAAATTATACCAAACGAAACCAAATCTAGCTACACAAAACCACAAATCAAACAAATCGGACCATAAATTCACATACCACTACAAAACCTAAACCTACAACAGGAAAAGTAACCTAATCTAACCTAACCACAACACATCAACATCCAGAACAAAACAAAACCTAACCTCATATTCTTCTTCGTCTTCCTCCGGTTCCTTGCCGGCGGCGTCAACGGCGGCGGTTCCGGTGTCATCTTCGTCGGAATCAGCAGTTGCTGGAGTCACTAATTTGGTCAAGGAGATGGAAAGTTACAGTATATTTGAAGATGGAAAGCGAGTCTGGATGAAAAGGAGGGAAGATGAGTGAGCTACATGAATGAAAGATGCATCACAGTACAAAATGCCTGCAAACATTAATTGAGTCCCCTTCTGATACATCAAAGTAAGAGAAATTAAAGAGCTAATAACAAAAAAAAAAAAACATTCACCGTTGAAACCCTAGATCAGCCGGCCGAAGGCCATTGCTTGCTGGCGTTACTCTTCCCTCAAAGACATGGCTTGAAACCCTAGATGCCGGACTGGTTCTCTATCTCTATCTGTGACGGTCGAAGTAGATCGGATTACGGTAGAAGTAGATCGGAGTTTTTGAGGGAGCAGAGTGTCGACGCAGGGGAGAAATCGTAGGGTTGGAGATTTGATTTTGAACTGAGAGAGAGGGGGATGGTTTGAATCTTGAAAGATGGTCTGGATTTGAGAGAGAGGTATTAAAGTATAGATTTAGGCGGAAGATGAGATTTGATTTTGAATTCAAATTTACCCCTCAACTTGGTATTAAATAATAATAATAATAATAATAATAATAATAATAATAATTTAAAAACGGAATTATGACATCATCATTGACATGTGGCATAACTTAGGAGTTGACACATAGGCAGATTTACATCAGCCAAAAGTCTCTTATTATAGATAGTATAGATCTATAATAATATGTATAATTCATGATGAGTTTGACGCAAAAATCTTGTTTGTTGTGGTGCTGAGTGTGGCTTTGATTGTGATGGTAAGGAAGAGGAAATTTCAATTTCTTTGATTGAATTCCTTTACGGTATGATTGAAAAAATGAAATTTGAAAACTTTATACTATTTTTTAAATTGTTTAACTTTGTAGGGTACAACAAATATCCTCAAATCTTTTCTTTGCTTCTTTTAGTCTAGTGAGTATATTATTCTTGTAATCTAGTGATTATATTTAATTAATATCTTATTGTCACAGAGTAATACTTTTGACTCTTGTATGATGCTTAGATTAAATCTGGAATAGGAAAACTACGTAGAGCAGCATTCAACTCAGGTTGCAAGTACACAAGAAAAATGATCTTTAGGAGATCTTGGGTGGGTTGCAAATGAAGCCACCATCCTCTGTTTATACTATTAGCAAAGATCAAACAAATTCTAAATCTAGATACATCTAAACATACTTATATATTTAAGATTCTAGAGAAATTTGAGCAAGTTTATAGTCTTCATGCCTTTTCTAGATCTATTCTACACCCTTATTTGTTGGATTTTTAGAGTTGAATTGTGCAACAGTTTCTAGACTTATCTAATTCCTTTTTCTAGCTATATCTGATCTAGATGTCTCCCGACAATCCTTCTTGGACCATAATAGTGCAATGTTTTTCGAGAATTTCCAGCAACCTTTAACACATCTTCACCCCGGAATGCTCCCGGTTGTTGGAGCAGCGATCCGAAATTTAGGCGGGACATGACATTATGCATCAATTGATACAAAACCCTAAAAATGAGTTATCGTCATTGTGTCGGTTGACCATGAACAACCTCATTGTATATGTTTTATTAATCTTTTTAGTGCCAAATTGAGTATCATCACCCAAAGTCAAAAACTCCTTACAAGTGTAAATCCCCGACCATATTATTGGAGTTCGTGTCCATCATTTATATGCTAATGATCCTTTGTTAGTGGTTCTCTTCCTATCTCGTCTTTGCTTATTTGGAACTTTATCCTGAATCTTGGTTTTCTTACTTGAAGGCTCAAACTATCTACACACTTGGTGTGTAGATAGGCACCTCCAAAAGGTGTTTTTTATCCTACATGGACACCCTGCAGTGTGGAGCTGTGGTCAAAGCGCGGCGTTTTGGTCCGGTTAACCAGACAAAGACTGACGGGTGTCTGACGGGTCTGTTGACCGGACCAAAACGCCGAGCTTTGGCGGCGTTTTGGTCATGTCAACCAGACACCCTGTCAGTCTTTTGTCTGGTTGACAGGACCAAAACGCGGCCAAAGCTCGGCGTTTTGGTCCGGTCAACAGACCCGTCAGACACCCGTCAGTCTTTTGTCTGGTTGACCGGACCAAAACGCCGCGCTTTGACCACAGCTCGACACTGCAAGGTGTGCATATAGGACAAAAAACACCTTTTGGTGTGTAGATAGGCTGTGCCAATAGTTACACCCGAAACTTGATAATTCATACAGGTCTTTAACGAATAGTCAATCAAGTGAAAAACATGGCATATTACATTACCTTGGATGATAAGGCCGACATAATACAACCTAGAATCATGGTTTGAATGGAGTTGGTGGGTAATTTAGTTCAAACGCACACTAAAATAGCTTAACTTTCATCTATCAAGCGTAAATATGACAAAGTTGATAACACAAATACTTAAATCAATATCGATTGGGGTTATATTGGGAACTAAAGCAGATTCAAGTGCTTCCAAGCCATGGCATTGGTTCTCCCAAATATTGCAACTGCTACAAAGTTTGTAATAGTATTTATATATTGTCCAAGTTTTAAGCCATAAATATCTTGAATCAACATACGATACACACCTACTTGTTTAAATCCCACTTTGCACAGATATTCTTGATCCAGGAAAACTTAATCTAAACTTGTATCCTCTAATGTCATAAATTCCATGTGTTTGCAAAGATATTGATGATCCGGTAAACCTAATCTTAACTTGTATCCTCTAACGTCGTAAAAATTCAACACGGGTTATACAAATTACCGATGAACTTTTGAGATGTAAAGTCAATCTTGATTGCCTTCAATGGTTGTGCTATCTCTACAACATATTTAGCTTATTCACTATTTTATTTTGTTTCAGTAAGAACATGATGTGCATGTTAAACTCAGTTGAGTTTCGTAGGTGTTCGTGGTGATTAAGATACAGACTATGAAGATGAAATCAAGAGTTTTTAATGATAAGGGTATTTTTGTAATTTCACACCCACTTAACTGAGAAAACTAACATCCATCCACTTCAAGGACTATCCGAGTAACAACTGATCAAACCACAGGGAGCAAGAGTGTAATTTTAGAAAGTTGGGGACTAAAGGTGAAATTTCGACAAACCACAGGGACTATCCAGACATTTTACTCATATATTTATGGGTAAGGGTTCCTCTACCAAGGACATTTTTCCTACAAAGTGTAAGAAGTCTATGTAGCCATTGTGTTTTAAGACTAGGCATAATGTTTTAGATTCTTTTAGCATGATATAATATAAAAAAAAATACTAAACGTAACAATTTAAAACATAAATTAAATGTATAATAGGCATGAAATCTAAAACACTATGTGATGAAAGTTAATTAGTGTGGCTTATATTAACGTCTATAATACACATGATTGTGTTTTAAATTGTTACATTTGGTTTTTTTCTATATTATACAATACCAAAAGAATCTAAACCCAATGCCTAAAATTTAAAATACAATGCCTTTATAGACTTCTCACACTTTATAGGAAAAATGACATTTGTAGACTAACCATACCCTTTATTTATGTTATATTATTGTTTGCAGATACTGTGAATGTGACGCATTGAACTAGTAAATGTGAAAGTGCCAAAAGATGATTTCACTATTGAAATAAAAAAAAGTATATCACCTCTTATTAATATATAGAATAGAATATATTTTTTACAAAAGAAATATATTGTTTTCTTTGAAATCAGATTCCCATCGAATGCATTAACAATAATTAAATTGTATGTAATTGTTTTTAGATCTGAATTTAGTTTCAGTTTATAATCTTTCCTCTATTATCTATGATTATTTGAAAGGGCTCATGTTACTTCTTAGTTATCATAGCCAGGAACACGTATGCTTATGGGCTAGTTTTGGATGAACATCAAAGCGGAATTTTAAGCTATCTAACATATGTACTATGTTGTGTTTCAGAAAACTCAAAAATAATTGAACGTAAATTGTAATGAGGGTATTATATCACAATGAAAATTGGGAATGTCTAGTACTCCAAATATTTGTAGCCTAATAAAATGTAACGTGGACTTTAATTTTGTCAAAAACATATATTTCAAATTCAAGTCAATGCTTTTGAAAATTAGTGCATCAAATTCACTAATGTGACTATGTGAGTAAATTTGTCATAGCTTTGTTGGGGATAAAGATTCCAAAAGGATTAAAGCATAATTAGAATCTTGTAACTTGTTATTTGGCTATGTGTAATGGTTTAATGCATATTTTCACTGTTACGTCACAAACTAAGTGTCACGTCGCTATTCCGTAATAATATGCTCTCACTTACTCATTTTCACCTTTAGTGTGTAATGGTTTAAGAAGTTTCAATTACTAACTAAAATACTATTTAAAAGAAATGAATTATACAATGAAAAAGAATAAATTTGATTGGTTAGTTCCATGAGACCCACCACTCCTTCCCTCTCTAGCCCTTGTGGTCTGCCTCACGCCATCCCCCCTTCACGCCCCGTGTGGTGGTTTTTTACGCCCCTTAACTTTCCACATCAGCTGGGCGTTAGCCCAGTACGGACAACCTTAAAGTGTTCATATATGTATTAGTGTATTAGACCTAAACGAACCATGTGAAGATTGATTATAATTTGTATTCTAGAAGTTAAGTGTACGTGAGATGGAAAGTATCATGGTTATATTTGGTTGATGCCACTTAAGAAGAACCTCGAACTTCAAGTATTACAAACATGACGGGACTTGGCCTATGCAATGTTTTAAAATGATAGTGTTTGGCATTAAGTCCTCAAACCGTACACGTGGTACATGTGATGGAACTTCTATCGAGTATGAGTAGCTTAATCCATTTTTTATTCTAGCGAACAGTTACACTCTCATAGCAAGCAATAGAACTATGTCACAAAGTCCACAATATTTAATGCGTGTTTGATTCACATATTTTATGGTTTTATTAAAACACATATTTTAAAGGTTCGTGTCAAATTATTTGAAACAAACAAACCAGAACAAAAACCTATCAAAACCTTTGGAAGTACTTGAAGAAACAAATTCTGAAACATGTCAAACGAACAACAATTTGTGAGATCTTGGCGAAATAATATTCTTTGGTAAATCAATTTGACTATGGTAGTGGTGGTGAATGGTGATGGGAGAGGGGATGGGATGGTGACGGAGGTAGTTGTGATGGGAGAGTAGGTGGTAATAGAGGTGATGGATATGTCTATAAACGAACTAAATGTTCATGAACTGTTCGTGAACTTGTTCGACGGAATGTTTCCTTATTTAACAAATAAATAAACATGAACAAAATTTTGTTCATAAACGAACAAACATTAACACACATTTTGTTCGTTCATTATGTTCGTGAACGTTCGTTTATATTTGTTCATTTATGCTTTACGTTCGTTTATGTTTGTTTAATTTAATAAATACATAAGTAGTTATATTTATATAAATCCGCAGGCCAAGAACGGAGCATCTCCGCGCCTTTCTCTTGCTTCAACGCTTTAACTCCGTGTTTAATTAATATATTTAAAAAGAAACGTAAAAATATAACAAGCTTACGAAAAATAAGTTGGGCGTAAACATAGGTTTTGATGTACATGAAAATAAAATAGTGAATAATAAGTCCATAATATAAGTTAAGCATATATGAGTAAACGAATTGTGCATTGATCAAACCTACTTGACACAAATAAACCGGTTTCGATGCCCAAATGCCTTTGGGCGGGTAGTCAATCCAATAGCGCTATTATCTACTACCTTAACTTGGTGTTGTTAATGATCAAAGCATGAAACAAATGGCAGAATAACTCAAATAGTAAAAAAAAAAGGGTTTAGCACATAGCACAACTAACACATAGCACAACTAACACATAGACATGAAATGAGTTCACATGGTTAAATAAAAAGAAGTTGAATTTGAATACATGATACACCCCAAAACATAAAATGAAAAAGGGGCTATGAATACTCACATGTTTCGAAGATAGCCAAAATACAACTTAAGACAAGTTGTAGCATTTTGGAAATAAATTCCAAAAATTACCCTAACAACATAAAATATATAAAAGTATGAATAAGCGCATAAAACGAATACGATGAAATGAATTTTATTGGTTCGTACAATTTCAAGGATTTTCAGTTTAAGTGATAAAAATGATTTGAATGTCTAAAATATATAAATACAAATAACAACAATTCGTATTTTAATATAAATAAGATAAAGTTGTACAATTTCGACTAAAAAGTATTGTGTATATTTTATTCTAAAAATAAATATATAAGATCTCCACGTTCGAGTTAATATAATATACTACATTTATTTTTACTCTAAAAATAACTATAAATATAAATATATGACCCCCCCCCCCTATAGAAGTGTTTTCATATGCTCATGGCTGTCTCGGATAAAGAAAATAGTTATAGATGAATCATATACCAAGAAGTGAGGTTTAATGGGAGAGAAACGAGTGGTGAATGCACGTACGAAAGAGGAACTTAGAGTGAGGCTGATTCATCCTAGATACTGGACTGGATTGCAGAGCTTATGTGACTAGGGTTGTAAACGAACCGAACGAACACGAAGAAGGCCTTGTTCGTGTTCGTTCATTAAGGCAAATATATGTGCTCACTAGCGGTTCATGAACACTTACCGAACGAGCTTTATGTTCGTGTTTGTTCATTAAGGAATTAAGCATGTTCACGAACGGTTCACGAATACAAAGGAAAACAAATAAATTTGGTGAACACGATGAAGGCTAAAGGTGGATGGCCAGAGAGTAGCATTGGAACTTGAAGCCCTAATTGTGGAACGAATGGCGATTGTATTCGTCGATGTAAATAATGAAAAAGGAAAAGGGAATAGTGCATAAACAAAGTGGAAATAAGGTTTCCTAGTTTAACTGTTAGGGTAATAAAATAAATAAAAATTAAATAATATAAAAGGAATAGATAAACTATATGAAAGTACAAAAATCTTTAATTAAAACATAAACAAACGCAAATTCACGAACACCTTACCAAACGTTCACGAACACCTTACCGAACGTTCACGAACACAGTTGAACGAACGAGACCTCTGTTCATGTTCGTTCATTTAACTAATGGAACGAAATTTCTTATTAATGTTCTTTTATAGCCGAACGGTTCACGAACTGTTCGATAAACGTTCAGTTTGTTTACAACCCTACGTGTGGCCAAATACATGATTACCCTTCTTCAAGTTCATATGAAGAATTTCCCCCTGGTCACTTTGTGTAGTTTCATACTGTTAGGCTGATAGTATGATGTTTTCGTTATGCAGTGAAACAAACAGGACTTCCTTTCCACGTGACATTCGGCCATACAACACACTACTAGAAAACTACTACTATTCCTACCAAAATTTCCTACACATTTCCTACGAACGAAAAGGCCGACACTTTTTCCACGAAATTCCGACGAAAAAGAAGGGGTCTTAGATTTGTGACAAAAAAAGCGACAAAAAAGCCACAAATTGTTATGCGTAGGAAAAGTGTCAGAAATTTCCCACGGATTTCAGACGGAATTCGTTTTCATTTTAACTATTAGTCGGAAATTCGTAGGAATCGGTATGCGTAAGAAATGTGTCGGAAATTTTTGACGGAATTCCTACAGAATTCGTTTTTATTTTAACGATTAGCAGGAAATGCGTAAGAATCCAATTTATCGTAAAAAAAATATTCATAAGAAACAAAACTAATGATATTAAAATATAAATTTTATTATTTAATAAAAATATATGTTATTTCTAAATTGATTCCGTATGATGTGTGTTGGAAATTCCGACAGATTACTCCCGGAATGGATAATATTTTTTGTAATACACATATATGTTACTTTTAAAACACATTTATATATATCCGTAGGAAATGTGTAGGAAAATACTGACGCAATTCCTACGAAATTCGTTTTCATTTTAATCATTAGTAGGAAATGCGTAGGATTCCAATTTATCATAAAAATTTATTTATAATAAATAAAATTAACGATATTAAAATATAAAGTTTTACTATTTAATAAAAATATATGTTATTTCTAAATTAATTCCGTAGGAAGTGTGTTGGAAATTCCGACAGATTACTCACGGAATGGATAATCTTTTTTGTAATACACATATATGTTATTTTTAAAACAAATTTATATATATCTGTAGGAAATGTGTAGGAAAATACTAACGCGATTCCTACGAAATACGTTTCCTTTTAACAATTCGTCATAAATCCGTAGGAAAATAATGAATGTAATAGTTCCGTAGAAAAATCGTAGGAATGCATACAGGCCTTAATACGGTTTATTAGAGCATGTATGACTCGTATTCTTGGCAACCATATAATAGCACTCAATACAACGTGATGTAACCCTTCAATATCTAATGTTACATAATAAAGGTCTCAACGGACCTTTAAGATATATTAAGGTCCAACATGGTCTATTAGGGATTGTATGACCTGTTAGTGTCCATTACGATACAAGATTACTCAACATGACATGATATAACCCTCCAACGTCGAATGTTACATAATAAAGACCTTAACGGACCATTAAGATATATCAAGGCCCAACACGCTCTATTAGGGCATATATGACTTCTAATATTTTGTTACGATACAATAGCACTCAATACAACGTGGTGTAATCCTTCAACATCGAATGTTACATGATGAAGGTCTTAATGGGCTTTTAAGATATATGAAGGCCCAACATGGTTTATTAGGGCATGCATGACTGGTAATTCTTCGTTACGATGTAATAGCACTCAATACAACGTGATGTAACCCTTCAACATCGAATGTTTCATAATAAAGGCCTTAACGGGCCATTAAGATATATTGAGGATTAACACAGTCTATTAGGGCATGTATGACTTGTAATTGTTCGTTACAATATAATATCACTCAATACAACGTGGTATAACCCTTCAACGTCGAATTTTACATAATAAAGGCCTTAATTGGGCCATTAAGATATATCAAGGTCCAACACGGTCTAATAGGGATTGTATGACTTGTTAGTTTCCATTACGATACAAGATCACTCAACATGACATGATATAACCCTCCAACATCGAATGTTACATAATAAAAACCTTAACGGACCATTATTAGGGCATATATGACTTATAATATTTTGTTACGATATAATAGCACTCAATAGAACGTGATGTAATCCTTCAACAACGAATGTTACATAATGAATGTCTTAATGGGCTTTTAAGATATATCAAGGCCCAACATGGTTTATTAGGGCATGCATGACTTGTAATTCTTCGTTACGATGTAATAGCACCCAATACAACGTGATGTAACCCTTCAACATCCAAAGTTACATAATAAAGGCCTTAACGGGCCTATCTAACTTTACAGTGCGCGCATGGCGATTTTCGGGAATTTTAACATCCGCAGACAATATCGGATAGAAAAACGGATTAAAAACGACAAACGAACGTTTTGCGCGATTTTAACGCAATCGGCGAACGAACGCGGCAAACATCAATTTCAGACGTAATTTTTAGTGTTTCAAATCTAAAAATTTATTTTGCGACAACCTACGAAATTCGGCATTGAAAACGGGCCGTAGAAAGGTCATTGGGCCACACAATGCGTTAACGGGCCCTGGGCCCAAACCCACTTGAAACCCTTTATATAAATACCTCACTTAAATTTTTCAAAAACCCTAACCCCTACTTTTCTTTTCAGCCGACACCTCACCTCTGTGTTCTACTCTCTCTCTCGCTTCACCTTCTTTGTAGAAACCCTAATACACACACCCACTGATCTTTCATCTTCACCCTCCCTCTCTCTCGATTATACTTAAAAACAACACACACACACAAATCCACAGACAAACGCCTTATCCTCCTTTCCCTTTCCCTCTCGATGTCGATCCGGCAACCACACGGAGGAGGAGCCGGCGCCGTTACGGCGGTTCTCCGGCCACACACACCAGCCCCCCCCCTCTCGGTTACTCTCTCTCCTTCTCTCGGCTGATTTGGCAGCCACGCCGGCGGCGGAGGGTCGTGAAGTTGAAGATGCGTTGATGATAAGATGACTGATGTTGAAGTCTGATGATGACGTTGATACGCTGATGATGACGATGATGTTTGATGAAGATGATTATGATAATCTTGTCGGTGGGGATGGCCGACGGCGACGGAGGCCGCCGGAGCTCCGTTCATCCGGCCGGCGACGACACAGTGGAGGTTGGATTGGTTTAGATCGGCGTTGCCTCGGTTCGGTAAATATGCACAAAACTATATTGAAGATGTTGATGCCTATTTATTTGCTGTTTGTTTCCTTTGATAATATTTGTAATAACTTCTACTATTTACATATTTTTAGATGTGGAACAATATGAGAAAGGCCACGGACAATGCTATACATATGCTTCTGAAGAAGTTGATGCTAATTATTTTAAAGAGTTACTTATTCCATTAGTTTAGCTTTATATATAGATTTTGAAATTGTATGTAGTTTGTAATTTAATGAAGCTTGTTATACATTTAGCAAATTATTGTAATTTGACCGGTTTATTTTCGAATTTAATGTGATTGGGTTGATTTGAAAAGGTTCGAATTGGTGTATATATACTTGGGTTGATTTGTTTGGTTTGGAATGGGCTCGAAAATGTTAAATTATATATTTTTTCCGGCCTACATTTTAAGACGGGGTTCATCGTATAATATTTAATAATTTTCTAAATATGTATTTTGGATCAAAAGACGGGGTTCATCATCTTTTAAGACGGGGACTACCTTAAACCCCGTCTAAAACACCTATAAACCGGGTCTTAACGCTCAAATCACCCTGTCTAATGCTCTGTTTTGTAGTAGTGTGTATCCGTAGGAAACATGTAGGAACAAAATAAACAGGTTTCGTCACATTCCGTTGGAATTGTGTAGAAAACAAAGATAAACTTGTGGGAAAAAATAATACATTCTGTTGGAATTGTGTGGGAAAAAAACTAATTTTGTAGGAATTAAGAACATATTTCGTTGGAATTATGTAGGAAAAAAATATTTCCGTAGGAACTATGAAGGAAAAACAAATACATTCCGTTAGAATTGTGTAGGAAGAAAAAAAAATTCCGTAGGAATTGTGTAAGAAAATTAAAATATATATAATAAAAATAAATATAATTGATTTAAACACAAAATTTTAAAAATAAATATTCCGTGGGAAATGCGTCGGAAAGTTAAGAAAATTTATTCCGTGAGAAATAAGTAGGAGAAATCTAACGAAACATTTGTGTGGGAAAGGAGTAGGAAAATCCGTAGGAAATGCGTCAGAAAAAAATTACCCACGAGCAGAATTCCCACGGCCCATTTTCGTGGGAAATCCGTGGGTAAACGCAGTTACCCACGGATTTCCCACGGAAATTGATGTGGGAATAGTAGCAGTTTTCTAGTAGTGGCAGTCATAGACAACCTGAAACACCTTCGTTATGTTTTCTTCACTTATCTAAGCTCACAACTCCCTTATAACCTCACAAGTTTCTTGGTATAACCCTTAAAACAACCTCAAATACTTTATAAAGGTGATTATTTTGAAATAATTGGAAATATTCATTTAAAATATTGCTTTTGTGAACTTGTATTCAAAGTTTATTCCCTATTAAAACAAATACGAGATGATAGGTTTTATTTAAACTGCATGTCAAAATTCGCTAATGCTGATACGGAATTTTACATGAAAAACAATACTTGAGAATGCGCTAATTGTCACTACTGCCTGATGGTGTTCAACATCGGTATGATTTACTCGAGAAATGCACACACAGTAAACAGATTATATGTTACGGAACTTTCTAATATCCTAGAACTCTATTGCCTTTACCTTAACTTTATACACTTCTAAGGCTAGTGGGTATGGTTGATGGACCATCCTTGAGGATGATCCGCCACGTAGGCGCCACGTCATCATCCTCCCAAGAATGGTCCATCCTCCAAAACTAGAGGGCATGGTAAGTTGGTCCTAGTCATCATCCTCCACCACTTTTATGTTTTTTTTTTATTTTTTTTTAGTCTTCTATTTTTTTTTAACATTTAACAAATATACTAACAAAATATTTTCATTAATATTAAAACCACATTACATAAACATAAAAAAAAACATAAAGTTAATAAAAAAAAAACATAAAGTTAATAAAAAAAAACCAAAGACTTAAAAAAAAACATAGACTTAAATAATATTATGCTTCTTCATGATGTCGGGTTCGGATTGTTGGACGGTTCATCACCCACCACTTTCTTGCCTTTGTTTCGTTTTCCTTTTCCTTTAGGCGGTTGGGTTTCGGGAACAACCTCCACATCATCGTCGGGTTCGGATTGTTGAAAGGATTGCGTCGGGATCGGTTGGGGTTGAACGGGTGGTGTCGGGTTCGGTGGGAAATTATAAGCACCCCCGCATCATCATTTGTTGAAGGGCTTGATTTTGAGAAAATTGAGCGAATTGGTTTGGCGAGTGTTGGAATGATGCAAACGCATTTGATGAGTATTGCGAGAATTGGTTCGGTTCTAACGTCGGATAATATCCCGGACCCGAGAAAACATTAGGTTGGGTCGGGTTGATGGGAGTCGTCGGGTTATACGGATTGTTCGGGTTGTTCGGGTCGCTCGGGTTGTTGAAAGGATCCATGCTAAAGTATAAGGTTTATAAAAGTGGAAGAAGATTTATAAAAATTATGTGAGAGAGGGATGAGATGTTGTGGTTAGTTTGGTGAATGAAAGTGAAAATGGAATTGAAATTTATAAATAATAATAATATTACCGTTAGTTTTTGAAAAAAAATTGATTTTTTTGTTTTTTAATTAAACGGTAACTTTTGGATTGGGCCCCACCTAA
Source organism: Helianthus tuberosus (assembly GCA_030545235.1). Taxonomy (NCBI): domain Eukaryota; kingdom Viridiplantae; phylum Streptophyta; class Magnoliopsida; order Asterales; family Asteraceae; genus Helianthus; species Helianthus tuberosus. Next base: position 145,356,369 of record CM060432.1, read on the forward strand.
TATGGATCGTCGCAAACGGCTAAGATCGGACGGGGAGGACAGGACGCACCTGGGGCGGCACGGTGTTCCCTCCGTCGCCGACCCACGACGAACCGGGGACGAACCCCATGCCGACTAGCCTAATGGACCATATTCACTTTCCCAGTCAAATTTAGACGTCATATGTATGTATGCGTATATAGTTATATACGTTATTGATGGGACTGATTCTCCATGATTCTTCTTCTGTTCATCATTCACTTTCTTTGATGTTACTGTTTATTTGTTAAGCTGAACTCACCACAAGAGACGCATCATTTTTAGGATTTAGTTAAGGCAGCTATGGTTGCAAGCCTACATGGTTTATAGCTACAGAATACACAACTTTCTAGCCTATGTGAATTCTTGCAGAAACAACTACACCACAAAAAAAATAATAATAATAAAAAAAAAAACCCTAAACGTTAGCACCACAAAAGTGCCCTTTAACCTTAGCCAGGTTAATGTAATCGTTCGCCCCGCCACGAGGCGCAGGAAACTTTTCTAGTAGTAATGATTAAATTAAATAAATTTATATCTAACAAGCAAACAAACATAACCAGTAAAGAATGTGGGATTGATAGAAAATTAAGTTGCTCCCGGTTGTTAAATCCCTACGAGTGGCTTTTTATGCTTACGATACCTCTTGGTTATTTGGCCCTTGACACCACTTTCCTTAGATTCCTGCAGCACCTGTTGTATTGCATGAGTAAATAAAAAGCAATTAGGACGGCTGGCTTAATATCAACATGCTGCACACTAACTACAAATACATAGATGTTTTGATGATCTAACCATGGCATTATAAGGATGGGGAGATACAAGGCTCTTGACAAATATAGTGGCACTAATATATTCCCCGACGCTGGGGAAGTGTATACCATCATCATGAGTGTAGACAGTCTTTTGTGACTCCACTACACGATGTACAACATCATACTTACTCTCACAATCATCATTGTGTGGTTCCCACTTGTTGTTTTTCATCACCCATTTCTTAATACAGAAACCACAAAAAGGAAGTGAAAACATGCATAGACATTCTTCTAGAACCCCAAGTAAGTCACATTTTGTGTGTGTAGGCTTGGGGATTTCTTTAAATTCCTCTGTAGATAGATCCAAGGAGATTATTACTCTCTTTTTTGCTTGATTACTCATAAACCAGTGAATTGCCCCACCAAATAAGACACCTGTAACAGGGCGAACCCATCTATAGTTGACTTCTCCAATAAGTTTCCAAATATTTGATTTCAATGTTAACACATAGAAAAGGGTCGAGAAACCTTCCCTGAAGCCTGCTATAACCTTGTAGTCATCTGCAGACGAATCGTAACCAAAACCCCAGCATAGTAAACTTCTTATGGTTCCAGGTTCGAGCGTAGAGGGTGGCGCTTGCAGTTTCTTCAACTCTCTTGTTGAAGGATTGGTTACTACAAATTCAGCATCTCTAGAAGAAACGCATACAAGGCCATTACAGGAACCAACAACATGTAACATGCTGTACAGCCCCTGACATTCAGTAATACCTAACCCGTTAGCGATCCTTCTATATCCAAGTTGATGATTATCACGATCAGTCTTGTAACTATGTTTCAAGTGAGCTTTAACAAAATAAGGGCTGGATATAAAAGATTGCCATGACTTACAAACGCTCTTGCATCGGATTAGATCTTTCACATCCAACAGTAGTAGTATCTGCTCAACCACATCAAACGCAACCCCCCCCCCCCCCCCCCCCCCCCTGTCCCCATTCCAACCCTAACAGCGGCTGAAACCAGATCCATAGACTAGCGTGCATACTAGGTTATGCGGTGCATGCAGGGTATATACCCCCGGCTCAAAAACATTATCATATTCCAGCCCAAGCCCAATCCAAGCTCAAGCCCGCTTCAATAAGTTGCCGAGACGGAGGATCCATTGCATGTTATTATATTTTTTTTCTAACAAGGGAAATAATTAGCAACATATTTTTCTTTATATCCTAAATTTCACTTTTCTTTCTTAAACCAAGGAAATAACAAAAATATTTCCTTTAGGTTTATATTTTGTCACAGAGGCTGTTTGTTTACGTCTTAATGGAAATCAGACCTCTTACTGGTTCAGTACTTAGGGCATGTTTGTTTACCTCTTAATGAGACTCTTAATAGTTCAGACCTCTTACTGGTTCAGCATTTAATGGTTCAGACTGTTTGTTTCACAAGCAGATGTTTGAATAGTTAAGCATTATATAGAGTCTGAATGGTTAAGACCTCTAATTTGAATTGGTCAGACATTTGTCTCTGAACGGTTAAGCATTATACAAGCTCTTAATGGTTCAGACCTCTTACTGGTTCAGTACTTAACCATTCAAATGTTGCCAAACAGCCCCTTAATGGTTCAGACTGTTTGTTTCACGAGCAGATGTCTGAATGGTTAAGACATTTGCCTCTGAATTGTTAAGCATTATACTAAGTCTTAATGGTTAAGACCTCTAATATGAATTGGTCAGACATTTGTCTTTAAATATTGTTAAGCATTATACTAAGTCTTAATGGTTAAGACCTCTAATCTGAATTGGTTAGACATTTGTCTTTAAATAGCTAACATTATACTCGCTCTTAATGGTTCAGACCTCTTACTGATTCAGCACTTAATGGTTCAGATATCTTATTGGTTCAGCACTTAACCATTCAGAAGTTGCCAAACAACCCCTATATTCTTTTCACTAAAATAAATTGCGTTTTTTCATGAAGTTTGATGCAAACATAAAAAAAGAAAAGTGTAAGGAATAA